>JAKFHU010000485.1:6250000-7500000 GCA_023783475.1 Daubentonia madagascariensis | reverse complement strand
TATCCTTTGTAAATAAACTATGCCATGGTTAAGTTCTGCTGTGAAACAAAATCCAGTTATTCAAGTGATTTTGAGTAAGTTCAAAATTTCTTAAGACCGTATGAGCATACTAATTAATTCATTTTTCTCCTAATTATAGAATACCAAAAATACATAATTGTTATTTATTAATACAACTGCAACTATAAGATAATTTATGTATCTGAATTTCCAAAGGGAAGAATTTAAATATTTGAGTAAAAGATTGATAATACATAATCAGTGTATAGAGAAATGGAAAAAACTCACTTTTAAGGTTTAACACAGTGTTGTGTGTTGTTTTCCCTTTTTACAATCCATCATGCTCTGACCAAATATCCTCACTGTTTTAGGTAATTGTAATCAGACCAAGAATAACAATAAATATAATTTGGTCTGTTGATACAATAATTTCACAATCTTGAAAACATGTTATTTTGTTTAGTAAATTTTTAAAAAAGTATTTAGGGAAACAATATAGGTTTTATCTACAGTAAGCATATACACCTGCACAATTTTTTCCTTATAAAATCTAGGACAAAACCCATTTATGCTTCCAATTGTTATTGAGACTAGGATTTTCCTTCTTACTATATGAGAATAGCAATCCTCTGCTACACGTAGAGGTATCCCAGCTCCCATTCATAAGACACAGAACATCCCATGGCTTATCTTTAATTTTCTGATTTCAAACACTCAATTCAAGTACCTGAGGTTATCAGATTGTCTTCTTTTGTTCTAACAAAACAAATTGATGAACTACAAAAATGACAAATAGTGGATGTGAGTTAGAAGAAGAGTACTTTGGCTTACTTACACACCATGAAAATATGTCTGGACATTTTGTTTATTACCAGATGAACTTTTGTAAGGATTGTGATCTTATGTACAAAACAAAATTGAGGCAGTATTATTCTGTATATTTTCTTTTACCAAGAAAATAAATAACTATTGGAAGATCTATGGAATCAGGATGACTTTATTATTAAATAATAATGTTTATGGATAGTCATGTAATGTGAAGCATCTGGGACACCTCCACGTACTTAAATATCTATACAAATAAGCACAGAATACTTGGAGTGTATCTTGTAATTATTCCTTAGATCACTTGTTCTCATTTTCATGCCTTTGACCATCTTTCTCTCTTCTGGCTTCTTGTTGTAGACTTTTAAGTAGACCCTTAGGGTTCAACCTTATTCTACTATCATTGATTTTTTTTTTCACTTCGGGTTATCTTCCCTGCTTGACATCTTCTAGGGTTCCTCATTACTCTCAGAATAAGTCCATTCTCGAGCAATGCCTCATGATCTGCTTCCTTCTCAGTTCCCCAGCTTTATCTGTCACCACTCCCTTAATAAAAATGTCTTTTACACAGATATATTATGCACAGTTCTTTGAGATTGGCATTTTAATTATGTTTCAATAAGATTTATAACAATTATTTAGCCTTCTATTTATGCTTTAACTGTAATAACTTGTATATCATGGTTTTCCATTAATGCTTAATGGTTTTAAAAATGTTTCTTTGTCATGGTATATCTTCACCTACTATTTTAAAAATAATTTCATTATAGATACATGAATTATCTCTTTAATTCACAAATGATCTGTTAAACCCTTACATAATTGAGAATATATTTGTGACTCTCAAAATGTCAGCAAATTACCTAGGTTTAAAATTCTTGAATAAAAAATATTATGTTTTGTTATATACATTTTTGTTGTTCTAACAAGTTTCAGATAATTTGTTTGAGGACAACATATTGTCAGGTGCTTTCTAAAATTGTCAGTTTTTAAAAATTTGCTTTCTGGAGGCATATATGGTTTTTTTTAATCCTTACAATTAAAAGAAAATTGCCCAGTTGCATGTAAATGTGAATATGTTTTTCTTATTTAAATCTAACCTGTTTATAGCCTTTTTGCTCAAGTCAGAATCTTACTTCAATCACATTCTCAATTATAGATCCTCTTCAAGTGATTAGGTTTTGCTTTCTTCAAAGAACTAATAAACCTTTGAACATGTGTCCATATATTCTCTATGTCAAATCAGTCACTTTCTTTTTCATTCTTTTAAGGTCTTTGTTGTCTTCCAACATATCCAGGTTTTATTGCTCAATAGACCCATTTCTGGTCTGTTGATGGAAAAGGACTGTAATTTAGGTGCTGTACTCAAAGGATGACACCAAGGCTGCCTCATCTATACCTGGACCTGTTTTAAAAGATGAGAGCCTAGAGCTTGAACCTGTATCTGAGGCTATAATAGACACAATTTTGGTGGTCAATGTAAGGGAGGGGTGCGTATTTTGAATATTGCAGGAATGTAAATAACTTGTGACCAGACAGCAGACAATGGTGAAGTTTCTCTTAGGTCTCTCTTCATTAGGACTCACATCTTTGGAGCCTGGAGTCTTCATAAAAGACTGTCCTGAAGCCACCACATTGGTGAGATCACGTGTTGAGAACAAATGGAGATAGAGTGTCCAGGGAGTATGATCTATTCCAGCTCTCAGCTGTTCAAGTCTTCCCGGACGAGGCACCAGACACATGAGTGAAGAAGTCCTTGAAATGATTCTGTAGCCCTAGCCACTCTATCAACACAACGTGAGAAATCCCAGTCAGAACTGTCAGCCAAGCTGCTCCTGAATTTCTGATCCAGAGAAACTGTGAGAGATAATAAATTGCTATCATTGTTTTAAGCCACTGTTTTGTATGATTTGTGATTCAGCAATAGAACAATAATACAGTAATTCAAAAGTGAAATAATTTTTTTTTCACAAATAATGTTGGAACAATTGGATATCCTGGTGGAAAATCAAACAATGTAAAAACTTATCTTTACACCAGTGATTTTTTAAGTTATCTTAAAATCATTACTATAATTACAAATTTTCTTAACTAAACTTGCATCCCCTTCTAAAATTATGGTCCCCTTGATGTTTATTCACTGCATATTATATATATTATGCCCAGTCAGGAATTCTTATAATAATTTTTCACAATGCAAACAGTAATAAAGGTGGAGTTGGAATTGATAGGCAGAACTCTTTCTTTTAAGCACTATTCTAACCTAAACATTAGTTGTGCAATTACATCTAGATACCAGACTGTATAATATTGTCACATTTTGTAAAGTAAACATTATTTTTAAGATATAATAAAATTAATAGCAGGAAATAATACTGAAATATTTTGATATTTCCATTATAATTAAAATTACACTTCAAAAGTGTGAAAAGGGGCTTAAATTTGAAATAGTGTGTTGAAAAATTATGATCTATGACTTAAATTAACACAAAAAATCCCCTGAAGTTTTGTTTGGCTGCAGTAAGGAAACACATTACCGAAATAAACTTTTCAACGTGTGATTTCTTTCTTGGGAATTCATGAAACAGTGTATTATCTTAATTTCCAGAACAATGGAGAACAACAGATACTATAATCCTATTACCTAAGTCAGTTCACAGGTGACCTCCATCCAGTCATATTTTTCTGGCAATATAGTATTGTTATTTCAAAAGCAAAACCTATACAAATGAGTTGGATATGATATGAATTTATTTCAGTTAAAAAATATACCATCTTTTGTTCAACTGTCTATGTATAGAGAATGGATCTAAAGAATAAAGATTTTAGAAAATGATTATCTTCCAATTTATCTATTTTGTTATGGGAAGAAGATACATGAAATATTATTCTTTAAACATTTCTCTTAAAATGATCATCTAATGTTAATGAATATCCATGTGCATAAACATATTTATCATGAGGACACTTACTTTTTCATTTAAAGCAAGATGCAGATTAAAGGATAACTGGTTATTATTTTTGTGGTATTAACTTTGCAGATTTACTCCAACTTTGCCACCAGTTTGTCGATCCAGAGATTCAAAGTTGATTAGTCTCACACTGTTCAAAATTACAAAAGGTAACCTGAAAAATAAGGGTAATCAGTAAACATAAAGAAGACACCTTGGTGATCACAGCATCTGGACAGATGATCCAATAGCTCCTTCCTGACTGAATCCTCAAGCCTGATACTCTAAACTTTCACTGTAGTGATATATGTGGTAGGTGATTGCAATCACTTGTGTTAATTGACCATAGCACCATCTTCTCAGATAATTCTGGAGGCAAGCTGATCTATATTACCAAAAACAAACAAGCAAAAATTTTTTATATGTTTCATGCCTCTGTAAAAGACCATATCCTTCTATTTCTACAATTTTACTAATTCAAGTTCTAGTACACATGTGGATTCATTTTTCTTTTGTAAGCATGTACAAATTCACTGATTAGACACAGCCATTTCCCAAATGTCAAAATACTTCATTTACTTCTGCAGGAAACTACTTTCACAGCATTGATTATTATTAGTTTCACATTCCAAAGGTGGTCTTTGTCTGACACTCTTCTTAAAGTTTTTTATTTCTATTATTGTTGATTTGATTAATTCACTGTACAGAAACTTTCTAATTATAGGTATTTCCAGTGTTTCTGTGTCTTGAAAATTCATACCTAGTCCTACCACTTTCCCACTTATTTCATCAACACGTAGCTTTAGTTCGACATGCATTTCATATCTAAACATCAATTACATGTAGAAAATTCAATAAATGCATAGAATTGATCATATCTACAGCAGAATGAGATTTGTGCTTTATTTGCAGCATAATTAATTTGGCAACTCTATGCTTCACGTTAATCTTAAATAAAAGATAATTTAGTCAAAATCATTTTTATATTATAATAAATGGATATTTGATAAATTTTTTATTCTTTACATTTTGACTATTTTCAAAAAAAAATTCCTCCCTAAAGTTTAGTTGATATTTGATTAGCAATACTAAGATGGAAAAAATAAAACAGGAAAAAAAAACTTTGATCGGGGAATCAAAACATCTTTACAACATAAGCCACCTAAAAAAGTGAGGTGCTTACAATCATACTGTTTATGAAACTGGGTAGCTACATTCATGTTGCAAAATTTAATAATCATTTCTGTGGTGCTATCAGTAGGTATACAGAGAATATTTCTGTATTTCTACCTAAAATTATACATCATCATTACATTAAACAGTGGAGCTAGCATTTGCAGTGCTGTGCTGTGTAAAGCACATTATTTAAATTTTTTCAAAATAATCCTGCAATGTAGATATAACATTCCCATTTTACAGATCCAGTACCTGAAAAATTTGTGCTAGGTCCAGAAGTGGTAAATAACATACTCAGCATTTCAATTCAGCACCTAATGGTGCAGAGCCCAAATACTCCTACACATTACCCCAGGAAGCCTCTCCATCATTGTATTCTCTTCATCACTGTTTTTTTACAGCATGTGAATCATTAACCATGTGAATTACTTTACAGTGTGGAGAAAAATAAGTACTGCAATCCAATTAAGATGCAACCTATCATAAAAATTCTATTTAAACAAATTTATAAACAGATATGTTTCTAAATATGCCCTTAAAACCTAACTCAAACACAAGTTTCTTAAAAGAAGTTTCCGTCACATTTGATCATGTTATTGAAATGTTTTCTTCTTTAATTATCAACCCATCAAATTTTAAAATGTATTGTTTTACTTACTCCATGACAGCAGATATGATTCAGTGAAAGAGTTATTTGTAATCATTTCCATAACTGTTAAAAAAAAGGACTAAATTAATGATTTGCATTTCTGTGGCTTAAAATATGGTGTCTGGGTAAGTACCCAGTAGTGGGAATGAAGTCATTTTATCAAAAAGACACGTGCACTCCAATGTTTATTGCAGAACAGTTCACAATTCACAAAGATACTGTGATCATTGGACAAAACAAGTAGCAAAGTGCAGGGTAGTATAAAAATAAATAACATCAGATTCTTTCTCCAAACCAGGTAAAAGTTATATAGTTTTCATTGCTAACCAGATTAATCATATTCCTGGTCTTATTGTCCTTTAATATAAAAAAGTATATAAGAAATCAAATCTGAGTGTATTCCCGGTAGCTCAATTCATGTGTTAGCTCAGCTAGAATGAGCTACAATAAGAGAAAGGTATAACCTAGAAAATAATTTATTTAGTACATTTCAATGCTACACAAAGCTTTATTTCTTAATACAAACTATTATTTGTTACTGGGAAGAAAGCAGAGCAACAATGTCACTAATTATCAGGGAAATGCAAATCAAAACCACAGTGAGATGTCACCTTACCCTAGTCAGAATGGCTTTTATTAAAAAGTCCAAAAACAGTACATGCTGGCATGGATGCAAAGAGAAAGGAATGCTTATACACTGTTGGTGGGACTGCAAATTAGTACAACCTCTATGGAAAACAATATGGAGATTCTTCAAAGAACTAAAAGTCGACCTGCCATTTGACCCAGCAATCCCACTACTAGGTATTTACTCAAAGGAAAAGAAGTCATTTTATCAAAAAGACACCTGCATTTGAATGTTTATTGCAGCACAAGTCACAATTACAAAGATGTAGAATCAACCCACATGCCCATCAATTCATGAGTGGATTAACAAAATTGGTATATGTATACCATGGAATACCACTTAGCCATAAAGAAGGATGAATTAATGCCTTTTGCAACAATTTGAATGGAACTGGAGACAATTATCCTAAGTACAGTATCTAAAGAATGGGAAAACAAACACCACAGTAATCACTATTAAATTGGAACTAACTGATGAGCACACATGTGCATAGAGGGAAGTAAATCTCAAAGAAAAGCAAGCAGAGGAGAGCAGGGAGAAGGAGGGGACGGGCAAAAATCTACCTAATGGGTACAATGAACACTATCTGGTTGATGGGCACACTTTTAACTCTGACTTGAGCATTACAAAAACAATCCATGTAACCAAAAACATCTGTACCCCCATAATACTTTGAAATAAAAAAAACCATATATATATATATATGGTGTCTGCTAGACACTTTTTTCTGTTAACTTTAATATAGTTTTTGATAGAATTTAATTAAAAGAAGAATGTTGAATAATAAATATCAAAAGAATTGGAAGGAGGCTGTATAGATGGCTAAAGATCTAACATAGGCCAGGTGCAGTGGTTCATGCCTATAATCCCCGCACTTTTGGGGGCCGAACTGGGATGATCACTTAAGGCCAGGAGTTCAACACTAGCCTGGGCAATATAATGAGACCCCTGTCTCTACAAAAAGTTTAAAACTAAAAATAAACCGGGCATGGTGGCACATGCTTATAGTTCCATTTACAGAAGAGCCTGAGGCAGGAAATTCGCTTGAGCCAAGGAGTTCAAAGTTACAGTGAGCTATGATCATGCCACTGTACTCTAGCCTGGGCAAGAGAGGGAGATGCTGTTTCCAAAAAAAAAAAAAAAAAAAAAGATCTAATATGTGTAACTTTTCTAAATTATGGAAGTCTCTGAGGAAAAAGATGTCTGAGACATTCTGGTAAAGGAAATATAAAATTGTAAACTCTTACAACAATGTTTAAATTTTTGTTTTAAATTTATATCTGTAGTACATAAATAGAAACATAGCTGAAAATTGAAATTCATAGTTTTAGAAATAGTTTGTAAAATCAAATACAATATAACTTAAGATCTTATTTTTCAGAGAAATCTACATATTCCATTAAAGGCATTTATTAATTTCTTCATGAGCACCAGTACAATTGTGAGATAGAACCGTGAAAAACCAATATCAGCCACTGTGAACACTTCTGGTGGCATGGCCCAAGACGGGTTATTTGAGAATTACTTATGCAGAATTTCTGGAATCTTTCTGAGCAGGCAAGATTTTCCCTAACTTGTACATTAACAATGGAAAAATGAAGTTAGAACCAAGATTGTTTGTCAAGAATGGTTTATTATCTATTGTCTGCAACACCTTAAAAGAAAGGACTTTAGCTGAAGTTAATTCACCACTCCTCACAAATTAAAACTGGTTAAAATGCATAATTATAGCCTTTAACTGGGAAGTAGCCTAATACATTGAAAAAACATATTATTCATCTAAAGCAGTGAGTCTGGCAATAATTTCACTTTTCTATGTGCTGGGCATGGGTGGACAACTGAAATAGATTAGGAGTAATTAAGATTAGAAATACAAGAAACTAGAAGATTCAGTGAGCTCTAATAGAAAATAATGGCTGTGTGGAAAGTAGATTTTCATATTTGGCTGATTGATTCATTTTTATAAGTTTGCTCTTCAGTAGAAAACTCAGATTTCACTGGATCACAATCTAACACTGCATTTAATTCTTTAATGTTTCTGAAAAGTTTGCAATGTAAGGCAGAGTTGCCTTAAAGGATATTAAAACGATGATATTGGAACAACATGATTCTAGTTCTATGTTTTTCACTAACTGCCTTTGTGAGGTACACCAAGTTATTCTGATTTTCTGGGCCTCATTTCTAAAATTTAACATTGAATAGTTAAATGATCTCTCATGTTCTTTGTCATCGTGGACATTCTACTATTTTAAAATTCTGTTTTCAGTTGTTCATGTTTTCTGGTGTAGAAATCTGATTCTTTACAAATATCAGCTAGGTAGCTCAATCTTGTCTATTCTGTAGAGTCAAATGCTATATTTAAATATTATTTTAATTTATAATTCTCGAGACTTTTCCCTCGGTACTTCTTTCAGATGATTCTTGAACTACGTTTTTTATAACTGAAACTACATCCACATACACGCACACAAATACACACAAACACATTCATACAGAGTAGAAAATTCTTTTACTACATGGTAATATGCCAACTATATCTATATAAAAAACCTCAAAATTTTGAAAAGGAAATAATTTAAATCTGGTCGTTTAGTGGTCAATAAGATGCTACTTTTAAAAGTTCTATTAAAATATATTCAACAAGGAGAGATTAAGAGTAAAAGGAAGGCTAAAATTCTGATTCCAGATGAAATGTTTTCTAAATTAGTTAAATGAGAGTGCTTTCCATGAATTGTGAATATAGTAAATTCAATCGTCTTCATCAGAATCTGATAATTATCAGTTATGTTTACAAAAACTATATTCAAATGATTTACAAATATTTCTATTATATTGGTCACTCAAATTCAGATATTACACAACCAATAGTAGAACTAAGTGGTGTATATATTGAACTACTTTTAATATCTTTGAAAAAATTAATTTTCTGATGAAAATTAAATTACTAATTAGTATGTATTAATAAATGGATTCTTCTAACACTGAATAATGTGAATGAAGACACTTTTAATACATACTTGTGAACTATATAATATTATACCAATTATATAAATTTTGACAAATGTTATTTGATACTATGGCATAGATGTTCAGTTTACGTTGACTGGTTAATGTGTGAGAGCATGTGTAATTTATGCATATACACATATACGCACAGATATACGTATATACACACACTGGTCATACCTATAATTTGTAAAGTCATAGATGTTTAAGGATTGTGATAACATAAAGATAATATTGAAATGCACCCCAACAATTTTGAAAAGTAATGTAAGCAAATTATTGTATGCCAGAATTTCTTTGTCAGATTGCACTACTACTGAATAGATATGTAGAAACGCTGCTTCTATAGTAACAGGATAGGCTTAAGGAACCAAATAAAGGATTTTTTTTGCTAATGTTCATACTAATCCACCCTAGTCCACATACACATAAAATGTTTTTTACTTTGTATGTACATTTACTATATATCATTATCAATAATAAAAAATAAGGTATGACTATCTTCCTCTAATATAGATATAAGTATAGGCAAAGTCTAAAACCTTTGAATAGGTTAAAAATATGATTTTCTGTTGATTATTTTATTGTTGTTTATATTACGGATTGATTTTCATGGATTACTGTGATATAGACAGGATAGATGTAGAGATAGAGATTCATGCCTTTGTAATATTTTATATGCAAATTAATCCTTATCATGGAGAGAATAGAACTGTATTTCTCAATTTCAAGTCCCAATTTCAGATGCAAATATGTATGTATACATAAATATATATACATATACAAATATGTATAATATTATGGTGATTTGAAGATTGAATAGAAATTAAAAGGCAATAATGTCTCCAGATATCACCAAATGTCAGCTGGGGAAAAAAATCGGCCCCTGTAGAAAACAACTGGTCTAATGATTTAAAAGTATTCTTTATTATCCAAATGTGTATTAAAGATGTTCAGGAATACTATTAAATATTTACCAGTTTGAACTATTTTATTATGCATAACTCTTTGATGAACTTGTGTTGACTCTTCTAAACATTCAAATCTTGGGTCTTTAGACTATTTAAAAATATTAGATAAATCAACAAATTCCTTTCCTAAAGAATAGTCACTTTATGGTAGTAGTAAAAAATACACACTGTATATATAAGCAACTGTAAAAGGTCTTAAGTTTTTATGCTATTTGCAAGCTAATGAATTAACTTGTCAAAATTTTATGGTAATATGAGACCTCTAAGTCAAAGATGAACAGTTTATTGCTCAAGAAAATAGCAGTAGCTCAAGTACCAGCTTTATTTGTGTCATTTCCCTGGTCCCCAATAACAGAAACAATGGAAATACTTGAGGTATTTGAAAACCAACAAAGAGTTTCTTGTGGATGAAGTTGAATAAGCTAGGGGAAGAATGGAAGGCAATGAGGGGTCAGGGAGCTAATATAGAACTAATAATATATTGTACAATTAGATAGTAATATAATATATATTACAATACACACACAAGATGACAGAACTGAGATGAAATTTTTTGGCCATATCAAAAAATAAAAATAGACTATCTCACCTATTAAAATATGTTAATTTTACATGTTAAATATATGTTATATAATTATATAGTATTATGTGTATATTTACTATATAGTTGCTTTGCTTTTGGTATTTAGAATTTTGAGACCTGTCAATTTTATATTAATATCTTATAAATACACACACTCCCCTGTTGTATAAGATGCTGTATATTGCCTAAATGGGCACTAATAGATTTATACAGTAATATCTTCTTCCACTCATTCTCTTCCTGAATATCTGATTTTAAATTATTTTTTACTCCAAGTTAATATCTGCAAGGCAGTCCGTTCTTATTTTTATTTACACTAGCCTCTATCTATCTGTTTTTCTTAATTGCTTTATTTATATATATTGGAGACTGACATTTGCATGCTGTTCTACCATCTTCCTCCCTACCATTAATTTCTAAATTTTTAAATACATTAAATATTCACTTCAAGAACATATAATAAAGTTTCTTCAAATCTTTCTTATTTATATATAGCTTATTCTAAGGCATGGGTAAAATCAACATTCCCTGAGATCTTGCATGTTTTTGTCTGTATGTTCCATTTATTCTTGAAAGACACTAGTGCTTGATACAAAATACTAAATATCCTAAAAATATCACTCCCTTCTGTTTTGGAATAAAATTTGACTTTAAAGAATTATGAGCCCAATTTGATTTTCTTTCCCTTATAAGTCACTTAGCCTTATGTAATTGCCCAAAATAATTTTTTCATTATATTCAAAGTCGAATAGTTTTACTCTGATATGTCTGTGTTGAACATTTTGGATTTGCTTCACTGTACAATGCATGTGCTTTCCAGTATGTATATTTAAGTCTGCTTTCATTTTAGGACATTTTCTGAATTTATATTTTTAAATAATGTTCCCTTCTATTGATATGGTCTTTTTTTGAAATTCTAATTATATTTTTAGCTTATCTCCTTGACTGTAACTTCCTCTAGGAATCTTTTGACTCATTCTTTGTTTTTATATTATTACTTTAACTATTCCTATCATTTTTTTTCATTTCCATTACTGTGATTTCTGATATACCTATGCACTCCAGTGTACCTTTGTGTTTAGTCTTCTTTTCTGACATAAATCTTTTCTATTTTATTTATAAGTTGTTTCAGTGCTTTTGTAATATCCTGCTATAGTCTAACAATCACATTCTAAATGTTTAATACACACTTATTCTGTTCATATGAAGCACTTTATCATTTTCTTAATCTATTATAGCTCATTTTAAATTATACTGCTGATGTTTTCATCTTCCTCAATATCACATTAGTCTAGTGTGGGTGTTTTTTAATCAAATTTTGGGCTGCTAACTTGGTTAGTTTTCATCTTTTTGTTAGAAAATATATGCAGGTGAATGAGTAATAATTCTTACTTTTTTTCCATGCTTAAGTAAATTGGATTTTCCTGGATTGTTAGGAAGAAGTCCCCATGCATAGCTAAGTGATAGAGTAGATTAGCTTTTCCAACATAACGTACAACATTGTTTTCCTAATATTGAATGTGTTACCATGTGTTAGATATTGAAAAAATGGTCACTTGGTGTATAGTCCCATCTCTGCCTCTCACAGATAAGCCAATTCAAAGTTACTTCCTGCCTCTCTCAGAGTTTTATAAATTTTTCCTTCAAGGTGATGCTCTTATTTATGAAGAATATATTTTGCTGCTAAACTACTTTCTGAATTCTGTCTCCTCTGAACCTCTCTTTCTGCCTATTTGAACCTTCTCTATATTTGAGATTTCCAGTATTTGTATCCAGAATTTGTGCTCTCGGCAGAGTTTTGGGGCAAACTTCCTTCAGGTGGAAAGGAAGTAGTTCTTTTTGCACTTTTCAACCCCTTGAGGCTTGTAAGGATTTTGAGTTTTGTCAGTTTGCTCACATTTGCTCACATAGTTGCTACACAGCTGAGTGTTTCTCTGCTAGAGTGTGTAAAATGTGTTGGCAGTGTCTTCATCCTGAGACTCGTTGGTTCCTTTTGTATTACACTTCTCCTCTGCCACTTCTGCTGAAAAGCTGTGAGTCCAGGCCATGAGTACCTGGGTTCAGAGATTGGTGGAAATTCCTTGTTACCTCATATTGTCCAAGTGCATGGGTGAGTTTTTTCCTTTCACTCTACAATTCTGTCTTGGGTATATTTTTAAAAATAATGCTGTATCATATTCTTAACAGTGGAAGTCTTTACCTTTAATGGTGTTCTAATACATGGAATTGTATGAGGTAGCTTAGTAAGTAAACATATATAAGAGGCCCTGAGACACTGTTTATATAGGGATTGAAAAGTAGAAAAGACAAGAGTAGAAGAGACTAGTGTAATAAGAAAAGAGCTTGGCATTTTGGAAACTAAATTTTAAAATGTTTCTACAAGAAGAAAATGCTGTTAATGGGTTAACTATGATAAGAATTATAATAAAATGGGATTTTTAAATGATAATATAGTCCAATATCTCCATAAAAGTTTTAAAATTTGTGTCTGCAAATAGATTTCTGACATATGGTGTCAGTTTCTTCAATATTGCAAATACTCCACTCAAGGTACAATATTTTCTTTAAGATTGATCACCAATTGGGGACTTTGTCTTAAATATTATGAATGCAAATAACATTTGTGGATCTCCCAATTCATGAGGATTTCTAGAATCCAATCTAGGATTAAAACATGTTCAGTAAATTAGGACACATAAAAGAATGTAAGTTTTCATAATCACATTGTTTGTGTTTGCAGTATTGCACCTGTTACTGATTTATTGCTTTTCAGCTCCAAATTCACCCTGCTCTGGGAAAATGGCACTTGACCCTTTAAAGATTTTTATCCTGTGCCAGCTGGCATGAAGCTTTGTCAGGAGAAATGCTGAAGAGATATTACAGGAAGAAGGAGTTTTTCTTCTCTGTTCAGGTCTACTCACACATAGCAACAGGCTCCTACAAGCACTTGCAGCCTCTTCAGTGCCTATTCTTACGGAAGACAGGGACTAGCAGCACTAAGCAGCCAGCAACTTCTCTTAGCGCTCTGCCCCCTCTGCAGGCAATATGGTAGCAGAGTTTCAATCAGCTCCTTTAGTGCTTGCAGCTTCTCCAGTTCCCAGCGCCTGCATGCACAGCTGTGAGCACTCAGCTGCCAGCTGCTTCCTCAGCACCCTCCCCCACCGCAAAGCAGTTTTATAGCAGAGTCCTTCTGACCCCTGCATCACACCTGGCTTCCCCAGTGCCCTACTCCTGCAGTGCATGCCAACCAGCAGCACCCAACAGAAAACAGCTTTCCCTGGCACCCCAGAGAGTAGGTTTCTGGCCATCCCCACCTTCTTTAGAAGACCACATATACTTCCCTGCCATTCAGTAAGCCATGGCTTTGCCTCTTTCGACCAGGTCTGGATGTCAGCCTGGTGGAGTCAGGGGTCTTCCTTGGGCATTCTGCCTGAACTCTAGGATTAGTAACTGCTCTTTCTGTATTTACAGTTCTCTTTACTTCTTACTAGCCAACCCCTCCTTACTCTAATCCTGTTATAATTCATAATTCTTTATATTATGCTATATTAAACTTCCCTGTTCAAATTACTGTGTGGTTTGTCTCTTCTGATTAGCCATTTAACTGACAAAAGTATTGTTACCTTCCCAACAGAGGGGTTTGTTTGCTTGGCAGATATCAAATCAATAGATGTATAACCAACGGCTAAGTTGGTTATAACGAAGGGGTTTTTATTACTTGACACAAGTAAGGCGCACACTGGGGATAGTTTGCAAAGCAGTGTGCCCTCAAACAAGAGGGTTGGGCTGGTTTTATAAGCATAGGGTAATGAGGAGTGATCTGATTGGATCTTGCAGTGAGATGATGCCAGGAGGAATGGTCTGACTGGATCCTGCCATAGGGTGACTCCAGGGCTCGATCTCATTGGATCCTGGGTCCTGCCTTGTGGTGTCCACTTCTTAATTCATTTTGCCACTCCCCTGTCCAAACACTTAGGTTCCGCCCATGGTTGCACACTTGGTTCACATGGGCATGCTCAAGTTACATGACCTTCAACCTGGGGGTCCATGGCAACTGAAAAACAACGCACAACTTTGTTACATATAAGCTGAGCCAGGTTGGGCTGGTGTAATTATAGTATGAATGTAAAGAATGCAAAACTCATAGTCCACAGTTTCATTTATTGGTCTTATACCATAAGTTTAAATTTGACTCTCTCTTAATATTCTTTATTATCATCATAAGTCTCATCATCACCATATTTTGTATTGAATAATTAATATGAACCTGGCACTATTTTAATACACATTTCAAGTTAGTTATATGTATCAAATCAGTTAATCTTTACAAAAATCCATATGAGAAACAAAACATTATTTTCCCATTTTTAATAGATGAGTTAACTGTTACTAGATAGGTGGAGTATCTTGTCCAAGATTATGTAGCTTGGTTAAGTGGCAAAGCTGAGATTCAGACACAGTGGATCTGGCTACAGAATCTATGTTAACAGCAATGCACTATACTGATGTGAGGTGTTCTTGCATCCAAAATATGCATACATCTCTCTACATAAGAACATATCTGCATTACTTGTATTAATAATCTGGATAAATATGATATAATCATCTCTTTGTAGTAAACCTGTCTTGGATTATTTCTAGAGTAGCCAAGAAGAACAGTGGAGCCTTAGCACATCATCGTATAATTTTTAGTTACCGTTGAGTCAATTATAGGCACAGGTCATACCTAAATCTGTAAGTATGTTAGTCATTTAACCAGGCACATTAAGGAAATTGACAAGGGTAATAAGCTATCCTGTTTCCATTATGTTTAATTGAATTTCCATCCAGAATTAATTACTTAAATTCATTTATTCTTGTAAATTTATGTTTATTTTCATTATTGTTAAAAATAACTGGAAAAAATACAGTGTATCCAAATTTCATAAGTCATATAATCAGCTCATTGAATAGCAAATCTTAAGGTCCTGGACTCTTCCCTCATAAAGCCACTTATTAGTATCTAATTTTTATATAATTACATATATGTTATCTGCTTTACCTTATAGAATGTAAGCTACTTGTGGCTAAGAGTCATGTCTGTATCATTCATATTTAAAGATTAGCATAGATTGTGCTTGTGTTCAAACAATGGATACGTAACAAAAAATAAAATAATTATCTCAAGTTTTGTTTCTCTAGTACTTTTAAACCTGGATTTTTTTTTCTTCCTTATTTGGGGAGGTGACGGGAATCAGTTTTTACATGTATAAATCATTTAGACCACACTGAGCTTTTTGTCTTTCCCCTGCATATCAATAGCATTCTCTTAAAACAAGTTTTTATAATTTGACTATTAAGTCACTGCCCATATTTAATAGCTTCTGAACACAATGTGTTCTCAGCAAGGGTTGTTGATGAATTCTCTAATCTACAGTTTCTAACTCTAAATAAGGGAGTATAATGAAGTAACACAATGCATTGCATTTTCTAGGTGTCAGTGCTTGGAATTATGTGTTCCTTCTAATGATGCTATGTTGAGGAAATGGAATTTGAAGTACCACTCTGAGCCTGTAAATATGGCATGTTGCATAATGAAAAAGAAAAAGTTGCAGTTGTTTGGAAATATATTGGTGGAGCCTTTCTGCAGAATTGTAACAAAGAATACTAAGGGTGAGTTAGCAGGTATTTTAAGCCCTTTTCTCATCTCTTTCATTTGTTTCTTCTGCAGTTCTATGTTTTAATTAAAAGAGTAAATTGAAACAGCCTGAATCTTTTAGCACCAGTGTTCTCAAGGGATGTTACACAGCCAATTGGGTAACGAATCAGGCATCCGGAACATAATTTTCAGCCAACTAGTCAATGACTAGCACTCTGGTTTTGGATAAATCTCATAATCCCTTTGTAACAGTTTCAATACTGGCAAAATATAATGGCAACTTTGTCAGCTCACAGTTCCACTCATTAGAAATAAACTCTCTTTAAAACAACACTCATGACTAAGGGCTATTGGATTCATTGCAAATCCAACACTTCAAAGGAAAACAAAAATTGACAAGTCTTGATGATTTACTTCACATCATGATGCAAAAATTTATTAACATTTAAGTGCTAACACAAACATTTAATCAAAGAATAATGAACATGCAGTATCTAACTTGAATGCAAAACTTTTATGTATACGTGGCAAATAGATTAACCACTTTGGCACACTGTCATGCTGATATTTTTCACTTTAATTTACTGATTTCTATGTAGGCAGTTTATGAGATTTCTAATTGCAGATAAGAATGTGGCTTAGAATATCAGGTTGTATTTGATTTAGACAGCTATGGCCTTCATAAAATTGAGTTACAAACGAATTTTTCTTTAATGGACTCAAGGGTCCAAAACAAAGTAAAAATAACAATTAAAAAATTAACATTATCAATAAACTAAAGCAAAGAAAATCTGATTCAACAAAGGATTCCCCCAATTAACTGTCCTGGTGAAGTTGCATGTGCAATGCTTAATCAGAATTTACATTTTCAAAATAAGCTGCACTTATTTGCTCCTGTTTAATATATTGATTTAATACCTTCTTTTCAGTAAACCTACACTATCATCCCTGAATAGATTCTCTTATATTATAGAATACTTACATCAATACTCTGAAGAACTGTTGTTAAACCAGAGCTGGTTTTATATATATTCCTTTATCTCCTTTCTAAATACTTAAAATTATTCTATATACTGTCTTATTTTTGTTTTCTTATCTAAGTTTTTATTTTATTTTAATTTTTTGCTTGTTGGTTTGTTTTAATGAGCAATAAACGTTTATCTCAACCAGGAGACCTAGATATATTTAACAATCTAGAATTTCTACAGGGCCAGAAAAAAAAATTTATAGAAGCAAAGAAGATTATACATTATAAAGAAAGAAAGAAGATAGAATTGAAAAAGAAAGAAGGAAAGAAAGAAAGTATAAGGGGGAGGAAGTAAGTGTGAGGGGAAAAAGAAGATAAAAGGCAAAAAGGAGACCATGTTCTTTGTTTGGGACTGAATATTTGTGTCACCTGAAAATTCCAAAGTCATATGTTGAAGCCCTAATCCTCAATGTGACAGTATTTGGAAGGGAGACCTTTAATAAGTCACTAGGTCTAAATGAGGTCACAAGGATGGAGCCCCCAGGATGAGACTGGTTTCCCTGTAAAGGAAGGGAGACCAGCGCTCTCTCTCCCCTGCTATATGAGGACACACTGAGAAGGTGGCTGTCTGTTAGAAAGAAGAGGTCCCTCGCCAAAAATAGAGTTTGCCGGCACATTGATCCTGGACTTTCTAGCCTCCAAAATTGTGAGAGATAAAGGCCTTTGTTTATGCCACACCATCTATGGCATTTTGTTATAGTAGCTAAAGCTGACTATGATAATCAGTATCAAAGGGATTTGAATTCGTATTTTTAAATACGTTGATTTGTTCAAGTGATGTCTAATCTATGCACGTCTCCTAATCTAGAGACATTTTTCTTGGGATACAATATACTTGTAAGTAAGTGAATGGTTAAGAGATAGGTGAAGAAATGATGCTCCTGTTGTAAGTCACAGGTTTCAGCAGACTGTGAGATATCTTTCCTTTATTGTGTAAACTTGTGTCTCCATATGATTTGACAACACAGACTCCAGGCTCTCACCACACAAACAAGACAAGACTACTGCATATGCTAATTCTGTATATGCCATCATTTGGGAGACTGTTGACGTTCATCTCCTAATTTGGATTTATCCTTCAGATCTTATTAGATGCCACACTATGATGCAAACTTTCTCTGACCCCCAAATTTGAAGAAAACATCCCACTTTTTTTATTCCTTAAAACATTGTACTTCCATGTAATATTATGTACCACAATATATTGTTGGTGTCTATTTACTTGTTTTTTTTTTTTTTCCTCATTCAACTGTAAGAGAATTACTTCAATTTATCTTGTAGCATTAAGGCTACAAAAGAATGGTAGTGGTAATACATGTTTTATAGTATATAAATCTCCCTATATGCCAAGCACAGTTCTTTATACATATTGTAATGCTAAATGCCTTACATTAACTTAATCCTCACAATGACCTTTGAAATTAGGTAATATTATCCTCTTTTAATCATTAGAGAAAAGGAGGAAAATAAAAATTAAAGAATTTGCCCAGGGAAGCTAGTAAGTAATGAAACCAGATTCACATACATCAAAACTAGTACCAAAGACTTTGATCTTAATCATTATAATATTTTGCATCATTATTTTAGCCCCAAATTATAGCACCAGTGTCTGGTATGTAATAGGCTCTCAATAGATATAGCTAATAATTAATTGCTCTACTATTTTCAAGTGCAAAACTATATGGAAAATAAATCTAGTATATTCAGGTACTTGATTTTATTTTCAAAATCTTTATACTGATTCTACTTGCTATATTAGCATTTTTCCATCACCAATTAACAATATATTATCTTCCCCTTGAATATATGTTTAAGAGGTTTCTCTTCCATTTATCTTACTAATTGTCTAAATTAGAGGGTAAGGAAAAGAACGTCAAAACAGCATCTTGTATAAAGGAGTAATCTGTACAATTGTGCCCATGGTAATCTCTCTTTGAAAGAAAAGTAAAACTACAATATATTTAAAGTTCATTCATCCATCTATTAATAAATTAATTAATTTAAAACTATTAATTGAATTCCTACTATAAGCCAGACACCATGTTAGACCTTGGAAGGTATAATCATGAGTTAAAAAGCATGGTCTTTGGCTCATGAATGTTAGTGACACAAATAAGCATAAGCAAAATAGAAGACATGCATGTAATTCCAAACCTTGATGTTACTCTGAAGGAAAAATACACAAAGCTAAGGGAGAATATAGCAGGGAGCCCACTATAGGCTGTGAGACCAGGAAGGCCCTGTGTCAGGAGAAGGTAAGAGTAACTGCACAGAGTCTGGAAATGAACTTGGAGAGAAGCCTGGAATCGTATCATCAAGAGCCTTATAGGTAGAGCTAATTTTCATTCTAAAAACACAGAATTAATGAATTTTTAGTCAGGCTATGATATGATGAAATTTGCATTTTGAAGCAACCATTCTCGCTCCGGCATAGAGAATTGACAATATTAGAGTTTTCAGCAAGCAGATAAAGCTACAAATCTATTTCCATTCCTAGCAGAGAGATTACGTAAATGCTAAGTTTACTGAAGTTTTACTGACACTTTATAGGCATATAAAATATACAAATCTATTTAATCCTCAAATTAATCTCACTATTAATCCCATTTTTATAGGTAAAAAAACTGAAGCCAGAGGTTATGTAACTTGCCCAAGGTCAATTTAGGCATCATGCAGTGGTGTCTCTTTCCAAGGATCTTGGGTCAGTCTCTTGACAGTAAAAATAGAAAAAAGGAATTAAATTGAGAGATATTTAGGAGGTAAAATGCACCAGATTTACTTAGTAATAGATTGATTTGGGGACGGTTTAGCTGGGGACAGTGGGGGAGAAGTGTAAAGATGACTCCTAAGTTTCTTATCTATAACGCTAGATAAAGGAAGTTCTTGCTCACTAAGATGGGAAAGAAAAACTAATCTTTCAGAGAAGATAAACGTCAGCTTTGGACATGCTGTCTTAGATGATTTTGAGATGTTTCTGGTGTCATACCATGTGAGAACTGAGTACAAAGTTCTGAAAGTCAGGGGTGAGATCTGTGACAAAAGAAGACCTAAATACTTGGGGTTCTAAGTACTGTTAGCAGTTGTTGGGAAGGGGCAGCCAATGGCAGAGGTGCGACTCCTTTTAAGACAAGAATATCACAAAACTGGAATTAGGCTTAAGTTTTTAGAAGCTCCGAGATTTAAAAGTAGAGCTGTGTGTTCTCCAGGAAGCCCAAGAAGAAGCGGCTATAGTTGTAGGAAAAGCTCAGGTAATTACGGATGAAATGTGTTTCAAACTGGAGGAATTAGTTAAGTGTATAGAATGATGATATAAAGTCAATTTATGTAAGAAATAAAATACATCTTTAAGTTTCAAGTAGCAGAGGTATGCTGACTTTAATGAGAGCTCTTTAATTGTAGTCATACAGACAGAGCAGGGTAAGTTGGGAACTTGGTGTTATGTGAGGAAATGGAAACAGAATATGGGGAACATTTAGGCTGTTGCAAGAATGGTCAGAATAGTACTGAGAAGGAGAATGTATTTGGAGGCACATACTTGATTTTTTTTTTTATGTAATAAAGACTCGATGCATTTAAATTCTAAACCTGAAGGATCAAGAAGCCAAGGCGAGACTGAAGACAGAAGAATGTGATGGGAGAGTCAATAAGGTACGGGTCATCAGCAGGCCTAAGAAAACATGATCCTGTGCTTTTGAGGAGGGACACTACCTCAATTGTGATGTAAATGATAACCATGCCTACATTTAAAATATAAAGTGAATCAAAGAAAATTTTACTTTGGTCATTATAATTACAATTATATTTTGTTTTCTAAATATAAGCAAACTCCATAGCTTAACTAGGTTTACTTGTTTGAACAAATACTAAAGAGAGCTCTACACTTGTAGAATTCTCTTCTAAATGGTGTAGAACACTAGTTCACAGAGATGTTTGAGGAGGCCAGTGCTTCATGGGCAAGTACAAGAAGCTGTGGTGTGAGTTCAGATGCTCTACAGCTTATATCTAGCCTGTTCATGTGACATTTTAAGGTCAAATTCAAATCCCATTGATTCCCAGCATGAGAAGTAAGTAAACTACCTGGAAATCAGTGCTTTTAAGCAATCATGTTTCTTGTCCCAAATAAATTGGCAGCTACTTCCAACCAGAGGCAAGATATACAGACCTTGACAATTTCTTGCACCGGGACCTTGGCAAAGAAAATGGGAGTGTGCTTAGTGTCATGCCTACTTTTTCCAATGCTTTTGTTTGTTTATTTGCTTACTATTTGCATATTTGTTTATTTACTGGTCTATAACACTTAAATTCACTAGCTTCTCTTCTTTAAATTAAGGATCTGGAAAGGAGTAGTCTTCTTGGTTGATCTATGAAGATAAGCTAGAAGGATTTGCCTAAATGGATCCTTTAATTCATGTTGTTAAAAAATCCATTTGGCAATAATGTAGCCTAAGAACAGTGGTGCAAAATTTGTTCAACAGATTTGTTAACCTACAATGAGAAGCCAAGTATTTTTACAGAATAAAGGCAGATGGGAAGAGGGTGGAAGGTTCTAAGCATTACATGTACACCTACAATAAAACAGGAGCACAAAAGTTTTTTATATGACAAACAAAATAAATAATGGAAACAACACAACCAAAAAGGATTTCTTTACAATTTTATAAATATTGTTGGAATCTGATGACACTGCAACTAAGTCAAGAAAAAATGTGTTTTAAAGGTGCATATATAACTTAAATTTATTATTTTAATTAAAACTATACAAATGCACTTTTTCACCAGGTTTTTATAAGCAAGGAAGTCCTTTAAATATGGATTACAAAATAATAATTCTCTGGCAAAATTTTTGTAGAAAACACATGTACAATGCATCTTCTGCTATGTTAATCCTCTTTATTTCTTTAGAGATGACCAAGAAATTAAAGACTACTATGAAATGATTTGAATATAGCATTCTTATATTTTTAGTTTATTTTTCATTAAATAGCAGCATGTAATGATAATTTGAAAGGCTTTTTGAAACTTTCCTAAATATTTCAACAATGATTTTATAGAAACACTCTCTTTTACTTTTTGAAATCATAACTTATGTAGTATCCAATAACATGATTTTTATGGTATTTGATGAAATTGCTATCTCTGTCGCAAATAAAACTAACATACACAGATTTGAGAGCAGAAATTTACAAAATTCACATCGTAGTTAATGGGATTAAAAAGGAGTATGAACTAGCCCACTAGATGAGGATCTATGTGTATCATGAATATGACTCAGGATGTTTAAACAAGGAACAGGAGTGCCTTAATCTAGTAAGTCAGTTATGTGAAAGTTTATTCTTCTGCACATTAGCAAACAAGTTCATTAATAATAAATACTATGCAAAGGTGGTAAAAGTATGTAGATTAAGGAAGGGAAGCGTTATGAATATTTATTAACAGCCAAACTCATGAATATTTTGGTAAAAAGTGTAATGTGCATTTTCATTGTAGTAAAATAATTAAAACATGCTAAAATCCATTGTTAATAGGAAGAGAAGGTACATTCAAGGATGTAAATATTACATAGCACTTATGGTTTCTCTGGGCATCAAAAAGCTAACACATTCATCCACTATTTTAAAATAATATCTAAATTTAATTAACAGTATGTAGGGATGCAAGATCCTTTAGTGTTTTTCAAAGTGTTATTACCATTCCATTTAAGAAATAATATAACAATTAAAAGTGAAGAAGAAAGAAAGTTATTTATGCATTATAAAGTGATCCAGACAAGGGGAAGATTTGGTTTTTAAAGGATTTATCATATTAAACAAAAATGAATGGTTTTTGACAGAATTCCTAAGTACATACACTGACATATCTTGAAGTTATTAAAATGTTGAATATAATATTAGATGTAAGATTATGCAAAATTTATTCAAATTAATTGGGATGTGAACACTGTCATGATGACTGACTGGAAAATGGCATAATGTTTAATGATAAGTGGCAATGTGTCAATGTGTCAAGTTTACGAGAAGGCCTCCTGCTGAGTGCCATAGAATCTGTAACATTTTCAGATATATTGAAATTTTCCACGTGATACAGAAGAGAATAAACAGAAAATAATTACAAATAAATATCAAACTTTGAACTTTGTAGTATTTTAGTGTGACATATTATAAAACTAAAATTCATAAATCATTTGAATGTACTGAGGTTTACATCATTTAATATATGAGTTATCTTGTCTTTGTTGTTTCACTTTTCTTAGACGTTTATACATATCAGCAAAATTCTCCACCAATTTCAATTTTCATTAAAATGTATCAATGGAATATTACATTAAGTGGACACTCACAAACTCATATTTTTACCCTTAAATAATAACTTTGATTTAAAAGAATCATAGTTTTTTTCCCCCTTCACTTTGTATTAGTGGGCAGGAGAAGAAACATAGCACAGTGAAAAGATGGTATTATAAACCTACAGTTATGTTTATAAAATTTACTATAGTCAAATGTCTATAAATTAGTTACTATATTTAAGGTATATCAGTATTTCCAAATAGATTTTCTACAAGAAAAAAATTATATATCCTCAAGTTCTCCATTAGCAATGGATTCTTAATAAAATCATGCCCTCTTTGTTCTTCCTGATATTATTGTTTTTCTTTTCTATTTTTTTCTTTTAAAATGTTACAGGAGATACTTATATTGCATAGGTTTTTTTTTTTTTTTGAAAGGGTAGTTTTGTTTTCTTCTACCTCTCTTCAAATTCCTTCTCTCATTTTTGGTTTTCTATTTCAGATTTCTGTCCTTATTTTGTAATTTCCTTCCTTGTAATTAATTTAGATTTATTTTGCACTGTTACTGAATTCTTCTGTAGAAAATATTATGCATTTATTTTTAATATAGTATTTGTAAAAATAAATTGAAAACATCAATAATATTTCTAATTATTCTCTAGTTTTATTCTACCTGCTTTGATACACAGTGTTTTTACATTTCAGTTCTAAATATTTTATAATTTTCAGTGTGATTTACTTCCTATGCTTGAATGATATGAAGTTTCATTTAAAAATAAAAAACTTAGGAGAGGGGGCGGGGAAAGAGGACCTAATAGAAATTTCCAGTGATTGTCCCTCTGCACAAGCACCATATTTAACAACTATCAACACAAGCAAGCACCTTCAAAAGAACCAAGAATCAGGTAAGTGATCATACTACCTGGTTTTAACATTAAATCAAAGAAAGAGGCACTGAAGGGAGTAGAAAAGATAGTCTTCCACTGCCTATACCACCCCTGCCCCATCCCTCAGCAGCGCCATGCCAGCATGACAAGTGGAAAGAGAATCTGGGTGCCTAGGAGAGGGAGAATGAAGCAATTGTGGGACTTTGCATTGAAACTCAGAGCTGTCCTGGTGCAGGGGGACACAGCACAGGGCAGAATACTTCTAACGCCCACAGGCTGGAGCATTTAACCAGCCTGGCCAGGGAAAAATCCTCCACCCCAATACCTTAGTTCTCACTAGCCCCAAAAGCAAACCTGGGACAAAAAGCAGCCTGGGGCCTGGACTAAATTCATAAGGCAGTCAGACCACAAAGTCTGCAGTCTTAGGGTAACTCTTTCAGCTGTGCTGCCTGAGGCCCAGGGGACTTGGGGTACACATGACCCAGTAAGATACCCACAGTATCAGCCAAGCCAGTGCCTGTGTCACTGCCCCACCTCCCAACTACAAGCAGTGTGACTCAGGGAGTAATCTTTCACTTGGGGAAAGGAAAAGGTAGAGTTCAAAGGACTTTGTTTTGCAACTTGTGTACCAGCTCAGCTACAGTAGAATAATGTACCAAACAGACTCCTTAAGCACCTGAGTCCAGGCCTTAGTTCCTGGATGGTATTCCTGGACCCTCTCTAGGCCAGAAGGAAACATGCTATCCCGAAGGAAAGGACGCAGTCCTGGTAGGATTCACTATCTGCTGATGAAAGAGCTCTTGGGCTTTGAAAAACATCAGAAGTAGCCAGGAGGGAGTCACCATGAATTAGAATGAGACTGGGCTGGCTTCTGGTGTGACCTAGCACTGGTGGCCATGAGGGAGTTCCCATGTCACTCCTCCCACAACTCAAACATAGAGAGTGAGGGAAAAGAGTGGGAGACTATGCCTGGTAGTTCAGGGGACTCTCTAATATCTTACCCAAGTCCACAAAGACAGTACCACCAGGAGTCTGCAAGAGCCACAGCATTACTGAGATTGGAGTACCCCAGTGCTGATACAGCTGCAGTGACCAAAGACTTAGATCACAACACTCATTTCTCTTTGAATATCTGCAAAGCCTTCTCAAGAAGGACAGGTTCAAATAAGTCCAGACTGTGAAGATTAAAATAAATACCTGCCTCTTCAATGACCAGACATCAAAGAATACACAAAAACACCAAAAACACCCAAAAAAAATGACCTCACAAAACAAACTAAATGGTACCACTGGCCAATGCTGAAATGATGGAAATATATGACCTTTCAGACAAAGAACTCAAAATAGCTGTCCTGAAGGAGCTCAGTGAACTTCAAGACAACCCACAGAAGGAACTCAGAAGCCTATCAGAGAAACTTAACAAAGAGATTTAAATAATAAAAAAAAAGTAGAAATTCTGGAGCTAAAGAATTCAATTGACAAACTGAGACATGCATCAGAGTCTTTCAACAGCAGGACTGACCAAGCAGAAGAAAGAATTAGTGAGCTTGAAGACAAGCTACTTGAAAATATATAGTCAGAAGAGAAAAAAGGAAAAAGAATATAAAAGAATGAAACACTCCTGCAAGATCTAGAAAATAGTCTCAAAAGGGCAAATCTAAGAGTTATTGGCCTGAAAGAGGAGGTAGAGAGAAAGATTGGGGTAGAAATTACATTCAAAGATATAATAACAAAGAACTTTCCAAATCTAGAGAAAGATATCAATATTCAGGTAAAAGAAGGTCATAGAACACCAAGCAGATTTTAGTCAAACAAGGCTACCTCAAGGCATTTAATAATCAAGCTCCCAAAGGTCACAGACAAAGAAAAGGTCCAAAGAGAAGCAAGAAAAAAGCAAGAAATAACATATAAAGGAGCTTTAATACACCTAACAACAGACATCTCAGTGGAAACCTTCAGGCCAGGAGATTTTGACATGACATATTCAAAGTGCCAAAGGAAAAAAACCTTAACCTTAGAATATTATGTCCTGCAAAGGTATCCTTCAAACATAAAGGAGAAATAAAGACTTTCCCATAAAAACAAAAGCTGAAGGATTTCATCAACACCAGACCTGTCCTATAAGAAATGCTAAAAGGAATTCTTCAATCCAAAAGAAAAGGAAGTTAATGAACAATTAGAAATCATCTGAGGGTACACGACTCACTGTCAACAGTAATTACACAAATGCAGAATATACTGTTGCTGTAATTGCAGTGTATAAATGACGTATATCTTGAGTAAGAAGACAAAAAGACAAACCTATCAAAAATAAGTATACAACATTTTGAGAGATAGAGAGTTTAAAAAGACATGGATGGAAACAACAAAAAGTTAAAAAGAAGGGGGATGAAGTTAAAGGGGTAGAACTTTTGTTATATTTCTCTTTGCTTATTTGTTTATTTATAAGCAGAGTTGTCATGTGTTTAAAATAATATGTTATAAAATATTTTTGTAAGCCTCGTGGTAAATTCAAATTAAAAAACCTGCAACAGATACACAAATAATAAAAAGCAAGAAATTAAAACACACTACCAGAGAAAATCGCTTTTAACAAAGGAAGGAAGAAAGAAATAAAGACAAAAACCACAAAACAATTGGAAATCAAATAATAGCATGGCAGTAGTAAGTCCTTACCTATCAATAATAGCATTGAATGTGAATAGACAAAACTTTCCAATTAAAAGACATAGAGTGGATGAATGAATTAAAAAATAATAGCCAACTATATGTTGTTTGCAAGAATCCCACTTTACCTATAAAGACACACATAGGCTGAAAATAAAGGGAAGGAAGAAGATATTCCATGCAAACGGAAACTGAAAAAGAGCAGGAGTAGCTATACTTCTATAAGATAAAATAGATTTCAAAACAAAAACTTTAAAAAGGGACAAAGCAGGTCATGTATAATGATAAAGGTGTTAATTCAGCAAGAGGATATAGCAATTTTAAATATATATGCAGCCAACATTGGAGCACTCAGATGTATAAAGCAAAAATCAGAGCTACAGAGAGAGATAGACTTCCAATACAATAATTGTTGGAGACCTCAACACTCCACTTTCAGCATTGGAGAGATCATCCACCCAGAAAATCAAAAAAGAAACATTAGACTTAATATGCACTCTAGACCAAATGGACCTGATAGATATATACAGAACATTTCATCCAACAGCTTCAGAATACACAGCCTTCTTCTCAGCTCATGGATCATTCTAAATGATAGACCATGTGATGGTCTATCAGACCAGAAAGCAAGCCTTAAAAAATTCCAAAAAAAAAAGGAAATCATACCATACCATACCAAGTATTTTCTCTGACCACAATGAAATAAAACTAGAAATCAATAACAAGAGGAACATTGGAAACTATACAAACACATGGAAATTAAACAATATGCTATGGAATGGCCAGTGGGTCAATAAAGAGATTAAAAGAAAATTTGAAAATTCCTCAAAGAAATGAAAATGAGCATACAACATATGAAAACCTATTGGATACAACCAAAGCAGCAAAAGAGGGAAAGTTTATAGCAATAAGTTCCTATACCAAAATAGTAGAAAAGCTTCAAATAAACAACCTAGTGATGCAACTGAAAGAACTATAAAAAAAAGAGCAAAACAAAAAAAATTAGCAGAGGAAAAGAAATAACAAAGATAAGAGCATGAATAAATGAAACTGAAACAAAAAAATATAAAAGATCAATAAAACAAAAAGTTGGTTTTTTAAAAGATAAACCAAATTGACACACCTTTAGCCAGACTAAGAACAAAAGAGAATAGATCCAAATAGACAAAATCAGAGATGAAAAAGGAGACATTACGACTGATACTGTAGAAATCCAAAGGATCATTAGAGGTTACTAGGAGCAACTATATGCCAATAAATTGGAAAACCTAGAAGAAATGGATAAATTCCTAGATACTTACATCCTACCAAGACTGAACCAGGAAGAAATCCAAAACCTGAATAAACCAATAACAAGTAATGAGACAGAAACAATAATAAAAATTCTCCTATCAAAGAAAAGCCCAAGAACCAATGACTTCACAGCTGAATTCTACCGAGCATTCAAGAACTAATACCAATCCTTCCTAAACTATTCAAAAAAATTGAGGACAAGGGAATACTCCCAATCTCATCCTAGCACACTTTTATCACCCTGATACCCAAACCAGATAAAGACCCAATAAAAAAAGAAAACTATAGGCCAATACCTTTGATGAATATAGATGCAGAAATCCTCAAGAAGATACTAACAAACTGAATTCAACAACACATTATAAAGATTATTTATCATGATCAAGTGGGATTTATCCTGGCAATGCAAGAATGGTTCAACATATGCAAATCAATTAATGTGATATATCATACCAACAGAACAAAGCACAAAAACCACATGATCATGTCAATTGATGTGGAAAACATTCAATAAAATTCAACATCCCTTCATGATAAAAACTGTCAAGATACTGTGTATAGAAGGAAATTACCTCAACACAGTAAAGCCATATATGACAGACACACAGAAAGTATCATACTGAAGAGGGAAAAATTGAAAGCTTTTCCCCTAAGATTTGGAACGAGATAAGGATGCCACCTTCCACCACTGTTATTCAACATAATACAGGAAATTCTAGTCAGAGAAATCAGACAAGAGAAAGAAATAAAGGGCATCCAAATTGGAAAAGAAGAAGTCAAATTATCCTTGCTTGCAGATGATATGATTTTATATCTAGAGAAACCTAAAGACTCCACCACATAACTACTAGAACTGATAAACAAATTCAGTAAAGTTGTAGGATGCAAATCAACATAAAAATCTGTAGGATTTCTATATGCCAACAGTAAACAATCTGAAAAGGAAACCAAGAAAGTAATCTCACTTACAATAGCTATAAATATAATAAAATACCTAGGAATAAAATTAACCAAAGAAGTGAAATATCTCTATAATGAAAACTATAGAACATTGATGAAAGAAATTGAACAGGACACAAAAAACTGGGAAGACATTCCATGGTCGTGGATTCAAAGAATCAATATTGTTGTAATATCCATACTGTCCAAAGCAATCTACAGATTCAATGCAATCCCTATCAAAATATGAATGACATTCTTCACAGAAAAAGAAAAAATAATCCTAAAATTTATATGGAACTCCAAAATCTGGATATAGAAGGAACTTTCCTCAACACAATAAAGGCATGTATGAGAGACACAGAGCATGTATCGTACTGAATGGGGAAAAACTGAAAGCCAAAACCATCATGAGTAAAGACAGTAAAACTGGAGGAATCACATTGCCTGACTTCAAATCATACTACAGAGATGTAGTCATTAAAACAGCATGGTATTGGCATAAAAACAAAAATATAGACCAAGGGAACAGAATAGAGAACCCTGAAATATATTCACACATCTATAGTGAACTTATCTTCAACAAAGTTGCCAAGAACATACAGTGGGGAAAGGACACACTCTTCAATAAATGGTGCTGGGAAAATTGGATACCCACATGCAGAATAATGAAACTGGACCCTTATCTCTTGCCATATATAATACAAAAACCAAATCAAATTGGATTAAATCTACGATCTTAAACTATGAAACTACTAAAAGAAAACATTGGAGAACTGTTTCAAGACATTGGTCTGGGCAATGATTTCTTGAGTAATACCCCCAAATCACAGGCAACCAAAACAAAATTGGACAAATGGGATCACATAAGGATAAAAAACTTTTGCATAGCAAAGGAAACAATCAAAAAAGGGAAGTGACAACCCATATAATGGGAGAAAATGGTTGCAAAGTACCCATCTGATGAGAGATTAATAACTAGAATATATAAGGAGCTCCAACAACTCAAAGGAAAAAACTAATAATCCAATTAAAAATGGGCAAAAGATCGGAATAGACACTTCAAAATATGAAATACAAATGGTCAAGAATTATAGAAAAAATTCTCAATATCATACTCATCAGAGAAATGAAAATTAAAACTGCAATGAGGCATCATCTCATCCCAGTTAAAATGTCTTTTATAAAAAAGACAGGCAATAACAAAGCTGGCAAGGATGTAGAGAAAGGGGAGCCCTCCTACACTGATGGCAGGAATGAAATTAGTGCAACCACTGTAGAGAACAGTATGGAAGTTCCTCAAAAAACTAAATATAAAACTATCATATGACCCAGCAATCCCACTGTTGGATATATAGCCAAAGGAGGGCAAATCAGTGTATTAAAAGATATCCGCACTCCCATGTTTATTGCAGAATTATTCACAGTAGCCAAGACTTGGAATCTGCCTAGGAGTCCATCAATAAATGAATGGATAATGAAATTTTGGTACATATGCCAAATGGAATATTACATAGCTGCAAAAAAGAATGAAATCCTGCCATTTGCAATAACATGGATGGAAGTAAGAACATTACGTTACGTGAAATAAGCCAAGCATAGAAAGACAACTCTCATATGTTTTCACTCATATGTGGGAGCTAAATATTAAAAACAATTGATCTCATGGAGACAGAAAGTAGAATAATGTTTACCAGAAGTTTGGAAGAGTAGCAGGGAGGGGGGAAAATGTGGGTATGGTTAATGGGTGCAAAAATGTAGTTAGATAGTTAGATAGAATAAACAATATTTGATAGCACAACAAAGTGACTATAATCAACAATAAGTTAGTGTGTGAGGTCTGTCCAGAAAGTATCCAGCCATTGTTACTATAACGAGAATGGTCAGGTGACATTGATGTAACCTGGCAGCCCTGAAGAGTGGACTTGAATGTGCATGCATGAACAATGACAACTTCACTGTCCTAGTCAGTGGGGCATCAGACGCCATTGAGTGAGCGTGTGTGCTGTGTGGCCATTTCATTCAAAATGACTGAACAAGTAGAGCAAAAAATCTGCATCAAATTTTGTGTTAATCTTGAACATTCCTCTGTGGAAATTATTCTGATGATTCACAAGGTTTTTGAGGACCATGGATGAATGCAGCACAAATAAAAGTGTGGCACAAATGCTTCAAATGGTTGAGAATCTGTTGAAACTGATCCACATTCTGGAAGGCCTGCAACAAGCGGAACACCTGAGAATGTTGAATGTGTATGGGCTGCAAATAACAAAGATCAGCAACTGACAGTGTAAGAACCATTAATACAAGCTGATCTGTATATTCCAAAAACTACTGTGTCCAAGATTTTGATACAGGATCTTGGCATGAAACTTGTTGTGGCACAATGCGTTCTGCAGCTTCTGCTACCAGAGCAGAAGGAACATCGTGCTGCCTTTACTAATGCCTTGCTTCAAACTGCTACCAATGAACGAGATTTCCTCAAGAAGGTCATAACTGGAAATGAATCATGGGTCTACAACTATGAAAACAAAGACCCAGTCATCCCAATGGAAGTCGCCTGGTTCTCCACACCCAAAGAAGGTGTGGCAAACTTGCAGCATCATCAAGACCATGTTAACTATGTTTTTTGATTGGGAAGGTATTGTCCATAACAAGTACACTCCTCCAGGCCAAACAATTAATAAGGAGTACTACCTCAATGTTCTTCATTGGTTGAGAGATGCAATGCCACGAAAATGGCCCCAGCTATGGGCAACTGGTGATTGGCATCTTCATCACAACAATGCGCCCACCCATGCATTATGTCTCATGCAGAGTCTTTTGGAAAAACATCAAATCACCCAAGTGATTCAAGTTCCCTACAGGCCACATTTGGCACTCTGCCACTTTTGGCTTTTTCTAAACTAAAATCGCTTTGAAAGGGAAGAGATTTCAGACTGTTCATGAGATTCAGGACGATACAACAAGGCAGCTGATGGCTATTCCAACACAGGACGTTGCAGAGTGTTTTGAACAATGGAAGAGATGCTGGGAGAAATGTGTGAGGTCCCAAGTTTCCTACCATAAAGAGGACTGAGGCATCATTGTCCTATAGACAATGTTTCTTGTATTTTGTATCTTCTTCAATAAATGTCTCCATTTTTCATACTAGGTGGCTGGATACTTTCCAGACAGACCTTTTCTAAAAGAATGTCTAAAAGACCTCGTCTAAAATATCTAAAAGAGTGAAATTGGAATGTTCCTAACACAAAGAATTTATAGATGCCTGAGGTGATGGATACCCCAATTACTCTGATTTGATTAATTCACATTCCATGCCTGTATCAAAACATCATATGTACCCTATAAAGATATACAAGTATTATGTATTCATCATAATTAAAAAAAGAAAAGAAAGGTTATGGACAAACATTCATCACATAGTTTTAATTGAAATAAAGATTTTTAAAAATTAAAAATAATAAATTTAAACATGTGTAAAATTTCTATTAATATTTGGTTACAGTATTGTTCTTAGAAATAACATGTATTTTACTGATATTACTGATTTCTTGAGAGTTATTGAGACATATTTGTGTCTATATTGTCAAATTAATTAAATATTTCATGTACAGAACAGTGCACTTTATCAATTAGGTATAGATAGGTATTCATTCAGTTTGTTAATTTTAGGTTCTAATGCTCTTGATCCCTAATATTTTCTGTTTGAATTATATGTACCCTTTTGTTAATATTTCTGTAATGAATCCATTCCATTGACAAGTAGTACAATAAACATAAATATTGTTAAATTATATTTTCTAATTTTTAATTTTGTATTTATTTACTTTTTCCCCTTTTTTTTCTTTTCCTTCCTCTTACTGCCTTTTTCTAAGGTTTTTGTGTATTTCTTTCATTCCTACCATTAGTTTAAGAATCAGCAATGGCAAGAAAAGAGTTGGAACAGGCTTGTAATCTTTCCCTTGACCAGGGATGGCTGAGGAATAAGAAATGACCCTGTGAAATCCCTTATAAACATACTAATAACCAGATCTCCTGTACACATACTCTTGGTGTGTACTAGAAGAGAGCTAAAACATTTTCCTTACCTATGAATTGTTTTGAAAATGATGTACCTGGTCTCTCTTCAGGCCACTTATAGTTATTAAAAAAACTGTAATTTATAAATTTATTTTGGGGTTTATGATGGTTGGATGGATAATGGAGTATAATCATACAAGCTGTATAAATAATAGAATATGAAATGAATATGTTCCATACCAAAATGACACCCTTGTAAGTGATGTTTCCGCATGAATTGGTTTGAATGAATCTTGCTTGTTAAATCCAATATGGAATTTATTCTAATATTGGAGAAGAAAGATTTACAAAAACATTTTTCTGATGTCCTAGACTCTCCCGAGAAAGGAATAGTTTTCCTGTGTCTGGTAATTTCCTATAATTCTTTAAATCATTAGTATCTTTTAAATAATTCAGTAACATTTATGGTCTCTGGGAATTGGATTTGACAATTTGACCCTTTAATACATACTCCTACTAACATTTCTAGTAAAAAATCTTCTTCCAAATCCTAATCACCATAATAAAACATATTTTTCAACTATTATGGGAACATTTAAAAAATAAACCTCAATCCCCATTAAGATGTTTTCTCAAAAAGTTATTTTTAATGTTTTTTACTTTCTTGTTCTCCAGCCTATTCACCTGCTGGCAACTCCATTCTCCTCCCACCCCCTGTGTTTTGCTGAGTTGATTTAAACTTTTTGGTGTTACAGTATGTTATTTGAAACATATTGCAAATATCAATCATATTTTAAATATTAAACAATAAAAAATGTACAATGTACCTCCACTATTTTTTTCTTTTATTTTCCTTATTTCAGTGTTCTGTCTTTGTTCTAGAGTATTTTACAATACATATTTCTCTCAAACACATGAGTGGAATACTCTCTGAGTTTCATTTTGGTCCTTCCATGGCTTCACCCAAAATAATTGATCCAAGTAGGTATCCCTCAGACCTTAATAACAGTCAGGGTAGAAAGTAAGACTGGATAAGGACCTTTCCACACTGGAGTTAGCCAGGATGTGGGGGACCCATCTTCCTACTGTCTGATGAGCACTGAGTCTGCCAGCTGACAGAAAGGACTAGGGGAAGAAGGGTGTCTAGGTGGCAGATTGTGTTCTGTAATGTCTGCAAGAACTGAGCTCCTTGAAGGGCATGTTGCTGTCCAGCCATTTCCTGAAAATCAAAATCCAAAGTTATCAGAGAAAAAGGTGGGCCATACAGCATTTCAAAACACTCAAAGAAAAGGGGCTTCAGCTGCAATGTGTAAACATGAGAGTGACTGGGAGAAGTTGTAACCAACTGAGTCCAGTCTCCTGGGTCATCTTGCAGAGGCAAGCTTGAGGCTCTGGTTAACTCGCTCCAGCTGGCCTGATGACTGAGGCCTCCAGGCACAATGCAGATAGTTAAGAGATCTGCAGGGCCCTAGAGACTCCCTGCTCTACCTGTGAAGCAAAGGCAGGACCATTGTCACTCTGTAAGGACCAGGTAAGGCCAAAACAGGGTATGATGTCCTCCAGAAGTCTTCAGGAAACTTCAGCGGCCTTCTCAGTCCTGCAAGGAAAACTACAACCCAATAAGTAAAAGTGTCACAACCCAATAAGTACCTTGAACTCTGTAGGGACAGGTAGGCCAAACACCTTATGTCCTCCAGATCTTCGGGAATTGGCTTCTGTCCTCAAGGCAAAGTTATGCCTTCAAAACCACTAGGATCTATGGTTGGCAGATTCAATAGGGATTGTTGAAACTATCCAGTTGTGGGAGAACAATTGTTGTCCAGGAGATGTCAATTGCTTGGGCCTGAATTGGTTGCAGATATCATGGGATAGCTTTTACCAGTTTAGTTTAACTTACTTAGCTGGTAATAGATAGAGGTCTCTGTTAACTTTACACCCAAAGGGGCTCAACTGGTACCCTTGAGTACCTATCGATATTTGAGGTGGATAAGCGTAACAGGAAAGTGGGATAGAAGGGGATGGCTCCAACATCGGTATTGAGAGAATACCAGGACTGCATTTGGCGATAATCTGCAGGCTCAATTGTTAGAAAATTCACTCAAGCTTCCTATTTGAGCCAATTCAAGTACTTACCTTCAGCATGATTCACTCCTTTGATGTACCTTACAAGTGATGATCTTCTCCAACTATCCTGACAGTCTCTTAAAGGTGCAGGAATCTTTTGCCCCATACTAATGATGTCTAGTAGGAACTCCTACACCAAAGCTATTGAATCGTAATAAGGATCATTTAGATCGTTAGAGTTCTCTTGGTCTGGCTCGTGGAGCAGTCGAGTTGGGCTAATTGGCAAATTGGAGTGTTTTGCTGGTAAAGCCTGGACCTCCACTACTTCTAGACTTTCGATCACTATTGTGGAGCCTGCATGCCATTCCCTATCCTTAACAAAACTACTGCCATCAGTAAACCACTGATGGGCTTGAGGGAGGGGGACTGAGGATAGATCTGCCTGGGGAAGGTAGTGGTGGAGTATAATCTCTTCACAATTGTGCAATAGCCTTTTAGGTTCCCCTATTTTTTCTTCTGGAAGAAGAGTGGCAAGGTTAAGTCCTAGGCAGGTTTCAATCTTAAAGTCAGGAGTTTCTATAAATATAGCCTGGAATTTTAATAGGTGGCTATCTGAAATCCATTTTGTCACCCCTTCCTGGAGGACTTCAGAGGCCCAGTGGGAGGTTCTAACAGTAAGGGAAGCTCCCATAGTGAATTTGGTGAACTCTGGCAAGAGTAAAGATATGGCTGCTATCACCCTCAAACAGGCAGGACATCCTGCAGCCATGGGGTCCAATTTCTTTGATAAATAGGGCACTGGTTGTAACTGTGGCCTCAAAAGCTGTGTTAACACCCCCAGAGCTATTCCCTGTCTCTCATGAACATATAAAAATAAGCCTCTCTGAGGATGTGGTAGGACAGGGCCGAGGCTTGGAGAAAAGTCTTTTTTTTCAATGCCTGAGCTCAATAATCACGTCCTCCCATAAGCAGGGCAAAGGGGGAGTGAAGAATTGCTGGGTAGGAATTCTGGAAACTACAGTGACCATATAAGACTGAGTGCTCAGTTTTCTGGAGTAGATGAAGAAAAGAAGAAAATTTACTGGCCTACCTCCACCAGGACAGTTACCCTTGGCTTCAGTCCACTGATAGACATCTGCCAGGGGGCTGACAGAAGCAAGCTCCTTCATTGTTGTACCATGATCTGGTCTGAGGACCGACTCCCCTCCTGGGATGATTCCATAGGACAGAGTGCAGTCCAGTGACCTGTTTGATGGCACCGATGACAACGGGCCTTAGGTGGCCTGTGCTTATTGGGGCAGTTCTTGGCCCAATGCCCATCCCGTTGGCAGATGTGGCACTGGAGATCCCTTCCTTTGGTGGAGGCTTTGGCTGTTGGTCCGAATGTGGGTGCCAAGGCTGCCATTAACTGGGCATGCCTAGCCTCCTTCCTCTGCTCCTTCTCCTGACCTGGGACTCAAGCTCAGAAATTCTGTTATAGAAAACAGAATTAGTAGCAGCCACCATGTCATCCAGGGAGGTGGTAGGGTCCGGACAAGCTTCTAGAATTTTGTCCTAATGTCTTATGCTGCTTGGGTTAAGAAATTGTCTTTTAACATCACTCATCCCTCATAGGAGTTAAGATCGAGTGTAGTGTGCTTCTCCATTGCCTCCCAGAGCTAATCCAGGATGGCTGTGAGATTTTTCTGGGCCCCTGGGTTATGGTGGAGACCTTGGAATAGTTGACGCCCTTTTGCCTGGTGGACTTAAGGCCAGCCTGGACACATACTAGAAAGTGTTATCTCTCCCGAGGAATTATCTCACCCCAGGTCAGTCATGGGCACTGCTGTTTTAGCCACTGCATATCTAGGATTTGAAAAGGTATAATCCACTGGCAAATTTCCATGCCCCCTTTAATGCCCAGATCCTGTTTTATTTGTTTTAACTCTACTAAACTAAAGGGCCTATGGACAGGTGTTGGTACAAACTCCCCTGCTGCTTCCACCAAGGGTAGGAGCTGAGCTGCCTTTGTAGGGCCCCTTTCAGGCCTCTCTGGGTATGGGGGCAGCTCAGAATGGGCAGGAACCTGAGGAGGATCTCTGAACACCATAGTCTTACTTGGCTCCGAACACCCCTTGCACCACCAAGGATATTCCCATAAATAAAAGAAAGCTTGTATATATGGTATTTTGGCCCATTTTCCTTCCTCTTTGCAAAAGAGGCCCAACTGTAAGATGGTGGGCTGATTTAGAGTCCCATGTGGCAGCCACTGTCCTCCACTGTCCAGCTTGTACTGTGGCCAAGCTGTTGTGCAGAAGAAGATTAAACGTTTCTTCTTCTGAGTGTCTGGATCAAACTTGTCCCAGTTTGAGAGAATGAAAGTAAGGTGGGAAAAAAATGGGGGGTAAGGAAAGGGAGAGTCTTTGTCAGCTGGGGACTGTTAGAGTTGGGTGTCCCCAGGTAACGACCCAGGCCATTCAGTCTAGAAACCAGTCTGGACATCTCCTTTCTGATTTGTAGGAAGAGGGGCTGTGCACAACCCCTCAAACCTAAGAGCCTCTCATTTTGTTTGTTTGTTTGTTTTTGTTCATTTGTTTGTCTTTAAAGAACCAGGTGAACAATATCTGTTGGTATGACGACCTGGTCATTTGTAAGAGTGCTACCACCAGCAGTTGGGTGGCCAGCCACGATAAGGAAGGGACTTCCTGGGACGGAACAAAAGAAGCAGATTGAGGGTGAAGGAGAAAGGCCAGATGAAACCAGGGGGAGGAAACTTTGTTTAGCTTTAAAGAAGGAAGGGGCTGTAAGCACCCATCAGATTGGAAAGAAAAGTACATTGTCAAAACCAACGCGAAGCCTGGAAGCACAAGAGTTATAGTGCACAACCCTCTTCCCTGAAGTGAAACAAAACGAAAGACTTCTCTCCTTATAACACACCTGGGTTTAGCCGAGACCTCAACTGTGCAGTCTGAGAAACGGCCAGGGTGGAAAAGCGAAAGCAAGCACCACGCCCCCGCAAGCGCTGGCTGCAAAGCGGGAATATCTGAAGCAAGAACGTTGTCATGGACAAAGGCGAGCTGGCTTACTTAGGTAGAGTGATCTGACTCATGAGCTGGCTTACCTAGAAAGAATCATCCAAGTCAAGGCACGAAGATGTCGGGTAAGCAGTCTGTAATGTCACTTCTTGGTGTGCTTTTGGCCGAAGCATGACCAGCAACACCGAAAGCAAGGCAAGCATGAAACAAGGTTTATTGAGGAGAGAAGGATGTGAATATAGAGCAAGAGCAAGAAACAGGTTCACAGAGCAAGAGCAAGATACAGTTGCCATGGAAGATGAATGGACCCCTCTGTCATAACAGAAGGGCTTTGATTATGGTCTGGGGTCTTGTTTTATAGTGTCTGGATTGGACCCTCCTCATGGTTCAGACGTCACCATCCAACCACTTTGATGGACAGTTGGGAGGTATATAACCTGAGTCTTACTACACATACAGATCTCCCATGAGCCTTTCTGAAAGCCCATTTGGGGGGATGGACCACAAAGTAGATTTAAGCTAATGACATGATAATTAACCTTAGGTTGTCCTAGGTCACCTTGTAGACCCATTGTACCTATGCTGCTTGGCCCACAGGCTAGACAATCCTCTGCTTTCTTTTGCAGTGGGCATGCTAAATTCTGATTGGCAGATTCATAGGGTGTTCCCTGCACCCCCAGATGTAGCAATTGCTTGGGGAACCTGCCTTTGTCCCCAGGAGGGGCCAGAGGTCCCTTGTTGTCTACCTAACATTTGTTTGTCTTTAATGAAAAATGAAATGTGTATTTTAATAACATCTACTTTTTTTCATTCAAAAGAAATATTCACTAAAAGACAAAAATGTGAAGGAAATTAGAACTACCAATAATCATTTATCAATACACACTCTTCTCAGGATAAGATATACCATTGCTGTAAACAGAAGCTTTTAAAAATTTATTTTAAATGTCCTGAAAAAAAATTCCAATTCATTTCATTCCAAAAACAATTTTAATTACAGAACTATAAATAAAAGAAAATATGGATTTATGATGGAAATGCTGACATAGTCTTAAGAGTTACAAATGTAGCACTATAATAGGACAAATGAGATGAATCACAGTTAGATAAAAAAAACATTATGCATTTTTTAATGTCAAAAATGACAAAAAAATGATATTTTCCATAGTTAAATGACACTACAGATTGATTTATTCATTATAGTTGTCTCCGTCTTCATAATCCATTCATTTATTTGACAAACTAAAAGATTATCATTAATGTTGTACTCACAACTCGTTAGTTCTGGTTTGTTGTTAATTATTTATTCTTGTAAGTAGTCCTTCATGAATTGAGTTGGCAATAATTATAGATCTTTTGATGTCACACTGGGAAAGCAAATGTAATAAATACTGTAATATATAACACATGATCATAAAATGCTGAAGCATTCAAAAAACTGAAATATTTATAAAGTTCTTCAAAGCTAATATTAGTTGGAAAATGGACACTTTCTACTTTTATATAGATAATAATAATCTTTTACATCTCTCATTATCTTTGTAAATATATGTTGCAGCTCCTTGATATTACATTTTGTGGGACTAAATTCTTAAAGCATCAATTTTTTCACAAGATGAATATTGATATATTACTTGTTATAGACACAAATTGATAAGATGAATTTTTGGTTAAATTTTCCACACATATTTTTAATAAAAATATTAAATTTATAATCATAAATATACAACATGCTCACTTTTAGTTTTTGGTGGTTACATATAAAAAGTCAAATATCTTAAGGGGAAAATATATTATTAATGAAAGAATATTAGATGTGTAAATCAGTATTCAGTGGAGTTATGACATATATATTCTAAATGCATTTATGAAAATAAATCATAAATTTTATTAAAACATATCCAATTAAATTGGTTTATTAGTTTGTATTTTATAAAACACATGTTTGCCTCAAGTCTAACATTTAAAAATGAAAGCATTGTCTGTTAAGTATCTGGAATGATACTTTTAGCATAATTTTTAGCATAACTAAAAGGATTTAACTCCAGAGATTGTAATGTAGGAAATATTTTTACAGGTATTAGCAAGATCAAGGAAACATATACGGTGAATGAATATCAGGCACAAATTGTGGGAAACTGTTACGTTCCCTCAGGGCAGTGGAAGAAACAGAGTTAAAGCTTACAGAGAGCTGAAGCCAGAATTAGCTGGATAAAGTACTAGCTAAATACTTGAAGTGGATTACTTCATTGATTTTGATAATCCAAACAATTCTCTAGACTAGGAATATACTAATTCCTCATTTTCAGGTTGGTGGACTGAGACATACAGAGGTTTAATCATTTTCTCAGTTCACACTACTCAGGATTTATGGAATGAAAATTTGAAACCAGGTCATTTGACTTGTAAAGACTTTGCTTCATTGTCTAACATAGTCTACCTAGTTACCTATAACTGATCAGACAGCATAAAAGTCACAATATTTGCTATAAAATAAGGATTTTTATTAAAAATATACTTGAAAATTGATTATATTTTTATTATTTTTCTATCACATTTGTTCTTAATTTGTGTACACTGTTAGTGGCTGAAATTGTTAAAATGATGTAATATTTTTGAACTTTATAGGCTTTATCCTCAATTCCATAAATGGAAAGTGTAAGTAAGTACTATGATATACTGACACTTGTCAATAAATTCTTTAACAGATATCAATCTTCAAATGTTATACAAAGGAAATAGGGAAGAAAAATGATCCAATTTTTTGTACTAAATAGGACACAATCTCAAATCCCTTTTACTTGTGAATGTGAGACTGAGCATAAAAGTCTGCTAACTCCCTGCTTTTTAATTTCTCATTTTTAAAAAGTCTGGATATGACATTATATCTAGAGATTCTTACTGTAAGACACTGAGTAAAAATACCTTTTTTTTATCTTTTGAGAAGTTAATGATCCTTTAAATTCCTTTGGTATTTATTTTAAAGCACTCTCTTGTCTCTTTTACCTTACTTTGTCTAAGGATTTGGAGCAGGTTTAGGAAATTGATATGGTGATTCAGTAAACAGGTTCAGTATAGGCTGTTATTAGAAAGTAGAAGGTGAAAAGATACAGGCTGTTACAAACTCCTTCAGATATCACTATATGGTTGTGTAAGATATCACCACATACTACTAGGCCTCAAATAATTGAGTATTTTATAATTCTAAGTATAAAATAACTATAACATACCTATATTTATATAAAATATATAAATAAAACAGCATGTTTATATATATATATGTATGTGTGTATATACATATATATATATCATGTATATATACACTGCTATAATATTATATATATACTGTTGACCTGTGCTTCAGAGTATACACATATATGCATATGTATAGATACATAGTTCAGATGAACACAGTTGATCTTTCATCCTTTAATAAATATTGACATTGTACATCATATTCTAAATGGAATTAATTTGGGGAATTCTCAGTTATACTGTAGGCTTCCAGAAATATCAGTGACTCTTTTATACATGCCTCTTTTGCAAGTAAGTTCATGAAGATTGGGAATTGCTGGGGCTCATTTTGTGTCTCAAATCCCCACAGTGTTCTTTATTTCTGTCTTTAGACAGTAGATTCAAAATTAGTCATGATATTACAATGATTGTAAAGAAACAATCCTTGAGTTACATCAATTCATTCATTCTATTAATATAAAACTACTTGGAGATTTTACTTGCTTTCAAAATTGGAAACAGTGAATCAGATTGTGACTTTCAAGAAGTAATATTTTTTGTTTGGTAAGTTGAAAATTGTAGTTCATACATAAAATACCTTACTGAAATTGGATTTTGTCTTTGAGATTTTTATTTTCAATTTTTACTTGTTTGATGCTAAACTCTGGTTATTATTCCTGATAACAAAAGTATTACTGAAAATAATTTTGCCTGTAGTGGTAGAGAGTGTTAAAAATGATGTACTGTTGGTGCCAGATACCCTAGGTATAACCCTGAATACTACATCCATGATAATTTGATAATTTGTGTGTCTCATATTTCTGATGTATATAATTTCATTTCCCCCATCAATTTTTATGGATGATCTTTCTTTGCCTCTCTATCACATAATCACCAAGGCTACCAATTCAATCTTCTAAATATCTGTTGAATCCACCTACATCTCTCCAGACTCACTGCTACTTCCAGAAGTTAAGACACCACAATATCTTTTCTAAATTACCTAACTTACCTCCTTAAAATTTCCTTTTCATATTTTGTGCCTTACTTGGCTACTCTTCATATCTTCTCCTGACAGAATGATTGTTCTAAAATTCAAGCATTATTCTACTTTCTATTTTCCTCAAGATTAAAAAAATCAAAATTTCTTAATAAACCATTCAAGTTTCTAAAAAACTGGGCCCTATCACTTTATCTCTTTACTAACCAATTCTATAGACTCAAGCCACGTGGAAATATGCTCAGTTGTTGGAGCATTTAATATTTTTATTCTGCTCTGTTTATCTTAAACATTGTCTACAATCCTTCTTTTCATCTGAGTGACATCTATTTATTCTTCAAGTTGCCCTTTACATGTTATTTCCTTTGGAAGATTTTTCCAACTCTTAAGACTAATTATTTTCTATACCTATATTCATCATTTTTAGTACCCTGAATTTCTCTTATAAAATCTAGCTGTAAGCTTCATAATGGAAAGATCTTTGTTCTTTAATCTCTCTGATCATATTGCATAGGAAAATGACTTTCCATTTTTTAAAAAATGTTATATGAATGGTATTTGAAGTGAGCCCTCAAAATGAGTGGGAATGTTTTAGAAAGTAAAGGAGGTAAAAGTGACAGTGGGTTTGGTAGTGCCAATTAGGAGTGAGAGATGAGACTATACTGGTAGCAGTATCTTAAGCAATTCTGACACTAGGTCCTCTAGAGAATCCTTGGATACATGATTAAGAAGACATATACAAGTATATACATTAAAGCATTGCCTATAAGAGCAAAAAATTGGAAATAATCCAAATATCTCAAGAGAGGAAATGGATAAATAAATTTTGGTATATTCTTACAATAAGATATCATATCATGGTATAAAGTGAGTGAACTAGAGCTACATCTATCAGCAGGAATAACTTGGAAAAATTATATTATTGCTGGAGACAATCTAGTGCAATAAAATCATTAATATATGGACTTAACTTACACATAATTAGTTTATAATAAATATGGCCTCTATTGAGAGAAGTAGAAGATTGGGATAAGGATTTAAATTCTGTCCATAACAGTTTATCAATTAAGAAGCATTAAGCAAATAATGCAAAAACTTACATTTCTTAGTGGATGTGCTTTTACTTTTATGCATTTACAAATTGTATTATATAAAAATCAAGGAAAAAATCTAATGAGCCTATGCATCAGTTAACTTTTACTACATAATAATCCACACTGAAATTTGGAACAACAATGATTCGTTATTTCTCATAATTCTGTGAGTGTTTGGGCAACTCCTCTGTTTCTTCGGCCTGTGTCCACTCACACACAGACTTGGGGTTGGGTTTAGCTGGGAAACCTGAAAGAGTTGGGCCTCTTTCTCATGTATTTCTTACCAGGATTCTTCCCAACATGGTAGTGTCAAAGCAACATTTCAAGAGAGTAAAAGCAAAAGCTGGAATCCTAGCATTGGAAGTTGCATAAGCACTTTGGCCACATTTTGTGGATCAACACAAGTAACAAATCCATCTTAGTTATAAGGAGTGTGGAAATAGGCCACTTGATGAGAAGAGCTGAAAAGTCACATTGCAAACAGGCATGCAAACTTGGATGGGAAGAATGTGTAGGTATGTGTGTAATACCATATTAAATCTGAATTTATGCTTTTGCTTTCTACTGGACCTTAAAAGTTTTATTAGATTCCTAATAAATATATACAATTTCTGTCAGAATCCTGTATGAGTCTTAAAACTCGATGATTATATATCTCCTTCTGTAAAAATCAGAAAACAAACAAAAAAAGTAAACAAAAACATGCTTTAGCAGTTCAATGGAAGAAATCCAGTATCAACAGAAAACACTCCTCTCTGAGAGATAAATAATACTATGTGAAAAATTATACAAATAATTTCATAAATATTTAGCAGTCAACATTTCCCAATTTTTCACAACAAATATATATATATATAATAAGAAGCAATGTAGCTAAAAGGAAATACAAATAATTAATTATATTATTAACACATTTTTAGTAAAAGCCCTGGCTCTTTTGGTTCTAATTAATGGTATTTTGCTATAAGTTATATTGATCATGATGATAACTACTGCCTGTGAGAATTATTTTATTGATTAATCAATTAAATATAATTCTGTTTTTCAATATTGGCTTATTTCTTGAAAATAATGGCAAGGTCTTTTCCCATTTAGATTTTATCAGACGGTTAATAGGTTACTTAAATGAAAAATATTGAAAAATAGCAGAATAGAATGTTTAACTGTGTGATATATAAAATTAGGGCAATGGTTCTATGTATTAAAACATTTATGGAAGAATTCAAACCATTCTGTAGAAGTGAAAACGGGAAACCTCTTTTGGACTAGAGTAATTGGAAGAGCTTTATAGATAAGATAGCTCTTGAATTAAAATTTGATTGCTAGGGAAGAAATCATTAGGAAAATATATGAGGGTCACCTTTCAATTGGTGATTCAGCATGATGATATGCTCATACTTTGTTGGTGGGAATAAAAATAATTTGGCATGCAATTTGACAAGATATTTGTAAATCCTTAGAAAATTTCATGTCCCTTAAGCTAGTAATCCAGTTCTATGAAAAGAATTTAAGATCATAAAACAGAAATCACTGACTAGCAGTCTAGAGAAGTATTTTCTAGCCATGACTTTGCTACAAAATATGTGATTTTCATTGACTCACTTAGCATCTTTTGGCCTCCTTTTCCTCAATACACAAATGAGCGGGCAGGGAGGACAATCACTTTCAAGGTCCCATTATGCTATAAAATTCATTTTGACTTACAGTGCAGGAAAGAGAATATGGTAAAGGAACTAGAGGTATGCATATACCTAAACCATGCTCCTTACCTTGTCCTTAAATAGATCTGAGGACTGGTGCTGGATAAGTAAGTGGGCGGGGTGCTAGAAGAAAGTGGTCTTTAAGCAGAAAAGACTTCATTGTATACAAAGGGTAACTGGCAATAATATAAAAGAGAAAATTATGTAAATGACTGACTGTAGGTGGGTTAATACAACACACAGGTGCAGGGTACTTATGAGGACTTCCAGGATGTACCACATAAAACATTAACTGAGATAGTAGCCTCTGTTGTGGATTAGGGCTAGAATACTGTTATATCTCTAGTGCTGTTATCTTAAAAAATTAATGAGAAATAATACCATTTTAATTGTAAGATTAAGAATTATATTAATTTTCTGGTTTAAAAGTCTTTATATTAGTTTTATAAATTAACTATGATAATTCAAAGCAATTGTGCCAAATAGTCAGTAGATTCTATATTATTCTTAGTTGTTTGAGTGGTTTTGCATTTTTCATAATCTTGAGTACTTTGACAAGCCTAACAATATGTATGATATGAAGTACCTTATATGGCAACTAAATTAAATACAATGCTTATAACTTTAGCATTTGTAAAAAACATTTTTCTTAATAATTCTGAAAATCAGATATTCTATGTAGATTATATATACTATAACCTTAGAATTCCTAGGAAGTATTAGTAACGTTATTTTCATTACTTGTCAAAATACATCCACCTCAAAATGAATATTTTGGAATATTGACAAAATATATATTTACTTTCATGGATAAACTCCATGATGAGACATCATGAAGTACAGGTTGCTTGTATTAATATTTCATCTTCATCAATCAACTTGCATTTTAATTAATTCACTACTATACTTTTAAAGTCTCAATGAAGTTAACCCAAATATTGTTACTTCAGTAAAACAAGAACCACGATAACAGGAATTCGCTATGCAGAGAAAATTATTCCATATTGTGTGGACATATTGGTCACTCTGATAAAATAAGCCTTAGGCAGGGTTATTTCATATACTGAAACCACTGTCTTTTATTCTCCATGTTCCCTCACTATCTATTACTGAGTCTACCCACTTGCATCTCCCTCATATAAAGTCATTTATGGTCTGCATTGTAAGTTCTTGCTTCCAAATTATCTTCAAATTAGGGAAGTTGAGCAATGCAAGTTTATTTTTAAGAACCGATCTATCAAATTGAATTCCAAAAGGCCAAAATAAAATGAATTGTCTTTTTATTTCCCTTTCCTCACAGATGGTGGGAAAACCCAATTCAAGTAATAATAGCTTTAAAAACTTCAGTCTGAGGTATACTTAATTGTTGATAATCAGTTGAGTCTTGACCCAGCCCCCTTCTACACCTTGAGGCCAGAATTCTGGGAACACCCCTTACCAGAATTCTTAAAATAGATATCTAACTTAGATTCTGCTAATGAGAGTCTTCACAAGTGCTTCTGCAAGTGGAAAAGAGGAAATTATTCTATGGCAGAAATTGCTGAGAGGCTGTATGTTGGTTTTTAGAAGCTTCTGGACTAATTCAGAAGTTACTAATAAATAGTAACTTGGATGCTTCAAGAAAATGACATCACCCAACGAGGCTTCCCTGAGAACCCTGCATTTGTTGGTTGAACAATTTATAATCCCTAGGTATTTCACGGCTGTCGAAGACCCTGGCTCCATGTATTATATCCCTTCTTTATTGAAATATTTAGAGTAGCTTTTGCTTTCTTGAGAGAATCTTGATTGGCCAATTGGAGTTCACAGTGGATTATATCTGAAACCCTACTATTAATAAAGTATAATGTGTCCTTTAAGTACAAAGTGCTCTTAGGACCAAATGACAAGACAGCAAAGATGATGTACAATCTATATTTGTTTGTAGATTACTGAAAGATTTAAAATTACAAATTCAGGTAATCATAAGTTTTAAAATTAGAATACAAAGAGTTATATATACTTACTGTAGATTTGTAAATTGAAAAAAAGTCTTAAAAAGAAAATAAAATATGTGATATATGATATGATAACCCAACAATACAGTGAAGTGGTACTAAAAATAATACACGTGTATACATAGAACACTTGCAAAATTATCATCTATTCACACACGCACACTCTCACATATTTTACATTAGCTGGATTCTTTGCATATGTGGCAAAATATATCATTAACATTTCCATTTCTATTAAATATTCTGAATCAAAAGCATTTTTAGTAAATTAAATTCCATCAATGGATATACACACATTATTATATCAATGCCTCAGTTTTGCAAATATTAGACTTTTAAACACTCTTATTTATTAAAAAACAAAACAAAACATAGCAAAGAAACCTCAACAAAGCTCACAATGACCAAAACTTTGTTCTGCACATTTTTGGGACTTTCTCTGTAGAGAAATCCTAACTGAAATTCTGATGTGAATATGTGAATAGCCCATAGCCTCTTTGTGCCTCCCGAAATTTCCATTAAAAATTTTGTACTGGGTACAGTATAGCAGGACATAGATATATATTTATACACACATATAACACACAAGTATCTGAAAGATGTCTATATATGAAGATATATACACAGACACAAATACGTGCACACATATACAGTAGTCCCCCTTTCTCCACGGTTCACCTTCCTCAGTTTCAGGTACCCATGGTCAACCGTAGTCTGAACGTAGGTGAGTACAATAAAATAAGATATTTTGAGAGAGAGGAAGAGAGAAAGAGAGAGAGAGAGAGAGACCACATTCACATAACTTTTATTAGCATATATTGTTATAATTGTTTTATTTTAATATTATCTATTGTTATCAATTTCTTACTGTGCCTAATTTATAAATCAAACTTCATCATAGGTATGTACATATAAGAAAAAATATAGTATATACAGAGTTGGTTATTATATGTGGTTTTAGGCATCCACTGGGGTCCTGGAAAGTATCCCCCACAGATAAGAAAGGACTACTGTATATTTAGATTTATGTATCATTGTATTTTATTTGTAAAGTTAGCTGAATTCTGTGGTTCAAATGAGTCTCCCAAAGTTAATGTGCTGGAAATTTAGTCCCCAATGCAACAGTGTTGGGAGGTGGGGCTTAATGAGAGATGATTATGTTATGAGGGTTTTGTCCTCATTAATGGTTTAATTTTGTTATCTCAGGAATGGGTTACTTATTGCAACAGTGGGCTTGTTATAAAGGCAAGTTTGTCCCCCTCTTGGCTCTTGCTTTGTGCTTTTGTTCAATCTTCTTCCATGGGCTGATGCAGCAAAAAATCACTCACCAGATGCTGGTGCCACGCTCTTAGACTTTCCAAGCTCCAGAACGATGAACTCTATAAATTTCAATTGTTTATAAATTACCCAGTCTGTGGTAATCTGTTATAACAGCAGAAAAAGGCCTAAGATACCAGTTTAATACCTAATAGATGTTTTTAAAATTTTATATGTATATAAAATAATGCATTTTATGTTTAACATAATATTTTAATTTATCTGATTACTACTGAGTTGGATCTATTTTATATATTTATCATTGAGGTGCATTTTTTTGTGTTTTATTAATTTGTAAGTCTCCTATAAATGTATTTTGACTATTTAATATTATTTATTTTCTTATTTATCCATACAAATTGTTATAAACAATGTATATTTTCTCATTTATACTGTAGGTTGTTTTCTTACATTGCAGCTCAAGAATTGTATTAAATTTTAAAATGAAATAAATATTCAAACATATTCAATTGAAAAGTGCTCACATTTATCTTATCTTTAAACATATACACAGACACACACTCATACATACTCCCCTTATTTGAATCCATAATCATGTTCCCATAGAGAGTTCACTTGAAATAATAGCCTCTATATACCATCTCAATTTTTTACCCTCTACTTAATATTTTAAAACAATATTAATTTTAAAAATGTCCAATCTTTGAAAAAAAGTAGTAATGAATATAATAAAAAATCTCAACCACACATCATGCACATTTTAATAAGTTAAAAATTTGATTAACATTTTGAAAAATAAAAATTTTCAGAGGCAGTTATTGCTCTCTATGCATCCCTCCTCAACTCCTTCTTCACTCTTCTTCCCCAGTGGTAAACACTCTCCTGAAGTTGTTATCTCTCCCTCTCTATTAGGTTTTTGTAATTTAAGCACATATATGTGCTCTTATAAATAAAAATGATTTTTTGGTGTTTTCATATTGTACATACATGATGTCAACTCTACAGATAAATGTAGTTCATTCATTTTATCTACTTCACAGTGTCCTGCTGTTAAGACTCTACTACATTTTAGACCATTCTCTCATTGATGAGCCTATTAAAAGTTGTTTATAATATGATAAAAAAAAAAAGCTCTAAGAAAAAAATCCCTTCTACATGAATTATTGTGAATATATGTGAAGGAGACTAGTATAAATCCATGGAGGTGGAATTACTGCAACAACATAGTATGTAAGACATTTTTGGTGTCTTCTCTGGCCCAACCTTTTCCTTACAGCAGCTGTTTTGGCAAGCAGTTGCATATCTCTTGCATTCTGCCCTGGGTCGACATCACTGCCACCACCAGAATGACTGTGGGAATCCACTCAGCAATTCTAATTATGTGCATCAAGGCCATGCAGAGGAATTTAAAGGCATGAGGATGAACTCTGGTTAATAAATATATACTCAGACAGACAATTCTCAGGTGCGTTCTCCATTGGCTGTTTCAAGGCCCCAGTGGGATCAGGCTCTAGTTTCAGAGTGTAGTGTTTGGCCCAATAACCCACACTTGGATTATGCTTTACTCTCCTGTTTCACTCTCTGCTGTCTCCAACTCCTGGTGATTGAGATCACTTCCCCAGGTAATCTTGCATGCATGCAAGACTCCGGTCTGTTCAAGGGGGCAGATCTGGGTTACAACTCTTACAACTCTTTGTTGTAGTGGCTCTAGAAATATAATCTCAGGATGGAATTACAAACTTGGTAATTAGCCAACTGGTCAGATGGTGAAAAGAACCTCATTGCTTGCCCTCTTTTTTTTTTCCAAGTAAGTGTTCCTTTTTTCATATATTTGATTCATTGATTTTCCATCTTCTGAGAATTCCTCAAGCGGTTTGATGTACTGCTTGAAAAAAAGTTATTTTTATCAGTACTTTAAAAAAAGTATTTAACTACGTAAGTTTCTGATATTTTATAATACTTTAGTATTTCAGTTTGCCATTCTAATCCAAACTCAGACCATTTTAATTCAAATAAGATATGACTGTATGATGCTAACATTTCTGAATACCCGTTGGAAATTGGTTTTGTAATTTATATATCTAATTTATTATGCTTTACTAATAGTTCATAGATGTCTCATTTTTCCATAAAACATATTAAATATGTTATTAATGAACATATAAAATATGTTATCTTATTGTACATTAAGAGTTAGCTTGTTCAATTTCAGTAGGTGTTTGCAATGATTTATTTTAGCTTCATTTTTTTTTCACTTAATAAAATGTAATTGGGGTAAATTTTTTGTTTCAATCTTATCTCAGAGAAATTTTTTCATATAACTGATTTGATTATATATGGTATCACCATTAATAATTTTCTGTGGATGTCTTCCAACTGCTCAATTAATACCACTGCCAATTTCACTGGAAGTGTTAGTAGTTTAAATTCACTTCTGTGTAAACAAAACCTGTATTAACTGAATTTTTTAAACATGCATACATATATAAGTTCTAATTTCAAATAAATTTCAGTTTCTGTAATGTCCATTGCACACTGCTGTACAAAGTACTGTAACAAACCAGAAGTACTATGTGGACCTGTTAACAACACTATAGTCATGAAAGTTCTATAAAAATACAGCCTTAGTTTCTTAACATCCTAAATATTAAATTACTTGGGTTTTGATTAATTTAAAAGTGTTATTAAGATATACCTAAACTCTTTATTAAATCCAGTCAAGATTTATTTAGAGATATTGAGAAAGTCAACATAATTAAAATCAATGTACCATCAGGAACATCAATTCTAAAATATTTGGCACAGTTAGGTTATATTTTAATATTAATATGATTAGTCAATGCACCTACTATTTATAATTAAAAAATAACTGATAATCTTTTAAAAATTTATTATTTTAATTTAAATGAATTCTACAGACTATATTTAATTTAACTTTCTGACATCTTTACTCACAAAAACTTAAAATAACAAATTTCACTCATAACATATTTCCAGCATAAATAGCTAAAAAGATAAAATGAAAATTATGCATTCTTTGATAAAACTTACAATAATGATAACACATTTTATTTGAACTCCTTTTTTTATCTTAATCTTGGAGTTTACCTAAAGCTTTATTCTTATACTGCAGCTTATTAGTGCATCCTGTATTATTTTATTAAAAATAAATATTTTCACCAAAAGGGAGAAAATATACTGTGGAAACAGAAAGTAGTCTGATCTATATCTGGTTCTGTGGATACTTTCTAACATCTAAAATATAACAAGAATCAGAATAAAGTTTGAGAATTTGATGGAAACAGATATTTGTGATCAAAAGTGTCCTCAAACACCAGCCTCCTTTAAATCTAAAAGCAGAGGAATATTTTAAGAGGTAAATTTATAACTTCTAGATGGGTTGTAGTGTTTTGTTTTATTAAATTTTTTTACACTTAGAAAAATAAATACTATTTTTATACATGTGCTAAATTATTACATATGTATGAAAAATTAAGACCTTATATACTAGAATGTAAACCCTTAATGACAATGTAGGTCTTCAGAGTTCTGGAGAAAGATAATGTCCTCTGCAGCAGATAATTTTATATACTATTTGTAAAATAGCTCCTGTCATGCTAGTATACAGTGCATTGACAGACTTGGGTAGTGTTACACCAACCAAATTGTCCATTTAGGCAGATCAGGTATCATTCCATCACAAGATGGAGTGATATGTTTGAAAATGAACGTGACAATTCCATAAGAATAAAGAAAGCTGCATGATAGCAGAAGGGTGGCATTTCCAAAATGACGGACTAGGAAACTCAGCAGATTTTCTCTGCTGTAAAACAAAAATTTAATTGGTAAAATTACTTTAAAAAAAACAGAAAAATTAAAACAATCCTTTAAAGTCTCTGGGGACTGTCCGCAGGACATACAGCAAATGAAGAAACACTCATTCAAGAAAATCCACTAAATCTCAGTGAAGAACATCAAGGGAATGTGGGACTGGAGCTATTGAAAGGGGTGGCCTTGCAAAAATAACAGGAAAATACCTAATCCCATAATTCCCAGTAAAGGTTAAAGATCAATCTTACGAGTTCTCTCACTAACAGGCACTCTTCAGTTCTGTTTTGTACAACTTCTGAAAAGAGCTGAATGAATGGAAAAGAGGTGTAAATCTCTTTCTTTCAAAATTTTTTTGAGAATCTGCATTTTACAGCCTAAAGAGTTCCTGAACAAACAGCAAGGTGCAAGCTCCAAGCCTCAACCGTATCTCAAGAAGAGAGTCACATCTCCTGTGACAATCCCTTCTCCAAAGAAAGGCAGGAGAGCCAACTCTTGGACTTTGACGTCCTTGCAGTTTTTGTTACCTACCTGCCGCCAAGAAGAAAGAAAGGAGCTGAAGCAGCAGTTTCTTGTCTGTACCCTGCCATTTTTACAACCCCCTTTAAAAAGCCCCAGTAGCTGGTTTTCCAGGCCAGCACATTCTTCCTTTTTCCACCTCTGCGCTGGTCCTTTTCCCTTCCCCCCAGGGAAAAGTAAATGAACCTCTTCTTTCTGTCCTAATCTTTGTCTGGAGAAATCTTTCTTAAAACCCATGTGCACCAGCATCTCTACCCTAACAGCTATGACCCACTCCATTACATCCCCTTCCTCCAGCTCCAAGTTATGGAAACTGTAGAATATGTACAGTCCAGTAGACAGCACTTCTTATCCCATAAGCTCCCAGTCTGGGGCTAAGGTTTCATAAGGATTTAGGTAAGTAGGCTATGGGCAGGATTTCTTATACCCTCAGCCCTATGTTGCAGAAGCTCTGTTGCAGAGAGGTGTGGCCAAGAGTACTGAGTCTCTCTTTCCCCACTTAGACCCCTTCCTACAGTGGAAACTCCAGATGTGACAAGCTGAGAATACTGGGGCTTCGATCACCATTATCCCAGCTAACTCATATGACTGTGGTTCTATGCAATTAGGAACAAGCTGAGAAGATCAGGAGCTGCCACCCACCCTATTGCCCACTCATAGTAAATGGGTCTCCCTCTAGGAACAGAGGGTTCCCTCTGGCCCTGGATCCAGTGCAGTATTGTGGAGCTTCTGCCCAAAGGAAAAGGCAGAGCATAAGCAAAAAGAGTTCTGTGCAGTACTTGCTGAGGTAACTTACTTTCCTTAAAGCTCCATGCTTAAGGACATTATTAAGAAAAAAGGAGATCTTGGAAAGCAATAAAGAAAAGGCTGGTAGATCTGATAAAAGTCAAACAGCTACTTGGCCATAAAAGTGAATGAAATATCTTATTGTGCAGTAACTGGGATGGAAATGGAGAACATTATCCTTAGGGAAGTATATCAGGAATGGACAAACAAATACCACATGTTCTCATTTACAAGTGGAAGCTGAACGAGGGGTATATATGGTCATAAAGTGCTGTAATGGACATTGAAAACTAAGAAGGGGGGAGAGTAGAAGGAGAGTGAGGGATAAAAGTCTACCTATCAGGCACAATGTACACTATTCATTATATAATTTGTCATGTAACAACAATCACTTGTACCACCTAAATCTATGCAAATTTTAAAAAAGCAAAACAGAGCAATCAGAAATTTAGTAGAGAGACTCAAGGGAAAAAGTATCCAAGATCACCTCTCTTTGTTTCAGAGTCAACTATGGGTGTCAGAAAGGCTGTGTGCATATGCTAAGCTTAATCCACTTATAGTCAACCAGACCAAGACTCTGGGTAGACTTGAAAGCATTCTCCAGTATATGTATAGACCCATGAACGCAGGGAGGAAACCTCAACAGCACAAGGGGTTAAAAACAACCTTTGACTAAACACTGACTGAACAATAAGTTACTCTCATTTAGGGGCAATTCCTGAGAGAGCAAACTTTAAAATACTATTATGGTCATCGCTGGTACTCTGGAAGACTTTGTGCATGCCTGTGTGAGATTTCTATGGCTGCTATGACAAATTACCACAAACTTAGTAGCTTAAATGAAGCAAATTTATTATCTTGCAGTTCTGCAATTGGTCTCAGTAGGCTAAAATCAAGATGTCAGCAGGGCTGCATTTGTTTTCAAAGATCTCGAGGATGATTGGTTTCCTTGAGGTTATTATTATTTTTTTCAACTTCTAGAGGCTGCCTTGACTCTTTGGCTCATGGCCTTTTTCTTCATCTTCCAGTTCAGCAATGTCAGACAGAGTCCTCACTCTGCCATCTTTCTGGTTCTGTTTGCATCCCTCTTCTCTTCTAAGACCTTGCATTACATTTGGAGTACATGGATAAACCAGGATGATCTCCCTATTTTAAAGGCAGATTATTAGCAACTTAACTCCATCTGCAACTCTATTTTTTCTTTGCCATATAACCTATCGTGTCCCACACAAGTTCCACTCATTAGGATGTAGACATCTTTGGGGAGAAGCATTATTCAGACTACCACAATGGTCAAGTGTGTGCCTTCTCAAAAGTGAACAGAAAGGGAACTTCCAAGCTACTAGTTTTTAGCTGAATCTGTACAGCAACAAAAAAGTGAACTCCCTGAACTATAAGAGTAACTTCCAATTCATATGCACAGTGGTAAAGGGTAAAAATCTAACTGCCTAAGGGGTCTTAAGCTCAACCTTCAACAAATAAGTGGTTTATGCCAAACCAGGAGTAATGCCTGATAGCTAGGTAGTCCAGCTAAATGATCAAGGACAAATGATAAAAAATATAAACAGGAATTTCAGAGACTTCCTGATGCAAGGGAAATAAAACTCATAGAATTAATTCAGTCAAGTAACCAAACAAAAATAAATAAACTAAAGCAAATTACAATAGCCTCTAAGGGAGAACAGAATCAAAAGTAGGTAAAATATGTTATATAAAGCATTCAATTTCAACCAAATTTATGAGGCATGAAAAGAAATAAGAAACTGACTGATACATAGGGAAGAACATGTGATAGACATTGCCTTTGAGGTGGCCTATATGGTGGACTTAGGAGACAAAAACCTCAAAGGAACTACTGTAAATATGTTCAAATAACTAAAAAAGATCATACTTGAAGAATTAAAATAAAGTATGATGACAATGTCTTATCAAAGAAAGATTATCAATAAAGAGAATCTACTAAAAAGAAACACATTGAAATTCTGGAATTAAAATGTACAATAACCAAAATGATAATTTTATTGCAGGATGTCAATAACACATTTCAACTGGTAGAAGAAAGAATCAATGAACTTGAAGATGGATTAATAGATATTTTGCAATGTGAAGAACACAAAGAAAAATTAAATTTAAAAAATTAATGAAAAAATATATTAACAGTGATAAAAACACTCAAAAAAATAGAAATAGTAGGAAATTTCTCAACTAGGTAAGGATATCAGGGAAAAACCCACAACTAACATCATATTTGGTGGTAGAAGACTGAATCCTTTACCAATAAGATGAGGAAGAAAACGATGTTTATTCTTGCCACTTCCACATACGGGAAGTTCTTGTCAGGACAGTTAAACAAGAAAGATAAATAGAAGACATCTAGATTGAAAAAGAAGAAGTAAAATTATTTTTATTTGAGATGATATGATCTCAAATATGGAAAATCATAAGGAATCCACTAGAGAAATATTAGAACAAATAAACAAATGCAGAAAGGCTGCAAGATACAAGAAAAGTATTTAAAAATCAATTTTATTTCTATACACTAGCAACGAATATTTTAAAATTGGAGTTGAGAGCAATTTGAAAATAATATCAAAAAGAATAGAAGAAGAGTTATAAATTTCTGAAAATGAGTGTAAGACTTGTACACTGATGATTATAAAACATTTTTGAAATAAATTTTAAAAGATCTGAAAAAATTGCAAGGCATCCTATGTTTATGGATCTGAAAATTAATACTTTTAAGGTTGCAATAATCACTAAGTTGCTTATAGATAGGGATAAGAACTATTCTTTTTTGTTTTATTGTGGTAAGAACACATAACACGAGATCTACCCTATTAACAAATTTTAAGTGTACAATATAGTATTGTGAACTATAAGCACAATATTGTACAGCAGATCCCTAGAATATGTTCAATTTATGTAACTGTAACTTTATGTCTACTGAACAGCAAATCCCCATTTCCCCCTTCCTTTAGCACCTGGAAATCACCATTCTACTTCCAAGTTCTGAGTTTGACTATTTAAAATACCACTATAGGTGGAATTATGCAGTGTATTTCTTTCTGTGACTGTCTTATTTCACTTGGCATAGTGTCTTTCGGGTTTATCCATGTAGTCACATATGACACAATTTCCTTCTTTTTTAAAACTGAATAATATTCCATTGTATATATATTCTGTATTTTCTTTATCCATTCATGTATCACAATTTCCACATCTTGGCAACTGTGAATAATGCAACGATAAACATAAAAGTTCATATATCTCTTTGAGATCCTGATTTTAATTCTTTTGGGTAAACACCCAAAGGTAGGACTGCCAGATTATAGAGTAGTTTTATTTATTTATTTTCTTTGAGAAACCGCCATACTGTTTTCCATAGTAGCTGTACCATTTTACATTCCTACTAGCAGTGCACCAGGGTTCCAATTTCTCCAAATCCTCACCATCACTTATCTTTTTTTTTTTTTTTATAATGGCCAACCTAACAGGTGTGAGGTGATAGAGCATTGTGGTTTTGATATGCATTTCCCTGATCATTAGTGATGTATAGTATCTTTTCAAATACCCGTTGGCCATTAGTATGTCTTCTTCAGAAAAATGTCCACATACTACCATTTTGGTCAAACAATTTATTCTAACATTAAGATTTAGGGTAATACTCTGTTTTTATATGACTGACGCCTTGAGCCATGTGGTATCGGTTTTATGAGATGGTTTATGCTAACATGCAATAGAGGGGGAATACCTATTTTTCCTCTAGGGCTGCGGTCCTATTAGGGACCCGGCTGCAGAGCTCTGTCGCTGCCCCCAGCCCACCTCCCCCGCCCCCATCCCTGGAAAAATTGTCTTCCATGGAACTTGGGGGGGGGGCTGGGCGCAAGAAGGAGGTGAGCAGCAGGCAAGTGAGCCAAGCTTTATCTGTATTTACAGCCTATTTCCATCGCTTGCTCGCATCACTGCCTCAGTTCCGTTACCATCCCCCTCAACCCCGTGGAAAAATTATCTTCCATGAAACTGGCCCCCGGTGCCAAAAAGGTTGGGGACCGCTGCTCTAGGGGACAGAATCTGAGTAGCTTATGTCAGTTAATCAGGTGCTGCATAACTACATCTTTGACCCTTAATAAAAACCCTGGATACCAAAGCCTGGGAGAGCTTTCTTGGTTGGCACAAATTCATACATATTATCACACACAGCTGGGAAAAATAAATACATCCATGTGATTCCACTGGAAGAGAACATTTGGCAGCTTGTGCCTAGTTTCTCCTGGACTTTGCTCCATGTACTTCTTCCCTTTACTGATTTTAATCTATATCCTTTGATTCTAATAAACTGCAACTGTGAGTGTATCAGTTCTGAGTTCTGTGAGTCCTTCTAGTGAACGATTGATCTTAAAGATGGTCTTTTAGACCCCTGATTGGCACCTCGCATCTGATAGCCTATGATTAATAGCACAACAATGTCAAGACTCTCAGATTTACCAATCAGATTAGAAAAAATGAATTTCATCATATGTATTATCTTGGAGTATGTATTATCTAAGCTAGAATTCTTATTAATCTTGTATTCAAACAACGAAGTGCTAAAAAACAAAGCAATTGTCCTCTAGGAAAGTTGATTAAGAAAAAAGGAACTAAATGTGTGGATAGAAAAGGTTCACATAAATATCGAATTTTAGGACATATCACTATATTTTCAGAAAATTTTAAAATAATACTTGGGTCTAGATTAATTTTTAAAATAAATCTCAATTTGAGCAAATATATTTTCAGACTCTAATAGCTCCTGAATAATTATTTTGAATATCAATTATTGCTAATATGAATTATTTTATTACTGGAAAAATGTATTATTAATCCTTACAATAAAATAATAACTAATTATCAAGTTTAGATTCATTCTATATGGCAGGTCTAGGCTAAATTTTTCACATCTCTTAGCCATTTGATCTAGTCATACCACATATCTTTAAATGAAATAAATGTACACCAAAAAAAAAATCCAAAACAAAAAAGAGAGTCTTTCTGTAATTCAAAAAATTTTAAATAACTATGGTACTAGTAAGTTGTAAAGCTGCGTCTGTAACCTGAGCTACTATTTGTGCAAAGCTGTGCTTGTAAGCAGTATGCCTTGCAGGTTGTTTGTATGATGTGTACATATATATTATCTCTCAGGCAACCTAGATGTTTATCAATCAGAACAGTATATTCCAAAATGTTTTGGGAAATATAGCAAAGCACTATTATAAATAATTTTACCTGTAAAATTTGTCACTGACTTTATTATTTATTTTAAAAGAAAAAGTGTAACAAATTAGAAGATTACTTGAAGAGTGAGATAATATATATTAGTTCTGAGTTCTTGACTTCTGGTCAGTTCTGTATTGTATGCCTTTCAGTTTCTTTAGATGAGAATATACTTTTCTCCACATGAAGTAAAGTAAACAAAAAAGATTAGGATCTCATTAAAGGCATAGCTACTATCTATTTATGTATTTATTTATCGATTTTTAATCTATTCATTAAAATATATTTATTCAATAACCTCTATATTCTACATAATCTTCTTGTTATGGGGAATGGAGTGGTGACATGCAAATTACATCTGACTTCTTGAAAATTTTAGTTATGTGGGTAGTTAAGTATTAATATTAATTTATGTAGAGGAAACATCAGCCAGAAAGAAGCATAAAATCTTTAAATAATTGGGAAAAAAATAAGGGAAAGGGCAGTCAACCTGGAATGGAGAAAGTATATGAAGAATTTTAGTATTTAATAGGGCACCAGGCATTTTTATGCCATGTCATATATATTGGCCTTTATAGCCTATTGGTCTTTTACTAAGAGCCAAGAGATTCTAGTAAAGTTTTTTTTTTAAAACATTACAGATGTTAACATTAATTTGCATTCATTCATTCACTCATTTATTCTTTATTCAAATGGATATTATCTACCAAATTCCAGAATATGTTTTATTTTCTGGAAATAAAAAAGTAAAAAATATATAAGCCTGGTGTTATTACCTCTAGTGCTATCGTACTCTCTTTACAGATAAGAAAATTATTGAGAAATTGAACCTGGAGAGTATCATCCCAGATCAACACCAAGGTCAAGGTGCCAGCATAAATATTGACTGATACTTCTTTAAAGATGTTCTTTCACAAGTCCAGGTTGACTAGTTTGAAATGCCCAAATATTGTTTCACAGTAAATTTAATATTAAGCAGTTATATATGTGTCCATACCCCCTTCTGGGTCAGTATTTTGCACCACCAGTCCCTGTTTATCTCAGATCAATCGTAAGCTTTTAAGAAATTAAAAGTCTATTTTCATCAAGATATATGTTTTTGATATATCCCAAATCTTGTTTGATAACTAATATGAATTCACGGAGGAAAACAACCCAAAGAACTGTGGTTGTTTCTAATGTTTCTAGTTTCGTTTTCCAGAAAAGTAATGATCAAACGTATTTCAAGGCAACTGATATCTTATTACCACAGTGAATCAATGGAAGAAAAGTGCAGAATACCACAAAAGAAGAGAGAGAGGTAGAGGATAGCATCACATTCAGCTTGGAGGTAAGAGCTCTAGATCTAATGATCAAGTTAAATCATAATTTCAGGTTGTCTAAGTATATAATTAAAATAGAACTTGCCTCAACTTCAGACGGAATGATACTTCCTTTTGTTAGACTAATTGTAACTACTCCGTAAGGATTTCTCAAATATATATCTCCAGATAATTACTTTAAGACACTGTCAAATTCAGAACATAACTGAAATTTGGCTTTCTTAAATTGTATGAAGATAGCTTTACAATTTGCTTCTTTTATATTCACAGGATGAAATCAAGGTCCTTAAAATTATGTTCTTCATGGAAATAATGGTTTTCTGACTTAGAAAAGTCTCCTAAGGATAAAGTATATTTTTTCTGCTCTCACTTAGCAATACTAGTCCTGAAGAATTACATGACACAATTGAACTAGGCACATTGTAGAATGTGACAAAATATTCTTGCATTTTAACCAATCTTTCTGTGTAATTATTTGAATCCTTTTCATTTTCCCATTATTTGAGACAAGTGCCTTTGTAACTATGTTCTCGGAAAAGGTAATGAATACCTGTGTCTGATCTGAATTATGAAAAGTCTGTTATTTCCCTTATGAAAAATATAAAAAGCACAGTGAAATCCTGTTACAATAATCAGCCTGAGCAGTTTAGATGAATCATTGCTTTTGAATGATCACTACGTGCCAAAATCCCCCCAAATGCTAATTTTTACTAATTCAGACATTTCCAAAAAAGAAAATTGCTATCTTGCAAGGATAAGATCTTCTATTTTAGAATCTGCACTCCCTAGACAAATTATTAGGAACTCTAATTAGGAATCTCAACACCTATAACAACCAAGTAGCTCTCAAAAGCTTTAACATTCTTTAACATGTTCTGGAAATATTCAAGAATTATTTATATTTTTAGATTCAAAATAGCTAGCTAGTGATAATCCACTTGTCTAAGGCAACTGTATTTGGAAAGAAAGAGTCCAACACTTGAAATCGTGTAATTGCCGCAACATACTTTAAAAATATTTTCCAGTCATGGCAAGGATATTATCTTCTCTAGTATATAAAAATATGGGTAAACTTGTTTTTAAGCAACAAGTTAAAAAGAAAAAATAAAGAAATCTTCCTAGTTGCTTCAGACTAATAAGTGTAAAATTCCTTTAATTGAATTAGCCATACCATAAGGAAAGAGAACCAACAAGGGAAATAGACAGACAGAAGACCTTCCACAGAATTTGCTCATTAGGGAGAAGGGTGGACGTCCTTTCCTTTATAACCCAACCATGACAATAAATATCACCTGTATAATGAGATGAAAAATAGATGGTTAAGATCATACAATATGTAAGTAGAATAGCTAAACATCAATTTATCCTCTCATCAAACTAAAAGTTTTCTGTACTGCACAATGATGGAAAAAAAATCGGGATTTTATTGCTGCCTAATAAATAAGACAAAACACTAAAGGCTTTTAGATCAGGTCAAAACAACATATAGCTGGCATACAGAGGCAGTATGAATATTAAGGATACTAAGGTAGTTTAGGTGGAGATTTCAATCTCTAGTGTCCTCAGTTAGGGCCTTATACCTTAAGAATTCAATAACTGTAGGTTGAATTTAATGAGGTTGATGTTAATTATGCCAAAAGATTAAAGGGAAAAGTGATGATGCCAACTGATAAATTAATTTTTTTTAATGTGGCAAAAATGAGATCATTAGGTGATAATTTGTGCTTGTTGAATAAATGGAAATGGCATGTTGTAAAGTGTTTAGGAGTTATGCACGTACTGGCATGGATGTGGCCTCATAACAATATATAACTGAACATTTTCATCATTATAAATATTTCAAGAGATGGAGGAAAATTTTGGTTTGTCCATTCTTCTGTTAATGGACATTGCATAGTGAAAAATCTTAAGTTATTCAGTTGTATAGAAGTGTTTGCATGGACATATGCTTTTATTTTTCTTTAGAAAAGTATAGGAGTTGTATTAGGGTTCTCCAGAGAAAAACAATCAGTAAAAAATATATATATTTATATATATACACACACACACATATATAATGTATATGTTTTTTATTTTTATATATATATATGTATGCATATGAAGACCAAGAAGTCTCAATGTCTGCAAGCTGGAGAACAAGAAATGCCAGTAGCCAGTGGTAGAATTCAGCCCAAGGTTGGGGATGGGGTGGGAAGAGGAGGGGATCCTGTTTTATGTTCTGGAGTCCAAAGGCCCAGGAATTAAGAGCTCTGATATTCAAGGGCAGGAGAAAATTGATTTCTCAATTCAAGAGAGAGAGAGAAGTCACATTTTATCTGCCTTTTTCTTCTATTCAGGCTCTCAACAGATTGGATGATGCCTGCTTACATTGATGAGGGCAGGTCTTCTTACTCAGTCTACTGATTCAAATGCTAGTCTCCTCTGGAAATACCCTCACAGACATTCCCATAATTGTGTTTTACCAGATATCTGGGCATCCATTAGTTCAGTCAAGTTGACACATAAAATTAACCACCATAGAAGTGGAATGGCTGAGTTGTGTGGTAGGAAGTTTTTAAGATAAGGTATTGTTAGTATACAGAAATATAAACAAATTTTGTATATCAGCAATATGTTTTTCAAAAATGCTAACCTCTTCTTAGTTCTTGTTGTTTCATATATATTTTATATATATAATTTTTAATACATATACATATAGAGAGAGAGTGAGAGGCAGAGAGAGAGAGATTAGTTGGAATTTCCTAGATAGACAATCATGTTGTCTGTGAAAAAAAATTTTATTTCTTCCTTTTCTATTTATGTGTTTATTGTCATTCTTATTAATAACATTATAATCATCATTATTATTATTCTTAGTTGGGAGGGCCTTATTGTACTGGCTACAATCTCCACTACTATGTTGAATAGAATTGGTTGGACTAGATATTTTTGTGTTGATCTTTGTCTTAGAGATAAAGCATTCAGTCTTCCACAGTCCAGTGTGATGTTAGCTAGAGATATTTCAAAGATATGTCCTCAATAATGTTGAGGAATTTGTATTTTATAACTCAGTATTCTGAGATGTTTATCATTTGTGAGTATTGCACTTTACAAATGGTTCGTAACATGTTCATTTTTTCAAATCTGTTACTATGTTGAAATACACTGGTTGTATTGTAATGTAAAATCAACCCTTCATTCCTAAAATGAACCTCATTTTGGTCATGATATATTATTTTTTTCATATATTGTTGAATGTAAATGTCATTTTGTTAGAAAATTTTGTATCTTTGTTTATGATAGGTAGTGATCTGTAGTTTACTTTTCTGTTGATTGCCTTTCTGTTTTGGTATCAAGGTGATATTGAAATCTTGAATGAATTTGTAACTTCAATTTTATAAGAGTTTGTGTAGACATGATGTTATGTCTCCCCTAAATGTTTGGTAGAATTCACCAGTGAAGTCATCTGGTCAGGGTCAGAGGTTTTCTTTGAAGGAAAATTTTAAAATATTAATTAAGTTTTTGGGTTTTTAAAAATGAATTAAAGACTACTTAAATTATGTATTTCCTCTTTAGTTAGCTTCAGTAATCCCTATCTTTTAAGAAATTTATTCATGTATTCTAATTTGTTAAATTTATTGGCAAAGTACTTCATAATATTCCCACATTATTCTTTTATTGTTTGTAGAATCTGTAGTGATGCCAACTTGCTTGTTCCAAATATTGGTAATTTGTGTCATCTCCCTTCTTTCTTGATAATTCTGCATATACTTTATTGATTTTATTTAATATTTATCATACTGTATATTATCATATTAATTTTATATAAATATTTATATTTATGTTTATTATTATTTGATATTTTCAAATAATGCAGTTCAGAGGTTTTTTTTCTTTAATTCTTGCTGTTTTATCTTTTCACTGATTTCAGCTCTGATAGTTATTATTTCTAGTCTTCTGCCTTATTCAGGTTTAATTTGTTCTTCTCATACTTTCTTACAATGGACGCTTAGTTCATTTAAGTCCCTTTTATTTCTTTCATGCTATAAATTTCCCTCAAATCACTATTTTCCTTCAGCTGTATCCTACAACTTTTGTGTAGAATGTTGTGTTTTCATTTTCATTCATTAAGAACACTTCCTAATTTACCTTCAGAAATTTTTTTACTCCATATGTTCTTTAAAAATCAGTAATTCGTTTGCAAATTTTTTTCTTCCAGATATATTTATTATTGCCCACCTGGACAAACTCAAGGTTTAAGATTATTCAAAATACAGTATGTCCTTTGGGCCCTTAACTTTCTCCTGAAAGTACATAGGCTAAGAAATTGCACAAAGACATATTTTCTAATGCCTGTTCAGAAGTGACTAAGGAGGGTGATGGAGAAAGGAAGAATATCCCAGAGGACAGAGAGCAACAGACTTGGGAACAATTTCCACAGAGCAGAACCAGGCTTAATCAAGAAATACTCTTTACCTCCAGAGGGACCCACCTGGTAAAACTTACTGGGATTTCAGAATTCCTGTGAGCCCTCCACTGCTCTGCACCTCATATTCCTCACTTTTCCAAATAAATGTGCATACTATGTTTATCTGCTTCTATTTCAACATCATATATGTTGTGTGTGAAGGGCAAATAAAGGTTGCCTTTAGTTCGCAGACCACCAAATAAAGAGGAGCAATATGTGGATGCGGAACATTATATAAATCATAAGATCCTGAATTTCAACCCTGATTGTAATCAGATAAATCTTTTGGATTTCCTGGTATGTGGGTGATGCTATTTTACACAGGAAAAGATGTAAATCTCTGCATCCAAGAGGGGCAGATTGTGGTAAATTGTCCTGACGATCTCAACACATCACCCTTCCCTTTATCCACACCGCATGCCATATGATTTGGCAGTTATTTCTACTAAAAAGGTTGAGTCTTTTCTAATCCGGGGAATTTGATCCTGACCATTTGATTCGTTTAGGAGAATAAATTAAGCAAAAGTGATGATGTGTCTATTCCAATCTTGGGGCTCAAGATACCTTCTGAGTTACTGTTATTGCCCTTTGGGTATTGGCATGAGAAAGACACTCATGGACTAGCCTGCTGGTCTCAGGACAAGGATGAAAGCTGGAAAGGATGTAGGAGCAGAGCTGAGTCATCCCAAGGCTAGCTAGGAGCAGAGTCCCCCTTCCATCCCCAGGTGCTAGAGCTATTCAGCCAGTGTATATGTTAGAGCCACACAGTGGAACACAGATCAGCTGAATTTTGTAGATTGGTGAGAAATAAATATTTGTTCTTGTATGTCACTCAGTTGAGGATTATTGCTATCTGACAAGTGCTAACTGGTACAAGCAATTGGCATCCCAATAAATCTAGGTTCAAGTGGCTAATTAAATATGTGAAGAGATGTTAAATATCCTCCTTAGTCAGGAAAATGGAAATTAAAATCCCATAAACATACTTTCTCTCCATTGATTTAAAATAACATTTAAAAAGACGGGATCCCATAAATGTACGGATTGGTGTTAGGTGTGTAAATATTCATTGTTGTTGTTATATAAGCAATCAAGTCTTAGAGCTCTTTCTCATGGTAATAACTACCCCTCTAAGGCTCATAGGTGGTTGCTGCAGCAAGTTTTAGGCTATTTATCTTTTTCTCTTGATAGTATATAAGCTTACCAACATGTAGCATTTGTGTGGTTGGGGGGATCTTTTTTTGTTATGGGAGAAAAAGAAAATGAGTTATAACCATAGATTCAAAGGTAAAATCTTAGGAAAACAAAAGTAAGTAATAAGTCCGTGATAGTTAATTTTATGTGTCAACTTGTTAGGGCACAAAGTGTCTTCGAGAGTGTTTCTGGATGAAATTAGAATTTGAATTAGTGGATTCAGTAAAGTAGATCGCCTTTCCCAATGTAAATGAGCATGATTCAATTTGTTCAGGGCCTGAATAGAGCAAAAGGTAGAAGAAGGAGGAATTAGCCACCCCGCCTTTTCTTTTCTGCCTTACTGATTGCGCTGGGACATCTCATCTCTTTTTCTCTTACTCTCAGATGCCTTTTGAACTTGGACTAAATTCTAAATTATACCATCAGCCTCCCTGGGTCTCTAACTTGTAAACAGCAGATCATGGGACCTCTCAGTCTCCATCCATAATTTTATGAGCTAATTTCTCATAATAAAAATCTTTCTCTCTGTGTTTGTATATACACACATATATATGTATACACACATATATGTATACACATATATGTATCTATATATGTATCTATTTCTCTCCATATACACGTATATATATATAGACACACACACGTGTATGTGTGCATGTGTTTTCTGTTGGTTCTGTTTCTCTGGGGAACCCTGACTAATTCAAACTCTGCCTAATACAAACTCATATCCATATTAGTTGTCCTGAATATATTTCAAATTAAGTGAAAGTGAAAACTTGCTTCTTTACCGAAATGGGAACTGTCATGGTCTCTGGGTTTCAAGTCAGAAAGACTGTAATTTTATGCACTGCATTTGAAGTTTCTAAATAAAATACATTGGATTAGCAATTTTATCATGTCCACTTAAGACATAGAAAGAACGCAGCTGGATATTTTTTCTCAGACAGACTCCAACTTTCCAAAACGGTAAGAGAAAGTTATAATACATGGCCTTTAGTATCAGAACCAAAGAGTGACTTTTCTCAGTCACTTTCTGTCTCCTAAGCCCACTGAAGTACTGAACCCTACATTTTATCATAGTTACCTTATGCTTACAATATGGCATGCTCCATGGAATATTGCTTTGGAGTCACTTTCATATGGTTTCATATCCTATGTCCACCACTATATTAGTGGACAATTTTCAATGTTTATGTTAGAAATGCAAATAAGACAGGCATGCGGCTCATGCTTGCAGTCCCAACACTTTGGGAGGCTGAGGTGGGGGAATCACTTGAGCCCAGGAGTGCAAGATCATGGTGAGCTATGATTACACCACTGTACTCTAGCCTGGGCGATAGAGCAAGACACTATCTTAAAAAAATTAAATTAAGAAATGCAAATAGAGAAAATTTAAGAAAAAAGAAATAAAAGAAAGGAAGGAGGGAGAGAAGAAGGACAGTTATTACCAGTGAAATTGTAAAAATAAACTATTTGACTGGCTTCATGTGTGACTGAATCCAGGATCTCACAGATGTCACCAGAAATCTCTCTCTCTCCTCCCATCATTTTTGTGGGCTCAATTTCTAGACAGATTTTTATTTAATAATGTGCCCTGGTAGGTCTTGGGTTGTATTCTTTTTTCAGCTAGCAATCCCAAAGAGACTCCTTCTCAATAGCTCCAGTGAAAGTCTTTGGAGTTATATTGACTTGATGCACTTAGATTATGTATTAGATCCTGAACTAAGAGGTGGAAGTCTTACTGATTGGGCAATAGAGGTAAGATGCTGTCTTAGTCAGTTCAGGCTGCTATAGCAAATTACCATAGACTGGGTGGCTCATACACAACAGAAATTTCTTTCTCACAATTCTGGAAGCTGGAAATCCAAGATCAGGTTGTCAACAGGGCTAGATTCTCATGAGGGCCCTCTTCTGGGTTGCAGACCGCTGGCTTCTTGCTTTATCCTCACATGGTGGAGAATAGCAAGAAACAAGCTCTCTGGGAACTCTTATAGGGGTGCTAGTCTCATCCATGAAGGATCTGCCATCATGACCTCATCTAATACTACCTCCCAAAGGCCCTGCCATCTAATACTATCACATTGGAGGGTAGGGTTTCAATATCTTAATTTTATGAGGACACAAATATTCAGCCCATAACATTTCTCTTTTGGCCACAAAAAATTCATGCCTTTCTTACATGTTAAAATACATTTACTCCATCCTAAAAGCTTGAAATATCTTAACTCATTCCAGCATCAAAAGTCTAAAGTCCAAACACTCATAAATATTATCTAAATCAGATGTAGGTGAGACTCAAGGTATGATTTCTTCTGAGCCTAAATTTCCCACTAGAAAACCTATAAAAATCAAGCAAGTTAGGTGTTTCCCAAATACAATGATGGGACAGGCTTAGGTAGGATAGATATTTTTATTCCAATGGGAAGAAACAGGAAAGAAAGAAATGATAATGGATCCCAAGAAAGTCCAAACCACAAGCTTTAAGAATAATCCTTTATGGAGGACAAGTGTTAGTGTCTTTAATGGTTAATGAAATGTAGAATTGGAAATTATATCAGTAAGTTTTTGTACTCAACATATTTGTGAGGGAATGAGGGTAAAAAAGGCAAATTACATCTCAGTGTTTTAGGAGAATAGTTTTGACCTTACAGAGCTTCTGAAAGTATCTTGAGGACCTGTAGAATATCTGAAGTCAAAATGTTGAGAATTGCTGTTTTTAACAATTAATTGTATTTCAAATGTCACTTGATTAATGGGTGTTTAACATTTTCTAAGAATTAAAAAATAAGATTGCATGTTTTATGGATTTACTTAGAAATTTTCTGAAAATGCAAAATTAAGGAAAAAAAGTCTTCCACTCTTCAGATTTATTAAGTAAAGCATAGTCTACCAAATGTTTGAATAGATATTCCAATCTTAGGAATGTATGCTACTGCATATGAAACTTTGTTATAAATTTATTTTTCTATAGAACTTTACTCATTTAATATGCTAATTTATTTTTTCACACTCATAGAGTTTTAAGACTTAAATTGTTTAATGTTATTAAAAATTATTTATAGAAATAGTATGTCACAGGCTGAAAAATGGGATTATCATTTTAAAGTAAGTGATATTTCTAACAGTCTAGTGAAATAATATCAATAATGAAGCCTTTTGGAAAATAGAAATATATTTTAAATTAGTTATTTTATTGTCAGTTTCAGATGATTTATATTGCTTTATATAAATATGAATATATACATACTATTTATGCATGACATATATATGTTTAAACTGATAGATACAGAGATAAATATAGATACAACTACTGATATAGATATAAAATATACACTTACCATTGTTCCAGGATATTACTCAGAATCCTAAAACATTTATTAAAATTGAGTGTTGATGAGGCTGCAGAGTGAATATATTTCAATTTAGTCTGTTTGAATTATATGTAACATCTATGCTTTCATTGTATCTATGAGAATTTTGTGTTTTCAAATGGTAAGAGTAACACTTAGTTTTAAAATTAGAATTAAAATAATAATATATTGTCTTGTTTCCCCTCCCCCATTTGTTACCCATTGACTAAAAATAAAAACAATTAAGACACAATTTTTGTACTGGTATTTATTTAATTTTAGTTTTAAAAGATACCTTGCTTTTTCGTTCATTCATTCTTTAACTTAATTCATTTTACTCATACTTGCTATTCATCATCCACAGTGATAAGCGATGGGCGTCCAATGTGAAATATAAACTTGTCCAAGTCCTTTGTGAGACTTTGGGTCTGAGATTATGATCCTAGATTACCCATTGCTGCAGCTTCAATAATTTTCCTTCTCTTACTTTTGGGCTTGACCTAATATTATCCTTGCCCCACTATAAACACAATTTCTTGATCAACTTTACAAAGAACTTAAAGGTTAAGATTTTTAAAAATCTTTTTAATATACACTCATTTAGTTGTTGTAAGTTTTGAAATAATGAAGTAATATACACTATATCTTTAAAATATGATTCAAGCAACAGGGTATGATGATTACATTTAAAAAGCCAAATAATTTTAGAAACATTTTTTTCTTACTATCAGGTATATATTGTAAAGCCGGTGTCATTTCCAATGTTACTATATCTTCCCCACCCTAACACAAGTGTCTTCACAACTCTGCATTTGAGGGCACAATGTAATTTCAAATCAATTTAACCTTTGACATCAAAACTGAGCCTACTGGAAGACTGGTTGTGCCAAAGGTGAAAGCCATTCAATAAAACACATCATACACAGAGTGACAACTAGATTGAGACATAGCCAACCAGACTTCAAACAGACCTGATTTTCCACCTTTACTGCAGTGGTTGAGTTTCTCTCTCTGATCTCTACAATAAAAAAGCATCTAGTGCAATTACCTGGGCACTCAGTTTCATGTTTTTTTTTTCCTGATGTTAACCACGAACAAGATAAGGATCCATTCTTAAGGAAGCTTGTTTAAAATTGTGGATCCAGAGCATTCAGAAATTTCTAGAAAGTTTAGCTTATGGCATAACGGGCCATTAAAAGTTTGAATTAACCTTTCATTCCATAATAATTAGAGCCAAGATGCAACACTTTCTCAAGGGTAGTTCTGGTCTCTTTTGGGAATGAAAAAGTTTTGCAGCATTGTCTCCTCACCCTCTCCCCACACACATACTAAAACACTTAGGTATAATTTTAAACAAAATTATTTGCTATATCCGTTGTCAACTTTAAATAATGAGATTAAGAAAATGTGATTAAGCACAGATTTTATTCAAGCACAAAGCTTGAGAATGGCCACCTGGGAGAGACCAACTTAAATGGGGTCAGCATTCCAAAGTGGAGAAGTTAAGGTTTTATTTATATATGCAGAAGCATAGAAATTTTAGCAGGATTACAACATTTTCCATACAAGACCAGTGCACACATTATAGTAATTTGATTGGTTACAAATTGCTATATTCCAAGAAAGATTACTTTTTTACTTTACAAGGAGGGGTGGTGATTGAAAGCGTTCTTATTTCTGGTGTCATTTGGTTCCTAATTATTTACAGAAGAAAAAAGGCAGAACTTGTAGCTGCATGCCTTGTGACTCAGGCCACATATCCATATTCCTCTCAAGGCTCAGAATAATCTAAAGTTCCAACAACTTTAAATTTGAATTATTTAATTTCACACCATATAATATCAGAGAAGTAATTTTACAATAAGAAGATTTAAAGATAAATATGGTTATTATAAAATAAAGTTTTAATTCAACTGTATGATATATGTATTTTAAATGTTAACCAAAACACATAGCCTGAATATATAAAAAGTACACATTAGCAGAACTGCAGGGGTAATTGGAGAAATCCATCATTGTAGTGAGAGATTTAAATATAATTCTTATTAATTGACAGTTTAGTAAAACAGTGTTGAACAAAATTAACAAGATTGATCTTGTCACCATGTAAATAATTCGGCTTTTAATAATTATAAGTTCACTTATTTGCAAGCAAATATGGAACATACGCACATATTTGATATAATACAAGTCTCAGTACATTTCAGACAATTTATTATACATACTATATTTTCTGACTATATTTTCAATTTAATTGGAAGTTAATTTCAAATGATAAAATTTAAAACCCATATATTTATAAATTAAAATAAATGCCATTTATTGAATCAGGTAAGATGAATCATGTGTCAAAAATAAATTATAATTTACATTTAAAATCAAAGATACTTTTTAGAAACTACACATCAAAATCTGTTATATATCATGGGAGTGAAGTTTCACAGAACATTTATAGCAATGGGGAAAAAAATAGCCCAGAACAGTCTGAGCACTTTGAGGTGTGCAAAATGTATCAGGCCCAGAGAGACATGAGGATGGGACTTCAGTCATGCCCCACTCCCCCACTCATGACTGGGAGCAATTGTTTAATATCATTTTATTCCTGACTAGCTGCCTGACCTATTATCTTTATGTTCTTGAAATTTGTGATACAATGAACAATTTATAGCCAATTGACAGCTTATCTTATTTTAATGTAAATTCTTGGTAAACAATTCAGGAACTGCCTCTTCTTTTCCTTTAAAAATTCACTTGTCACTGTGGCTAATTAGAATATATATTCAGGGCAACTTAAATCTATGCTCCCATGTTGCAATCATCAAGTCTGGCCCAAATAAACTACCTACTTTTATTAACTTTGACATAGTTTCTTTCTTTTAGGTCAACAGCAATAAATAGTATTTTAAAAGGAAGATATATTAATATTCTTAATCTGGCATGCAAAGTCTTTAACATAAAAATGTTAGATAAATAATAGAAGGTTAAACTCAAGGTCAAAGAAAACCTTTAGCAAATATAAAGTAGAAATCTATAAAATAGGGAAAAAGGAAACAAAAAGAACAAACGACAAAGTTGAGAAACAAAAATAAAATCCTAAATCCCACAATGAACTGAAAAGACCCCCTCCGGACCAATGGAATCCCAGAGAAACCTTAAAAACTGAGTTCTCAACTGCAAAGGGAAAGCAAGTTGGAAACACCTAGTTATATCCCTTCCCTCAACAAGTGCCATTAGACTTTCTTTCCTAAGTTTTAAACAGAAACTAGCCCTTTCAAAAGAATTGCTTCACTGCTGGCATGCTATAGGTGGACTCCCCTCCTTTTTTGTGTTTCAACACAACTGACCAGCATTCTTTCCTGAGAAGAGACCACTATCCATGAAGTGGTTCTAGTCAGTTTACAGAGGCTGCACATGGGATGCCTCTGTGTCTGCCATTTCACCTTTTGACATTTAGAGTCCAATTTTAGTGTATTGAAATGTTAAGTCTCCACCTCACAGTAAACATGGGACATGTGTAACATACAAGTTTGCTAACTATGTATGCATGTCCATGTCCACCCTTCATGAATATTCATACCTCTTCCTATAACTTGCTAAATATGTATACTTAGCCAAATTCAGCATAAATTCCTGTCTCACCTTTAGCTCCCTCAAAGTTCTTTCTTCCAGTTTCTACCAGAGGCTACACTCCCCCGCATGTAGGATGGCCAGTCTATATGCTGCACCGCTTTATAAAAATAAAGGGCTCCTCTCTGAACTTATAAGACTCAGTTGACAAAGTTATTATACTTCAGTTGACAAAGCTAAAGATTTGTTCTTTGAAAACTATAAAAATATCCTTCATCTATGATTAAAAATCACAATATAATCACAAATCAAGCAAAAAATTGTTTTTGGTTAGTTAGGAGTGAAAGGAACTCTTTTATCTCTTCAATTATGTTAATTGAGATGACCAGGAAAGCATTCCATTTAAAATCAGGAAGATGATAAGATGGCCTTTACCAGTTAGTTCATTCAACATTCTGTTGAAGGATTTAGCCAATATGATAGGACCAGAAAAGGATTAAAATATAAATGTTGAAAACATGAAAATAAAACTATCATTATTTGTGGATCATATGTTTATCTAAGTACAAAATCCAAAAACATTTACAAATTACTAAAATTAATCAGTGAGTTTAATGTGTCTCAATATATAGAGTCAATATCATTTCTACACATGGTAATTATTACCTCACAAATAATTAGATAACATGGTTTTATTCAACTCTTTCAATAACAAAAAATACCTATATGGTATATAAGAATGAATAACAAAACAATTAGAAGAACTGTATGTAAAATTATAAAATTTTAGTGAAAGGCATTAAAAAGTTCTGAAGAAATTGAGAGATATCCTATGCTCATTGATAAAAATAGCACATATCATAAAATCTTAATTTTCTTAAATTTTATTATAGATTTAAAGAAATCCTTTCAGGATTTTTCATTCAATTTCACATATTAATTCTGAAATATGTTGCAGAGCAAAGGGCCGTGAGCAACTAGTACACTATACTCATTACTATAAGCAATCATAAGGAAACAGTATATATTGTACCAGATATAAAGGTTTACTAGTTTAAATAATTTAGAATTTCTACAATGTTAAACAATTTGAAATAAAATAAAATAGAGACCTTAGAGACCTCAAAGTCAGTTCCACTGATTTTTGAACTTTGATATGTGTCAGAGGTAGAATGGCAGATTGTAGGGGAAAAGAGGAACTCATTAGTAAATTTAGGTAGTTAAGTGAGTCAGCTAAATAGAAAATAATAAAAGATGCCAGCATACACTAAAATAAATTCTAGATTTATTAAGAGCTTATATATAAGCTCTTACAACAGCAAAATATTTGTCTTTTTAAAAATACATAGAGGCATATTTTGCTGACCTTGTGATATGTAGGAATTTTTTAAATAATATGTATAAAATAAAACACTGAAGTATTGACAGCATTGATGTTAAAAACTTTAAAAAGCTTAGTTCATCAAAAGCCATTAAAGAAATGAAAAGATGTACAAACTGATAAAAGATATTTCAAATAAATGTACAAAAATATACAAAACATTTATTTAATAACATATAAAAAAATCTCTTTAATATTTAAAAGTGTAAGGATAAATACAAATTAAATACAAGGGGCTTAATTCCCCCTATGGAAACAAGGGAAAAGAATTCCACCTTTCCCTTTTTTAAAGAATTTACTTCAGAAAACTTGCAATTGTAACTAATTTCTCTGTTTATTTGTAATGTACGTAAATTTCAACTGAAAACCATCTCTCTGAAATGTAATAATCAAGTAAAGTGTCCCATCTCTCTGTTTCTGTAAGAGGGTAAGAAGTTGTGGGGGTTTTTTTGTTTGTTTGTGTTTGTGTTTGTGTCCCTCCAAACTTCAAATGTTAAAACCTAATCACCAATGTGATAGTATATAAAAGTTGTGCCCTTGGGGCATAATTAGGTCACGAGTGTGTAACCTTCATAATCAGTGTCCTTGTAAGAAGAAAAAGAGACTAGATCAATCTCTTTCTCTCTCTTTCTCTCTCTCTCTCTGTCTCTCTCGCTCTCTCTCATACAACCAAAAGATGGCCTTTTGCAAAACAAGGAAGAGTGCCCTTGCCAGACACAAAATCTGCCAGTGCTTTGAGTTTGGACTTCCTGGCCACCAGAACTATCAAAAATAAATGTCTGTTGTTTAAGCCACTCAGTCTGTGGTATTGGTTATAGCACCCTAAAATAAGACAGAGACTAACTTTTACAAGCACTTAGCTCCAAGTTGTAAAATTACCTCCTGTAATAAGAACATGAAAAACTCATTTTTTCTTTGCAAAAAGCCAATTTGCTAACACAAATAGTTGGCCCAGGAAAATTTAGAATGAACTAATGTCTGACAAATGGTGGGTCAAGTCCTCTTACTTGATTACTACTTATTGCTTATTTTGAGAACATGCATGTAATAGGCTTTATCTGCTTGGCTACACAAACAAGTGTGATTTCTTTCTGTCTTTGCAATCTCTTTAGTGGATTGTCTATCATGTGCATAAGATTTTGATTGGATGCTTATTCATTAATAAAACTGTTTTCTTTCTCTTCTACCTTTGTTTTCTGGGTTGAAAGGAAACTTATATTTCTCCATCAATTCTAGTGATGAGGACTGGATGTTTGACAGCTTCTGAATTGATTGGGCTGACGACCTGAAGTTCTGTGGCAATTCTTCAGTCAGATAAGAGACCCTGAGTTATAAAATTTATCTCCCTCCTAGCTCTCCACTGTTTTGGAATAATAACCAGATGAACCACCATTTCCAAATAGAAGATTTTAATACTGAGTAAGCATAGGTATTACAGGCTCTAACATCCCATCAGGATCACCACAGGGTTGGAATATAGGAGAAGCCAGAAATGTTGCCTGAAGGTATTTCTCTTTAAGAGCTTATATCATTGTGTCATATTTGGAATGAGTATATAAAAATCCAGTCCTGTTATTGCCTAAGGATGGTATTTTGATTTGGATAAATTAATGTTTTTGCTCGCACTGTTAGACAGGCCTCATCCCAAGCAGATGAATTACTTGTATTTGTGAGTTGATTATCATTCTAAGGAAAAAAAAATTGGGATAGCCACAGAAAAGACTGAAAAAAACAGAAGGGGGAATGCAAGAAATAAAGACACTCTCCCTTTCACAAAACCCACCCCTTCCTTTCTCTGCTGTTCCAATGCCCTCTGCTTCCTTTGCTTTGCTTTATCCCTCTTTGTCTCAATCTGACTCCAGGGAAGGTGAAGGTTACGATCCTTTAAATAGTAGTTCTCCTCATTTATGAATTTCTCTATAAAAAAGAACAAAGGCACAACTTCTCTACCTGGAAATGAATTGCCTAGTCTGTTTGAGGGAACAGATTTGTGTGTCTTGTGGCACAGTTGTGAGTATACTTTATATCTTAGCTTATATTTCATGCACAAGAGTCCCTTATCCACACAGTCCCTTATCTACCACAGTCCAAACCTGAGCATTCTGCTGGCAGCCTGAGGACCACCCTACCTCTTCATATCACAGTTATCACCTGAACGCACTACCAGAGGGCCTAAAGATAAGTCTGCTCGCCTGGTTCCATGCCCTTAGTTCTCAAGCACAACATTTTTTGGCCTAGAAATTGCCAATCTCAGTCTAGGACTGTTGATACCTGATAACTCCTGGGTTGGGCCAAACCAACCTACTGATAGCACCACTGCTGACATCTACCCACGTGCTCCTCTAGTGGGCTAGAGGACTGGCCCACCCAGCCTGTCATAGCCACCAGCAATACTGGCATGGACCACTTAAGTTCCAGTGGGTGGCTCCAGCATTGCTAATGCCATCATGCACATCATACCAGCTTGAGAAACTGTCACCACACTGCCATTACCAGCATTTAAACAAGCTAACTGGAAGTCCAAGAATCAGCCCTTGAGTACCCTCTAACACTCGTGGCAGTATAAATCACTCTGGGGCCCAAGTATAGCCATATTCAGCCCACCAATGCCTCCACTGGGGTCTGAAGCCTGCTGCACCGGGCATGTTAGTCCCCAGCAAAACTCCACTACAGCCTCCATTACAAAACATATCTTAAGGCACTGAGGAAATCACAGATACCACCGATGCTGCATACTGCTGAAGAAACCATACAAAAAGTCACATTATTACAGGCACCTAAATAAAAGCCAAAGCACCTTACTCAGTCAACAACATAAATACATCTTCAGGAAAAAAATCTTTCCCTATGAAAGCAATTTCAAAAAATTGGAAGAAACAACTATTTTACCACATGTGCAGATATCAATTTAAGGATACAGAAAACATGAAAAAGCAAGGAAATATGATATCACCAAAGGAACACAATAATTCTCCAGCAACAGATCCTAATCAAATGGAAATTCATGAAATCTCAGATTAAAAATTCAAAATACTGATTTTAAAGAAACTCAGTGAAATACAAGGGGATTCTGAAAATCATTACAAAGAAATCAAGAATCTTACTAAAAAGAAACATATTTTTTAAAAGAACTAAATAGAAATTCTCAAACTGAATAACTCATTGAAGGAAATACAAAATACACTTGAAAACTCCAAGAGTAGACTAGATCAGACAGAAGAAAGACTATCAGAGCTTGAAGAGAGGTCTTTTGAAGTAACCCAGTCAGATAAAAATTTTAAAAAAAGAATTTAAAAAATGAGCAAAGATTTCATGATATTTGGGACAACATAAAATGACCCAAAATATGAATTATCAGTATCCCCAAAGGTGAGGAGAAAATGACAGAATTAGAAAATCTATTGAATGAAACAATAGGTGAAAACTTTCCAAGTCTAGCAAGAGGTTTAGATATATAGATAAAGAAGGCTTAAATGATTCCCAGAAAGACACAATTCAAAAAAAAAAATTCTTCCCCCCAGCATATTACAATCAGATTGTCTAAAGTCAAAGACAAAGAGCAAATCTTAAAAACAGCATGAGAAAATCACCTAGTCACCTCTAAAGAAAAACCCATCAGGCTAACAGCAGATTTCTCAGTAGTAAACTCATAGGCCAGCAGAGAATGGGTTGATATATTCAAAATGCTAAAAGAAAATAAAAATTGCTAGTCAAGAATACCATATCCATCAAATTTAACATTCATAAATTAAAGAGAAACAAACTCTTTCCCAAACAGTAAAATGTTGAGGGAATTCATTACCATCAGACTGCCCTCCAGGAAAAGGTCAAGGGAGTACTAATCCTAGAAGTAAAAGAATCACATTTGCAACTATAAAAACACACAAAAGTATAAAACTCACTGGTAAAGAGATCACACAAAGAAAAAAATAAAAGACTCAAATGGTACCACTACTGAAATCTACCAAACCACAAAAATAAACATAAAAAAAAATAAAGGAAAATAGTATATAAAACAATCAGAAAACAATTAACAAACAATTAACAGTATGATAGGAACAAAGCCTTACATATCAATAATAACCTTGAACATAAACAGAAGATATTCTCCACATAAAAAATATAGAATGGCTGAATGGATTTAAAAAACAGTCTAACTTTATGCTGCTTACAAGAAAAACATTATCAGTAAAGACACAAATAGACTGAAAGTAAAAGGAATGAAAAAAACATGTTCCATGCAAATGGAAACCAAAAGCAAGCAGGTGCAGATATACTTACATCAGATAAAACAGACTTTAAGTCAAAAATAGTAAAAAATGATAAGGAAGGTCATTAAATAATGATAAAGGGATCAATCTAGCAAGAGGATATAATAATTCTAAATATATACTCACCCAATACTGGAGCACCACATTCAAATATTACTAGGTCTAAAAGAGAGATAGACTACAATACGATAATAGTGGGGTACTTCAAAACCCCACTCTCTATATCAGACAGAGTTTCTAAACAGAAAATCAACAAAGAAGCAGTAGATTTAAACTGAACTTTAGAATAAATGAACCTAACAGAAATTTACAGAACATTCTATCCAACAACTTCAGAATATATATTATTTTCATTAGCACATGGACCATACTCCAGGATAGACTACATGTTGGACCATAAAATAAGTCTAAACTAATTTTTTAAAAAATCAAAATCTTATCAAGTGTCTTATCAGACCATGATGAAATAAAACTAAGTCAATACCAAGAGGAACTGTGGAAACTGTACAAATATATAGAAGTTAAACAACATGCCCCTGAAGACCATTAGGTCAATGAAGAAATTAAAATGGGAATCAAAACATTTCTAGAAACAGATGAAAATGGAAACATATTTCAAAACCTATGGGATTCAGCAAAAGCAGTACTAAGAAGAAAGTTTATAGCATTATGTGTCTACATCAAAAAAGTAGAAAAATTAAAAACTAATAATATAACAATGCACCTAAAGGAGCTATAAAAGCAAAAACAAACCAAACCCAATATTAGCAGAAGAAAAGAAATAATAAAGGTCAGAAAATAACTAAATGAAATAGATATTTTTAAACAATACAAAGGCTCAACAAAACAAAAAGTAGTTCTTCAGAAAAATAAACAAAATTGATAAACTGCTAGCTAAACTGACCAAGAAATAAAGAGAGAAGTCCCAAATAAACAAAATCAGAAATGAAAAAGGACATATTACAACTGATACCACAGAAATACAAAAGATCAGACAACAACTTTGAACAACTTTACGCTAATAAAGCGGAAAACTTAAAAGACTAAATTGGAACTATTCAATCAACACTTATGTGCACATATGAAAGTAAAATGCAAGGGAAATCAAGTAGTTGGGTGGGGGGAGGAAGGGTTGGGTAAATTCACACCTAACAGATATAATGCACACTAATTGAGTGAAGGGCACACTTATAACCTCGACTCAAACTATACAAAAGCAAATAATGTAACCAAAATTTATGTACCCCTGTAAAATTCTGAAATAAAAAATAAAATAAAATAAAATAAAACCTTAAAAAAATGAAATAGATAAATTTTGGAAACATACAAGCTGTCAAGACAGAATCTGAAAGAAATAGAAAACCTGAATAGACCCATAATGAGTAGCAAGATCCAATCAGTAACAAAATGTCTCCCAACAAAAAAAAAAAACCCAGGACCAGATGGATTCATAGCTATATTCTACCAAATGTACAAAGAAGAACTAATATCAATTTTCCTGAAACTATTCCAATAATCAAAGATGAGGGAATTTTCCCTAACTTATTTAATGAGGCCAGCATTACCCATAAAACAAAATGAGACAAGGACACAACAAAAAAAGAAACCAACAGGCCAAAATCCCCAATAAAAATAGACACAAAATTCCTCAATAAAATACTAGCAAACTGAATCCAAGAGTACATCAAAAAGATAATAAATCATAATCAAGGCGGATTTATACCAGGGATGCAAGGATGGTTCAAAATATGTGAATCAATAAATGTGATGCATTACACCAACAATATGAAAAAAAATTATATTCCCAGTAGATGCAGGAAAAGCATTTGATAAAATTCAACATCACTTCACAATAAAAACACTTAATAAACTAGGCATAGAAGGAACATACCTGAAAATAATAAAGGCCATATATGACAAACCCACAGATAACATCATACTGAATGGGGGAAAGTTGAAAGTCTTTCTTATAAATCCTGGAATAGGATAAGGATGCCCACTTTCACCACACCTATTCAACATAATACTGGAAGTCCCAGCCACAGCATTCTGGCAAGAGAAAAAATAAGCCTTTAATTGGAACTGATGAAGTTGAACTGTCCCTCTTTGCTTATGATATGAGCTCATAGCTAGAAAAACCAACAGATTCTGCCAAAAAATCCTTAGATTTGATAAATAAATTCAGTAACATTACAGGCTATGAAAATCAATGTGCACAAATCAGTAGTGTTTCTATACAACAATAAGGATCTAGCTGAGAAAGAAATCAAGAAAATCCCACTTACATAGCTAAAAAACCAAACACCTAGGAAGAAGTTTAACCCAGGAGGTGAAAGTCTTCTATAAGGGATGCTACAAAACACTGATGAAAGAAATTGAAGATGACAAAAACAAATGAAAAGACATTTTATGTTCATGGATCAAAAGAATCAATTTTACTAAAACAATCATATTGCCCAAACCAATCTATAGATTCAATGTGATCTCTGTTTGCCCAAACCAATATATAGAGTCAATGTAATCTCTGTTAAAATACTAATATCATTCTTAAGAGAATTATTTAATAGAAAAAATAATGTTAAAATTCATATGGAACCCAAAAAGAGCCTGAATAGCCAAAGCAATCCTGAGTAAAAAGAACAAAGTTGGAGGTATCCATTACCTGACTTCAAATTATATTACAAAGGTATAGCAAAAGAAACAGCATAATATTCGTAGAATAACAGATGCATACACCAAGGAACAGAATAGAGAATCCAGCAATAAAGCCATATATTTACAGCCAACTGAGCCTTGACAAAGTTGAAAAGAACTTACACTGGGGAAAGGACACCCACCTCAATAAATGGTGTTGGGAAAATTGGATAGCCACATGCAGAAGAATGAAACTTGAACCCATCTCTCACTATATACAAAATTCAACTTAAAATGGATTAAAGCCATAAACATAAGACCCCAACTTATAAAAATACTAGAAGAAAACCTAAGAATACTCTCCTGGATATTGGTCTAGGCAAGGAATTTATGATTAAATCTCAAAAGCACAGGCAAAAAACCCAAAAATAGACAAATGGGCCTTAAATAAACTGAAAAGTTTCTGCATAGCAAAAGAAATAATCAACAGAGTAAATAGACAACCCACAGAATGGGAGAAAAGATTTGTAAACTATTCATCCAACAGGGGACTAATATTCCCAATATACAAGGAACTCAAACATCTCAACAGGAAAAAAAAAAAAAAAACAGTAAAATAATACCATTAAAACATGAGCAAAGGCTGTTAATAGACATTTGTCAAGAGAAAATATACAAACGGCCAACATGTATATGAAAAAGTGTTTAACATCACTAATCATCAGAAAGATGCAAATCAAAACCACAAAGAGATATCATCTTGCCCCAGTTAGAAAGGCTGTTATGAAACAGACAAAAAAGTAACAGACCTTGGCAAGGATGCAAAGAAAATGAACTCGTATAAATTATTGGTGGAAATATAAACTGGAACAGCCACTGTGGAATACAGTATGGAGATTTTTCAAAAACTAAAAGTAGAACTACCATTTGATCCATTAATCCCTCTACTGGGTATCTACCCGAAGGAAAAGAAGTCAGTATATCAAAGAAATACCTCCACTCGCATGTATATTGCAACACTATTTACAATAGCAAAGATATGGAATAAACTTAAGTGCCCATCAACAGTTGAAAGGATAAAGAAAACATGGTATATATACACAATTAAATACTATTTGTTCATAAAAAAAGAACAAAATCATGTGATTCGCCACAACATAGATGGAATCGGATGTCATCATCTTAAGTGAAATAAGCCAGGAACAAAAAGACAAATATCGCATGTTCTCACATATATGTGGGAGCTAAAACATCAGCCCACATGGAGGTAGAGAGCAGAAATACAGAGAACAGAGAATGGGAAGGGTTAATGGAGGGAGGATGGGGGAGGATGAAGAAAAGTGGATTAAGGGTACAAAGTTAGAAGGGATAAATTCAATGTTTTCAGTTTACAGCCCCACACATAGGAGGTACACTGGATACTGTGTGGAATTCTGCAGCCAGTAGATTTGCTCCTTTGATGGAGTGAGCACATAGGGGTTTGGAGAGTCACCCCATCAAGGGATAGGTGGCCAAGGGAAGCCCACTAGCCCAACTCAAAGGGTGTGAAATTCATACACAGGCAGAGAAAGATTTCTCACACAAAGATTAGGATATACAAAAGTAAAAGTTTATTTATTTTTCTGAGAAATAAGGAAAGAGAGAGAGTGAGTGGCCACGGCACACGAAAGATGGAATGAAAAATGCCGGGCCGATGAGGGAAAGTAGCTTGGAGTAAAGGGTAAAAATGGCTTTTTTTTTTCTCTGCGTTAGTAGACTGGTAAACAGAAGCGGCGGTGAAGCTGTTGCAGGCGTTCTTTATTTTTCTCTTTTCTCTGTGAGCCTGGGTTATATGAGTCCTTGAAATCTGGTTTTTTGGCAGAAACTGAGGCAGAGTGCTTGGGCAGGGAGTTCACACCCCTACTGTCCACTTAGGGCTCTTCAAGGCTATGAAAAAGTGCTTAGAGATGACAAATTAGGCCACAGGTGCTTAATTAAACAAAACAAAGGGCAGTTGTACTGTGAGTTTTCTCTTCACGGGGCAATTATGTGCTGTGAGTTTATTTCTCTTACTTTCTGTTTGATAGTTTGTTTTCCTTTGTTAGATAGGTTTAGCAAGGCCACCTTTCACCAACCTCCCCTTACCCACAACTAAGGAAGATCTGAGAGCATTAGAGACCAGTGCAGAGGGGTTGCTAACGGATGTACTTAAAGCCTGTCCACTAAAGGTGAACTGGGAGGAGTTACAGCCCTGTACACATTCAGGAGACAGGCAAGTCTTCCACTGATTTCCACGAGTACTTATTTGAGGCTTTCTCAAAATTTGGCCTGGACCTGGGGGCAGATATAAATCACTCTAGTCTTAGTGCCCTTTGTCGCTGCTCTCTTGATGAATTTCTAAATCCAAAATAGGGAAAAGGTGGTAGGATGACAATGACAGACTTACTCAAATCTTAACAGAAACTACTCAGTTTGGGGACAGTATAGAGAACAATGAAGAAATTGCTTATTATTTCACTGTCACCATTCACCCTCCATAACAGTTAAGATCCAGGTGGAAGGAATCTTGTCTGTCACGTATTTCATTGTGTCAGTGGCCCAAAGAACAAGCCCTGATCATTAAAATCCCGAATAAATATTTGATGAATTAATAAATAAATGCCCAAAGAGGCAATTAAAACTAATATGATCTAATAATAGCAATAATAAGGCATTTCAAAACATGTTGAATACTCCTAAAAAATCTTTGGAGAAAGATCTATTTTTTCCACCACTTTAACTGATAAGTAATAATGAAAATAAGTAAATAAGCATTTCATTGTTGATATTAAAAACAAGAGAAAATCAACTAAAAAATGCAAGACAAAATTTGATGAATTAATGAAAAAAGAAGTAATAAATAAAACAAAATATTTTAATGAAACAATCAAAAAAATCACTATTTTAATCAAGGTGCTTGTTAAAACTCAAATAAACGTGAAAAAAAGAGATAATTATAACATTAGAGGTACTGAGGAGAATTTAAAAAAAGGCAGATAAACATGCACAACTCCATACTAATCCTTGAAATTAACAATGAAATTGATGTTTTCTAAGGAAACTATGCTGTCTCAAAATAGATACAAGAGGTTGGTCCTTATTTGTTGCCATGTAGAATTCCATTGTGTGAATATATTGCAGTTTATTTATTCATTCTCTTGTTAATAGACATTTGAGTTATTTCCAATTTTAGGCTATAATGAATAAAGCTGTTATTAATGAAAAAAAAGAGTTATTTGGTTAAAAAATAACCATGAAAATATCACCATCATAAGATATTATTAAATTATACCATGAAATGTACAGACATGGTATTGAATCAAGGTGCCTCTACTTCCCATGTGAATTTAATTTAATTGAGCTTAATATGAAATATTGGAATAATAATACCTGCTTTATCTTTGTTGAGAGTTAATGAGATAATGTGTGCAAATCTCTTAATATATTTTGGCACATAACAGGCATTTATTTAATGATAGATTTTATTAAGGATATAATTATAATAATCACAATTTGCCAATGAATCACTTGTAATACAATCATGAAACTTAACATTTAATAGGTAAGCTATTACAATTTTTCAAGGAACATATATATCACTGCCATGAATAATTAAGTTGTCTTTTATTGTGGAAATAAAATACTAATAAATCAAGTCAAATATGCAGCTAAAATTAAAATATATCACAATGATTTATTTTTATTTGAAGGATGTATGTGGGCAGGATAATTTGTTGAGATATTAATTTGTGTTTTATTCCCCCTGTACTCACCTTCCTCTTTTCAAGTAGGTAGTGAGATTGTTGATTTCCTTGCCCCAGGAGAGATATGTTGTTTCTCTACTAAATACTTGTAACATATTTACAACTATGTTCCTGGTTTCTGATTTCGAGACATTCAATATTCCTGTGGGTATTTTGGTAATATTGAAAAAAAAAAGAAGTGGATGACTTTGTGAGAGAGAAGGGAAAGTTCCCTAAGACTCCAAATAGATGGCGGTATAAAAAGTACATTATGGTTGGCTCCTTTGAGACACGTCAGGGTGTCAGTGAATAAATATCCAAAGCAATGCCTGAGGATGGACCGTAGGGAACCTGGAGGTTGGACTCCAGGGCTCCTGCTATCAGCAAAGATTTCCGGGCCCAAGTTTGGTTCATAAGCAGGAGAACCAAAAACATCAGGAGTCCTTATAATCTGAGACAATTAGAATATAGACAACTATGACAAGCTGAAGAATAAAGGTACTTTCTCTCATTTCTGAGCATTGCTTGTGACTCCTTGATTCTTGTTCATCATAAAGAGGGTGAAAGAACTTCAGTAATGACTGAGACTGATTTTCCTAACAGGCTGTCAGCACATGATTCTAAGCCCATATTTAATATGCTTTTTAAAATATATAGATCTTTTTGATGTTATGTCTCTTGAAGGTTGTGTTTGGGAAGCAAAGTTCACACACAAAAAGTATAATATTTTCCATATAATAATCTATTACCTGAAGAAATCAATGAATGAAAATAATTTTAAGTGTTGCAGGACAGAAATTTACAATATTTAACATTTTTTCTTACTGCTCATGGCATTCTATTGTTCTTTGTTGGAAAAATCATGACATTTCATTTTAATTCTCTTGTTTCAACTGGACAATAAACATAAAGATCCCGGCTGCTCAGCCAGGTTCTATCAGGAGCCATCAACACTCCATGAGGCATAAATTACACCAAGTTGAGGTTAAAGAGCACCTGGACTCATGATGCTAGTGATGGTACCTTTTCCTGGGCCTAGGATCAGGGATAATACAGACTTTGGCCTTTGATGATACTCCCTTCTTTTTCACGACATCTATTAAAAAAGCTTATACCTTAAAATGCTTGGTTTAAAAGTGCTCAATTGAATTAAACATAGAGGTGGGAAAGGAAGAAAGAAAATAAGTGAAATATAAAATCCTCAAACTAATCTGAAATATATTCTGCAACAGAGATGTCATGTTGAAGGGATGGTTGATGAAAACAGACATTTTGAGTTCAGTGATCGAGCAGCCCTGAGGAGTAGAGAGAGAGAGCTGCCAATTGCAAAGCAGACGCTTTCTTCTGCCTGGCTTCACTGATGAGTTGAAGCCATATTGCCAAGACCTCAATATCAGCACCATCTTTTTTGTTGTCCTGCCTCTGTAATATGCATAAGATGTGGTTGTTTGGTGCCTCATGAGGGGGAGCCACAAAAGTACTAGCTTTCTACTTGGTTTGGGCATTAAAAAAACCCTGGGATTCCCAGCAGAGCTGCTTCTCCAAGCTGTGGATTTGCAATATAAAAATTGATCCAAGTAGTTTTTTCTCCATCTGTCCCATGGCTTGGTCTTGCTCCTCCAATTAAGGGAGTTAGCTCCTGCCAGTATCTCTGCATTTCCTGTTTTCTCAGTAAATGAAACTGTGCATTGACTGTATTGCCTCCAATCAGTCCAGCCCCTTTGTGCTAGGAAAAGCAACAACAACAGTTTCTGGTCTATGCAATGTAACTATCCCTTTTCTCTTATTTTTTTTTTATGCATAGGCAGGGTCTATATAATTCTTTTGTAATTTCAAAGCACATGTGGATGGGGCAGAGGGGATGAGTGAGTGATCCCTGCACAAAAGTATGTGTTATATTTATTCTTATCAACACACATAAATGTTTAAAATAATATTTTAGTCAGGTGATCCCTAGTTACTTTAGTCAAGAGTGTAGCACCCTTTAGACAAGCAGCATGAGCTCCAGAACAGGTTATCAATAAGTATTATTTCTATCTTTATTTTCTATATTTTGAATTGACACTTTATACACAATTCATAAGTGTTGAATCATTGACTAAATGCATGAATAAATCAATTAACTTGTAAAGGGTAGAAATGTAAGAGTGAGAAAATGATGAATAATGGGCAAAAATCTTATAAAAAGAAAACTATTAAATTTGATGTCACCAGAAGGGTCATTTAAGTAGTGAAGGAAATGAAAATGTAGGGGCAAGTGACAAAGATATATTTTAAGTATCTTTGAGGCACAAGCTAATTTTTTTCCATGTAAATGACTTTAACATTTTAAGTGACTGTGCCATAAATGTCATTTATTTTATAGAAAATGAGGCAAAAAACTACATGGCCAATGTTCATTATCAATTATTTGCAACTCTAATTTATTCCTGGAGCCTCATGCTGGGAAGGATTTATTCTGGTATCTATTAACAACTGCATTTCAAGAATAGGTGGTTATTATACTGAAGTTACAAACCTGAGTCAGCATTGTCCAGTTCTGACTGATATTTTTATCCTCTCTGTGTTTATCTGCTCCCCTTGGAGCAGCCAAAGGATACATACACTTTCTCTTATCTAGAAAAGGAGTAATGGTTTTCTTAATGTCTGAGCTCAGCAGCAAAGAAGTGTGCAATTATGGCAAAAAGAACAAGGGAGAAAAAGAAGGAGCAAAAAGAAGCTTGCCCCAGTTTCACTTAGAAGCGTGCAACGTGCGTTTGTTTTGTCATGAGAAGAGACAGTGGAAGTACAACAGCAATCTCTTGAGGGAGAAAGGTAAGTCTAGCAGATATGACAAATTGATACGAAAGTCAGAGTTAGAAATTGAGAATTAGGAGAATTGCATTGAAGATCGAAGTATTAACTAGTTCTTGATACTAGACCACATTTTAATTTCACAGAACTCTTCTCAAAAGAAAGTTACTACAGCATTATATTTCATCCAGTTTCATTTTTGCTCTTATTTGTGCTATTTTTTGTTTTGCAGAACACTTGAGGCAGTGATAACACAAAAACAAATGAAAACTCCAAACCCTGGTACATACGTTATAATCCTAATTAGAATGTTTGGCTTATAAAATATGTGGCATAGCTATTCCCAGTATATAAGATTTTATGAAAACTTTATCAGTTGTGGTATGTTCAGTAAACAGTGATAGTTTTTATTTACTGTGTAACATTATTTTACTTAAATTTAGCAATATAAAACATACAAAGTTCTGATTTATTAGATTATTTTCAAATAAATTTTCCTAATAAAATTTAGGCTTGAAGTTTTGGTTCCGATGAGCACAACCCTGTCTGAAGTTCCTTCTTATCATTTTTATCCCACATAGGACAATGTTGTCCCATGGCTGTCTTGACTCCCCTGGTGTGTGGTAGCTAGCCTCCAAGCTGGCACACAATAATTCCTGCTTCTTACTATTCACACCCTTTTACAGTCCCTCAAAAATGTCCAGGGTTAGACTCTGAACAATAGACTATGAAAGAAATGATGGTAAGCCACTGTCAAGATCAGGTCCTGAAGTAGAATGTGGCTTCTCTTTCACTTGCTCACTCATGCACTTTTTTCCTCTCTTTTGAGATCGCTGACTCTGGGGGAAGTCAGTCATGAACAGCAGCTTATGTGGGAGGAACTGAAGCCTCCAGCCAACAGCCACGTGAATGAGCTTGGGAGTAGATCCTCAGCCTCAAACAAGTCTTCAAAAACTGCAATGCCTGCCTACAGCTTCATTTAACCAACTGCATGACAGACCCTGAACCCAGAGCCACATTGCTGCATTGTGACTTTCTTGGGCCCTAAGCACTTTTTGCTTCTTTTCATTTTATTTTTGTGGGTTCCTTTCTTTCTTTTTCTTTTTCTCTCTGAGTATACACATACACACATGCACGCATACATACATATACACGGATATACATGTATATATAAATTGCCCATCTGAATGGAGCAGAAGAGAAAAGAGTGAGACATCTCTGCACAAACTGTGTATTACATTTGTTATACCAGCCTCCATAATTGTTTAAAATAATATTTTAGCTATATATAGTTATTACATTGTTATAATAATGAATATATTAATATTATATATTAAAACTTTTTTCCTGACCTAAGGCTTTATTTTTCTTTTGGTTGTAAAAGAAATTAAAATGTTTTCATTTGTCCTAAAAGTAAAAGTATTGTGAGCCCTAGGTCCAATGCATGTTAATGAAGAAATCCACCCTGCCTGATCCAGGACCACCTAGGTAAGCTTCCCCTTGATTCTGGATCTTTAGACTGCATGAGAAAATAAAAGAGTGTGCATTTTTATTGTTACAACTTTTTTTAAAGCAGCTAGGAGAACTGGAAAATTTTTAAAATTCTTAATTTAAATAGAAACTATTGCGTTTTCTGATTAAGCATAAAATAGAAGGAATAAATTGAAAAAGAATATTGTGAATGTATTATGAGTTTGCAGTTTTCTATTTATCTTAGGATATTTTCTTCTTCTATAGAAACACTGCTGAAAGAGTTTAATTTGTAAACTCCATAAATCTTCAGTGGGAGGTTTTTGAAAACATGTAATTTGCTATAATTTTACTACTATCACCTCCCCAAGTCTCTGAGCTGTTCCCTAAGAAAGTTTATCAACCCTAATTATGTCAACTTTCACGAATTTCAGCGTAAGGAAGGATTATATTAATATATAGACCTTTTAGGTCAAATCTGGACTGATACTTGTTTTTGTAAAAAAGTTTTATTGCAAACAGCAACGACCATTCACTTAGGTATTGTATATGGCTGCTTTCACTCTACAACAAAGGCACTGAGAAATTGGGACAGAGATATTAAAGGCTTGTATATTCTGCACACAGATGTACCTGGTTTTATTGCACTTTGCTTTTTTACAATGCACAAACATTGCATTTTTTTTTTTTACAAATTAAAGATTTGTGCCAACCCTGCATAGTGCAAATCTATCAGCACCATTTTTCCACAGCATGTGCTCACTTTGTGTGTTTGTTTCAATTTTTGGTCATTCTCACAATATTTAAAACTTTTTCATTATTATTATAAGTTATGGTGATTTATGATCCATGATATTTGATGTTACTGTCGTAATTATTTTGGGGCGCCAGGAACCACACACATATAAACTTAGTGGATAAATGTCGTGTGTGTTCTTACTCTTCCACCTACCAGCCCTTCCCTTATCTCTCTCCCTCTCTTCAAGCCTCCCTATTCCCTGAGATACAACAGTATTGAAAATAGGCCAATTAATAACCCTAAAATGGCCTCTAAGAGTTCAAGTAAAAGGAAAAGTCACACATCTCTCACATTAATTCAAAAGCTAAAAATGCTTATGCTTACGCAGGAAGACATATTGAAAATTAAGGTAGGCTGAAAGCTAGGCCTCTTGTGTCAAATGGTTAGCTAAGTTCGGAATGCAAAGGAGAAATTCTTGAAGGAAATTAAGAGTGCTACTCCAGTGAACACAAGAAAGACAAGAAAGTAGAACAGCCTTATTGCTGACATGAAGAAAATTTTAGTGGTCTAGATGGAAAATCAAAACAGCCATAAAATTTTCTTAAGCTAATGCCAAATCCATAGCAAGGCCTTAACTCCCTTCAATTCTGTGAAGGCTGAAAGAGGTGGGGAAGCTATAGAAGAAGAGTTGGAAGCTAACAGAGGTTGGTTCACGACATTCAAGGAAAGAAGCCATCCCCATAACATAAAAGTGCAAGGTGAAGCAGTAAGTGCTAATGAAGAAGCCACAGCAAGTTATCCAGAAGATCTAATTAAGATCACTGATGAAGGTAACTACACTAAAAAACAGATTTTCAGTGTAGATGCAAGAGCTTTCTTTGGAAGAGATGTCATCTAGGACTTTTATAGCTAGAAAGGAGAAATCAATGCCTGGCTTCAAAGCTTCAAAGGACAAGATGACTCTGTTACAAGGAACTAATGCAGCTGGTGACTCTAAGTTGAAGTCATGCTCATTTGCCATTCTGAAAATCCCAAGGTCCTTAAGAATTGTGTTAAATTTACTCTTCCTGGGCTCTATAAATGGAAATATAAAATCTGGATGATAGCAAATCTGATTACAGCATAGCTTGCTGAATACTTTAAGCCCAATATTAAGACCTACTGTTCAGAAAAAAAAAATATCTTTTTCAAAATATTACTGCTCATTGACAATGTACCTGTTCACCCAAGATCTCTGATGGAGATGTACAAGGAGATTAATATTGCTTTCTTGCCTGCTAACAAAATGTCCATTTTGCAGCCCTTGGATCAAGGAGTAATTCTGACTTTTGAGTCTTCTTATTTAAGAAATACATTTTGTAAGGCTGTATCTGCCATAAATAGTGATTCTTCTAATGGATTTTGGAATGTCAACTGAAAACCTTCTGGAAAGTATTTACCATTCTAGATGCCACAAAGTACATTCATGATTTATGGGATGAGGTCAAAATATCAAGATTGACAGGGGTTTGGAAGAAGTTGATTCCAACCCTCTGCATGACATTGAGGGCTTCAGGACTTCAGTGGAACAAGTAACTGCAGATGTGGTGAAAATAGCAAGAGAAGCAGAATATAAAGTATAGTTGTAAGGTGTGACTGAATTGCTGCAATCTCATGATAAATTTTTAACAGATGAGGAATTTCTTTTTATGGATGAGCAAAGAAAATACTTTCTTGAGATGGAATCTACTTTTGTTATAGTAAAGATACCATGAACATTGTTAAAATGACAATAAAATGTTTAGAATATTACATAAACGTAGTTGATAAAGCAGTAGCAAGGTTTAAAAGAACTGACTCCGATTTTAAAAGATATTCTACTAGAAGGAAAATGCTGGTTGATAACAGGGTCTCATGCTACAGAGAAATCTATTGTGAAAGGAAGAATCAATAGTTGCAGCAAACTTTTTACTGTTGTTTTATTTTAAGAAATTGCCACAGTCACCCCATACTTTAGCAACCACCTTTCTGATCAGTCAGTAGCCATCAACATGGAGGCAAGACACTCAACCAGCAAAATGTTTATGACTCACTGAAGGCTCAGATGATCATTAGCATTTTTTAGCAATGAAGTATTTTATAATTAAGTATTTTATTGGTTTTAGATATAATGTTATTTTACATTTAATAAAACACAGTATAATGTAAACATAACTTTTGTATGCACTGTGACACCAAAAATTCTTGTGACTCTCTACTGTGATATTCACTTTGTTGTGGTTGTCTAGAACCAAACTTGCAATATCACCAAGGTATGCCTATAGTTGTTATCTGGTCCTTCTCAAAAGAAAAAAAAAATAGTTTGGAGGACCTTAGAGTAAGCCACGTCTCATAATTCTGTAGTAAGTTTAATTTATTCATGTTGAAATTATACAAATAAAATAATGCATAAGTAAATCCATGGAATTCCATTTCATAAAATCAGTGTATGTGTTGTATCCTTTCTTTCTCTCATCCCCAGAGTAATATCTAATAATTTCAAAAAGTAATGATGATTATATACGCCTCTAAGAAATCCCAGCTACAGCTTCATTACAACTTTGGTATTTGTTTTTATTGTTGTTTTTATTTTGTTTCATTTTGGAATCCATGAAGGACTGAGTTATAACAAAATTTCCTACATCACTGAAAAGGCCCCCAAAAGGCATTATTTAAACTTGATTATTTTCACTCTGAAGAGTCATTCTTCTAAACGTTTTGATATTGGCCTTCATAAGTAACTAGAATAGTTTATGTGTTTGATGTGTAGCATAAATAATAGATTTAGAAAACTTTCCAAATTTTGGAATAAAATATGACAGCACTTATTTGCTCAAGAGGTAGAGAGACATGCAATCCAGGGCTATCAGGCAGCTCAAACATGTGAGCAGGAATCAAAGCTGTTTGCAGCTTTTCCTCTTCCCATCTCAGTGTGTTGCCTTTAGTCTTTACACCAGTTGCAGGATGGCTATCACATCTCAAGATATAATCTATTATCATTAGCATCCTCAGTATGAAGAAGCAGGGCCAACTTTTTGTTGTTGTTGTTGTTGTTTAATGATACTTTCACAGAAGATTTTCAGCATTCTTACCTTTTCTTTGACTAGATCTGATTAACATCAGATTAAAGATATATCTGGTCAAAGACATATCTGTTAAAAATGAATACAATTAACATGACTGGCTTAGATAGATAATGGTATATTTGGGATTTGGGCAATTTGTTGACCTAAACGCATTTGGGTTCTATCAGTAAGAAGGAAGGTGGGGAGGAGGGGTAGATAGCTTCACAAGCATCAAGCTACTGTCTACAACAGAAATAGAATAGGAATGAATACAATTTTTACTTGCTTTGAAGCTTAGTTATCGAATATTATAATCTTTTGTACTACCTAGGATTACAAAGATGAGGCTATTTACAGCAATTGAGCATTCTTAGGCATTACATTTATAAATACTCCATACATTTCTCTTTCAAGATCCTTAACGGACTATAATATTAATACATAGAATACATATAATTTCTCAGTTCTGATTTTAAAAAGCAAATAAGTTAAACTAATACTTATTCAAATATTTTGATTAACTGACGAAAGCTGACTATATATAAAAAACAAGTATTAACTATGATTTTCTATATTAAATATGAATTTTAAAGTTAGATAGGACAGGGTAATCCTGGTTTTCTTTTAGATCATTTTTTTCTGTTGCTAAATAAATTAGTAGGCAATACTGACTGCTAGTAGATAAAGTAATGAATATTTCATTCAAATATAATGTTGAAATTTTCATCAGATTTCAAATAGCATCACATTTTGGCTTAACGCCCAGGTGTTTCTTAAGGTTGTAGTCAGTAAAATCAGTTTAAAATTGTGGTTAAGGATTGAGGGTAAGAGAGTAATCAAAATGCTTCAATATTACAAACTTTGTAAATTGGCTGGTAAATACATTATTTGTAGTTATCTGTAGTACCATGATGATTTTCAAATTGTTTAATCGTGACTACTAATAAGAAGAAAACATAACTTCTAAGGGGAAAAAGCAGTTTAAAACCAGGTAAAGTGAAGTAGGAGAAAAATTAGCAAAATCCTGGGCAAGTTCTCTGTCTCAATGTCTCATTCATGGTCATTGAAAGGCCTGTGATGAATACTGAATTCTTGAGATGATGAGACTCTTTATCGCAGAATAATAGGTCACCATCAGAGTTAATCTTCTAGGATTTATTTTCTATTTGGGTTAATTTATCTCTAATAATCCACAGTCCCTCTTGGGACAAAAAGCATATGCTTAACAGATAGTGGATAAAGCTCAGAGGCACAAATAATGACTATAGAATAGAATATGGCTAAATGGCCCCAATAGGGATAGAACTCCTAACAGGTTTTCTCAACCTTACACTACACAGGTGAGCCCTGAAGCTTCTACACATGAGACTTAATAGAATGATTTCCTTTTGCATTTTCTGCCCCTAAATCTCCCTGTAAGAGTGTCCAAAGAAAAAGAATGTTATGTAAGTAAATCTTAGGAAGTTGCCACAAAATACAAAAATCAGAGGATGTAAAAGAAAGTATAAAATTTATATACATGCCTGTGTAAATGTAGTTGTCAGCTACCTACACACAAGGTGAATCAGAGCTACAAATAATAGAATATTCCCCCTGCCCGGTGCATCTATGTCACATTTTTCATTATATTTCCCTCTTGTCCACCTATTCTAAAAAATAGGAGCATCTCAGTCTGAGTTTATATAAAAATATAAGAATTAGTTAATGCTCATTGTTAAACAAAGTTAAATAAATAAAACTTGAGGTAAAATTTAATGGGAAGTGTTAAGACATCCCCTTCTTTGTGAGAATGAAAGCTACCCTCTCAAACTGATATGAGTCAGTTAAAATGAACTTCTTCCAAAAGTAACGAATAATTGATGGTTCACATAATTGACCCTTGTGGATGGATTCCATTAACTTTTCATGAAGAATTAAAGGCCATAAATTTTCTCACCTAGCAAACTGTAAGTTATTTGAGTCACTGTATTGGTCAGAGTCAAGTCAGGAGACAGAAACTGCAAAGTTATTTTATCTAAGAGCATTTTCTTAATGTAAAATTCCCCTAACAATTTGTTTGCTGTCTTTCCTCTGTTCTATTCCTATAACTACAACATTAGGTCCTTTGAAGTTAAACAAAATTGCATAGGGTGGCCAGAAATGTTTACACCTTCAATAAATTGAGGACTGGGGAGTTTGTAACTTAACTAGTTCACAGAGATAATTGGGATAATATAATTAATAATGATTCTACTGCTTATAGTGTGGGCAACAGGAACTTACTGAGCTCTTAATGTTTTCCATGCATTGTGCTAGGGTTCTATAATATATGCAATATCTCATTTAATATTTACAATAATCCAGTGATGAAGGTATCATCATTCTGAATTTAGAGATGGAAAAACTAATGGTTAAAGAGCCAAAGGATGTAATACTATTCAGTCTTTAAAAAGAAGTAAATTCTTCCATTTGCAAGAACATGGATGAACTTGGAGGACATTATACTAAGTGAAATGAGCCAGTTACACAAAGATCAGTAATGTATGATTTCACTTGCATGTTAATTATCTAAATATTAAATTAGAAAATAGAAATATAAGGTGTTGCCAGGTGGAGGGAGGAAATACAGAGTTTTGTTCAAAGGATTAAATTTTAGTATGCAAGATGAATAAGTTCAGAAATCTGCTATACAATATTGTGCCTATAGTTAACAATACAGTATAAAAATGTTTTAAGAGTGTACACATCATGTTAAACATTCTTAGGCATCTATATAAAGATGAGCTAGTAAATGATTCTTAGATAAGTAATTCTGCTCCAAATTCATTTCTTTAGCAAGACAAAAGTGCACATAGCTTTCAAACACATAAAAAATAATGTATACCTTGATGTTAATAGCTATCACCTTATATTAAAAAATACTCCCAAAGATATTATCAAAAATAATAGCAATCCTTTTGGTAAACAGTCTAGGAAATCCAAAATCAGAACTTGGCTGTGGTTGTGATACTGGTTGGGGCAAGTAACAGACCAACAAAACAGCAAGTAATTTAACAAGAATATCCAAGTAATGAGACACCTATGTGTGCCTTGATAAGTTTTCATATATCACAGTTGGTTTGGAAGGCTATGCTCTTGCACAAGTGTTTGCACACACTCAAACAATACCATTCAAATAATACTCCCACCTGAAATGTTTATTCCTCTTTGGCTAAATAAAAAATAAAACTGAGGCAGACTGCAAGCCTCTAGAACTTTCAAATGCATTCTCAAAATCACATGCAGATTCACCAGCAAAGAGTGGCAATCACTCAGAAGCTAAACTTAATAACAAAACAAAACTTAGAAGAATCATCTGGAGTTACACACTATAGAGTAGAAAGACTCTACAAAACTAGTTGAGGAAATTCACTCAATACAAATGACAAAAAAAAAAAAGGCAAAATCAATTCCCCTCCTGTCATCTCCTGGAGAAGAGAAAGATCAGTATGTGAAGTCGCTGTAGTATGCTATCTAAAATTCCCAGTTTTCAACAAAGCCTTATGAGACATGCAAAGAAACAATAAATTAAGACCCAAATGCAGGGAAAAAGTATCTCAATAGAAACTATTTTTGAGTGGCCCAGATGTTGAACATAGCAAAGACCTCAAATTAAGTAAATATGTTCTAAAAACTAAAGTAAACCATGTTTAAAGAATTAAAGAAATGACTAAAAATATAGGATACCAATAAAGAGACAGAAATTATGAAAAATAAACCCTGAAGCTGAAAAGTATAATAACAAGGGAAAATTCACTATAGGAACTTATCAGATTTTAGAGTGCAGAAAGAAAAATGGAGTAACTGATATGGTTTGGATGTTCGTTCTCTCCAAACCTCATGTTGAAATTTGATCCACAATGTTGAAGGTGGTGCCTAATGAGATTTTTTTTGGTCATAAGGGTGGATTTTTCATGAATAGGTTGATGCCGTCTCTCAGGGGTGAGTGAATGCTTACTCTATAAGCTCCCAGGACATCTGGTTGTTAAAAAAAACCTTTGTATCTCCCCCCCAACCTTGCTTCCTCTCTTACCATTGATTCCTGCACACACTGGCTCCCCTTCACCTTCTGCCATGAGTAGAAGCAGCCTGAGGCTCACACCAGATGTCCAATCTTGAACTTCTTAGACACCAGAACAGTGAGCCAAATAAACTTCTTTTCTTTATAAATTACCTAGCATCAGGTATTCCTCTACAGCAATAAAAAACAGACTGAGACAACAACTTTAAAGATTGTTAGAAATAATTTAAAAGAAATTAGAATAGAAACTCTGAAACCTGAGAGATGCCATCAAATGTATTGACATATACATGGTGGGAGTCTTATAAAAAGAGGAGAGATGAGGCAACAAATTATTTGAAGAAATAATTGCCAAACACTTTTCAAATTTATTTTTTTCTATTTTCTTTTTTTTAAATTTCAGAATATCATGGGGGTACAACACTTTGGTTATATATATTGCCCATGCACTGCCCATGTCAGAGCTACAATCGTGGTCATCCCCCAAACTGTGCACCCTGCACCCATTCAGTGAGAGTTTTCCCATCCCCTCCACCCTCCTCCCGCCTGCCCACCCCCTGATGAATATTATTGCCCTGTGTGACATAAGTATTGATCCATTAGTACCAATTTGATGGTGAGTACCAGTGGTGCTTGTTTTTCCATTCTTGTGATACTTCACTTCAAAGAATGGGCTGTAGCTCCATCCAGGATAATACCAGATGTGTTAATTCACTATTGTTCCTTATTGCTGAGTAATACTCCATGGTATACATATACCACATTTTATTGATCCATTCGTGTATTGATGGGCACCTTGGTTGTTTCCACAACTTTGCAATTGTGAATTGTGCTGCTGTAAACATTCACATGCAGTGTCTTTATTGTAGAATGTCTTTTTTTCCTTTGGGTAAATACCCAGTAGTGGGATTGCTGGATCAAATGGTAGTTCTACTTTTAGTTCTTCGAGGTATCTCCATATTACTGTCCATAGAGGTTGCACTAATTTGCAGGCCCACAAACAATTTAAATGAATACGATATTCTACTTGTAATACAAGTGAGATAAGCACATAGAGATTCATTGACACACATCATAATTCAACTCTTGAAAGGAAAATACAAAACATAGTTTTTGAAAGCACAGGAGGTTAAAAAAAAAACCCTCATTATGTACAAGGGCAGTGTAGGGAGATTAACAGCTGCCTACTAATCAGAAACAATATAGACCAGAAGCAGTAGGATGACATATTCAAAGTGCTGGGGAACAACAAAACAAACTAAAACAAAAACAACTGTCAATCAAGAATTCTGTATCTAGCAAAAAATCTTTCTTGAATGAAGACAAACTAGAGACATTCCCCAAAATCAAAGTTTTAAAACATTCATACTAATAAAATTACTAAAGGTCTTCCAGTTGAAAGAAAATGATACTAGGCAGTAATTAAAATCCATATGAAGAAACGAAGGGTGCTATTACTGTAATTATGTAGGTAATTATAAAAGATAATTATATAACTATATAACTCTATATTTTTGCTGCTCTTTATTCTTACCTATTTTCCAAAAATAATTTTTTATTAATAACTTTTAAATTTTACTTTTGGACTTATAACAAAGGATTATGTATACTATATATACATACAATAATGTATATATACATATGTGTTCATTTGTGTGTATATATGTGTGTATATACATATATACACACACACACACCTGTAAGCAGTAACTAATGACACAAACAAAGGGAGGGAAAGAAGCAAGACAATGACACCAAATAGTAATGAAAATGCACAGAAAAAAGATCACTGATACTAGCAAAAAAAAGGTTATATATATACATATACGCACATACACACAGATACACAAACACAGACACATACAGTTGACCCTTGAACAATATGGGGTTAGGGCACTGACACAGTCAAAAATTCATGTATAACTTTTGCCTCCCCCAAAACTTAACTATTAATAGCCTACTGTTGACCAGAAGTCTTACTAATAACAGTCAATTAACACATATTTTGTATATGTATTACATACTGAATTCTTACAATAAAGTAAGCTAGAAAAAATAAAATGTTATTAAGAAAATCATAAGGAAGAGAAAGCATATATTATATTCATTTCATGAAAGTGGTCATCATAAAGGCCTTCACACTGAGTAGGCTCAGGAGGAGAAGGAAGAAGAAGAGGTTTTGGTCTTGCTGTCTCAGGGGTGGTAGAGGTGGAAGAAAATTTGTGTGTAAGTGGACCCATGCAATTAACACCTATGTTGTTCAAGGGTCAATTGTACACACACAAACACACAGTCAGGCCTCTGTACACCCATATCTGTGAGTTCCACATCTGTGGATTCAACCAAATATAAATCAAAGATATTTTAAAAAATAGATGGCTGCAGCTGTATGCAACATGTATAGATTTTTTCTTGTCATTATTTCCTAAACAATACAGTATAACATCTATTTTATTAGCATTTACATTATATTAGTTATTATAAGTGTTTTACAAATGATTTAAAGTGTACAGGAGGATGTACATAGTTTATATGCAAATACCACACCATTTTATATAATGGATTTGAGAATCTGTAGATTTTTATATCGCAGGGACTCCTGGAACCAATCCTCCATGGATATCTAGGGACAACTGTATCTATACATACAGATAGATACATTCTTATATGCATACATATGTACATACACACATATATGCATACATATGTACCCACACATATATAATTGTAGACAGTACTGGAAAGAAGGAGTTATAAGTTACTGTATTTTATTGAAATCAAGTTAATATTATCTGAAACAGATTCTGAAAATTAAATAATGTATATTTTAACCTCTAAAGCAAACACTAAGAAAATAACTCAAAAATATAATAAAATCAACAAAGGAGGTAAAATGGTCCAGTATGTTCTCCAACCACAGTGGAATTAATTTACAAATCACACAGAAGGATTTGTGTGAAATTTTAAAATGCATGGCAATTACAAAATACATTCCTACACAAAAGATAATTCAAAAGAAAATCACAAGTAAATTAGGAAATATTTTGTAGCAAAGTGAAATGAAAACACAGCATTGCAAAATTGAGGAGCTAAAGTTAAAGCTGTGCTTATGAGAAATTTAAGCTATAAGATATATATAAAAAGAAATACCTCAAAACAATAACTAATCTTTCAATTGAGGAACCTATAATATTCTGAAATAATTTTAAAAAAAGAACAAACTTAAAACTGCCAACCAAGAATTCTATATCCAGCAAACACAGTTTAAAAATGAGACTCAAATACAAATATTTCCAAATTGCTAAAGACTGAGAAAATTTTTGGCATCAGACCTACATTAAAACATATACTAAAGACCACTTCAAGTTGAAAGGAGTAAAATGTCAGTAAAGAAACATCAGAAAGTTAATAAGGGTTTTGGTGATTATAAAACACAATATAAAATTGTTTTTCTATTTTTTTAAACTGATAAAGAAGACAATTGAAAAAAATAGTATGATAAATAAATTGTGGTATTTCTATAATGTTATAAATATGGTTTAAAATTTATTTGCTATAAATATGTTATTATATGTTATATATTTTATATATGATAGCAGAAACAAAGAGGGAGAAAATAGAGATATATGGGAACAAGAAAATTATACTAAATACTGAAATCCAACACAATATTTCCTGTGCTGTGATTTTGTGGCAACGAAAACCTCCCAAAAGATATAATAACTATGATGTTCAGCATATTTGATACAATATTATGGCCCACATCAGAATGACAAAATTGCTTTTGAAATATGGACTTGATTAGGTATATTAATAATTTCCTCATTAGAAAATAAATGATAATCTTATGTAGCATTACACAAATGATTATAAATTTTTACATATACAAAAATACTGCCAACTAAAATAAACCTGGGAAGTAAAATCAAAGCATAACTGCAATTCATTTTGTTCAGATCATGGAATTTGAGTGTGTTTATATGTGGTAGGGAATGTCTAGATTCAAATCTTGGTCGTGGGACTGACTAAACATCTGACATTGCTTAAATTACAGAATCTCCCTTTTAGTTTCCTCATCTATGAAATGTAGATATAAATATTCCCAACTTGGTAAAGATGTTGTAATGACAAAATGAGTACTATATTTAAACACATAGAATATTATCTGACATATTGTAAACACTGGACAAACATTTCATTTTTATTATTTACAGTTGTATCAATGTGTCTGAGTAATTAAAATAACTTTGAATGCAATGAATTCCATTGTATTAGATTTTATTTAAAAAAAAAATCTTTCAAGTATATCTTTCAGTGTGATTTCAGTTGCAAAAATGAATAAAACAAAGCAAGGCAGAGAAGGGAAACAAGATAGTTCTGGTTGGTGTTCTGTCCTAAGAACATGATGAAAAGTTGAATTATAAGGTCAGAGCAGGCATATACTGACTTCAGACATGATGACTTCAAGGAAATAAAAAAATACTTTATTGATTCATAATTTAAGCATTGCTAAAAAAGAGTTATTTGCTCTGTATTCTAAATGTCTGGGAAAATACAACATTAGTTTGAGAACATTAGATGAAAGTTATAAAAAACAAATAAATCCTTCTCTAGACAGTGTTGTTTTGAAGTGTCCATTTGAAGACAGAATAGAAAGGAAGAGCAGTCCCTTCAGAAGAGTTCTTTTCTCAGGTTTCTCTCTTCTGTTAATGGCATCACTTCCCTAGACTATTAAGCTTAAAACCTAGTATCTTTCTTTGGTTCAGGCTACTTCTTCATTCAATTCATCTTTAATTAGATAAATTTTTTTTTGGCAATCTGTGCAATGTAATTTCTATTCCCACTGCAAAGACTGTATTGGACACGCAGCATTATACTGCAGTTAATTAGCCATTAATTAATAATTATTATTTATTAATTATTTTAAAATACATTAATAATGAGTTGATTTATTCTCTAATTAACTCAGAAGTCATTCTAGTTCTGGTTTTGCAAATTGGCACACATGTTCTTTGATTATACAGCTATGTGCTAGAGAATATGTGAGCACATCTTCATGAAAGTATGAATTCATACTCTTATGTTAAAACAAAATATGTGTGGAGTAAAATATAAATTAACATAAGTTTCCATGAAAAAGCAAAAAGCAAAAGATTTAAAAAAAATTTCACTCCTAAGAATGTGCTCACTCCCAAGACAGAATCCTGAATGCATGCTACCTTCATCAGGGTAACTTCAGCAACAACCTTTGAGCAGTGCGCTACCTCTTTCACTGTAATTTATCTTATATGTGCTCTGAAGCTATCTTCCAATTGCTATTGTGTCATGTTACTAATTCACTACATGATCTTCAGTGGCTTCCTATTGATACCAAATAATGTCTTTATTCTTTAAGTAAACATCAAAGTGCAGTACCGCATCTCCCATTTCTGTAGTAACCTCCTTTTCCTAAAAAATCAATCAGCTTTTTATTAAAAAAATTATTCTAATTTATTGTTATGATCAATATTTCTAGGCTTACATTTATTATTTGTTTTTTAAGACAAACATCATCTTTATTTTAACTCAATTTTATAACATGGTATTCTTTTCTTTCAAAAAAATACTCTTCATCTATCCAGATACCATAGATTCCAGGGGCCATTTAAATTTACTTAAAGATTTTCCTTAACTACAAACATCTTGAGCATTTGGTCAGAGGCTCTGAGTTCAAAATTCTAGTTAGTAACTTATTTTTAATAGAATTTATTTTTTAGAGCAGTTTTAGATTCACAGCAAATTTGAGTGGAAATTACAGAGATTTCCCATATACACCCTAATCCCAAACATATATAGCTTTTCCTATCCTGCTATCCCTCACCAGAGTGGTACATTTGTTACAACTGATGAACCTACATTGAAACACCATTATCATCAAGAGTCCATGGTTTACATTAGGGTTCATTCTCAGTGTTATACCTTCTATGGGTTTGGACAAAATATAATGACATGTATCCACCATTATAGTATCGTATTGAATAGTTTCACTGCTCTAAGAATCCTCTGTGTTCCACTTATTCACTCCTTCCTAGCCCTTCAATCAACTTTTTACACCTTTTCATAATATGAACAATTCAATATTCAATTCAAATTCAGTTTATATTCAAATGCCATTTTCTCCATTGAAGCTTTTCTGCTTACTTTATTTATAAGTTCTTTTCTCATTTTATACTTCTATACTCATTCAAATAAAAATTATTCAATAATTACCATTGCCTTAGCATCTTTTTTGTATAACTTATACTATAGTAGTTGTTAACTAAAAATAAAATAACAGATTCTGAGCTCCTCAGGTAATTGATCCACTTTACTCCAAAAAACTTTCTTTATACCATGGCACTGGAGCAGACGGTCTACTTATCATTTTGTGTGTTTTTATGATATCCATAGTTGAAACACATTTTCTTGTTAAAATTTTTTATATATAAATGAATGCAACTTATTCTTCAAATCTAGATCCATTACTCATGGTGAACACAAATAGTGCCCATGTACAGACATAAGCCCATTCTCATGTTCTTGTGGTAAGTGTTACTTCATCTCTTGTGTACTGCCTTGTAATATAGTTATTAGTACACATTCTCTGATGTTTATCTTTTAAAATAACTGCAATTTTCAGAGAAGAACTGAGTGAAATGTGTTTCAGATTATTTTCTCTATCTCCTAGTAAATAGTTGTCATGTCCTTGCTTTTGTTAAAGACATACAAGTATCTCTTTATTTAAAGTAATTAATTTTGAAGTTATATTCAATAAAGGGCTTTTAGGTTTATATCACATATCTCTTCACTGGTATCCTGATAAGCTCTAACTTCATGCAGTTGTATTTATTAGGGGCCTGGAAAAAGAAGCACTTCTGTATTTTCTGGTCCTTTTTATGAGAAACTCCACCTTTGCCTACTCACTTTAATTTATTTCTTAATTTTCATAATTAACCCCATCATCTTGTTGTTCCTTATGCTAAGATGGAAAATGCCCAAAAAGGACTACATGTGTTGGCATGAGTAACTGCCACCCTTCCTAAGACATACTTTTCCTTGCCAATTAAAAAAAAAGGATTTACTAAAACTATATTGTATGCAGCAGCCAAGTAACACATGTTCCCAGCTGTCTGTTAACCTGTTCTGCAAAGAATCTTAAGTAGATGAAATATTGCCCTATTTAATAGATTCCAAGATATACCTGTTAACACACTTCAATCTTTGAAGACAGGAAATAGTTTATAATTGATGAAAATTTACAAGCACTGTCTCAGGTAGCCCGAGCAAATAGTTGTCATTAACTGGGCAGCATCACCTTGGTCACAGAGATTTATATAATTGCATTTTCATTTGAGTTATGAGCAGTTATATACACTTTGTTACTAAGCATATTGAGTTTGCTTAACTATTTAAATTGTCTTCAAAATTATTGAACACAGCTGATAATTAGAAAATATCAGAAAAATTCAGATTAAAAGATATTCTACAGGATACCTGTCCAGTTCTCCTAAAGATTGTGAACATCATGAAAACCAAAGAAAGACTGAGACAGTGTCTGAGACCTGAAGAGACATGAAAATTAAATAAAATGTATTACCTGATTGGATCTTTGAACAAAAGATGATATTATCACAAAAACTGGTGAAATCCAAATCAAGTGTAGATTTTGATTTTTGGTAATATAACATACCAGTGGTTTCCTGGTTTAGACAAATATAAGATGATGATGTAAGCAGTTAACAATGGGGACAACTGCGTGAAAGGTAAATGGAAATCTCTGTATTATTTCTTCAACTTTTCCGTAAATCTAAAATTATTCAAAAATAAAAAAGTTCATTAAAAATTAAGCTGTGATTGATAATTGAATGGAAAGTATGTGTGTTCAGAAAACACAAAAATAGAGAAATGCAGTGTTAATTTGATGCTATGAAGCAAACATTCATTGAATAAAGAATGATGGCAATTCCCTAATTTCTTCTAAAACAACTACTGAGTGATTTGAAAAGACCTAAGAAAGCTCAGTGGGTAGACAAAGATGTATTAATGTTTAACTAGTGAGTTATGTGCTGATGAAATGTTTATGTCACTAAAGCTACACAACAGAAGGTTGAAGAAATTGATCAGTCCCTAAGAATAGACAAAAGGAATGTCAAAGCCCCAGTGAAAGCTGGTGTAACCAACACATGCACTGCACAGAATAATTAAATGTCATTTTGTCAGAAATTTATTGGTAAATTTTGAATAAAGAAAAATTTTGTCAAATAAATTTTGTCAAATAAAACACAGAATATCAACATTTTTAGAATGACTGTCAAATTGAATTTTAAGTAAAATTTTGAGTCACTTAAACTCTTGAAACAAAGGAAGTATTGTGAAAAACATGGATGTCAACAATTCTGGGTCAAAAAGTAATTCAGATATGTAAAATTCTAAATTTGTAGACATTTTAAGAATCTGAAAAATAATTTTGTGTATTGTATTCCAATTTTGTGAATGTAAAGAAACCATAAATGAATAAAAGTATGTCTAAATAAGTAAAAATTAACTTTCAATATGTATAAAACGAAATTTAAGTAGTAAGAAAGCATTGTGCAACAGTTTAATCAACACTGTTAACGTTTTTTGTGGTACGTGGTATGTCATATCTTACAATCTCTGCATAGACATAGTAAGGGATATATGTATACACACAAATACGCACACGTACACATGTACACTCAGTGTATGTAAATATATATGAATGTGTGTATGTGTGCATAGATACACAAGTTTTGTTTCCTTTTTTTTGAAAGATAAATATTTATTGATTCTTGGTTCTCTGAGGGAGTAGGTTTCATTTGTTCATTCCTGATATATATCTATATATTTTAAAATTTTGTATTCAGCAATATTACTACAATCCCCAATATATTATTATGAATTTTATACAGGCATAATTGTATCATTAAAATGGTAAAAGTATCTTTTTTCTTTTTAATCTTTATCTATTTTATCTTTTTATTGTTTTACCATAATGACTTGGACCTGAAATAAAATACTGGACAGAAATGGTTCTCAAATACATAGGGAAAAATATTTAATCTTTCACATATGTAATATTTTAATCTATAGATGTTGGTTTTTATTAAAGTTTGTTTTCTGCATCTACCAAGGTAACTCTATAATTTATCTATTTTAGTTAATATCATTAATTAAATTAATTGATTTTCTACTGTTAGTTTGCATTTCTCAGAATGCAAAGTTCAATCTTATTATGGCATATTATTCTATTTGTCTTTTACTATATTAGCTTATTAATACCTTACTTAGGATTTCTACATCAGAATAAGATTGACTTGCAATTTTCTTATCTCATGATCTCCTTATTTGGTTTTACTAGCACTTTGTTATATGTAATGATATGTAATTTTAATTATATGTAATTTTATGGATACATAAAATAAAGTCTAATTTGTATATTAAATTAATCCTTTTATTTATAGAAAGTGATCTCCTTGTCTCTAATAATATATTTTACTTTAAATATGTTTTGTTTTATATTAATAAAGCAACCTCCAACTTTCTATTAGCTAATTATTGCATGGTATATTTTTAACCCTTTTTCCTTCACAATTTACAAAAGAGTCTTGTGCTCTATATATGTCTTTTGTAAAAACCTTATTATTAGGTTATTTTGTTCAGCCAAAAATATTTCATCTTTATCGGGAGCATTTAGTCTATTTATATTTATTGAAATTACTCTTTTATCTTTATCATTTATTTAAGTGCTTTGTACATGTGCTACCTATTCTTTTTTCCTTTTCCCTTTCATCATTTTTTTCCCTTCTTTTACAAGGATGGAGTTCTCATCACCACCCTTTATATGAGAATCTAATTGTTATAATCTCCATTTCTATTCTTTGAGTGGTTGTCCTTTTGTGGTAGCCAATAGGTTGATCAAAGCATGACCAGAGACATTTCAGATGATCTGTTCTGTCTGTCTCACCTCTGAAGTGAGACTTGTAGTTTAGAGCAGCCAGGCCACCTGCAATGATTGTGTTGTGTGTGAGAAAAACATTGTGTATTATAAACCACTAAGATTTTTTTATATTTACTTATTTATTTTATTTATTTATTATTATTTATACCTCTTTCAAATTTTTATTGGTTGCTCTAGTGTTTATTTATTTATTTGTTTGTTTGTTTTTTATTTCAGACTATTATGGGACTTTGCTGTTATTGTTACTGCAACATAAATTAATCTATTTTGTCTAATACACAAACCATTATTAGGGGTAAGTATTATCATACAAAAGGTAAAGACAGGTGTGTGTGTGTGGGTGTGTGTGGGTGTGATGTTCTGTATGGAAATTGTTATAACAGGAAATATGATGACACTATTTACATAGTGGAGTGGCATATTATTTATTAAACATTTGTCTTTGAGAACTTGGGAAGCACATAAGGTATGTAATATACTTCTAATTCCAGGGGATGAGTTTTGAAATAGAATGCTAGTACTGTGCTTTGATTTCTGTGGCAATAATGGGCAAAGTAATAAAAGGTAATTCAAGAAACAAATATGCTCAGGAAAAAATTGGCTAGTTTGATAATAAGAATAAAAAAAGATTAAAAGAAGTCCATAATTTGGGCACCTTGGAAGTTTGGAAATGCCATTGCTTCTAATTCCCAAATAATCAAAGTTAAATTTGAGAAATGCTTTCAGCAATAAATGCCAATTAAAACTCAGTGTTGTACCCAGGACCAAATCAAATATACTTTGGTCATACTTATTAGTTATAATAATCACTAAATCTATGAAAATTTCTCAGAGTTAAGGTCCAACTATTTCTGTGTCATGAAATAAATTACTTCACTTAGAAAAAAAGGACTTAGTGGAAAGGAATTGATCATTAACCATTCCCACAAAAGCCTGATAATTAAACTTAATCATAATTAATCCTAGAGACAATAATAGTGGGAGAATCACAGAAATATAAGAAGTATGCTTGATACAGACCTAAATGTAAGAGTACAACAATAAAATTTATAGAAAAAATGAATGCTGTTAGGTCAGGCAACAGTTATTTAGATATAGCACCAAAAGCTAAAGTGAAAAAGGTGGTAACTAGGAGTTATAAAAAGTAAAACAAAATACACCATTAAGAATGAAAAAAGACAATTCACAGACTGAAGGAAAATAGTTTCAAATTACATATCTGATAAAGGACTTATGTTCAGAATATATAAAGATCTCTTACAACTCAATAATAAAAAGATAACCCACTTCAAAAATGGGCAAAGGACTGCAGTAGGCCTGCAAAGATATACAACTGATCAATAAGCACATCAAATGATGTACAGCATTATTAGTGATTGGGGAAATGCAAGTCAAAACCACAATGGGATATCACTTCACAGCCTCTAGAATGCCTATAATAAAAAGATAGTAACTAGTGTTGAGAAAAATATGGAAAAATTAAAAACTTCACACATTTCTGAAAATGTAAAATGGTACAATAACTTTGGAAAACAGTTTGAAAGTTTCTAAAAATGCTAAACATAGAATTACCATATGACTCAGAAATTCCATTCCTGGGTACTGAAGAAGAATAACAACATGTGTACACTTACAGACTTATATGCAAATGTTCATAGCAGCATCACTGGCAATAACCAAAAAGCAGAAACAACACAAATGTCCATCAGTTAGTGAACTGATAATAAATGTGATATATACATATGATGGAATGTTACTTGGCAATAAAATGTTAATTACTGATAGATGCTACAATATGAATGAACCTCAAAAATGCTATGTTAAGTGAAAGAAGCCAAACACAAAATAACTCATCTTATGATTCCATTTATGCAAAATGTCGAAAAAAGGAAATTATACAGAGACAAAAGTAGATTGGTGGTTGCCTAGTGCTGGAGGTAGATATGGGAAGTGGCTATAAATAGGCATGAGATTTCTCTGTGAGGTGATAGATTTAGATTGTGGTAACAGCTGTAAAATTTTATTAATATGTTAAAAATAATTGAAATATACACTTAACACAAATGAATATTATTATACATAAAATACACCTCAATAATACCATTATTTTTTAAAAGTATATACACTTGGTAGTAACTTTGGTTGTGGTTATTACTACATGTACCTGATTGGAATCAAATAGATACAAAGCTAACTAAATTTTTTAGATTTATATTAGCAAAGAATAATCAGCTTGGACTAAAAGTTACTATGACTGTTTGTGGTTTAAAACTGTTGGGAGGCAGTTGTACACTTGTTTCTCATGATGCTGCATGTCTTATGAAGTGGGGCACACAGCCTTCTGTTTCAGGATATTTTTTCAAGTACACTTGTATAGCAAGCAGTTTTGGAAGACATAGTGACTCCCTCTGTAGCAAAGAACAGGTTTGTTTATTATCTTGGAAGATATAGTATTAACATCTCCTCCCACAGCAAAGGGAAGGCATGCTGACTTCCCATTTTAAGAAAAAGGGTACACTAAACTTACGGGTCCTCTTCTGAAACACAAATCACTGCACATGCAGAGCCATCTTGCCTTTGTCACATCACCATGTGAAAACTGGGGCTCAGTGTACAGGCACAAAAATTGCTGAAACTGGCTGCTACTAGTGCTGTGAGTAATAAAGTATCTTTTATCTCTGACTCAGGAGTTTTGTGTCTTCTATCAGCATCTATGGTGTTGGTTTTCATGTAGAGTAAAATCTCAGACCCTTTACTTTTCTTGACAAAAACAAACAAACAAACCAAAAACCCTTAATCACTCTACATGAACATATTGAGAAAACTTCTCACTTATCTGTGAGAGTATGTTCTCGAATTCCTATTTCAGGTGTGGGCAAGTATTGTAAAGATAAATGGGAAATTTCTCTAATGGGGGCATAGTTGACTTTGTAATCAAAAGGTTAGGCTAGGCTAGTCATTGTGGTCATTCAATGCATTGTTTGCCATTTTCTTTTTCTCTCATTACGACAATCTGCAATGTTTCAGTTGGATCATAGCCCTTAGCTGACCGATGATGGTCATGTAGAGTGAGGAAAAATAAAAATTACAACTAAAATATGTAGTCATTTGTAGTTGTAGTATAACCTAGATTATCTTGAATGATGCATGTTAACTTTACTAATGGAAACTTGACTTAATCTAATTTTATTGAAAACCTTTACCTATCTCTGAGGAAATGAAATTAATTTAGAACTCATCAATTCACTTATGTATAGCCTGCTATTGTTTTCGAGTACATACATATATTCACAGCATATAGAAAACTACTATATATATACACACACATACATACATATATATACAGTATATGGAAAACCACAATTACTGCTTTAAAGTGAGCATTAATTTAGATTTAACATGCTTTTCCTTTTTTCTGTTAATTCCTTCTTTCATCTATGACCTTCCAGTGGGATCATTTCTATTCTGCCTGAAATTCTAAAGAGAACATCTGCCCCAAATTTCTGTTTACTATTAAATTGTGCTTACTTTTTCTTCATTCTATAAAGACATTTTATCTGAGTGTAGATTCCATATTGTCATTTTTTCCCTTTTAGTCTAATAAAGACGTAATTTCACTGTCTCTGGCTTCTGGAGATTTGTTTAGATGTCAGCTCTCAGTTTAACTGCTGTTAATGTAATCTCTCTTTCTCAACCTTAATTGTTTATAAGATTTTCATTTTGTCTTTTGTTTTCTTCAGTTTAAGCAAAATGTGTCTATATTTGTATTTCTTTTCATTTGTTTTTCTTAGCCTCTCTGAGCTTCTCACACTTTCCCTTAAAAAACTTTCACGTCTATAAAATTCTCAATCATTGCCACCTCAAATATTATCTCTGCTGCATTATCCTTTCTTTCTAAGGGACTCTATTTGCACTTATATGAAACTTTCTACTTTACCTTCTATGTGCTTTCCATTCTGTGCTGTATTTCTCATCTTTTATTATCTTCATTCTTCAAATTAGGAAATTTCAATTGACACTATAGTAATTATTTGTGTAGCTATGTACAATCTGCTGTTACATTCATCAATACATCTTGATTTAAATTATTACATTTTTCAGTCTAGAGTACCTCTTTGGTTCATTTTCAGATATATTGTGTAACTTTTTAATAATTTTGAGTGTCTCGAAATTTTTATGCTTGGATTTTATCTTCATGACATGGTATGTGTAGGTACTTTGTATAATTTGCAAAATATTTTTGTTATCTTGGTTTCCTGTTGGTTGTAAATTTTTTTTATTTCTACATATTCTTGCTTATTTTACCTAACCTCATATGTTTCATGTTCTCTTTGAATTTCATCTGGTCATTGTCATAATTTGAGGACTGAGATGAATTTAACTTTACTTGCTTTTTCACAGCACCTCAGGTCAACAATAATTCAAGATGTCTTAACCCAAGTATAGACGCACTCAAATTATTCTTAGAGTGTTGGAGTCTGGGCATGAGCTGGTTAATGAATCCTTTGGTGTCCAAGTTCCAAGGTGGCAGTGATTTATCAGGGTCATAAATCTTGGCAGTCCCTGGACATGTCATTGTTCCTGTAGCCCTTTAAGGCCTCACCAGTATTTCTCACTCTCTCAGCTGCCTAATACATATCATCCAACTTCCTTGGGGCAAGTGTGCTACCCATGCTGGGATCATGTCTTGATGTTTCTGCCGTCTTCTGTGTTGTAGCACAATAATTCTTCACCATCTTCATATATCTTTGATGTCATGTTTTTAAGGCAAGTTTAACACATTTCACACAGTTTTTAAAATTGTGTTCAGAAGCAGGGTTAGTAAGAGTTATCTAGTTTGTTAACTAGAAATTGAAGTTGAGCCTTAATATATATATATAAAAATATATATATATAATATAGGTCAAAATAGAAACTGTTGAAGGTAAAAAATTGCAATTTTTATTTATTTATATGTTTAGTAGCGTGATTTTTTTGCTGTGTTGAGGAGGTGAGACAGGGTATATTTTAGTGGACGCATGTATGCTTGTGAGTTTGCTGAAAGCTTAGGAGCTATTCTTAAAAAAGAGCCAAAGATTGTATGGAGATAGCTGGTTGCAAATATTTGAAAAAAAATAAAAGACGAGTGGTCAGAGGTGACCCTTAGTAGCCACTATAATGGACTGTCTGTTCCTGGTGTGATGGGAACCAAAAGATATTAGGGAACAAACCACTATACCCACCAAATATTGTGTCAGAATATATGCAACACTCTGGTAGGGGTCTTTGCTATGGAGTAGGAATAAAATACATGAGAAAACCACCATGAAAAATGGAGTAGAGAAGGTTTATTCCAGTCATTAATATTTCTCATGAGACTTTCTTTGACCTACAGATCACACGGACCAGCAGAAGGAAGCATTAAATACGTAATGGCAGGAACAGAAAGGAACATAAAACGTTTTGATTCAAATAATAAAAATTTCAGAAAGTGGTGTTGAAATGGATAATATCAGTGATACACCACATGTCCAGACTTTGCAATCAATGACGCACTTATCTAATAATGTCTTAGGCAGCTCCAGAGTGATCTACATTTTTATAATTTTATTTTATTTTTTTAGTTGACAAATAGTAATTGTATATATTTATGGGGTACAATGTGATGTTTTAATACACGTGTACATCATGGAATGATCAATTCAGGCTAATTAACTCATCCATAACTGACATATGTATCATTTCTTTGTTGTGAGAACATTTATAATCCATTCTACTAGTAATTTTGAAATACACATAATTATTAACTATAGTCATCATGCTGTGCAATATATCACCAGAACTTATTTCTTCTGCCTAATTGAAACTTTTACCTTTTGACCAACGTCTTGTCTTTCTACACACACCCCCATCAGTTTCTGGTAACCATCATTCTGTCCTATACTTCTATGAGTTACAATTTTTAGATTCCACATGTAAGTGAGATCATGTGGTATTTTTTTCTGTGCCTGGCTTATTTCACTTACTATAAAGTTCTCTAGACTCATCCATGTTGTCCCAAATGACAGAATTTCCTTCTTCTAAAAGTATGAATAATATTCCATTGTGTATACATGCCACACTTTCTTTACCCACTCATCCATTGATGAACACTTAGGTTGTTCTCATATCTTGGCTATTGTGAATAATACTGCACAGAATATGAAAGTGCCAACATCCCTTTGACACACTTATTTCAATTCATTTGGAGATATGATAGTTCCATTTTCAGTTTTCAGAACCCCGAGACTGTTTTCCAAAATGGTTGTACTAATTTATATTCTCACCAACAGTGTAGAAGTGTTTTCTTTTCTTTACATCTTCACCAGAACTTATCTTTCCTTTTTTTGATAATAATCATCCTAACAAGTGTGAGGTGATAGATCATTATAATTTTAATTTGTATTTCTCTGATGATTAGTGATTTTGAGCATTTTTTATATATCTGGCCATTTGTATATATTCTTTTAAGAAATGTCTATTTAGGCCCTTTGTTTATTTTTAATAAGGTCTTATATGTTGTTTGTGAGTAGTTGAAATTCCTTATATATTTTGAATATTAGCCCCTCATCTGACTTATGATTTGCAAATATTTTCTCCCAATCAGTGGATTGTTTCTTCACACTGTTAGTTGTTACCTTTGCTGTGCAGAAGCTTTATAGTTTAATGTAATTTCATTTGTCTATTTTTGCCTTTTTTGCCTTTGCTATTGGGGTCATATCTAAAAAAATCACTGCCAATGTCCATACAACACAAAGTTATCTACAGATTCAGTGTAATCCCCATCAAATTTCAATGTCACTCTTCACAAAAATAGAAAAAACAATCCTAAAATTCATAGGAATCAAAAATTATCCCAAATAGACAAAAGAATCTTGATCAAAAAGAACAAAGCTGGAGACATCACACTAACTGATTTCAAAACGTATTACAAAGCTATAGTAATCAAAACAGTATGGCAATGGCAAAAGAAAGGACACAACAATCAATGAAATAGGATAGACAGCCCAGAAATAAACCCATGCATCTAAGGTCAATTGATTTTCAACAAAGGTGCTGAGTGAGAACAGACAATGGAGAAAGGACAGCCTCTTCAATAAATGATGCTAGGAAAACTGAATATTTGCATAGAGAAGAATGAAATTGGACCCTTATTTTACCCTTATGCAAAAATCAACTCAAATGAATTAAAGATTTAAACCCAATACCTGAAACTGTAAAATTACTAGCAGAGAAATCTACTTTGTTGGGTATTTAATAAATATTGATTTAAAATATAACTCATGAAGAAAAGAGTTTGACTGTGATGGAATACTTAGTCTTTGAGAAGAACTCATTAGCCTCATCATGAATACTTGTTAGTGTGTGTTACATAGTGGCACACATCTGTAGTCGATTAAATTCATCAGATAAACAAAATTTTGCCTAAAAATAAAAGTAATTCTGGCAATTTTGTAGAATCATGCAGAAGATAAATGACAACTTTTAAAATACAGAGTAGACATGCTACATTTTCTATACTTTTATAATCCCCTATACTTACAATAGCGATTTTTGTAAAGTAACAAAATGTGTAATGGAAATGATTCATAAACCTCCTTTATTTCTAGTTATAATGGGCTACTCATTCAGAAGGAAGAAAATGTTTTATTTAATAAAAGCACTCATAGTTTTAATGACTCTTATTTGCATTAAATGAAGAATGTTCAATCAATCTCACATCTGCAGAGATTGGCATTTGGTGTAGGTTTTGAGGAAAAAAACAGAATTTCTGGCTTTTGAATTATTTTCTAGTGTTTAGGATGGCAGCTTTTTTTCCCTAACATTGTTATTAATTCAACCCAGTGCCAATTGTCTTTACCATTTTCTTCTCTATGAATTGCTTTTGTGCACCCTAGGGGCAATCAAAAAAGCAAATATTGTATATTGACAGTTCAGAACCTTAAGTAAGTTTATTTTAGCATTTTTATTGGACAAAAAGAAGGAAGATCACATCAGCCATTAAATATTCTCCAGGACCAGGATGGACCATATGTTAGGCAACATATAAGTCTCAACAATTTTCAAAAAATCAAAATCATATCATTGTCTCAGACCACAATGAAATAAAACTAGAAATCAATAAAAAGAGGAACTTTTGAAACAGTAAAAACACATGGAAATTAAACAACATGCTCCTGAGTGACCACTGAGTCAATGAATAAATTAAGAAGGAAATAAAAAAAAATTTTGAAACAAATGAAAATGGAAACACAACATACTAAAACCCATGGGGGATAGCAAAAACAGCACTAAGAGGGAATTTTACAGCAATAAATGCCGACATCAAAAAATTCGGAAATATTTAAAATAAACAACTTAATCATGTACCTTAAGGAGCTGAAAAAGCAAGAACAAATCAAACCCAAAGTTATTAGAAAGAAAGAAAGAAAGGATAAAATCAGAGAAGAATTAAACAAAATAGAGACTAAAAAAACAGTACAAAGGGTCAAAAAATGAAAAATTGGTTTATAGCAAAGATAAACAAAATCAATAAACCACTAGCTAGACTAACCACAAGACCCATTAAACAAAATTAAAAATGAAAAAGGAGATATTACAACTGACATCACAAAAATACAAAAGATCATTAGCAACTATTATGAACAAATCTATGCTAATAAATTGGAAAACCTACAGGGAACTGATAAATTTCTGGACACATACAACATACAAAGATTGACCCCCCCAAAAATAGAAAACCTAGATAGGGCAATAATTAGTAAGAAGACTGAATCAGTAATAAAATGTCTTGAACAAAGAAAAGCCCAGGACTGAATGGTTTTACTGCTTAATTCTACCAAACTTATAAAGAATAACTAACACTAATTCTTCTCAAACTATTCCAAAAACTGAAAAGAATGGAATTATTTATAATTAATTCAATAAGGCCAGCATTACCCTGATACCAAAAACAGACAAGGACGCAACAAAAGGAAAAGTACAGGCCAACATCCCTGGTGAACATAACCGCAAAAATCCTCAACAAAATAACAAACTGAATCCAACAACACATAAAATGTACAGTACACAAGGATAAAGTGGAATTTATCTCAGGGATGCAAAGATGGTAAACCTTATACAAATAAATAAATGCAATACATTAACATCAAGAGAATGAAGGACAAAAACCATACAATCATATTAATAGATAACAGAAAAAATTTATAAAATTCAACATCTCTTCATGATAACAATTTTCAATAAGTTAACGCATAGAAGAAATATATCACAATATAATAAAGATCATACATGACAAACCCATAGCTAACATCATACCAAATGGGGAAATACTGAAAGACTTTTCTCTAAGAACTGGAACAAGACAAGGATGCCCACTTTTACCATTTTTATTTAACACAATACTAGAAGTCCTAGCCAGAGAAATGAAGCAAGACAAAGAAATAGAAGGTATCCAAAGTGGAAAAGAGAGAGAAAAATTGTCCTTTTTTGCAGATGACATGATCTTATATAAAGAAAAACCTAAAAACTTCATCAAAGAACTCTGAGAACTGATAAAAGAATTCAGTAAAATTTCAGGATACAAAATCAACATACAAAATTCAGTAGAATGTGTACATACCAATAATGAACTAGCTGAAAAAGAAATCAAGAAAGAAATTTTATTTACAGTAGCTATAAAAAAAATACCTAGAATAAGTTTAACCGGGAGGTGAAAGGGCTCTACAATGGATGCTAAAAAACACTGATGAGGAGAAATTGAAGATGACGTAAACAAATGGAAAATCCTTGCATGCTCATGGATTTGAAGAATTATTAATAATATTGTTAAATGATAATAGTACCTACAGCAATCTGCAGATTCAATGCAATCCCTATCCAAATTCCAATGACATTTTTCACAAAAATAGAAAAAACAACCTAACCTTCATATGGAACCACAAAAGACCTCAAATAGCCAAAGAAATACCGAGCAAAATGAACAAAACTGGATGCATCAGACTATCTGACTTCAAATTATACTACAAAGCTTCAAATTATACTAACCAAAACAGCACAGTATTGGTGTAAAAGCAAATGTGTAGACCAATGAAAGAGAATAGAAAGTCCAGAAACATATCCACAAATTTACAACCAAATGCTTTTGGATAAAGGTACTAAGAACATACATTGGGGAAAGGACATCCTCTTCAATAAATGGTGCTGGAAAAACTGGATATTCTTAGGCAGAATAATGAAAGTAGACTGCTATCTCTCAGCATATACAAAAAACAACTGAAATGGATTAAAGACAAACATAGAACCCAAAACTATAATACTACTAGAAGAAAGCACAGGAGAAACACTCCAGCACATTGGTTTAGGCAAAGATTGTATGGCTAAGACTTCAAAAGCACAGGCATTAGGGAAATCTGAGCTCCCCTTTTGCTGACACGGACTGGGTTAGATTCCTCTGCTCCGTGCTGCCGTGGAAATCTGTGCATTGCTCTAACTCCACACTTACTGTACTACTTTATAATTGCATGTTGACTTGTTTGGCTTCCCCATTTAAGAAAGTCTTATCTCCAGTGCCTGGCAAAGAGTAGATATGTAATAAACGCTCCTTAAATGACAACAACAACAACAACAAAAAAAACCCACAGGTAACAAAAGAAAAAAAATGAATGGGACTATATTAAAGTAAAAGGCTTCTGCACAGCAAAGGCAATAATCAACAAAGTGAAGCGACAGCCTGTAGAAGGGGAGGGAAAATTTGCAAACTATTCATCTGATAAGGGACTAATATCCAAAATACACAATGAACTCAAAAAACTCACGGCAAAAAAACCCACATGATCTAACTGAAAAATGGACAAAGGATTTGAATGGAGATTTCTCAAAAGAATACATACAAATGTCCAAAAAGTGTATGAAAAAATGCTCATCATCACTAATCATCAGGGAAATGCAAATGTCACTCTAGTTTGAATGGCTATTATCACAAAGACAAGTGCAGCATTGGTGGTAAACGGGTAAGCATAGCTGCCTTCCAAAAAGACAAAGAATAACACATGCTGATGAGGGTGTGGAGAAAAGGGCACTCTTATACACCACTAGTGGGAATGTAAATTAGTACAGTATTATAGAAAACAGTACAGAGGCTTTTCAAAACTAAACGGTGCTACCACCCCCATATGATCCAGCAATCCCACTACTGGGTATTTATCCAAAGGAAAGGAAATTAGCATATCAAAGGCATATCTGCCCCTCTACCCTGTTTATTGCAGCACTATTCTCAATATCCAAGATATGAAATTAGCATAAGTGTCCAGTGGATGAATGGATAAAGAAAATATGGTACATATACACAGTTGAATACTATTCAGCCATAAAAAATGAAATACTGTCATTTGGATGACAAGGATGGAACTGTGTACTTAGTGAAATAAGCCAGGCTCAGAGAAACAAACATCGCATGTTCTCACTTACACGTGGGATCTAAAAAAGTTTATTTCATGGAGGTATAGAGTAGAATGAAGACTACTGGAGGCTGGGAAGGGTGTGTGTGTGGGGGTTGTGGTTAAGAGAAGTTAGTTAATGGGTACAAACATACAGTTAGAAGGATTAAGTTCTAGTGTTTGAAAGCAAAAATGGGTAACTATAGTTAACAACCATGTATTTTATATTTCTTTTTTAAATGTTCATATATATTTTATTTACTTAGTATCTTTTAGGAAGACGAAAAACAAAAAAGCCTTGGACAAGATGAAAATATCTATATATGAAAGTGAAAGTATAATCACAGTCAACTATTTATGCTTTGCACTAAAGAGATTGTATTAATTTTCTAAGCTGAATAAGAAATGATGACAAATTTAGTGGCTTAACACAGCATAAATCTATTATCTCATATTTTCTTTGAGTCAAAAATCCAGACACAGCCTACCTGGTTCCTCTGCCTCACAAGGCTGAAAGCAAGATACTGACTTTCACATTCTCATCTGGAGCTTGGGGTCTTCTGAACTCACTCTGGTTGTTGGCTAGAAAAAGGACTTAAAATGTTCCCAACATATAGGAATGATAAATTCGTGATGTGATGAATATCCTAAATACCCTTACTTGATCATTACATATCATATGCTGTAACACAATATTACATGCACTCCATAAATATGTAAAAATTTTATACATCAATAAAAAAGACTTTGACAATGCTGGAATTTTTTAAAAAATTTTTTGAGCAGTGGGGGTACAGATTAGTGAAGGAGACAGACAAACAGGTGGGAGGATGGGTTTTTTTGTGTGCCAAGGATGTGGCTTTAGGCAGTGGATGTTATTTAGGCTTATTTTTAGGCAGGGGCCTTAGAGTCTGGCCACATTTGAAACACTCACCTTGTAAATGTTCCAATTTTTTGGTTGAGTTTCCAAGGAGAATGTCTCCAAAGTGTGGCAACTGATGGCAATCACTACATTGAGATCAAAGCTTCAGTGCTCTATCTGTTGACACCTGAGAACACTATCAGACAGATATTGAACTATCAGTAGCACCTATAAAGGAATTGTCTACTTTTAATTCTTATTCAGGGTGGCAAGGAGAAAATTTCTATAGTAAGAATCCTGTGATATTCAGTTTTGTTCCTCTCAGAAATTATGTTGGAAACATTATAGAATGGAAAAATATATATTGACTCATTATTTGTTTTGTTTATTCCTTTTCTTGAGACAGGGTCTCACCCTGTTACCTGGGCTAAAGTTCAGTGGCATCATCATAGCTCACTGCAACCTCAAACTCTTGGGCTCAAGTGAGCCTCCTGCCTCAGCCTTTTGAGTAGCTGGGACTACAGGTGTGCGCCACCATGGCTGGCTAATTTTTATATTATTGTAGAGTCAGGGTCTCACCATGTTGCTTAGGCTGGTCTCAAACTCTGGCCTCAAGTGATCCTTTCTCCTCAGCCTCCGAAAGTGGTAGGATTACAGGCATGAGCCACTGTGCCTGGCTAATTATTTGTTTTTTAAAGTGATATTAATACTCTGAATCCTGAGTTAAATAAATAAATAAGTGAATAAATAATATATTAGAAGGATTCTATTCTTTCAATTATTTTTTCCATAAATTTGACTTACATTTAAAGATTTGACTTAGTGAGTACTACTCAGCCATAAAAAACACGGTGAATAAATACCTCTGGTATTATCCTGGATGGAGCTAGAGCCCGTTCTTCGAAGTGAAGTATCACAAGAATGGAAAAACAAGCACCACTGGTACTCACCATCAAATTGGTACTAACTGATCAATACTTATGTGCACACATGGAAATAATATTCATCAGGGGTCGGGCAGCTGGGAGGGGAGTGAAGAGGATAGGAAAACTCACACCTAATGGATGCGGGGCGCACTGTCTCGGGGATGTTCACTATTGTAGCTCTGACTTGGGCAGTGCATAGGCAATATATGTAACCAAAGTGTTTGTATTCCATAATGTTCTGAAATTAAAAAAATATGACTTAGTGAGCACCTAATATGTTTAAAATGAAGATTGGACACTTATATGAAAGTTTATTTAATTATCCCAACTGTATTTTATAGGTACTATAATTATTCCAAAGGTGCAAAACAAAGAAGATAGAAAATCTTAGAAATGCTAAGTAATGTGGTTATGATTGCTTACCTAACAAGCATTAGACCTTAGACCTGAACTCTGTCTCTCTGACTTCAGAAATCATGCTCTAATCCAATTCCATTTTACTTCATTCTTGACAGGGACCAGCATTTTTAACAGTGAATTGCCATGTATACCAGTTCTCTTAGTTTTTCAGAAGAATTTGATTTTTGTTTCCATAGAACAACATACATACCTGAATAACCTAACAAGACTCAGTTACTTTTTAACATTATTTTCTCAGCAATTATGGTGTGACTTTTCCAAGAACGTGGGTTACAAGTTAATCTTCTTTATATTTGCAATGTCTATAATTGTCAGCCACACAGTAGGTACTAGAATAAAGTGTATTCACTTTCCAACTGAAATCATTTAAATAAGTTTTACTGCTTCAATAGAAATTCTTTATAATAAACTTTAGAATAATTATTTATATACTTTCATTAGGCTGAAGTCCATCCAGAAAGTATTTCTTATAATATTGTTTTCAGTTTGTTTATAAATCTCAAATAATTTTCCCCATAATAGTTTCATCATTATGAAACTGTAATATAGACTCAAAACTTCATTAAATTAAAAATACATAATTAATGTAATTTTTATTACTTCTTTAGCACGTTTTCATAATTTTTTTAGTACTTGTCCTTCTGCGACTAGAAAAAAATATTAAGTTGGTTCTTGAAATGGTTGCATATCTGAAATATGTTTAATTATCTCTGTCACAGGGGACTTTACCTGCAATGTATTTTGTTGCTACTAGATTAATAATATACTAGGTGAATATTATACTCTGATACAATTAGATGATTATTATACTCTGCTATAATACATATAAAAGTGATATATCTACAGTTGTAAACAATAGAGTTAAATCAGAGGTATTAATGTAGTACAGGAAATGTGTCTCCTGATAATTATGTAACTTTTTTTATGGAGTGACTCTATATGCTAATCAGTATCTTATAACAGTAAAAAAATAGCTTATATGATTTAACCTTCATAAAATGAATCATCTAAAGATAATTACTTGGAATACTTTTATGTGACACACTTTATTTAAAGTCTCTGACGCCTTGTTTAAAATTGATATTTAGAAATAACGTACTTCCAATGGTGAGTTGACAGCAGCCCCAAATTTAGTGTCAATATAAGTTTATATTGCCACAGAGAAAAACAAAAAATCTAAGCTAAACTGAGACTAGTGAAGAATATAGTGCAATAATCTAAGAGGTACAGACATTCATTTTTTAAAAATATAAAAGAATTACAGTGAAGAAAACAAGCAGTAGTTTTAGATATTCAAGTCTTATAAAATAGCAAACCCAGGCTTTGACTCATAAAAGAGGCCATCTAAGAATAGGTAGCATAACTATCTACATTTTTTTACTGCTATTTCAGGAATACAGGAGCTGTATTATCCCAAAGTCTGTTAAACATTATAAATCTCAGAAAATGCTTTGTCAGAAAACAAGAGAAAAATACAAGTAGGAGCTTAGTACATTCAAAGAGTATAGACTTTCTGTTAAACAATACAGGGTGATGAAAAAAGAAAGTGGAGAACCTGTAATGCCCAATGAACAACATTCATTTGCATATAATTAGACAAAGAAAGTAAGACAAAGATGCAATTCTAAATATGTTGAGATGCCAAATTTTCTGACAGAAACCACAAACTGGAAATGGCAAGGTTGAATATTCAGATGTAGAATGAAAAGAAAATTGAACTAAAAGAAATCTACGTGGCTTGTCTATTAACAGAATAAAGCTAGAAATCATGTAGTTCCTTTGAGATTGAACAATGAGGGGAAAAAAAAAACCTGTGTGGAACATATTGCAAAAGAAGAAAAACCTAGAGCATTCTAGAGATTTAAGATGACACTGCTTAAAATTAGGAACTATATGGTCCTAGCATCATGAAAATATTTGGAATGTTTAGTATATATTCTGCAATTAAAAGCAATTATGTGAAGGCAATGGTATTACAAAAAGAGGAAACACACAAAAAACAAAAGCAAGACAATTGAGCTACAGAAGGAATACAAGAAAAATATCAGAAGAACAATTCACGCCAGAATCATTAAAATATCAAAATGAAAGTATAGAAAATAGGGCCAATGTAATAAAGAGTGTCATATTAAGACAGAAGAGAGCACAAAAATATAAAACAAGGAGAGAAGTTGAACAGAAAAAAAATAGTCTGCTAAATTTTGCTCTTCAAAAGATTTTAATTGAACAAATGGAAATATCTATGGTCAACAGCACAGTAGTAGAAAATACACAAGTGTCAAGTAGAGAATTTTGTGGGTAGACTGACAGGTTTGTATAGGAAGTCAATGAAAATATAATCAAAATAACACAACCTAAACATAGCATGGAGTTATAAAGACAAATTGAAATATTACAAGTATATTGTCAGTAAAAAATAATTGAACACAAAACAAAACAAAAACACAAAAATAACCTAATGAACTACGACTGTTTTAGCTGTTTGAAACACAGACGAGGAAACAGTTGTATCATACTCACCAGTTTCCTCATTTATTAATGCGTTTTTGACATTTCTCATTTAATATTCTTTATGAGAGCAATAATTTTGGCTTCTTGTTAAATTTATTCTTGAACAGTTTTGGAGGTCATGAACTAAAATGTATATTGGATGCACTTATCAGTCAGATAAGTGTCATTGCCAAAGGAGTGTGCTGCAGATAGCTTATGTGCAGGTAAATCTTACCCTGGCTATCAGAGGTGAACTTCAAGTGTCAATAGAACTTAACATGGCTGACTCAATTTTCCTGGGTTTTCTATTTGATCTTTCTTCTGATTGTTTTGCTTTTGTTTCTCCTTTGTTTATAAACAATAAGTTTTTCCCCACTGGTGACACAAATGATTGAATATTTCTTTGTGTGGTCTTAACCATGTGATGATTTCTGTAGATGAACAATAAACACTTATTCTCTGTTAAGCGAAAAATGACTGATAATATGGTTTGCTAAGTCTTTTTAATTTGTTTATTTGCCTATGTTTAGCTCAGGTCAATTAAGATTACAAGCTCACAGTGAAGGAGAATGCTTGTTGATATCTGGGGCAGTGAGTCTTTGTAATTTGTAATGTTTTCCTATCTTCAGAGAGTATCAATAAATGATAAAGTCTCTAAAGAAATCCTTAGCTGTTGGCTTGTAGAGAAAAGCAAGCACCCATAGGTTCCTAAAATTAGCCCAAAATAAGAAAATTAAACTTTTAGTACATTAAATGTGATAGACTTGACAATAAATTTCTTATTACAAAAATTAACTCATAAATATTTTATGAACATTCATATAATTAAGGTAAATTTTTGGCAAACTAGACTAGTTTAACAGTTGTGGTATTTTATAAAATCTATATTTTTTCTCTGATTTATCAGTGTTAAATATACAGAATATATTTTTTCTACTTGTTTCTTGCTTATCCAAGCTTGTACAGGATTACTGGTTAAATAAGGCAACATTAATGCTGCATAATTTATAAGAGTATTTCAACAATAATCATATTTTATATTATGCCAGCTTGATGATAATTTCCAAGATATTTAGGTAATTTAAAACTTTGGACTGATATACTTTCTGATAAGGTGAGAATTCTGAAAGATTTTGTATATGGCATAAATTTAAGCTTATATACTTTTACTTCTTGATTTTATATTCTATAGAGAGATTATGCTTTTGGGCCATTTATTTTAGTTGCTTAAGAATATGAAAAAGGGCTGTGTGTGGCCATATAATTTGTTATGTGTGCTCATGAATTTGATAGTCTGCTAAAATGCTTGTGTATGTCAAAAAGTTCTTAATTGTTCTCTTCTACTCCCCAGTTTTCTCTGTGAAATAGAAATTAGTTACTTTGGCTAAAGTTAATTAATATGAGTAGCTGAGTCTATACTCAGATTAGTAGCAACAGAGGAATAGAAATATGCATGTGCTTTTGTGTTCAAGGAAAAAGTGTACTTTGTCTATAGCACTGAATCTCAGATTGTTGGTCTCTAGACCTCATTTTCACTTTTGGACTTACTGAAATCTCTAAAGAGCTTTTATTAGTATTTATGTGGGTAATAATAATCGATATTTATCATGTTGAAAATGTAAACTATAAAAACCTTTAAATACATATTTGACTCATCTGAAGACAGTAACGATGAACAGGGTGCATTTAAACAAAAATAACATTTTTGTAATATTGTGAATAACATTTGGCATTATTGGTATATAATTTTTTTTTCCTGGGGGAGAACTGTTGACCTAAAGTAAACTGTAAGTTTCTTTTGGAATATGAAATGATGAAGGATGAAACTAGAAAGTGACTTTTATCTTTTTTGTTGCAAATAACTAAGTCTGTACAGAAACAATACAATGTTAAATGCTTGTTAATAATTTGTTAAAATCAAGCAAATTTTGCTCAAACTTGATGGGCTTGCCCTCTTGGTTTACTGATTAATGACTTTGACTACAATATGGAAGAATTTTCTTTACCTTATGTGTAATCTACGTTGTTAGAAAAGATTCTATGCTTTAGCCTAAATTTTTGTGTTTTATGTTGACTTGTTCTATCCTTGATTATTTATTTAAGAAAAAAAGTAAAAATAAGGGTTATTTACTTATGGAAGATCTAAAAATGAAATAATTTATTAATAGTCTTACAAATAAACTGGTCAGAAACTTGTATGTAGGCATTACAATAATACTGCATAAGATAAGGTAAATAAAATATAATCCATATAATTAAAAACAGAGAGTAGGTTTCTCACAAAGTCTAAAAACAAAGCAAAAATAAAAATGTGTCATACGATAAAGGTGAAATTTACAATCAGTGAGTAAAGGATTAATTTGCAATAAATATTATCTGGAGCACTAACTAAAGATGTTGGAAAAAATATGCATAGATTCTCCTTTGCACTACTCTGGGGAACAGTCTTAAAGTTGTTGTCTTTGGCCTCCTCTTTGAAGTTGAGCTTTGTGCAGTCTGCGCAACTGAGAAAACAATCCTGGAAATGGATACTTTCCACAACTGTATTCCAAAACGAATTTTAGATGTGTCAAACATTAAAAATAAAGTTTAAAACCACAGAAAAGTTGGAAAAGTATGAAAGAATATACAAGTAGTTTTGTAGTAGAAAAGCAATTTAAAAGTGTATCACTCAGTATTAAAAAAGAAAAGAAAAGAAAAAAGAAAAAAGTTAAACAATTTTTTATCAAAAGAAAACAACAAATAAAAAAAGTTTTGATAAGTTTGAAGGGAAATGAATGAATGCATGGAGAAGTTTTCAAACATATGATGAAATCTATAATCCTTAATATATATATGTACCTCTAAATCATCTTGATTAAAATTAAAAATTTATTTGTGTGTATTTAGTTGCTTGGCCAATACTATAAATTTCATATAGGAGATACTCAATAAGTTTGTTTAATTTTACAATGCACAAACAGATACACACTTCAGTAGAAAAACAGGTGAAGTATATTAACATTTAATTTACAAACAATATATCTAAATTTCCAATAAGCAAATAATATTTGTTAAGTACTACTAGTGACCCAGGAAATACAGAATAATAGAGATTTTTTTTCTCATTTATCCAACTTGCAATAACTACAAATTAAAATACACATGTTGGTTAGATTTTATGGAAATAGTCATAGTGTACAGTGGTAATAAGAGAATAAATTAGTCAAAACTTTTTGCAAATGCAAAGTTGCAATAGGCACCAAATTCAACAAAATGTCATATTGATGAGCCCAAGAATTACATCACCAATAATTTTTCTTAAAAAAGTAATGTTTGCAAATTTATGTACATGAGTGTATTCTAAACAGAGCAACAAATATTGTAAACCACAGAAATGTCTTGAAATATAGGATTGTTTAAATCAATTATAATATGTCCACACAATGGAATTACATTTATTTTTTAAAACTGTGTAGATGTGTAGAAATGAAAATATTTCAATGATGTTATAAGAAATGAAAATATTAAGTTCCCAAATTAGTATGTATGTGTGTACATAGATAGTAGTAAAATAAACAAGAAAGTTTTATTAAATTTTTTTTCTAGCACACTCACAGATTAAAAAACTAAACAGTCTTTTCTACAGGAATGTGAAAAAGGAACTACAAGCTTACTGATTGAGTTTTGATTTTAGAGAACTAAGTGGCACCCATCTTTCCAATAGACTCCCCAACCCTTTGTCCCATGATATGATGTTATCATGGGCTAGACATTTGTTGTCTTGGAATAGGCATAGGTGACAGCAATTAATTCATTCTGAGCCCTGAGTCTATTTTCTCATCCCTTCCCCAAATGCCTGTTTGGAGGTTTGGTTATCAGAGCACTCTCAAAACAGATCAACTGTGTAGTTGTTATATAATTAATAAATTACAGTGCTTTGATTGCCTATTTTTTCCTGTTTTTAAGAAGGGCTTGCCTGTCTGGCTATTTCCCCAAAGGTCATTTCTTCAAGCAGAACCGTATCTTTCACTTGATTTTTATCAAGTGCTTTTTTCTGACTATATTAAGTTCATCCTAAGGTTTTCCTCCTATAATCTTTTAGAATGGTGAATTACATAAATAGATATTTCTAATATTAACCTATTTGCAAATTCCCAAAATAAATCTTTCTTGGTTATTATTTTCTATTTTTACTTTTTATACATTATTAAATTTAGTTTGCTAATATCTATTTTAGGATTTGCAATAAATAGAAGTGATAATGGCTGAGAATTTACTTTTCTTATACTAAATTGGGTATCTAGTTAAAATATCTTCAATCAACCAATTGCGTGAAATGTCCTCATTTTCTTGTTAGATTTTACAGTATGACACAGTCAGAATAGAGATGAATGAGGCTGCCATTACTTTCTTAGCAAGGCTGGCAATTTTTCTCACTAATCAAGTAGTCTTCCCACCTAATCTCAAGGGCTTATGTGAAGTTACTTTAGTTAGATTCAGTCTATATTTTAAACCAAACTATGATAAATATTTGAACTAAATATATTCTATTTAGCTTTTTACTCCACTCTTTCCCATGGGCAATGACATGTTACCCAACTGTCCCTTTCCCTATATTTTAATTTAGTTATAATTTTTTTGAAAATATGTGTTCGCTTTTAATAATAATGCATGTTAACATTATCTTAATACTTTCTCCAATCACTTTACCCTTAAAAATTTAATGTCATTGACAAAGATCAAAAGTTATTTTATTTTATGTTGTCATTAAATTCTTCTATTTACTAACTGCCTACCTATTTGGAAAGATATATACTACATATTTAGCAACAAGAGTAAACTTATATAGCCATATCTTCATGTTACGCAGGTTTGACACACAAAATGTAATTGGCCTAAATATTTAAATGTGCAATTTGCTAAGAATCCAAACAATAAAAAAATTATCTATATTGTGAGTATGATACAAAAGTATAATACTTTGGTGTACACATCATATAGACTGATTGTATATTATCTCTCTTGCTTAAGAGGATACATAAAACACTACATCGTCAAAAACCAAAAATGTATTTAAATTTTACAATGCCTATATGATTTTTACGTTTTTATAGCAACATGTAGAGTTGGAAAGAAAAGTCTAAAACTTTTATGGAATCCAATAAAATTTTATAGCATGTGGAAATATTTTATTTTACTTACAAAATCTCCTGACTGAATTTTATGCACAAATGAAGTTGACATGTACTTATTTAAAATGAAAAAAAAAAAAAAAAAGGCTGAGGCATTAAGGTAGCAAGAATACCTTGCTATTCATTTGTCCCAGATGTGAAAAAATCATTGGAAAGATTTCCTAGCAATAAGCATATAATTTAAAGTCTTAGTTTGTGAAAAATGCATTACTTTTCCTCCTTCATATAAAAGGTGAAAAAGTGTTTTTTCTTTATAACAGCCTTCAAAAATATGTTTTTAGTTTTTTGGATAAAGTGTCAAAGTAGGGAAATTTTAAATATTCTTTTCAGTTTTATTTTATGTTGCTCATTGTCATATACACATCAAATATTTGATGTATAAAATCAATTCTATTGTAATCATTGTAAAAATCAGAAATAGAATCACTATTTAGATTCACTTATTTCCATTTAGTTTGATACTGTAAGTATATTTTAACTAAAATTCTTGAATTTGTCTAAATTATAATAATCTCTTGTTTTTCTAAAGCATTACTTATTTTTAAAGTTCTCTATGACTAACAAAATACATTGGCTAATTAAGAATAAAAGTAAATTGAAGTGAACCATATTGTTTCTGGGCAGCATGGAAAGATTCTATATATTTTATTTGGTAGAAATTATGTATTATAAACATTGTTTACATTAGGTCTATTATCAATGAAAGAAATGTGATAGAATTTGTTTTTTAATATTTTGCTTAAGGTAAATGTAGCAGTATTATAAATATAGAGGGAGATTCATTCATTTGCTTCAAAATTATTTACTACTTCGCTGTATTTTGTCAGGAACTCAATAAATATTTTTGAGTGAATGTAAGATGGTGAGACACAGGGGTGACAGAACAGACAAGGGCCCTGTCAAATAAGGGGCCCATTAGGGAAAGACAAATGATAATAAGATGACAAATAAATAAATAGCAAAATTGTATGCTGTGTTTTATTGTATGAGGAAAATAAAACATACAATAAAATAGAGCTTGATTTGGTGGTAAGGGGACATTAGGTATTTTAGATAGTGTCCTCTGGGAAGGTCTCTGAGGAAGTACGTGTGACCAGCAGTCTTAATTGCAAGAACAAGCCAGCCGTGTGACAATCTGGAGGAAGAACATTACTAGCAGTTGGAACGAGAAGTATAACAGTTCTGAGTTTGAAACAACACATTGGTTTCCAGGGATAGTCACATCCTGTATTGGAAAGGAGGAAGATGTGCAGAAGGAGTTCATGAAGCAGGCAGGGAATAGATAATATATGACCAGGTAAGCCATAGAAAGTGTTTGGATTTTATTATAAATATAATGGAAAACAATTAGAATGACTTAAAGCAGTGAAATAATATGATCAGATATTCTTCCACAAACAATAACGTGATAAGTACAGGAGGTACAATCCTCTTTACTAGGCATGAAAGTCAAAGCAATGAGGTTTTTAAGTAGAACAGGAGAGAGATGAAGCTGCTTTGATTAGTGGTTAGTGTTGTAGAAGATGAGAAGTAGACAGCTGCGGAATGTGTTTTGGAGTCAGAACTTACTGCTGGATTGGCTGTGAGAATAACAGAAATAGAAAAAAATGAGGATGTTTTCTACGATAGTTCCTGATCATCTGGTGAGTGTGAAATAAAAAATGAGTGAGAAATAAGTACATGGGATAAGTCACACTGCATAGTTAACAAGTAAATAACCTGTGTTTATTTCTATTTTCTATTTTGACTATTTTTCCCTCATAATTTCTTGAATGTGTTTGGTATGGATTATAACCCAGTTTGCTTAGAATTCAGAATGTTTAGTCTTCAATGACTAATGTACGGTGAATTATGCAAGATTTTAGAAGCAAATTTCTTTATACTATCACATTTTCTTCATTGATGGGAGTCCCAATATAATCAAGCTTTATAATAAATAATAAATAATTTCTATCAAGTAAAATACATACAAAATTTTCACTCTGCCCAGAAACAGTATGACTTATTATAATTTTCATTTGTTCATAATTGGCCATTCAATTCATTAGTTATAAAGAGCTTTGAAAATGAAAAGTGCTTTAGAAAAAACAGACTACTGGTGATCACTGCTAGATGATAACAATTTAATACAGCAGTTTGCAAACTCTAATATAGCCAGTCCTTTACACCCTGATGCTTTTGTCATAATATAAACAAAATTTTACAAATATAATGCAAACATTTATATGTGTGCATATACATCTATAGCTATTTATATATGTATAATTTCCATGTTATTACAGTATATGAAGCCCAAATTTTTTAAATATATAATTTTTTATTACTATTGTTCCTCATTTATAAAGCATGAGACTGTAATGTTTGGTTAATACAAAATGTTCCAGCAATATCTTTTTTATAATTTTTAACTTTTTAATTATTATGGACACATAATAGTTGTATACATTTCCAGTAATTTCTTAATATTTATTGAGATGAAAACAGAGAAGGCTAGAAAAAGCACTAAGACATTGACTTAACTCTACAGCGAATTTCATGAAAGAATATAACTTTTCAAAAGTGTAACCATCCCTGATCTCTGTTAAGTCAATGAAAAGCAATAATACAAAAAAAGATGTTAAATTTGATATATTTAATATGAAATGTTCTTAAGGGAATTATAGAGTTAATAGTTTATATAAGTAATGAAATAGAAAGGTTTTTAGCTAGAATAGCTACCTTGGGTTCATTTATTACCTACTTTCAGAGACTACTTCCTTTAAACAAGTATGTTTAGCTCTCAAAAGATGTTAGTAATATCTGGTGAGTCATATTTAACAACTATAATTATTTTCTTCCTGTTATAACACCTGATGGCTCATCTACTTATTAATGGAAATGGAAGACACAATAAGCAATGTTCAGTTTCATTCAAAGTTTCAGTTTCATTCAAAGTTGAGTAAAATAAGACTTTATAGAATAATACAATGTTAACTAAAATAAAATATTAAATGTTTTTGCAGTGCACTTGTATATTTTTAAGTAAAATGGTTTTATAAATTTTGATTTACAAATGTCAGATTACCCATGAGATAGTATCTACTGAGTTAAAATAGAAGGTACTTGGGTGTCTTGATTAAAAAGATGTTGTACATTCAAAAAAGTAGAAAATTTCCAGTTGACTTTTATTCCAATATTTTAATTATGCCCCCAAAGATCACATTTTGGCTTCATGACATGAAATGTAATTTAAAATTTTAATTCCAAAATGGGGGACAATACTTGTATCCACATTTTTGCTCTCATAATTTTGCAGGAATTATACAAGCCAGCTATTTTTGTGAAAACCATAATTATACAAATAACAAAATGCACTAAATAATTCATATTAATTCCTAAAAGAGTACCTCTTGATTGCACAGAATGTTACTTATTTTATAAGCATAATAACTATATCATAGTATTTATATCAAATTCCATTAGATTTTCCTTTTGGAGAAAATTGTAAAACTATTGAGAAAATTTTAACATTCAAATTTCCCACATAAGGACAGCATGCATGATTTCAGCTTGTCTTCATTTAAACCTGTTGTTGCCCTTTATCTGCATCTGGCATTGTAATGATCTCTAGATTTGATAGATATTCCCCCTTGACATCAGGATCATGTGCATGCTTACTTTCTTTCGCCCGTTTGTGGAGATCACTTTCTAGGTAAGACCCTTGAACTGCAGGTACTACTTCATCTCTCTCTTAACCAGGTGTACTATCCTGACTTTTGGTTTGTTGTTCCTCTTGTTGAGGTTGTTTATCACTTGGCTACTGGGCACCCACATATCCTACCAGATGGGAAGATTCTGGATTGTCTCTCTTCTTGAAGATTTGGATCTTGAAATACTTTTCTATTTTTTTTTCACAACTTAACCTCTTGGGAGTGCTGATCTTCAAACCCACCAGTTTAATCTCAGCCAGTGAGAAATAATGTCTATCTTGTTAAATTTTTAAGTACTGAATCAAGCAAAGAAGTATATAATTTCTTACCAAAAAGAAAAAAAAGAGGCAATATTCTCCTGAGTCTTTAAAATTGTATTTGGCTTCAAAAATCTACATGGAATGAATATTTTTATATATAAATTAAACAATCTAATTAATTTTATACATAGAAATAACAATAAGTATTCTTTTTGCCTTATTTATTTATTTTGCTTTTTCAATTTAATTTAATTTATATACTTATTGTATACATTTATCAGGTACAAGTGTAATTTTGTTATATGGATAGATTACGTAGTGGTGAAGTCAGAGATTTTAAGTTATTCACCGCCTGAATGATGTACATTGTATCCGTTAAGTAATTTCTCATCATCCACCCCTCTACCCCGCACACTTCTGAGTCTCCTTTATCTATGATTCCACACTCTACGTCCATGTATACCTATTATTTAGCTACCACTTATAAGTGAGAACATTCAATATTTGTCTTCCTGTGTCTGAGTTGTATCGCTTAAGATAATGGCTTCTAGTTCCATCCATGCGGCTGTAAAAGACATTTCATTTCTTTTGTTATGGCTAAATAGTAGTCTATTCTGTATATATACCACATTTTCTTTATCCAATCATCCATTGATGGACACTTAGGTTGATTTCATATTTTTGATATTGTAAACAGTGCTGCAATAAACATACGAGTACAGGTATTTTTTGATAAAATGATGTCTTTTAAATTAACATACAAAATCAATAGTGTTTCTGTACACAGATAACGAACTAGCAGAGAACCACATCAAGGTAGCAATTTCACTTACGACAGCTACAAAAAAAAAAGAACAAAAAACCCCTAGGAATATATTTAACCAAGAAGGTGAAAGATCTCTACAAGGAAAACTACAGAGTTTATTCTTAATTGACAAATAATAATTGCACATATTTATGGGATACAATGTGGTGTTTTGAAATACTTTACAATGTGGAATACTTAAATTAGGCTAATTAACAAATCCGCAACCCTCACATACTTATCATTTTTTGTCATAAAAACATTTAAAATCTTCTCTTTTAGAAATTTAAAACATACAATGCATTATTATTTATTATTTTAGTCAATATTCTGCACAATGGATCATTAAATCTTATTTCCTCTTTCTACCTGAAGTTTTGTACCATATACTTTGTGCAACATCTCCCTTTTCCCCTTTTCCCAGCTGGAATTTTTATAGGTTACAAACTCATAAGTATTCTTAAAAATATTTTTCTACCTACAAAATAAATCAGCAAAAATAACTGTAGAATATTTTCTCACTCAAATGCAATTTTACTACCATTTTCCCTCAGTATGTATAATTAAAAATTTAATAAATCTATCAGCTACTGAAATCACATATTATAGCTCCCCACTCCCCTTCTGTACTGTGTAATCTATAGTTTTCCAGACAATTACAAAGAACATATTTCCAGGGTTTTGCTAAATTCACCAAAGTGCCATTGTATTATCCAAATAAGAATGTTTTATTTTCTGACAACACATTGCCATTTCAAATAAGGCTATGGCTAATATATTCTGCCCATGAAATAAAATAAAAGAAAAAGAGAAAAAGAATAACACACAAGACAATATGCACCAATGCCCCAAAACAAAATTCATCCATTTTTGCAATTGCTGTGAAATAACATTCTTTTCTTATATCTTATAAGTTTCATAGGAGAAAACTGTACCACAAAAAGAGGAGTCTTTTCTTTTAAGGAAAGAGAATAATTCAGAGTTTTGTTTCAAAGGCCAACAGTTATCTAAAGTGCTCTATTTTTTTTTTTTTTGTACCAGAACAGTCTTTCTTCTTATTTTATAGGTCTGCCTGAGATTCTCTCATAAATGTGGTGGAGGGAGGACTTACATTCTAGCACAAGTTTGTATATACAAAGTCAAAATAAAACCACATGCCTTGCTAAGCCCAAACTAATATCTCAAAAAGATTAGAGTAACTTTGGAACAGAGAGTGTGGATATTAAGATACAGTTGCTCATAGTAATTTTCTAGTTCTTTTAAATCTCTCTGTCATTTCTTATGTATACTTTTTCTGTATTTAGTTTATTGGCATTGTCTTTCTCTTTCTTGCTCTGTCTCTTCTCCTTAGTCTTTTCACTTAATTCTTTCCAGCTTTTTGTCTATTTTGCAGACTATCTTCTGATTTTTTTCTATTTTTATTTGTTCTTTTAAACTTCATTATAAATATTTTTGTCCCTATTACATCATTTCTTTGTGTTTCTTGGAGTTGATTTGCTCTTTTTCCAATTTTTTTTTAATTTCAGAATATTACGGGGGTACAAATGTTTTGGTTACATGGATTACTTTTGTACAGCTTTAGTCAAAGTGTGCCCCTCACCCAGATAGTGTACATTGTACCCATTAGATGTGATTTCACCCACGCCCTCCTGTCCCCTCCACCTGCTTGATTTCTGTTGAGTTTTACTTCCATCTGTGCACATGAGTGCTGATCAGTTAGTTCCAATTTAATAATGAGTACATGTGGTGTTGGTTTTTCCATTCTTGTGATACTTCACTTCGGAGAATGGTCTCCAGTTCCATCCAGGTTGTTACAAAAGGTATTAATTTGTCATTTTTTATGGCTGAATAGTACTCCATGGTATATATGTACCACATTTTATTTATCCACTCATGAATTGATGGGCATTTGGATTGATTTCACATCTTTGCAATTGAGGATTGTGCTGCAATAAACATTTGATTGCAAGTGACTTTATGGTAAAATGGCTTTTTAATCCTTTGGGTATACTTTCAGTGTTGCCATGAAGTTGAACCAGTAGTGGAGATCAGACAATAGTAATGATATTTGAGCTGAACTGTAAAGACTGAGCAGTAATGATTCTGATCAGAGTGAAATATCATTCTACTCTACAGGAATATCCTCAAGGTGAAGGCCCTTCCAGAAGGAGAAGCCCAGCTGTTTTGAGAAATTGACAAATACACTAGTGTGGCTGGAGTACTAGTAGAGAAACAAAACAGAAAATTTGAAGTTGGATAAAGGCTAGATATAGAAACTTTTCATTCAGCTTTATAGTATAGTTTCTTCTTTTTGTTTTACTTACTTTTATATGTTTAATAATAGGGGGGCATGTGTGGCTATGTATGTGATTCCTTTTTAGCTAATTGAAAGATGAATATATGAATATGTGTGGTAAATATATATTTCATAAGCCTTTACAATGACAAACTATTTAAAATAGCTTAAATAAAATCATAGAAATTTGGAACAGAAAAGGCATTAGAAATAATACACTTGAATCACTATATTTCCAGTTAAGAAATTTGAAAACCTAGACGATAAGTGATTTACCTTAGATCACATAACTTTGACCTGGCAGAGACAGAACTAGAATCTGATTCACTTGATTGTAAGGTTTTCTCCAGTATTTTATGCTGCAACATTAACACAATTTCATAGAAAAAAGAAAAAATATATTTTAACAATTAACTATAATACTGGGAATTTTAAAAGTAGTCAGTTAAGTACCATACACAGAGTTAAATGAAACTAGACACATTGGCTATCTGACAACAGGAGTTCAATGTCTTACCACAGTACCTGCCACTACCACTATTAATTTGATTTACTTAATCTGCTTGTTCCCAATTTCTCTGACATTGTAAAATATGAAAAATGAATAACAACTTCTCTGTCTAGTATCTTAACATGCTTGGTGAATATTATCAAATGAGAAAAGTCACATGGAAGTATCATGCCAATTAGACTAACATAGTAGAAAATTCTGGTATGAAAGTCCTACTTTAGAAAAAAAAGGAATAAATCATTTGGTAGGCTAAATCTCTAGTGTTAACCAAAATTGAAAACTAGAAAACATGGATATATTTTAAGTAATTCAAATGGGTTGATATATTAAGATTATGGTCAAAAGATTACTAGCTGGATATAATATGAAAAAAGGCAAAAATCCTGAATTTTTACCCCAGAGAAGCACTGTGTGAGAGAAATATGTGCCTTTAAATATTTGAAGAATTGTAGAACCTGAGATTCAGATGAGCATCAATCAGTAAGATTTATAGCAAATCAAATTTAGATGAACAATATGTGTATATCTGTATCTACATTTATGACTTCATTTATATGTTGAAATATGTAAATAATTGAAATTATTTTCCTGTGGATTTAATCTTAACAGGAAATGCATTCTATATCACGGAGAACATTCAAGTAGATATTGGATAACCTTCAGAAATACCTTACATACTAATTTTCTATTTTGCAAGATTTTATTGCTTTTAAACTTATTGTTTAATGTCTAGCCAATCAGTTTTATTTAAGTGGCTAAATGTGTGCTTTATTATATTTTTTAGTTAAAAGTGTGATAAAATATTTTACAGCAACCAATAAATAAATTTATTTTTATTTTTAAATTTAAATTGTGTACAACATACATAAATTTTTGATCATTAACATACAACTTAGATTTCTGGTTTTTCTCAATGTTCTCAAATGGAAAGAAAATAGATTTAATTTCGAAGGTTTCTATAGAATGATCTCAACATTAAATGATTACTCTGAGGTGTATTTAAAAGAGCATTTCTATATGAACCTATTTCTACATGTATTTCTATATGTACCATAGGTGCTTATATGTACCTATGTTACTTTTAGTGTTGCCATGAAGTTGAAGAACTCAATGAAATTGTTGAATACTGACTTGCTGTTTAAGAAATCTCTCTCCATATAAAATTTGTTTCCAAATGTAAAATATTAAAAGGAATTTGACAAAAGCTCAATATTTTTCAGCCAAATATTGTTGTTCTAGGAACCAAAACAAACAATAACTTTTATGTCAACAACACCTATTATAACAGAGCTAAACTATGTTTCTTAGCCTTCTTTTCAGTTAGATATGATCATGTAACTGAGTTCTAGGAATGTAGGGTGAGCCACTAGTACTTTCAATGAATGTTATTTCCAGGTGTGTGCTCTCTGTCTCCATAATATACACACATATAATCAAAAATTGTATTTAGTATATTTAATATTAAATATTATGATAAATATTAATAATATTAATAATAACTTTTAAAATAATAATACTAATATTATCATAATATTTAACATTAAATATTATGATAAATATATTTGCTGTTATGGCTAGTGTTGCCATAACAGCAAACCACCATAAGAAAATAGGTGATATTAGCTTTATATATGTTTAGGCATGGCAAATAGACTGATTTTGGAAGCTGTAAGTAAGATCATGTTAATCAGTAGCAAAATATTTAGTAAATGTGCTGGCTACAATAACTTGAAAAGCAAATCAAATGCTCACTTTGTAGTTCTAAAAAAAGGATTGGAAAAAGTTGATACATTACAGAATATTGACTGTATCTTACCGTGTTTAACAAGATATTATTGAAAAAAAGAATTAGCCACTTTTCAAGCAGAGATAAAAGTAAGTTCCACCTATAAATGTGAGGCTTTTCAGAGCAAGAGAAGCTAACATTTTGTGGATCTAAACAACAGAAAATATGATTTAAAAAGTCTATGAACAAAGAAGATCAGTTATGAGTTCCATAAGAACAAGGAGCCTTGGCCTTGAGGCAAAGCTCTGATTAAATGTGTTGACTTCTCACACAGACTATTGTTTCACATAGCTCAAAATATTCTATTAAATTAAGAAAAGAAAGACGGCAATAAAGCAAAGAAAGAAAGTAGACTTGATATCTAAGTCTCAGGAAAAAAATATATGTGCTATTAGTGATACATTAAATGGAAAGCAAAAATAACATTAACTTATGATTTTTTCTACTTTGAAAAACATTTTACTTTGAAATAGTATTAGATTTACAGGAAAGTTATTAAAGATAGTTCAGAGAGTTTTTCTATATTTTTCAAACAGCTTCTCCTAATGTCAGCACCTTATATAACCATGGTGCTTTTATCAAAAATAAGAATTTAATATTTTAACATTGGTGCAACCTTATTAACTAAACTATAGACTTTATTTGAATTTAGCCAGTTTTTTTCCATTAATGTTCTTTTTTCAGCTTCAGGATCCAATTCGGGATAACACACTACATTTCATCATCATGTCTCCTTAGTCTCCCTCCATTCTCAAACAATCCACGGTTTTCATGAACTTTATACTTTTGAAAAATACTGGTCAGATATATTTAGAATGTTCCTCATTTTGCAATTGTCTGACATTTTCTCATGATTACACCAGGGTTATGGTTTTGAGGAAAAATGTCACAGAAGTGAATGCCCTTTCTTTGCAACATACCAGATGACACATAATATCAATATGACATCACTGGTGATATGAACTTTCCTTTATGGTTAAGATGGTGTCTGCCAAGTTTCTCTACTATAAATTCACTCTTGTTTGCTGTCCAAATACCAATTCATCAGAAGAAAGTGATTAAATTAAGGTATCATGTAAGGGGAGGAAAATTAAGGTCCACCTCCTGGAAGAAAGTATATCAGATAACTTTTGGACATATGTTAAAACCAAAAACCATCGTGGTGAGTAATGAATATTTGAGGGTAGATGAAATGAAGGTATGTAAATATCTCTTTTTCAAAGTCTCCTGCATCAATATGGCATTCATCAGTGGATCTTGCCTCAGAGCAATGATTACTCTAGTGTTTTTAATGGTGATTTTCCATTTCTATCATTGTTTCTATTTTTATGATTTGAACTTCTTCAATAAAAAGATGTGTCCCTTCTTCCCATATTCAATCATTCATTTGTGCCAGTAGGGGCTCATGGATATACATTTTATTCTTTTGGTTCTTGTATAATACCAATATTGTATAACATTTATTTGTTTGCTCAAACTATGCCAGTTTTTCAATTTGGGAGATCTTTCAATTACCTCCTGTATCTTTCTCACATCCCCACATAGTTTTTTTTTTTTTTTAATGTGCTCCAGAAGGTGTTTCAAGATATTACAAGATGTTTCTTGCATATCTGCTGTCCCAGCCTTACTTACAGTCAATCATTTCTCCAGGAAGACCTATTTTTTTTAATTGGGGAGTGGTATATAGGATTCCTCAATCTTAGCTGTTTTTAAGGCTACCACATTGACTTTCCTGTCTCTCTCTCTCCATCTTTCTATCTTCTTCCTACGTGTCTTCATCCCTCCTTTCCTCTCTCTCTGGAATGCATGTCACATTCCTGGTAATTGTTCTGTAAGAAACCCGCCTGTAGTTATCAAAGGAGAGGTATAGAAGACAGCATTAAGATGGCTGGCTAGAGGCACTCAGCACTTACTTCCTCCACAAAGAAGAATTAAAACAACAAATATATAACCACAAGTCAAATACAGCATCTAAGGAAGAACACTAGAATTCTGCAAGGAAGTGACAAAGACTCTGTGAGGCACAGAAACCCGAGATGGCAGCATAGAGAGGGAATAAAAGCAGCCAGACAGGATTAGCTCAGAGCCAAGAGGGACTTCCCATTGCCTGAAAAAGATAAGTGGGAGATCCCCAGAAGTATATATTCCCGTTAGAGATACCTGAAATCCTAGTGACAGAAAAGCCCCTCAGCCCTCACAGGCCTAGAGCCTAGTATAGAGTGCTGCCTGAGTCTTTGTGACTACATTATCCAGACAGGTAATTTACATTGAGCACCCTTTACTGCTTGGAACATAGGCTACTGCAGCATGGTGCTATTTTGAGAACAAAGCCACCACCAGACTATATTCTACTCTGGGTCCCAGTAGCCCCTGCAACTTCACATCCCTGTGGCCCTGCTGACATCTCCCCAGATCTACTTAGAGGGCTGTAGCGTCATGACACCAGCTGGACTGAGCATTGTAGCCAAGTGCTTGGCACACAAGTCCATGCCATGCTCCACACCCAAGGTAACAGGAAGCCAGCACATCATGACAGCTACCCTGATGGCATAGGAAGCCAAAGCATGCACTTTTAGGAATCTGAGCACTACTTTCTCAGGACCACCACTGATAGCAACCCTGCCATTGCCAGCCATGGGGCCAACATACACCCATGAGGGCCACCAAAGGATCTGAGAACAGGGCCATCCAGGAACTGCCACCACCACTGCTGGCACTTGAAGGCACAACCCAGGGGCTTGGTAGCAAGCTCCTCTAAAGCCCACCATTGCTGCTGCTAGTGATCTTGCCCATTCCAGTGGTGGGGCTGCTGCAAGACATGCACACTGCACAGGGGCCCAAATATCAGGAATCTGAACCTGTCATTACCACCACCAGCAAATTCCCCGTCCATTGGTGGGTATGCCAGGTACTCATGCCCCTCTGGGTCCTGAGGACCAGTTTGCACAGCATCTCTGTTTCCAGCAAAGCCATACCACAGCCTTAACAAACAACTGCAGCCTAAGCCATTGAGGAACTTGTGGACACCTGAGACATTGCTTGTAGCTGAAGAAAACATCCAGAGACTACAATCTACTGAACCCACTCAGAATCAAAGCCAAAATACCTTGCCCCAACAATACTATAAATACATTATTTTTATAAAGAAAAAAGCTGTTCCCTATGAAAGCTATTCCATAAAATTTGAAGAAGAGATTGTTACACGAGATGTGCAGATATCAACATAGGGACAAAAGAAACTTAAAAAAAAACAAGGTAACATGACCCCTCCAAAGAAGCACAAAAATAATTCCAATAACAGACCACAAAGAAAAGTAAATCTATGGAATGCATAAAAGGGAATTAAAAATAATGATCTTAAGGAAACCCAATGAGATACAAGAGATCACATATAGACAATACAAAGAAGTTAGGAAAACAACTCATGATGTGAATGAGAAATTCAACAAAAAATTAGATCTAACAGAAAACTACACACAAATCATGGAACTGAAGACTTCAATGAATGAAATAAAAAATACAATAAAGAGATTCAACAATAGACTAGATCAAGTAGGAGAAAGAATTTCTGATCTTTTGAAATAACCTAGTCAGACAAATGAACAAGCAAAAAAGAAAGAATGAAAACATAAAACAAACCATAACTAAAAAGAGTGAAGAAAGCATATGGGACAGCATTAAGAAAATATGCCAATTTGGGGATTTCCAGAAGGAGAATAAATAGAAAAAAAGCATATTAAAACCTATTTAATGAAGTAATAGCTAAACATTTCCCAAATCTTGGGAGATATTTAGACATCCAGATATAGGAAGCTGAAAGAATCTCAAATAGATTAAATGCAAAAAGGTCATCTTTAAGGAACATTATAGTCAAACTGTCAAAAGTTAAAGACAAAGGCAGAATTCTAAAAACAGAAAGAGAAAAGCAGGAAACCACATAGAATGGAATCTTCATCAGAATAACAGCAGATATTTGAGCATAAACTTTACAGGTCAGGATATAAAGGGATGATATATTCAAAGTGCTGAAAAAGGAAAAAAAAACTGCAGGCAAGAATATTATAACCAGCAAAGCTATAATTAGAAATTAAGGAGAAATAAAGTATTTCCCAGAAGAACAAAACCTGAGGGAATTCATCACCGCTAGATTGGCCCTACAAGAAATGCTCAGGGGAGTCCACATCTGGAAGTGAATGGAAGATATATACAATCATATAAAAACAAGAAAGTTTAAATCTCACTAGTAAAGCAAATACATAAATGAGAAAGAGGAAGAAATAAAATGTGATCACTACAGAAAACCACCAAACTGCAAGGATAAACTATAAGATATGAGCCAAGGAACAAAGGATATACAAAACTATCAGAAAACAATTAACAAAGTGACAGGAGTAAGTCCTCATCTATCAACAATAATCTTGAATGTGAGTAGACTGGCTAAATGGTTAAAAAAAATTGACACAATCCAACTATACTCTGTCTACAAGAAACTGACTTTACTTGTGAAGAGACAGACTGAAAATGAAAGGAGATAAAAAGATATTCCGTGCAAAAAGAAAACAAAAGTTTGCATAAATGGCTATGCTTATATCAGACAAAATTGAATTTAAGTTAAAAAACATTAAGAGAGATAAAGATAGTCATTACATAATGACAAGGGGATCAATTCAGCAATAGAATATAATAATTATAAATATATATATACCCAATACCAGAGCACCCAGATATATAAAGCAAGTATTATTAGACCTGGGTGTGGTGGCTCACATCTATAATCACAGTAACATGGGAAGTTAAGGTGGGAGGATCTCTTGAGGCCAGGAGAGCAAGACAAGCCTGAGCAACACAGTGCAACTCAATCTTTATAAAAGTAAGAAAAATTAGACAGGCATGATGGCACACATCTGTAGTCCCAGCTACTTGGGAACCTGAGGCAGGAGGATTGCTTGAGCCCAGGAATTTAAGGCTGCAGTGAGCTATAACCATGCTACTGAACTCTAATTTGGGTGACAAGGTTATAATATGATGATAATATATGATTTTACACACACACATTATTAGAACTATAGAGACAGACAAACCACCCCAATAAAATAATGACTGGAGACTTTAACACCTCACTCTCAGCATTGGACAGATCATATAGTCAGAAAAAAATCAACAAAGAAACATTGGACTTAACCTGCACTATATACCGAATGGACCAAAGAGACATATAGAGAACATTTCATCCAACAGATGACAAATATACATTCTTCTTATCAGCACATGGTACGTTCTCCAGGATGGAGCATATGTTACGGGATGAAACAAGTCTCAATAAACTTTAAAAAATCAAAATCACATCAAATATCTTCTCAGACCAGAATGGGATAACAATAGATATCAACATCAAGAGGAAATTTGGAAACTGTAAAAATACATGGAAATTAGACAACATGCTCCTGAATGACCAATAAGTCTATGAAGAAATTAAGAAAGAAACCAAATTTTTAAAAACAAATGAAATTGAAACACAACATTCCAAAACCTATGGGATATGGCAAGCACAGTACTAAGAGAGAATTTTATAGCAATAAATATCTACATCAAAAAAATAGAAAGATTTGAAATAAATCTAATGATGTACAAGGAATGAAAATATTAAGAATAAACAAAAGCAAAATTAGTAGGAAGGAAGAAATAATAAATGCCAGAGCAGAACTAAACAAAATAGAGACAAATAATCAACAAAATGAAAAGTTTTTTCTTTTGAAAGATACACAAAATTCACAAACATTCAACTGGACTAAGAACAAAAGATAGAATACACCAGTAAATAATATCAGAAATGAAGAAAAAGACATTACAACTGATACCTCAAAATACAAAATATCATTAGAAACTATTGCAAACAACTATACACCAATAAATATAAAAACCTAGAGAAAATGGATGAATTCCAGGACACATTTAACCTACCAACATTGAGCCAGGAAGAAATTTTAAAAATCCCGAACTGATCAAATATGAGTAACAATATTGAATCAGTAATAAAAAGTCTCCCAAAAAAGAAAAGCCCAGGATGGGACATGTTTACTGCTGAATTCTATCAAACTTATGAAAAAGAACTAATACTAATTCTTCTCAAACTGGTCCAAAAATTTGAAGAGAAGGAAATCCTTTCTAACCCCTTCTCTGAGATCAGCATTACTCTGATATCATAATCACACACAAAAACAAAACTACATGCCAATATACTTGATAAACATAGATGCAAAATCCTCAACAATATACTACCAAACAAAATCCAACAGTACATCAAAAAGATAATATAATATGATCAAGTGGATTTATCCTATGGATGTAAGGATGGTTCAGCATATTCAAATCAGTAAATGTAATACATCACATCAATAGAACAGGAGGACAAAACCTATATGATCATCTCAATTGATGCAAAAAAAAAATTTGATAAAATTCAACATTCCTTCATTTAAAAAACTCTTAATTTATATATATAAGGAACCTGCCTCAACACAATAAAGGCCATATGTGGCAAACCCACAGATAACATCATACTGATTTGAAAGAAGCTGAAAACTTTTCCTCCAAGAACTTTTACAAGACAAGATGCCCCTTTCACTACTATTATTCTACATCATACTGGAAGTCCTAGCCAGAGTATTAGGCAACAGAAGAAAGTAAAAGGTATGCAAATAGGAAAAGAGGAAGTCAATTTTTTTCCTTTTGCAGATGATATGGTCTTATACAAAGAAAAATTAGAGACTTCATTAAAAAACTCTTAGAACTGATGAACAAATTGTGTACAATTGCAGGATACAAAATCAACATATAAAAATCAGTAGCATATATATACACCATAACAAATTAACTGAAAAAGAAGTTAAGCAAACAATCCCATTTACAAAGGGACAAAAAAAAGAACACCTAAAAATAAATTTAACTAAAGAGGTAAAAGATCTCTACCTTAAAAACTATAAAACACTGATGAAAGAAATTGAAGAAGATGCAAAAAATTGGAAAGACATCCCATGCTCATGCATTTGAAGAATTAATATTTTTAAAATGACCATACCACCCAAAGAAATCTACAGATTCAATACAATCACTATCAAAATACCAATGGCATTCTTCACAGAAATAGAAAAAAAATCCTAAAATTTCTATGAAATCACAAAAGACCCAGTATAGATAAAGTAATACTGAGCAAAAAGCAAAGGTAGAGGCAATCACACTATCTGACTTCAAAATATACCACATAGCTATAGCAACCAAAATAGTATGGCATTTGAATTAAAAAAAAAGATATGTAGAAACATGAGACAGAATAGAGAATCCAGACATAATTCACATTTTACAACAAACTGATTTTTGACAAAATCATTAAAAACATACATTGGGGAAAGAACACCATCTTTAATAAATTGTGCTGGGAAAACTGGATATCCTGGTGCAGAAGACTAAAACTATACCACAATTTCTCATTATATACAAAATAAACTCAAAATGGATTAAAGATTTAAATGTAAAACCTGAAACTATAAAACTACTAGAAGAAAACATAAGGAAATGTTTCAGCACATTTGGTCTAGGCAAAAATTTCATGGTTAAGACTTCAAAAACATAGTCAACAAAAACAAAAATAGACATATGGGACTACATCAAACCAAAAAGCCTCTGCACAGCAAAGCAAACAATCAATAGAATGAAGAGACACTTTTAGAATGGGAGAATATATTTTCAAACTATTTATTTAACAAGGGACTTATATCAATATACAAAAATACAAGTGTTAGGTAGATAGCAAGGGATTCCGGGTCTCCTAGGGATGAAAGTAGGTGCCATCAATGTTGATCCCCCCAAACAGGCTTTCAGAGAGGCTCATGGGAGATCCATATGCACAGTAAGACTCAGGTCATATAACTCCCAACTGTCCAATCAAAGTGGTTCCATGGTGACATCTGAGCCACAAGGGAGGTCCCAATCTGGACATTATAAAATAAGACCCAGACCATCACCAAGCCTTTTTTTGCTCTCTCTCCTTTGCTGTGACAGTGGGTCCAGTTGTCATCTGTGGCATATATATCTCACTCTGTAAACCTACTCTTGCTCTATAATTCTCTCTCTCTCTCCTCAATAAAGCTCATTTTCATGCTTGCCTTACTTTGGTGTGTCTGGTCATTCTTCAGCCATGAGTGCACCAAGAACAAACATTTCAGACTGCAACCTGACACAAGGAACTCAAACTCAACATCAAAAAGATAAAATAATCTGATTAAAAAATGGGCAAAGGATCTGAATAGATATTTCTTAAAAGAAGACTTACAAATAGCCACCAAGAACATGAAAAAGTGCTCAACGTCATTCATCATGAGAAAATACAAATAAAAAACTACAATAAGATATCCTCTTACCCCAGTTGGAATGGCTATTATCAAAAAGACAAAAAACAACAAATGCTGATGAGGGTGCAGAGAAAAGGGCACTCTTACACACTGTTGGTAGGCACATAAATTAGTACAGACATTATGGAAGTTTTTCAAAAAACTAAAAATAGAACTACCATATGATCCAGCAATCTCATTACTGGGTATTTATCCAAAGGAAAAAAAAATTAGTTTTTCAAAGAGATATCTGCACCCCCATGTTTATTGCAGCATTTCTCACAATAGCCAAGATATGGAATCAACTAAATGCCCATCAACTGATGAATGAAAAACGAAATGTGGTATATATACATAATGGAATACTATTTAGCCATATGAAAGACTGAAATCCTGTTATTCATGGTAACATGGATGAGCCTGGACCTTATGTTAAGTTGAATAAGTCAGGCACAGACAGATAAATACTACATGTTCTCACTCATAACTGAGAGCTAAAAAAATTGAATTCAGAGTAAAATTCTGGTTATTAGAGGCTGGGAAGAGTAGAGGGGAAGAAAGTAGGGGAAAGAGTGGTTAATGAATTCAAAATTACAGCTAGAGAGAGGAATAAGGTCTACTTATAGGGTTATCATTACTTTTTGACGTTTTCAGTGAATGGAGCTGGAAAATATATGTATGTAAACAATTGATGTATACAAAAATCTGTATTTATTTCACTATCTATCTAAAATTTAAAATGAGTTTATACTAGCACCTCCAACTATAATGCAGTTACACAGGGTTTATTCTAGCATTACTCCTAGCTTATTGTAACTGCTTTCTCTGACAGTGAGAAACCTGACTCTAATCATCTACATCTATATATTTATAAATCCATAACTATATATATAAAAAATTATATATTTTTTACTTCTATGTTAAATCCTAGTACACAGGTAAAGTAGTTTCAGAATTGCTAACCCATGCCACTGTGAACAAGTTTATTAATGAGTACAGTTTTTATGTACAAGTCTTTTTGAGTTTAGATTTAGAATATCCAGTAAAGATATGGTTCTCTAAAGTTAGTTACACAGCTTCTTTTATTTCCCTACCTTTTTTTCAATGTGGTGAAATTATACATTTGTAATACAGTCAGCTTCATTTGTGACAATCTATATTATATCTTGGCACTCCCCAACACCCTGCTTGATATTTTTAATAAATTGCATATGGTAAAGATCAGCCTCTTTGATGTAAACTTCTATGGGTTTTGACAAATTTAACAAAATTGTTTTAGCTATTGCAGATCCATTGTTGTTCCATATAAATTTTATACTAAGTCTGTCCATTTATACAAAAACATCTTTTAACATTTTTGTAAAAATTGTGTTATATGATTCATCAATTTGGGAAGAATTGACATCTATGTTAGTCTTCCAATTCATGAACATGGTGTATCTCCATTTATTTGTTTTCGTTCATCAGTGTTTTGTAAAAGTTCTCAGTATAAAAGTCCTATACAAATTTTGTTATACTTCTACAAAAGCATTTCATTTTTTATGAATGATTGTAAATGGTACTATATTTTTAACTTTGGTTCCCACATGTCTATTGTTAGAACATAAAAGTGTGATTTGTTCTTTTTGTTGTTGTGCAGTGATTTTGTATTCTATGAATTTATGAACAACTTTATTAATTCTCAGATACTTTTGAAGGTCCTTTGTGACTTTTATGAAGAACAAAATGTTATCTGCCAATAAAAAAAAAAGTTTTACGTCTTCCTTTTTAATTCTATAGGCATTTTATTTCTTTTTCTTGCCTTATTTTGCTGGCTAAAAAATCCAGTACACTGTTGTTTAAGAGTGTGTATTTTTGCTTTGTTTTCAAAATTTGAAGGCCGGCATTCAATCATTCTCCATTAAATATGATGTTAGTTGCAGCATTTTTGTTTTCAATAGATGTTATTATCAAGTTGAGGAAGTTTTCCTCTATTCCTAATTTGCTGATAGTTTTTATTATAAATTGGTATTGGATTTTTTCAGATGTTTTTCTGCATCAATTGATATGACCATGTGATTGTTTCTTCCTTAGCCTGTTATGGTTGATTACTTTGGTTTTCAAATCTTGAACCAGCCTTGTAGACCTAGAATGCACCCAATTTTGTCATGGTGTATAATTATTTTTAGGCAATATTAGATTCAATTTGCTAATATTTTGTGGATAATTTTTGCATCTAATTTTATGATGTATATTGGGGTATACTCTTCTTTCATTGTCATGTTTTGGTCTTATTTTGATACCAGGGTAATATTGGGCTCATAAAATGTGTTAAGACATGTTTCATCCTCTTCTATATTATGGAAGAGATTGAGCTAAATTAGTCCTAATTCTTTACATGTTTGGTAGAGTTTTCCAGTGAAATTATCTAGACCTAGAGATTTCTTTTACAAGAAATTTTAAATTACAATTTAATTTACTTAATGGTTTAAAAACTATTCAGATTGTCTAAATTCATTTTGATTTAGTTTTGATAGGTTATATCAAAGGAGTTGGTCCATTTCTTCTAAGTTGTTGAATTTATGAGTGAAAACTCTTTCATATTATTACCTTATTTTCCTTTTAACAGCTGGAACATCTGTAGTTCTGCAAGAATGATGCAACAATGATCCCCTATTTCCTTTCTAATACTTAGGATCTATTTCTTTCTTCTCTCTTTTTATCTTTTTCAGTCTTCCCAAAGATTTATCAATTTTCTTGATTTTTATTTCACTTTTGAAATATATTAAAGAAGGTAAAGATTTTTATTTGGGTATTTCTTTTTTAGCAGTTTATGGATATCACTCTATTTTATTTTTGTTTACAATGTCTTATTATGCAAATTTTGCTGTATTTTGTTTCTGGAGGTAATGGTCCCTTTCTCTCTGTCTTCAAGAAAGTTTTCCTTTCCTTTTGGTGAATCCTGCTTAGTGTTCTGAGCTTCATAGACTGTTTTAGTGTCTGTGACTGTATTTGGAAAATTTTCACACATTATTTCTTCAAATGTTTGTTTTGTTCTCATTCTCTATCTTCTCATTATAGGTTTCCAATAACCTATACTAGACAATTGGGTATTGTTCCATAGCTTTTGGATGCTCTGTTCTATTTTTTATTCAATCTTTGTTTTGCTTTCTATTCTAGTTTGGGTAAGTTCTATTACCTAAGCTTATCTTCAAGCTTAATGATTCTTCCCTTGACTATGTCTAATCTACTAATGAGTATATCAAAGACACCCTTCTGCTCTCACTGTGTTTTTATTTATAGCATTTCCACTTGCTTCTTTCTTATATGTTTCACATTTCTTAGTAAATTATTTATCTAATATTTATGTTCCTTGCCCTTTCCATATGGCCTTTGTCATTGTAATCATAATTAATTTAAATTCCTTGTTTGATAGTTCTAATATCTGTGTCATATCTGATTCTGATCCCAATATTTGCTTTTTCCCATTAAACTGTGTTCCTTCTTGCCTTTTGGTATGCCTCATTATTTTTTGTGGAAAGCCAAACATGTTATATAGCACAATAATACTGGCATAAATGTGTTTACACTTGGAGATGAGTACACCTCTCCTTCTGCCAGGCATTCAGAGTGGAGGCTAGTCTGATATTGAACTGCATTTGAAATTTTTTTCTCCACATGACTTCAGATATTCCCCTACCCCCTTTTTTTGCTAGTTCTCAGAGAGAATCTGTCTCTTACAGTTCTTGCTGTATTTACTATTATTTTTGTTTGATGCTTGTTTGCCTTGTGGTAGGGGTTGGTATCTGGGGAGTTCTTTGATATTCTGACAAAGATTCAGTCTTAAGCAGGCACTCTGAAGCAGTTTCCTTGGAGGCTTGCCTTCACAAATGATCCTAGTTGTAAGAGTTTAGTATTGCAGCCGTGACAAGCTACCACAAAATCAATGGCTTAAAACATCACAAATTAAAATTATTATCTTATAATTATGGCAATCAGAAGTCAATAATCAAGGAATTGATAGGTTTGTGTTCATTCTGGAGGATTCAAGTGAGAATCTGTTTCCTTGCGTTTTCCAGATTTTAGGGGAATTTCTTGGCTCGTGGTTGATTCCCCCATCTTCAACTTGTGTTGCTATAACCTCTGGTTCTGTCATCATGTCTCCTTTTTCTGACCTTTACAGTTACAAAATTCAATTCAAAAAGCATTTAAATGCTATAATATGCCAGGTTCACTAGAGGAATTTTCCACAAAATTTGATTTTGGCAATAAATGGTTGGTAGCCTTGTATCAGTTTCCTATTGCCACTGTAACAACTTACCACAAATTTAGTGGCTTAAAACAACATAAATTTATTATCTTACAGTTCTGGAAATCATACTTCCAAAATGGATCTTATGAACTAAAATCAGGATGTCAGCAGAGCTGTCTTCCCTCTAAAGGCTTCAGGAAAGAATCTTTACCTTTTCCAGGTTCTAGAGTCCACGCTGCATTCCTTGGTTTTTGGGCTTTTCCTCCATCTTCGTAATACAATATTTTATCCTCTGGCTATGTCACTATATCTCCTTTATCTGACTGATTCTTCTGCCTCTCTTTTGTAAGTACCCTTGTGATTATATTTAGCCCATGAAGGTAATCCAGGATAATCTTCTCATCTCAAGATTCTTAACTTAATCACATCTTCAAAGTCCCTTATGCTATGTAAAGTAACATGTCACAGGTTCTGGGATTAGGATGTGGACAATTTTTGGAGGCCATTGTTCAACCTCCCTTGCTGCCCTACCTGCAGATGCAATGTTGGGACTAGCACGTATCCTCACCTTTCGACAACCTAAAACTGTTTTTTGTTTTGTTTTGTTTGTTTGTTTTTTCTCCGGTTCCTTTCTCACAGGGGGAGTAGATTTCTGACAGTGGTCTCAAACTATAATTCCATTACCCTTGAATGTTTATATTAAGGATTTTGTTATGTAGGTGAGACTGGTGGCATAGATCTGGGCAGAGTCTTTGTTATTGTTGCTGGTCCTCTCCTCTGCTGTAGCAATTATTTGTGACCTCAGGAAGGAAGCCATTTTTACTTTCCTTTTCCCCTAGAGATTTAAATATTGGTTCTATACTAAGTATAGAGCAGCTGTTGGGATGGAGTCTTGGCAATAGCTGTTGTTCCTGTCTCTTAGCCAGGACCATGGGGAATATTTCTCAGGATTTTCTGCAATTTTCCTTGTGAATACCCCAAATGATATCCCCAGATAAAAAAGCTTGCAAGACAGTATAAACATCCTACATCCATCTTCCCCAGGGACTTCACACTTTCATTTGACCCCCTAGCAATTTGTTAAAAATGTCAAGTTGAATCTTCTTAAGACTTATATGGTGTTCTGTGTCTGGCCCAAGTAAGCAAATGCTTCAATCTTGTTTCTCCCTGCACATGCCTGTCTCCCTCCAATTTTCAGTTTAGTTGTTTGACCCATAACTACAGTTCTCCAACTGGTTCAAGAAAAGTCCAGATTTGAAATTTTTCTATTTTATTTTTGTCTGTTTGTTTCAAGGGTGGTAATTAATAATGTTCTTTCCAGGGTTCTACCTCTCTGAGTTCAATCCAGAGTGACCCATTCTCACCTCCTAAGTTTTTTCAAAGAAACCAGGAGTATATCCAAAAAAAAAAAATTTCTAAAGAAGCTCTTTGGCCCTCAAACTTGCCCCACAAAAAATTGTGAAATCTACACAACTCCTGAAGGGAAATAATTCCATCCCTAATGACCATTTTATGTATAGCAATGAAAGTTCATTGACAAGTTCCATCTAGAAAGAGATCCATGTTGAAATTAAGAGCCTCCTTCACTATCATACAAGAGCCCTTCATATGTTCTTGACAAAATTATTTCATCATTGCTATGAGTTTCCCACTCTTCACTGGATGGAACATTCTTACAGCTTTCTTTCACTGTTCACTGTCATTGCTTCAGTGGAGAAAAATGTACGTTTTTATATTATGGAACAGCCATGGTGGGGAACTACTCCTGGAGCTGACAAAGCATTGGTGTTACTGAAGGAATTGAAAGCCTTGAATATTTACTAAAATCTTTTCATTGTAGTGGGACTGATCTGCAATATCTTCCACAACCATATAGTCTCTGAAGTCTCTGTAGTGATCTCTTGCCTCTAGGCACCAGTTTTCTTCTGAGACTCCTGGGTTATATTCTGAGCACACAAAGTTTAGGTGTTGGCCAGGAACCAAGGGAAGTTTCATGCGTACCTTTTGAACTTTTTTCTGTGCCCCAGTTCTGTTACCTACTCCCCCAAATACCTTTGTCAACATCAATATTTGGTCTTTGCTTCTTCCCTTCCAAGTCTGCTTAGCCTCTCTTTCCAGCTTTAGGGTTTGCATAATGCCGTGCAGGAAAGAGCTGAGGTGAATGTGGAGTTCACCTCCTGTGCTTTCCTTCTCCTAAAGATTGTAGCACTGAATTCATTGTGGAATGTCTCAAAAAAGCTTTTGTATATAATTTTCTAGGTTTTGTATTTATGTATGGTATTAACCTATTCCATCATGACTGGAAAAGTACATATACACATTTTAAAAAAAGAAACCACATTTAAATGTTGCATAATTAATGGACAATTCAATAAATGAGATAATTGTGACTATTTAGAAAATATATCGGACCCTTATCTCCTCTAAATTCTAGTTAAAGTAAATCACTAAATGTAAAAAGCAAACCAGAACTTTGGTGAATATTTTCTGATCTTGGCTGGTGAATGTCTTTCTAAGCAAATAAACAACAAAATAAATGTAAAACACATCTCACTAGACTTGAGCATTAATCATTTAAAACTGTTTTAAAACTGTTTTAAAACTGATGTTTAAAACATCAAATTTAAAAATATGTATATATATATATGAACAATAATACCAAGATTGAGCAAAGATATAGTATGAATTAATCAAAATACTTTAACATTCCATAAAATTAATAAAGTTTGTAATATTTTTCACAATAATTTGGGTAGGAAAATTTTAGGAAGTGGTAATGGTAAGAAAATTATTAATGCGTCCAATAACTCAATAAATAAATATCAAAATTTTTAAAAATTATCAAAATTTTAAAACTTTTTAATATTCAATGATTATTATGGTGAGTTGAAAGAAGCACTCTAACTAAATGCTAAAGGGAGAAAATGACAAGACTTTCCTAGAAAAAAATTTAGCAGTACTTATGATGTAAAAAAATTCCAAATTCTAAATATTTAAAATATCTAATGTATAAACTGAACAGTAATTACATGTAAAGTTTTGAAATTTTCAAACATAGATAATAGTTGTAGTATTTATACTTCATTCACAAGAGAAAATACCATGTAGCCAATCTTGTAAATTAATAATTTCCATGCCGTGCTATAATGATAAAAATATCATGATTCAAGTCTTTACGTAGAAAGTGAACCCCAAAACGCAAGTGAATTTTTGATACCTGTGGTTGTACATCTGGGATAGAAGGCACAGGAAGGAAGGAAATAAAATTCCAACAAAGCCTACCAATGGACAGCAGACATATAGGCTTTGTTTTTCCTCACATAAGTTTTTTAGTATTTTTCTAATTTCCTTTTATAAACATATATTATTTTTATAATAAAAAGTAAAATTTATATACATTATCCTGGAAAGGCTGCTATAAACCTTCAAAAATAATTTTGACTATATATCCAGTTTGGATATTTACTATGATTGCACACCCTACCTTTTCAATTAATGACAAGAAATATTAATAATATGTGTAATGAAGTAGACATAAAAAAATTAGGACTGAAAAAGAAATTTTTCAAAGTTATTTATAGCATCTACATATAGATATAGATATGCTGTATAGATATAGATATATAGATAGATATAGACATGTTTTATATATATAGATATAGATATGTTTATATTGTATAGCATACCTACATAAAATTAAGCATGGCAAATGCATTCAGAGCAGAAAATCCTGAAGGTAAGGAAGAATAAAAAATATGAAAAATGGATAGAACATACAAATTAGTTATTTGTTCAACTAAAATACATTAACATCAAATCAATCTATAGAGAATGACTTCGGCACACGATATACTTTATGACAAAATAACATTTTCAAATGCTTGTACCAAATGGGGAGCATCAAGCTTGGAAAAGTGACCTAACATAATTTAAGCCTTAACACTTGTTCCAGAATTGCCACTGGGCCCATCAACCACCTGTCCAATGATTTTCAGCAACTGGTTGTGAATAGAGATGGCAGCTGTTTCTTTTTGTACTCCCTTAAGCATTCAAACCATGTGAAAAACAAGCAGATAAATTTCAGATTTATAATAGATCAGTCATAAAGTTTGGATGTAAACTCTCAGTATGTCCATAATCATTTATTAAGCACCCACAAAATCTATAGCAGTCTACTAAGTGCCATCAGAAAAATAAGCAGAAGATAATTTGTAATTTCTATACTTCAAGACAAAAACAGCATGCACTTGAAAATTTAATATCATTTTTATATAGCATACATCAGTAACAAAATGTATTAATACATGAACTTGAACTTTGTATTATCTAAACAACAAAAATTCATAGGTGAAATTACAAATCATTTTTTAAATAGCTTTCATTATTCCAGTACTTGAACTCTTCAAGACAACTTTCACAAAGTATTTAAGAATACCGGGTTTCTAGAAATCAAATCTCAGCCCAACAAAATTAATTTCTTTGATACTTGGATAGACAACAAGCATTTAAGGAAGCATTGAGGAAGACATGGTTTAGTGTTAATTGATAGTTAAGTCCACAGTCTGTTCTAATAAATGTAGGTTTCTGAAACCACTTCTCCACATTTTTTAATCTCTTATGGTTTTACTCTTTTTCCCTCTCCTTCTAAACTGTGCAACGTTTAATAAATCTACAACTGACAGACGTGAAGCACCACGATGGAAAGTAAAGTAGTTGTGGCTTTTGGGTAATGCAAGTTCGCTGCAGCAGACACAGCTTTGAAAGAACACTGTTTTGAAATTTAAAATGAATCTAAGTTTTGGATGAGAATTCTCCTTTGGAGACCCGTAAGTCTTATGTCTAGGGGCTTTCAACAGTTTGCTTATGAAGTAATGTCCTTATCCAGAGAGGGCTGATGTAGTGAACTCCAGCGGCAAAGAAGTGTTCTCCTGCCTTGTGTGACTTTATTATACGGAGTCACTCAATTTTTTTATCTATTTTTTTCTTTTCCTGGAAAATGAGAGGTGTGTGTGGTGTGGGGGTCATCAGTATTGGCATTACTTGGCAGCTCGTTAGACATGCAAAATACCAAGCCTTATCCCTGACCTACTCAATGAGAATCTCCATATTATTAAGGTTCCCAGATGAGTCATATTCATGATAATGTTTGACAAACACTGGGGTAGGTATTTCCATGTTCTTTATTGGCTCAATAGTTTTACCTATTACCAGTTTTTAATTGAGAGCAGAGATTTTACCTTCAATGACAGTGTAAAGTGGCAGGTAAACTGACAAATGAGATGAGCCAAACTGACCAGTGTCCCAAATGGCCCTTATCATAAATTGCCCTTTTGTTCATCATATAACAAAACATATATATTTATATATGCAGGATGTTAACATTTAGGCAGAGTGTTGACAATTTGCAAAATCCATATATTAAAAAAAGGCATTATTCTTGGTTTTGAGAAATTGATGGAATTTTACAAATTTAGTTTCCTAATTCAGGAAATTTATAATGATTTCTTATATATCTTGAGGATAGACTTTTTGAAGAAGATTTCATTTAAAAGAATTTATTTTTTGGTGGGGATTCTAAGCATTTCTGATCTTTTTTTTTCAATTTACAGATATATACAGAAAAAACAATGATAAAAAAATTTAAATAGCTTAAGAATTTGGAAAATTATCTACTCTCTAACCTCTAATCTCTCCTTGAACATTCTGTGATGAGCCAAGTTCTTTCCTTCTACTCAGTTGTTATTTCTCTCAATTCTATTGCCTCTATTTAGTTTTAGAAAATATTATATTGAAAATAATGAGCACAAAAGGACACTTGAAAATAGCTTTTTAAATATACATGTAATAGTCCAATTACATATCTAAAATAAATATTGTATCTTCGCTTTTGGAGTTCCTTTTCAAGTCCTTTGCATTTGTTAGTCACACAGCAGGTCTCTCTCTTGCTGACTTCCAGCTATTTATCTCATGTAGGAAGTAGGTCAGAAAACACCATGGTTTTTTTCCTTCTGCCAGCCAGCACATTTAAAGTACTCATCTGGGGATCCATGACCAAAAATATAGTTGAGAATATCAACACTAAGAATTCGTCTTAATGCATATATGATTTCCTTCAAATTTTAATAGTTCCACAGTGATAAGCAATATTGTTTCAACTATGGCTAGGGGACTGGTATTGCAGATTTGCCTGGAATGAAACAAATTGATGGTAGCAGCAGTTTTGGACAAACCAAAGCTTTGCTTGTTCTCTGGTTTTCCAGAGTCCAAAATATTTTCCCACCAAGTTAGAATATAAGTAGATTGAACATGTCATGTAATCAAAGAGCAACTTGCAAAAGGAAGGACATGACAGGTCCTACAAAGCCCTTTCCCACTCCTATCAACACATAATTTTTACTTAAATACTTATCTCAAATCAGTCCAGTTACATAGAAATCATTCAGGTAACTAAAATATAGAGAATATATTTACTATGATAAAAGTTATTTTCACAAATTATTTTCTTTTAGTTATAATTTTTCCAACTATGTTAGATTCCAAAACTATAGTTACATTTTGAATGTTTTTGTGCTTTATATGTATGGCATTATTTTGGGGTATATGGCCTTAAAAATAGTGTTGCAGGACAGATTACTGCCTATTGGTTTGGGCCCCACTCAATGGATACCGATTTGAGGTTTTACTGATGTAAAGGACCAGGTAGAATGTCCAAGTGAAATACGTACTGTCTCAGGTGTCTAAGAAGATCCTTTTTCGGTGGTGAGGTCTGAAGAGGCAACAATTTTTTTTTTCCTTGTTGCAAAATGGATTGACAATGTGAATTTGTCCACCTAGTTCCAATAAACTTAACTTGGTAAACAGTCTACTGAATTTTGTTCAGGTGTTTTCAGCTACTTCTGTTGGTGGTTGTGTGATGACGTAAGTAATAAGCCAGGGGTGTTGACACAGAGGATTCTGATTTGCCAAACAATAAGACATCATTTATAAGGGGAAAACTTTAGACATCTAAGGGTAGAGGCTCTTAAATCCTGACCTAGCCATTAGAGGCCAATGGCAGGGGGGGTTAGACACTCCTGAGAGAGCCTTGCAAATGTATATTGGAGGCCTTGCTATACAAATGCAAATTGAGCATGGTCCTTAGATACCAGTTATGTAGAAAAGGAATTGGTAATATCCAAGACAGCATGTCAAGTGCCATTAGTTTGTGCAGCAGATTCAGTTATAGCCTCAATATCTGGAACAACTGAGACTAACAGATTGAAATTAAATTAGTAGGTGATAATTTCCCACAAACCTCCACATGTATTTGATTTGGCATTTTCACTGGCCATATGGGGTGTTTATATTGAGATATCATATTATTTTATTACACCTAAAACATTTAAGCTCTAATTCAAGACTGTGATTTCCCTCTCTCCTCCTGGGATTCTATAATGTTCCTGTTGGACTGCCTGAGAGTGAATTGGAAGGTGGGTGGTGGAGCTATTCGTGTGTCCCATTAGCACTCTTGGCACTCTTGTACATGAGTTCTTCACAATCAAGAGAATCCTTTTTTTACTTTAATACCTTCACAGAACAAGCAAGTAAAATATAAATAGCAATTATACATTCAGCAGTATAAGCCACAAAACTGTTGAGTTGGCCCAAAAAGCACCACCCACAAGTTCATGTTCCTGTCCCTTTCTATCTGAGAACTTCACTCCACCTGATCAGTTAAATCTGGGCTTCCCCTCCCTCCACAAGACTGGAGAGGTTGGTGACTTGGGCACCTGCATCCAAAAGATTCATTAAACACTTAAATCTCTCCACTTTCTGAAGTTTCACAGCCTACTCAGATGGGTTCATATTGCTTTCGGTTCTTCTTGGGGACAATGAGACCTTGGAATCACCCCTCCTTCCCTTCCTCTCTTCTCTATTCCTCTTTCTCTGTCCCCACCTCTCTGTCTCTTTCTCCCTGCCTCTCTCCCCCTCCCCTCCCTCCTTTCTTTCCTTCCTTCTTTCCTTTCTTTTTTTTTTTTTTTCTTTGTAAAGCAGCTAAGGTCATTAGGAAGGAGAGAGAGAGAGATGAGGGGACACAGCAGAGATTGGCTCCATTCCATGAAACAAGGTATATTTATTTTTAGTTTCCAACATTGTGACAACTGCTCAGGGCTCAACTAAATAAGCTTCAGATGTTTTTGTTGTACTCAAAGCTATCAATCATGTGGTAAGGTTTTCATTACTTACATCATTTATTTTAGCTTCGGAACCCCCTTTGCTAAATGGCCTTAGCTGTATGCTTTTGCACCAGGGCCATGGAATTTGTGCCACTTGGCTGACTCAGGCCTGATTCACACATTAGCAACTATTTTTAAGGAGGTCTCCTTAACATGGGACATGTGCCTTTCCATTTCCAACATCACATCTCTTAAGCTTTCATTCATTTTTAACGTAAGGGTCAGTGGAGTTTTCCAAGGGGACAGAGCTGGCCACAGGAGTCTGTTTAGATTTCATTCTATCACTTTCTCATTCTCTAATGGGTAGCCTTTCTCAGCACTATAAACCCAGTCCAGGGCAGTAGGAGTCTGAAATCTAGTCAATCCCACTTCTAAGCTTTCCTGGGTGAGTTTATTTGGCTCAGGGAAAATTCACTGAGCTCAGGTCAGCTCAGGTCAAGGCTACCTTTTTGAAACTAGGATGAGATCTTGCATTGCCATCTCCAAATTGATCTAAGGCTGACATGGTAAATGCAGAATAGGTAGAGCCAAAAAATGACACAGTATTGCCATCATTCCTTAACAAGCATTACATGCCCTCTCCTCTTATCTCCTAAGTAGACCAGCCAAAGTTCTAACAATCTATCTGATTTATGCCTTTAATTTTGGTGAGTGTCCCTCCTTTCCTGCTCATTGTGTGTTTCTGTAACTGTTGTCTGGAAGGAGTCATAATTTTCTGCCCATCCAAGATATATCTTAGTGCAATCTTAATTGTTGCAATGGAGTAAGCAGGAGGCTGCCTGCCAGACTGACAAGTAAGCTTACCCACATGGAGGAGAGTTAGTGCAACAAAGGCAGGGGTCAGGTGGCAGCCATTGAACCTACTTCCTGGTAAATGAAAAGAAGCAGTAAAATGTAACTGATTCATTGCCTGGTTGACCATATAATTTGGTCAAATGTTGACTACTGAATAGCTTTTCCACATATTCTGTTAATCAGCTATGATCACCTCATTCTTCACTTTTGGAAAACCATGTTTCTTTCTTTTTCTTATTCTCATCATTAGAACTGTCAAAAATTTTGAAGGGTATGAAATTATAACCAACCTGCCAGTTAACAAGTTAGCCTACCACAGTTTCATGGATGATGACAGAAGAATCAGGACTCCTGGGTCAATAGACAGTTTATTACTCCTACTCCCAGCAATAGGAGTAACCAGAGTATCATTATTTTGGTGTCACTTCATGCTTCAATATGCAAAGGTCAACAGAAGTCAGGCCAAGTGGCACCCAGCCATGCAGTAAATTGTGTTAGGAGAGGACCTAGGAGCCTACAGAATCCAAATCTTCATACTGAACAGTAAGAATATCAGTCCATTTTTTCCAAAGGGAGATACTATCTCTGTCTTCCAAGTCTATAAGCAAATTTGCCTTTTACTCTGGAGAGAAATACCGTCTCTATTTTCCAAAGCTGATTGCTATATAAACATCCTTGAAAAGATAGTCTAGGTTGGGCACAATGGCTCACACCTGTAATTCCAGCACTTTGGGAGACCGAGAGTTGGAGACTAACTTGCATGACATAGCAAGACCCCATCACTACAAAAAAAAAAAAAAAAAAATAGCTGGGTATGGTGGCGTGTACCTACAGACCCAGCTACTTGAGAGGATGAGGTAGGAGGATTGCTTGAAGCCCAGGAGTTGGAGGCTGCAGTGAGTTATGATTGTGGTGCTGCACTCCAGCCTGGGTGACAGAGTGAGACCTTGTCTCTAAAAGCAACCAAACCAAGCAAAAAAAAAAAAAAAAACCAAAGAAACAAACAAAAAACAGTGCCTTTGCTCTCAAGATATGTAGAAATGCAGGAAATCCATAAGAATCATCTCCTAACAATATATTTTTACTGATTATCTTTTTGTCCTCAAATTTCTTGAAACATGTTTGTTAAACTCCCTCACTCTATTATTGGGCATTTGCATATTTTATTGTTTAATTCTGACAATTTATTATGGCCCTACCTAGACATGTCATTACTGTTTTAAGCTGGGTAAAATGGTCCTTCTCATATCTGTGCTAATAGCTTACTTATAACCACCTTCCTCCAAAGAAGAAATAAAGATGGAGGACTTAAATTTTTTAGAGATTATAGTATTACAGTGTATGCTTCTAGTGGCCATTATGCTTTAAATATTTTCCATCATGTAAATCACAGAATAATCTATTTGTCAAGTATTATTTTCTTCACTTTAGAGATGGACAATCTGACATTCAGAAAAATAAAGTAATATTATCCCATAGCATTATTTGGATTTTAATTTAATTTAGGCTTGTTATTCCTAAACCTTTCTTTATAATGACATATCTTCAAGCAATAAATCTTTTGCTTGTTGTTCACTAAAAAGCTCATTTTCAATTTTTTTTTATTTGTTAAATATCAGATTTCTTTAAGGTGGACCTTGACTATGGCAATTGGTTGTTATGGACTTCTTATAACAAATTTTGAAGTGAGAAATTTTTTGTCATCCTAATATAAGAGCTTTAAAATAAAAGAAATTGCCAAGCAACTCTAAGCCTCAGTTTCCTCAGGTGTAAATTGGGAATACAGCCTACTTCCTAAGATTCTTGTAAAAATGAATGAGGCGGTACATGAATGAAATATAGTTCAATATGTGAAACATGGTATGCCTTCAGTAAATAGTAGCTAACTATCATTTACAAATCTTTATACAAAAAAAAGGACAAATTCCAATATATACATTTAAAAAACATTGTCTATAGCTGGCTAAATAAGAGCTTTATTTTCCAGAATACCATGTAACTTCAAGAGGATTTATTTGAGGCTAATAACATATGTTAAAGCTGAATCATACTTTCATAACTGGGTTTCTAACAGACCTGTGTAGATCGCACTAAATATAATGGCAAACAAATATTTTGCCTTCCTATAGTGAGGATAAGGGGGTAAATGGCACCCTGAAATACATACTAGGCAAACACTACATGTATATATAAGGGTAATGGACTCCCAAATCATAACATATCCATTATTTTAACATGTATTTGCAGTTTTTTAAAAATTATAAATTCATTTATTTAAAAAATTGCTAAGTAAACTTGCTCTACCTCAGCCCCTGCATAGCAAAGTAGTAAAATTGATTAATGTAGCCATTATGTTCTATTCATAATGTGCATTGTAAGTGTCCAACTGTAAAAATGCAATAAAATGTTTCCTTCCAGGTAATTTTTATAAGTTCTTCTGTTCTTTTCAACTGCTTACTCAAGCATGCCAATAACAATGTATTTTAATGTTGGCATAACATACAGAAATGAAAAACAGGACTCTGCTAGGCAAGATATTTTTCTGCACTTTATTCTAAACAGATTATCATTCATAAAGGGTTCATCTGCAGCAATATCTTAAAAAGTTCACATAATTGCCAGTTAAGTACATTTGTTTCCAAAATTTAGCCAGCATAATATTAGACATTATATTTTTGGACCATATAAGTGAATGTTTCTGCCAACCAATTTCAATCAACTGTAACTTTTTTGCAATTTCTCCTCTAGTGCCAGTTGAAAATGCATATGCTCTACCATCCCCATTAAATTCTCATATTCATTAGAACATGAGATTAATATTGAAGCCAAGCATTTTATCATCATAATAATTTGCATATGTATGGGTCTTTTACATTTAAAACACATTGCAGATCTCAAAAATTTTCACATTATACCTTAGAGCAAGATTTTAGTAATTTTAATAATCAGTCATCTAATTCTTGGAATGACAGGAAAACAGACTACCAATGAGAATTTTAAAATAGGAATGAAGCAGAAACAATAGGCGGTTATAATGAATCTTTGCTTAGTTCAGTAAAATGACCCTATATTTAGATAGATTTGACTACCCTAGAAATTGTGTAAAACAGGAACAGAAATTTAAAGATTGAAACTGATCACCAGAATCATGTTCAGAAATTATTTTCATGTAATTTAATTTCCTTTGATGTTTAATATGAAAAAAAATTAAGGTAGCTAATCCACTATGCTATTGTTATAATTTATTTTTATTATTTATTTAATTTTTAAAAATGCTATTTACCAGCAGACTACTTGTGTTAAAACATATGCAAATTGTGATTTTACTTCTGGTTGTCAAAGTATATGAATTAGATAAAATATAATGAACAGAAAATTTACTAAACAGTTTAAGAAATTATAGTTCATATATATATATATAAAAATAGGGAATATAAAAAACATTTGGTTTACTCTAATCAACTGGGGAATCTTAAAGACAAAACATCTTTAGATTACAAAATTTTTAAAGGAAGAGAATAATTTTCTTTATTTTATATGGCATGTGTTACATAATATGGTACCTGGTATGCTAAAAGTGGCTCAATGACACTGATTAAACATTGGTGGATATTATAAGGACAGCAATTCAAAATTAGGTTAATAATTAACAGTTAGCTTGTAAAATACTCTATAAAATAAATTATATTAGAAATTGGATTTAAGTGATTTTTGGCTGAGGTAATACTGCCTGGAAAGCAACATTTATAATTGCTTCTCTTTACAGTCAAATTGTTTGAAAGTTGTTAACATGCCTTGTTGGAAATATTTGTAATGGTAGTAGAATTTTGTTCTTAGAACAAATATTTGGAACATTTTGACATTATTGTTACGTCTATCTCAATGTTCCCTGGTCCTCGGTCCCCAGTGTCAAGAGTGAGTACTGGTACTGAGTTGAGCTGATGATGGAGTGATCACAAATACAAAACAATCCCACACAAATATTTTATTACAGAAAAGAAAGAAACTATACAAAGGGAAAGTAAAGAAGAAAGCTATCCAAAATGAAAATACAATCCAGAGACAGGAATGTATCAGTCTGCACGAGTGGAGAAAGACACTGAGGTCTCCCAGGTGATTTCCTTTTATTGGCCTGGTCCGGGGGTGGGCTTACAGGAGGTGTGGGATATTACCAAATGATTATCAGGTGTTCTGTGTTTTCCTGAAGTCCTTCCCCCGATTGGTCTCCAGCTTCTCTGCCCCTAAGAACCACCATCCTGGCCTACACCCACCACCTACAGATTTAATCCCTACCTAACATATGGTTCACTTTCTAGCAACAATCTGAGAAAGTCTAATAAATGGAAGGGATACCCCTCAAAATGCCTTAATGGGCTTGACATAAGAGGGAACTTTTATGATCTGGACCTGTGAGGGTGTATTATGTGTAATAATAGGATATGGAGTCAAAGAGTCTTTTTAATATGTTTATATGAAACTTTTGGAAAACTGGGGAAATATTATCCTACATTGGAATTGATCCACACTTCCAAATATGGTCAGTCAAGGAGGCTGTTTTCTACTTAGGTAAACCTTAAGATGATCACTCAGAAATGTCTGAGTCTCCTACCCACAAAATATTTCACACCGAGCATTAAGTATTATATTGCCTGGGAGGTAAGTAGTATTATCACCATATTAAATATGAGGGAAATAAAGTTAGAAGATGTTATGTGACGTGTCCAAATCACTTAATTTCTCCAATTTGTTGTTATTTCTATAGAAGACTATGGTGTGTCAGTCCATTTTGCATTGCTATAAAGAAAATACCCAAGGCTGGGTAATTTATAAAGAAAAGATGTTTATTCGGCTCATGGTTCTGCAGACCGTACAAGAAGCATCTGCTTATGGTGAGGGCTTCAGGGAGCTTCCAATCAAGATGGAAGGTGAAGGGGGGAGCAGGTGTTCCCCATGGCAAGAGAGGAAGCAGGAGAGGGAGGAGGTGGTGCCAGCCTCCTTTAAACAACCAGCTCTCACATGAACCAATAAAGTGAGAACTCATTATGGCAGGGAGGGCACCAAGCCATTCATGAGGGATCTGCCCCCATGACTCAAACACCTCCCACCAGGCCCCACATTCAACACTGGGGATCAAATTTCAACATGAGATTTGGAGGGGCCAAACATCCAAACCATATCATCTAGTATTTCCATTTTTGAAGAAGCAACAGTGGTGAAATAAAGAGCGCTTAATGAAAATCAGGATAACGTGAACAGTTTGATTAATTTCACTCAACTTTTTTGAAACATTGACATTAAACAATTTATTTTATTTATTTATTTATGTAAATGCCACCCTCTATGCCTTTTAAACTTATCCCCCAGCCCTGCTATTCCACCTGGGTCATGGGTTCTCTTAATTATATCTCAGTAGGTAGGTTTAAATTTTCAATTGGTTTTGGTTGTTAAATTCTCTTGCTGTGGCTTTCAAATTTAGGTTAGTGCAATATACACCTTAAGTTTCATATCAGAGTCAAAGCTCTTGCCTTGCTAAGGTAGGCTGGGTCTATGTCTCCAGTGGTGTGAGAGAACCAGGAGCAGTCGGACGCATGTGCAGCTCTTTCACATTCGCCTCTCTTGTCCAGTGACATTTTTCCTTGGTGAAAGGATAAGAAGGAGATGGTATTGAATAAAAGGAATTTCTCTGTTTGAGTTTTTGGGGCATGCCAGTCGGCCATCATCCTTTTTTGTCAGTTATAATAGAAATCATACAAAATAGGAGAGAATAAGTTGTTCTGCATCCCACTCCCTTTTCGCTTATCATAACTGATCTAAGTCATTGTCTTTGGTTTTGCTGTGGATACACATAGGCCACAACAGGCCTCACTGATTAAAGCTCAAACACCTGCCCCGTGCATCACTGGACACTTAGTCTGACATCTGCACAGGAAGCCTAGAGGCACGTTCCTAACATGCCTGGAACTAGGAGTCACACTCTGGTAGTCCCAGAAAACATGGGAGCATCAGTGCCGCCTGTCCTTCACAACTCTAACTAGGCAAGGGTGACATCCATTTCCTGGGACTTTTCAGAAACATATATTTAAGGGTTTTCCTTACCTAATCTCAGACTGGCCATACCATCTGTCCTTCCATTGCTCACGCTGATCCCGTGCCAATTTAGTGTCACAAGTGCAAGTCATTAAGCCCAATGGCCAAGTGGATAACCTACTGGGAAAGTAATGGGATAACTCACCTTCACAATCTTTCCTCCCTCAAAAGACCACCTACGTCCCTGTGTCCCAACTGTAGTTCTCCTAAATTGGAGAAGGCAGGTGGGAGAGGAATGCAATCACACTTTTGCTAAAAGCGTCCCTCACATCAGGTTCTGCTGTTCTCTGAACTCAGAATGTAGGGCACTGACGGTTTGTTTTTCTCAGTTGTGGGCTACACTACTCAATTCTGTGAAAACTAGTCAATTACTCCAGTTTGGCAATTTAATCTACCATGTTCCAAAAATGTAATGCATTCTGTCATTAGAATTCTAAGATATTGTAAAGGTAAACATTGCCTCTGCTTCATGAGTCAGCCAGAATGGGAGAAGGGCCTTGGACAGGAATAAGAAACATCGTACTTGCCCTTTTTTCCTTTTGTACGCTCTTCAAAGTTCACTGAGCAGTGATCTCTTTCACTGTGTTTTAAACTTTGCTTTATGTTTTCTACAGAGCAACCTCTCTTGTGAGGAATTATTTTTTGGAAAGCTGAGAAGGAATTGTCAGAGTTTTCTTAAGCTTTAGTGTGTAAAGACTCACTATAATGCTTGTTAAAAAGAAATTCAAGAGAGCTATTCAAACAGATCTGGTACCATGAGACTAAGGCAGAGAATAATGGGTACGAGAATCTATTTTTAAAAAGCAACCTCACTATTTCTAACAAAGATTAATAGACCACAATTTAAGAAACAAGGTGTTGCTGTGTTTTTAATAAATTTTAGCATCGTTTATGGGGCACAAAATTTTCATTCTCAGTAAATTTAATGATCCTTCTAGAATTATATTCATAATATCTCTGCTGCCTTATATATGTACAAGAAAAGTATTAAACTAACATTGTTTTGTGAAGAGAAAAATGAAGCTTGGAGAGAGAGATGATTTTCCGTTTCCTAGTTAATAATAGGATGATATTGTTCTATCAATATTACCTCTAATTCTTCTATCATTATGATTGCATATATTTGTGTCTATAGATCAGAAATCCTGTTTGCCCTCCATTATTTCAAAATATATTATTATGCACAACAGAGCATTTAAATGTTTGCCAGCTTTAGTTAGGGAAGAATCAATGTATTTCTTATGATACTCCTGAATGGGAAGTAAACTAGAAACCAGCCATAGAGTGTAGATATTATAATAATTCTAACTAAAGTTTTCAGAATGAACAAAAGGATGCAGACCTCTAATTGAATACAAATTGCACCTACTTTTTAATCTTTAGTTAGTTTTCAGTCCTGAATACAAGCTTCAGTTTCTAGAAACCCACAAAAGGTAGGATAGAGATTTCAGTAGCAATTTTCTCTCCTTGAAGATGAAAATCAATTTGGTTTATCCTCTCTGAGATATCTCACATAGGGTTGAGAGAATAACCGAACAGAAAAATAAATCTCCTTCCTTAATTTACACCTCTTTCCTTTAATTTGTTGCATAGCATTACATATTATCAGGTTCTTTCCTCTTTAGGTTATAGGAAACAACAGGAGGAAGAATAATCTAACTATAGGCAAGATGTTAAGACAGATCTCTGTATTAAATTAGAAAGATAGCATAATATCCTGACTTTATTACCGTGGTGGTGCTCATATATTTCTCAAGACCTGATCTGTATAGGGACATTCTTAAACGTATGAGTGGTTTTTAATAGCACATTTTAGGACTTCCTGTAATTCTCTATATCCTTTTGTCCTTTCAATGGAATAAACCAAAATACCTTTCTAACATGTTCCAGCTATTCTACTCTAAGGTACACAGTGTAAAAACTCTGTTTCTGACCTTTTGCCCAGGAGATTCCGAAATGATGGATATTGTTGTTTTCTTTATCCTTGATGAGGCATTTAGTTTAACAGAAAGATTTTGATCTTTCTTTATTTCTCACCAAGTATTTGTTGGGTAGTGAAGCCTGGCAAGTTCACCTTTTCCCAGTGCAAACTGAAGAATCAATTGATTCTTGTCTTAGAGCAATTAGCTCCCAGATAACACAAATAGACAAGGCATCTCACTAAGTGGGTACAAAGAAAAAAATTACCTAAAAATATTTTACTTTTCAGGAACTGACAATAGAAATATCCAACATATACTGTCAACAAGCTTCATAGGTAGATCGAACAAAACTCTACTGGAACACTATTGTCAGAAACATGTGATGAATACATTCACCACATAGAGTTATCACATATTGGTGAAAGAAATATACTCTGAAGCACCATGGTTCAAAACATAATTCACAGACAGAGATCAGAGTTGGTTTCAGCTGGGAACATGGAACATAGTAGAAATTCAGATTCTTATCCTCAACCCCAAACGTACTGAATCAGAATCTGCATTTTATTAATGTTCAATCTCCTGCTCTAAAACGAACACACACACACACACACACACACACACACATATATTTAAGGATACATAATTTGATCCACAGTTTAGCTGAAACTTTAACATTGTACAGATAATTAACAAGAGATTTTTGTAGTAATTTTGATATGAATATCCGTTTTTAAATCTCCTATCAGAAGCCAAATCCATATAACATCAATATCTTTAACTGATTTCCTGATATTAAACTTTATGTTTAATTTATTGGAGAGACTCCCCATAGTACATGTGTACACATTGTTATATTCAGTTTACAATACATATTTTCAAAAACAGTACCTGTAATAAATATGGCCCTTTTAAGTTATATTGCAACATATTTTGACTGACAGAAAATAATGAATAAAATACATTAATGAAAGACAAACCTCGTCTATTTATGATAAGTGAGTATAGCAAAGGCTCAACCATGCAAAGAAATGTAATTAACAACTGCCTGGAGCAAAGTTAAGACAATGCCCCTGCAGAAGTCCAGATGCCTTAAAAACAGTTGTTCTCAAAAGTGGTCTAGAGACGAGTGCATCAGAATCATCTTAGTTACATGTTATAAATGCAAAGATTTGGGCTCCATCACAAGCTTACTGAAGCAGTCATTGGATGTATGTAGAATTCCTGAACTCTGAGTTTTAACTTCCCTGGTAATTCCTATGCATATTAAATTTGCCAATCATTGATTTAAAAAAACATTCTATATTATACTGTTGTGTTATAGAAAACTGTATCTGTATATCAGTCATTAATAGGTGATTGAAAAAGAATTAATTTTCTCAGCCAAATAAGGATTCAAATATACCTATAAAATTTCTCAGAACACCACTTCAACAAATATGCTAACAGACTGTCTAATGATTTCTGCTCTCTACATGAATTCTGATTCTTTCTAGTATTTTCCATTTATGAACTTTATGGGAATATGCGGTTCTGTGAATTCCTACTGGGAAGAAGAGAATAAATTGCCTGAGTTCTTTCCTTTTTATGGTATCTACTCTTTCACAACTTTACCTTCAATTTAAATGAACACTGCAGGACAGTTTCAGGAATATAATACTGCTCTTAGAACAAATGGTTTTTAGAACTGTCACTTAAAAGGAGGGAGAATAAACCTACGAAAAGTTTGTTTTAGTTCCAACTTTTTTGTCTATTAATATAACCTCTGGGAATATCATTTAACCCCTCTTAGCCCAATTTGGAACATGAAACAGCTAGACTAGAATATCCCTAATGTCCCTTCCACTTGAAGTAGTCTATGATTCCAAGTAAACTGTATTTAAATCTTCATCTTAAGAAGCATTATTTTAAAGAAAATAATTTCTATAACTCAATAGGAATTGTTTTCTATATTTTTTTAAAACAACTCACTATAGAAGATTCTAGTTTGTTTTTGTTTTTTGTTTTATTCATACAGGGTCTCCTTCTGTTGTCCGGGCTAGAGTGCAGTGGCGTGATCATAGCTCACTGCAACCTCAGACTACTGGGCTCAAGGTAGCCTCCTGCTTCAACCTCTTGATTGGCAGGGACTACAGGCATATGCCACCACACCTGGCTAATTTTTTATTTCTTCATTTTATTTTTTGTAGAGACAGTGCCTTATTGTGTTACTCAGGCTGGTCTCAAACTCCAGGGCTCAAGTGATCCTCCTGCCTCGGCCTTGCAAAGTGCTAGGATTACAGGCGTGAGCCACCACACCCAGCCCACTATAGAAAATTCTTTTAGGATAATTTATGTTGGAAATTTGTAGTATTGACTTTTGCAAGTATCTTCCTTTGAGCAACAAATTCACATCCAATTAATTCTTGGACTAGGTCACTAGCAGAACTTTCTTTAGAACCAAAGATGTCAAATTCTTATAATGGCAGCATCTTTTGCAGGTCATATAGAGCACAAGGTTGCAACCTCACAGATATACATATACTCCAATATGGTGGATTGTTTTACTTCATTTTTTAAATGGTTTTGTGTGCCCTCAAGTTAATAAGACAAGTTACTGGAAGACGTAACACATTTATTAATTGGAAGTATCAATACTTATATATTATATCTTTCTGAAACTGATCCCTAGATTTGTTGCAAGTACCACACAAACTCTCTACACAATTAGATTGTACAAATGGAACCTCTTTTTGGCTGAGTAGTATTCCATAGTGTGTGTGTATCTCATTTTCTTTATCCACTCATGAATTGATGGACACTTAAGTTGATTCCATATCTTTGCAATTGTGAGTTATGCTGAGGTAAACATTCAAGTGCAAGTGTCTTTTTGATAAAATGATTTCTTTTCCTTTGGGTAGATTCCCAGTAGTGGGATTGCAGGATTGAATGGTAGGTTGACTTTTAGCTTTTTGAGGAATCTCCATACTGTTTTCCATAGAGATTGTACTAGTTTCCAGTCCCACCAACAGTGTATGAGTGTGCCCTTTTCTCTGCATCCACACCAACATCCATTGTTTTATTGCATGTTCTCACTCATATGTGGGAGCCAAATATTAAAAACAATTGATCTCATGGAGACAGAGAGTAGAATGATAGTTACCAGAGGCTGGGAAGGGGTTTTTGACTTCTTAAAAATGGCCATTCTGACAGAGGTAAGGTGGTATCTCACTGTAATTTTAATTTGCATTTCCCTAATGATTAGTGACAAACATTTTTTCATATGTTTATCTATTTTCTTTTGAAAAATAATCTGTTCATGTCTCTTGCCCACTTTTTGATGGGGTTGTCTTTTTTCTTGCTTTTTTTTGAGTTCTTTGTAGATTCTGGGTATTAGTATTTTATCATGTGCATAGTTTGCAAATATTTTCTACCATTCTGTAGGTTGCCTGTTCCCTCAATTATTTCCTTTGCTGTGAAGAAGCTTTTTAATTTAATTAAGTTCCATTTATTTTTGTTGTTTCTGTATTTGCCTTTGGGGTCTTAGTCATAAATTCTTTGCCTAGAGGCCAATGTCTAGCAGAGTTGTTCCTACATTTTCTTCTAGAATTTTTATGGTTTTTTTGCCTTACATTTAAGTGTTTTATCCATCTTCAATTAATTTTTATATATCATGGAGATATGAGTCTTGTTTCATTCTTCTGCATATACCTGTCCGATTTTCCCAGCACCATTTATTCAATAGGGCATCTCTTCCCCAGTGTATGCTTTTGTCTGCTTGTTCAAAAATCAGTTGGTCATAGCTATATGGTTTTATTTCTGAGTTATCTCCTCTGTTCCATTGGCCTATGTCTGTACTTTTATACCAGTACCATGTTGTTTTGGTTACTATAGCTTTGTAATATAATTTGAAGTCAGTTAATGTGATGCCTCTGGATTTGTTCTTTTTGCTTAGAATTGCTTCAGCTATTATTCGGGTACTTTTTTTATTCCAAATGAAGCTTAGGATTATTTTTTTCTAGATCTGTGAGATAAGACATTGGTATTTTGATGAGAATTGCATTGAATCTGTAAATTACTTTAGGCAGAATGGACATTTTAACAATGTTGACTCTACCAATCCATAAACGTGGGACATTTTTCCATTTGTTTGTGTCATCTCTGATTTTTTTCATCAATGTTTTGTAGTTCTCCTTGTAGATATCTTCACCTCCTTAGTTAAGTGTATTCCTAAGTATTTTATTTTCTTTGTAGCTATTGTAAATGGTATTGAGTCCTTGATTTAACTCTCAGCTTAACTGTTATTAGTATTTAGAAATGCTACTGATTTGTGTAGATTGATTTTGTAACCTGAGAATTTGCTGAATTTATTTATCAATTCCAGGTATCTTTTGGTGGAGTCTTCAGTGTTTTTTACATACAGGATCATATTATCAGCAAACAGGGATAGTTTGATTTCTTCTTTCCCAATTTGGATGCCCTTTATTTCTTTCTCTTGACTGATTGCTCTGCCTAAGGCTTCCAGTACTATGTTGAATAGAAATGGTGATAGTGAACATCCTTTTCTTGTTTCAGTTCTACCTTGTTTCAGTTCTTAGGGGGAATGCTTTCTACTTTTTCCTATTTAGTATGCTTGCTGCAGGTTTGTTACATATGGCTTTTATAATTTTGAGGTATGTTCCTTCTACTAGTTTCTTGAGGGTTTTCATCATTAAATGGTGCTGGATTTTGCTGAATGCTTTTTCTGCATCTATTGAGATGATCATATGGTCTTTGTTTTTGCTTCTGTGTATGTGGTAAATCACATTTATTGATATGCATATGTTGAACCATCTTTGCATCCCTGGGATGAGACCTACTTGATCATGCTGAATCATGTTTTTGATGTGTTATTGAATTAGTTTGCTAGTATCTTGTTGAGGATTTTTGCATCAGTGTTCACAAAAGATATTGGTCTGTAGCATTCTTTTTTTGTTGTGTCCTTTTTTTGCTTTTGTATCATGGTGATACTGGCTTCACAAAATGAGTTAGGGAGGATTCCCTCCTTCTCCATGCTATGGAATAATATCCATAGTATAGGTGCCAGTTCTTCTTTGTAAGTCTGGTAGAATTCAGCCATGAATCCATCTGGTCAGGGTTTTATTTGTTGTTGTTTTTGTTGAGAAATTTTTCATTACTTACTCAATCTCACTGCTCATTATTGGTCTGTCCTATATTTCTATTTCTGGCTGATTCAGGCTTGGGAGATCATGTGTCCCAGGAATTTATCTACTTCCTCTAGGTTTTCTAGTTTGTGTGCATAGACGTTTTCATAGTATTCACAGTTGATATTTTGTATTTCTGTGGCATCAGTTGTAATGTGGCTTCTTACCATTTCAGGAAAGACTTAGTGGATGTATAAGTGGGAACAGTCATTCATACAACCTATGAATCATCAAGAAAATTATGTTTATTTTCCCGTTTTCTTAAAAACGTAAAAGTGTACTTCTTCAGCAAGTTACAGTATATGCAGCAACCAAATGTGAATCGTATTAGCCTCTTTTTTTTTTTTGGACAAACTGTGTGTAGTCTTACAAGATCTGGAGGGTGGACAAGTGTTTAGTTGCCATACTAATTAATCAAATTAAAGTTATATAGGCATTTAGGTGTTTAACTGCCCAAGAACTAGTGATGCAGTAATGAGTTTCAAACATATGGGAAATCATAAATCGATATTTACATGTCAAATAAGTAGTAGTGTTTAAATCAAAACTTCCAATTATTATCAATTTTATCTAGTTATTTTGAAATGAAGCTTTACATGACTTAAATACTTTAGATTATATATGAGAAACTAATGAAAACTTATTGCAAAATGAGATTGACTATGACTCCTTATGAGTGAGAGAGGGCTAGATTATTTTCAAAGAACAGTTGCAATTGTCCTTTTATCCATATACCTTCATTTGCAGTACCTCCCATTACAATCCTTTGAAACTGGGCTTCGGCCTTCTCTCTTAGAACACTATGACTACCATTTGAGTAAGTTCAAGTTAGCCTGTTGGAGAAGAAAAGAGCTGTCAGTGATGAAGCCATCTTAGATATCTCAGCCAACTCCAACTAACCTAGCAGCTGACCACAGAAGCATGGCTTATTACATAGTATTGCCTATGGCAATAGATATATGATACCAAGGGGTTTGTTTCAGAGGTCAGAGGGGAAAAATTCACCCACACTATCACTGTGGATGTATGTAGAAGGACTAGATGTAATTTTCTTCAGTCAAATATTAATTTGATACAATGAACAATTTAATTTGAATTAATAATTTATGTAATAAATGAATTAAAATTAATTAATTAAATAGATTAATTGAATTGAATTAAAATTAATTAATAAGGAAAAAGTTGTTGATATGAAAGCTAAGCAAAAATATTTACTGCAAAAAATGAAAAAAATAATGTGAGATAAAATCCAGAGAAAGGAGAGAAAACAGCTGGAGATATCAAGAGGAATGAAGAATGTATGCTTGAAGAAGACTTTCTGAAGATGTTTTATGAAACAAAAATTTAAATTTTATAAAGCAGAAAATTTTATTTCTTAAAACAGAAAGTTTATATTCCAAGACAGATAAAGGCAAACTGACAATTTATGAAAAATGCAATCAAAGATGAGCTTGCTGAGTAACAAAGAGTTATTACAAAATATATTGCAGTATTTTATGAGTGTCTTTAATACTAGGACTAATATCAAAGGCAATGTTAAAATAGTTGAAATAGTATTTCAATTAGAAGGACTTCTAACATCATTGTTATAATATTGTTCTGAAAATTCTAAGCCATTCCAGCAGGTAAGAGAAAGATATGAAGTAGAAATACTGAAAAGAAATCGAAGACATATGATTGTTTTCAGATAATATGACTAAATATTTGGAAACATTAGAATGTCAACAAACTATTCTAAGCAGTATAAATTTCAATCACACTATTATATACAAATTAATATAATAAAATTTATAATGTTTAATATAAGCCAATTTCACTGGAGTTAAGTGAAATCTCATTGTGGTTTTGATTTGCATTTCCCTGATGATTAGAAAAGTTGAGCAATTTTTTTATGTTTGCTGGCCATTATTCTGTCCTCTTTTGAAAAGGAACACTCATACACTGCTGGTGGGACTGCAAATTAGTACAACCTCTATGGAAAGTAATATGGAGATACCCCAAAGAACTAAAAGTAGAACTACCGTTTGATACAGCAATCCCACTACTGGGTATTTACCCAAAGGAAAAAAAGGCATTCTATAATAAAGACATCTGCATTTGAACATTTATAGCAGCACAATTTACAATTGCAAAGATGTGGAAACAATCCAAGTGCCCATCAATACATGAGTGAATTAATAAAATGTGGTATATGTATACCATGGAGTATTACTCAGCAATAAAAAACAATGGTGAATTAACACACCTGGTATTATCCTGGACGGAGCTGGAGCCCATTCTTCTAAGTGAAGTATCACAAGAATGGAAAAACAAGCACCACTGGTACTCACCATCAAATTGGTACTAACTGTCAATACTTATGTGCACACATGGAAATAACATTCATCAGGGGTCGGGCAGGTGGGAGGGGGATGGAGGGGATGAGAAAACTCATGCTTAATGGGTGCAGGGCACACTGTCTGGGGGATGTTCACGATTGTAACTCTTCTTTGGACAGTGCATAGGCAATATATGTAACCAAAGTGTTTGTACCCCCATAATATTCTGAAATTTAAAAAAATAAAAACAATTATAGTATTTATATATACAGACACATACTAATTATGAAATATATTGGAAATATTATGACATTATCAGGTTACATTACACAGGCGCTGTTCTAGATGCTTTATGTAACTCATAGGTCTTGTAAGAACTACTCTTATAATCCCCAATTTGAAGGTGAGAAAACTGAGGCTTACAGAATTTAAATGGGCTATCACCACATAGATATTAAGTAGCTACAACATTCCAACCTCAAACAGATTAATTCTCGAATCTGTTCTCTAAACTTCTTCCTGTACTATCCCTTGATCTTAATCACAGTTGCAACACAAAAGATGAAATACCAAAGTTAAACTTAATATTTTTGCATGATTCATTATGAAAAATATAAAATTTTTATAAAAGCAGAGTTGGAAAACTGGGAGGCATGAACCATATTATTTTTATTTATTTTCCTATTCTTATAATCAGTACACTGCCAGGCACATCTGTTAAATGTTTAATAAATGTTAATGAATACATAAACTAATAAAATACAATATTGTAGAGACATTTTAAGAAAGAAGCATTCCCATTTGCTGTTGGTAAGGTGTTAAGTTTGTATAATACAAACAAAAAGTTTATAACTTTTTGAAGGAAAATTGATATTAATGGTTAGAGTTGAAAATATGTATACTTTTTAACCAGGAAATCCTCTTTTACCATTTATTGTACATAAATAATCTATACAAAGGAAGAGTGCTTTGGCAGCAAAGAACTGAAAACTTGATAAATCATGAATTAAAAAAGGAGCTTATGTTTTCCTCAGATAATTGGACATGGACAATGTTTGGTGTTGGTAAAGTAGTTCAAAATCTGACCAATTTTAAGACTTTCTCTCATTCTTTCCTGACATCCTTAGTATCTTGTATTGTTTCTCCTTGTACTTGTTTCATCATGGCTTCAATATGCTCGATTTATCTCCATATATCAAGTCTGCATTCCAGAAAGGAAGAAGGAGAAAGCGACAGCAGCAATTAATTCTCTTTTACACCTGTTACTTCTATCAGGAAGTAAAATATCTTACTGAAAAGCCACCCAGCAGATTTTATACTAAGTCTAATGTTTCGAAAGTAGTTATTCTAACTGCAAAAGAAGATAGGAAAGCTTTTGTCTGAAGTTCAGCACTCAGTCAATATTGTTTGCTGTACTCTTGACATCAATGCTGAAATATATATGTAAAGTAAGTAGCCATGTGCCATCAATATCATAAGAAAAGAAAAAAAGCTAGAAAAACATGTAAGTAACTATGAATAGGACATTAATCAATTATCATATAGCCATGTAGTAAAAAAGAAGGAGAAGAAAGAATTAGAATCAGCCCGTCATTAAACACCTCACATTTGGTGCAAAGTGTCAAAGTAGTTGATCATACCTCTAGTTGTTATGGTGATAGAAAAGTCAAAAACTAGGTAAAAACTATAAAATATTTAAATGGGAAAAAGAAATTCTCATATTAGCCATGCTTTAAAATGCACCATTTTCAGCAAAACTGAAGACATTTAGATCTTAGCTCTTAAGACTGCAAGCATCAAAGTGATCTCTTAAGCATCTGGGAGCCAGCTTAGTCTAGCCTTTGGTATGCTACCAAAGACCCAAGTGTCACAAACCACTGCAAATAGGGGACTGATGCTATTAATAAAGCAACAATACACATACTTCTTTTTCTCTGTCTTCCTTATCCCTAAAACTGATTTTTTTTCTTTCTTTCCTTCTCTCTCTTTCTTTCTTTCTTTCGTGGGCCAAGTTTTCTAGATTAACATATTTGCTCATCTGTATATGTTAATTTCCTAGGGGTTTTTTGTTTGTTTGTTTGTTTTTGACAGAGTCTCACTCTGTCACCTTGGTTACAGGGAAGTGGTATCATGGTAGCTCACTGCAACCTCAAATTCCTGGGCTCAAGTGATCCTTCTGCCTCAGCCTCCTGAGTGGGTGTGATTACAGGTATGTGCCACCACACCCAGCTAATTTTTCTATTTTTTGTAGAGACAGGGTCTTGCTCTTGCTCAGACTGGTCTCAATTGATCCTCCCTCTTCAGCCTCCCAAAGTGCTACCATTACAGGCATGAGCCATTGCGCCTGGTCTATTCCCTAGTTTTGATCAGCAATATATATCACTGCAACATTTATGAACCAAACAGAACAAAGAGACATGCAATGTTTTATTGCTACTGTTTTAAAAAATTAAAGCTTTTCTCCCCATCTATAAATATTTCAACCCATACTGAACTAGTCATAGAAAAATAGATGCCTAAGTCTATATCTAAGCATCATAAATTGATAGCAATCTGAGTCATAGTCCATTAGGTGTGATTTATGCATCTCATTAAATATAGCTATAGAGAATTTTTTCTGCAAAGAACAGTTAATAGTAAACAAATTTACTTTGAAGAAGTTTAGATTCTTTACAAATAACACTTTCATGGTACTTCAGCACTTCTGTGTCTGTAATATTAATTAGCAGACCAAATCATGGTATGTGTTGAGTTTCTAACAACCAACTTATTTAATACTCTTTGTCACAAATAAAGCAATGCAAAGAAGTTATAAAAATCTATTTAAAATCTCATTAAAATTCTGAAAGCCTAAGTTTGGGAAAAGATATGATACAAATATCTCTGAAATATAACATTTCCTTATTTTTGTTATGAATAACATGATTTTTACCATAGTCATGTCTGAATTTCCCAAGTATTTTTTCACAAGGAAGTTTTAGTTGACAGTGGAATCACACTTACATAGTGTGGTACACTGTGTTATGGTTCCAAAAATGTTCATCCTCCTTAGCCCATTCTTTGACAGTACTTTATTTCAACACCTTGTTGATGCTGCATTTGGCCATGTGACTCACTTTGGCCAAAAAATGTTAAAGGATATGACACATGAACACATTCAAGCAGAGACTTTATATGTGCTTGTGTGGATTGATTTGTTCTCTTGTCATGAGAATTTCACATCCCATGATGTGTACCTTTTTAGCTTAGGCTCTGTAGACCCAAGTTGAGACACATGGAATGTATATAGATCCAATTCACAGCTTGGAGGCAAATTTACCTGATCCCTGTAGAGCCTAGCAGAGTCAAGCAGAGATCAACTAATCCATGTAAGTGTGAACATGAAGTAAGTGGTTGTGCATTTAAGCCACTTATTTTCCAGATTGATTGTTATGTAGCATTTATCTTCATGACCTTTGCTACAGCATAAAGATAACAAGTACAAAAGGTTTGCATTGTAGATTGGTAAATAAGGGAAACATGCATAATAAAATCACTCTTGAAAATCTTTCACTCACCAATAAAACACGTTAAAGTTAGTTTTGTGTAATATGTTCACATATATAATGGTATATTTATATATAAATGTATATTCCAAAAATATATGAAATAATTCATATGTAAATTATAATTTTAGAGTACATTTTAAACATCAGAGGTGGTTAGCTTATGGGAGAAACTTAAAGTGACAGCCGTTGAGGGAAGAGCATGACTTTTGTTTTGTGACCACTCCTGGGCATGTGTTAATTTAGTAGGCCTGCCTCCCTATAAAAGTGGTTATATGCCTTTTTCCTTTTATCTTCTATTTTTTTTTTGGCTGAATGTGCAATAACTCTGCAACCAATATGAGATCTGTATATATGTACCTATACTGTCACCATATTTTGTAATTTTTAATTAAATAAAAGTATGCTTGCACTCAATTATGTAATCATAGTTTTATTAATTGGTAAACTTTCTACAAATTATATGCAATTGCAATGGGATTTTAATTTTATTCCTGAAAACAGTTATTGATTTCTTTCCTAATCTGCATTATCTATTCTCTGGTAATTACGCCTCCCTCTTAACAAAATTCCAATGGCTTTTTCCATTCATTCATTTATTCATTTATTCAACCAGAAAGTAGATCATTTGTATGATCTAGGGTTACAACTGCTAAAGTTAAGCACTACCAGGCCATCTGAATCTTTGTAGCTATTCCTGTCATTTAGGATATTATTAGAGAATGATGGAATAGATTTTTGGTTATAATTTTGGGAGTTACACCAATTAACAAAACTATGATTACATGATTGAGTGTGCACATGTTTTGTTTAATTTAAAAATAACAAAACATAAAAATAAAAGAACATATATACATTAATTCATCTGAGAAGTATTTATTGAGTGTTAGTATATACTAGATAAGTTATAGAAACAAAATAACATCATACAGAACTTAAATTTAAATGATGGATGGCCGGGCATGGTGGCTCACGCCTGTAATCTTAACACTCTGGGAGGCCGAGGCGGGAGGATTACTTGAGGCCAGCAGTTCAAGATCAGTCTGGCCAAGAGTGAGACCCTGTCTCTACTAAAAATAGAAAAAATTAGCCGGGCGTGGTGGTGCATGCCTGTAGTCCCAGCTTCTCAATAGGCTGAGGCAGGAGGATCCCTTGAGCTCAGGAGTTTGAGGTTGCTGTGAGCTAGGCTGATGCCACGGCACTCTAGCCCAGGAAACAGAACAAGACTGTGTATTAATAAAAAAAAGAAAGAAAAAAAACTTAAATGATGGAGACAGAACAAATTATATATGCAACATATACAATTTCATATACGCATATATGTTATATATATATTTTTACATACAAACATATATAAAACACATCAACATATAATATAACAATAAGTGCTATAACAAAAGCAAAACCTGGCAAAGACTAAATAGCTGAAGAAAAATTAGTGATCTTGAAGCTATATATGAAATACATATATATGAAGATATATATGAAACACATGAAATAGTGACTAAGTGACATGGAGGATCAAATTAAATGTTAGAACAAATATTCATGGTAGCTGAGATGTAGAGAAGATAGAGGATGGAAATAAGGCAATATCTAAAGAAATAATAACTTTTTATTATATAGAAAATAATACAATGTTCTAGGACTATGAAAAATATGAATCCAAATACATTTTACAAAATTCTAGGAGGATAAGTAAATATAAATTTGTATACATGTTATTGAATGTTAAAGAAAAAGAGAAGATCTTAAAAGCAAGCAGATCAACAACAAAAAAGCACATTGCCCAAAAACTATGGGCAAATATGCATCACAGAATTTTCTATAACAAAAGTAGAAATTAAATGTAGTAGGATAATGTCTAACTGCTAACCTGGAGTAGTTTACTCAGAAAAATATTAGAAATGAGAGTAAAATAAAGATATTCCCAGTTTAATAAAATGAGGGAGTTTGGTACCTGAAACATAAATACATCTAAACAAGAGGGTACACTGACAGAAGATAGAAGATGAACTTAAGTCAACACAAGTGAGTAAGAAATATATTCCATAAAATAATTTCTTTAAAAAAAGGCAAAAAGGCAAAAAGCATATTTCACTTTTGAACAAAATATGTGCAAGATTTTTAGGGAAAAAAAGGAATGTCTAAATACATTAAAGATGAACTGAATACATTGAGTAATATTACATGTTTATTATAAATATATGCAATCTTTTCATACTGATCTATAGACAATATAATTCAACCCAAAATTGTAATATTTCATGGAACTAGCAATGTGATTCTAATATGTTTATGAGGATCAAGAGTAGGAAGAAAACAAGACTGAACATTTAAAAAGCACTCATATGAGCAAGTAGAGGAACTCCTTACAGGATATGATGATATTATAAAGTTCCAGTAATTAACACATTGTGATATTGTCACAGAGAAATAAAAAAATTAGATGCTTTCATATATTTAAATTTAATTTGACAGAGAATATATTGTAGATTAGGAGGAAAAGATGGACTTACTAAATATATTTTGCTGAGAAAATTGGTTATTCATGAAGAAAAAGCAAAATTAATTCTCTATATTTTGTTGCACAACTTTAGATGAGTGTAAGAAGTGAATATTAAAGACATAATTTTAATAGAAGAAATATAATACCTATATAATATCTTAATGACATAAATTGCCAACCTGAAATAATCAAAAGGATCAGAATCCAGCTTAAAAGAGTTTATTGAAACCCAAAGATATAACAAGCCATTTGGGTAACACATACTCCAAGGAATGGGTTCAAAGCTCCAAAGTTGAAAAGTTAAGGTCTTGCTTATATAGGTAGAAAAAAAAGGAATTTAACAGGATTACAACAATTTTCGTATATGGCTGGTTTACTAGTTACAGAATTTGCTTAGTTACAGCTGTTTTCTTTTCCTTTACAATTTAAAAGAGTATATTTAACATTCCATTTTACATAATGTGATAGTCCTGAGGTTTTTGTATAAAAGAAATAAAAGGGAAGTTAATCTATAATAAAGATCAACAGTAACAGAGAAGGGGTCTTCTCTGACATTCTTTATTACTTTAAAATATTTTATAAAACAATGTAGGTAAAGAAAAGTCTAATGTATAATCAGTAGAAGAAATGTTACAGCTGCCTAGGTTACAGCTGCCTGTCTTGTGACTCAGGTCCCATAGTTATATTCCTTTAACGCTCACAGTAATTTGAAGTTCCAACAGCTTTGATTTGAATTCCTTAGTTTTACAGAAGTAATTAACTGAAATATTCAACCAGAGAGGTATAAACTAATGAATTTCCAAGGTTCTGACAGGACTGGAAGATATTTGAACTCCATCTAGACAAAGTTGAAAGTTCAGATTCTTATTTATAATCTGAAGCATTCAGTGGAGATTACAAGTTTTTTGACATGGTGAGTTTGAGATGCCCATAAGATTTTAAAGTAAAGATATCATACAGATATTTCAAAATAGAGGAATAATAAAGAAAGTATGGGGTAAAAATATTAATTTGGAAGTATCTGTGCACATATGTAATTTAAATCCAAATCACTAGAAAAGATCACCTAGAAATAAGAATAATTAGAGAAGAAAATGTCTGTAGCCAGAGCTTTTGTGTACTAAAATATGCAGAGCTCTCTCTGTGTATTCATATATATATTCTGTAGGGTGAGGAGTTAGGAAAGAAAACTGAGGAACAGCAGAGGTTTATATGGCAGAAAACAAGGAGAATGAGGTGGATTGGACATTTGAAGAGAGAAAAAAATGTGTTAAGTAATCATCTCAGAAAATGCATAGTAAGAAAGGATTAGGAAACTAAATATGCTAGTTCCTACCCTATGCCAGTTCCTATCTCCTATGCCTGTCAGTTTGAATGTGACCCTAAAAGAAAAAAAAAAAAGCAAAACAAGGCTGCATAAGACATTTGACCTAAGTGTCAAATGTCAAACCCGTTTATATGTGGTGATAGAGCTAGTAAGACAAGACAAAAATTGAGTGTATTGGAAGCCATGTAATTTGTTATGTATAATTTTGTAAACATAATAATTTATTGCAGATAATACTTAACTGTATTTATTTATCATCTGGAGCTTGGTAAAGAGGCCAATTATTCACAGAGACAGGGTCTCTGTATTATTATGTAACTTGTCTGTTGGAATGTAACTTTGTAAAATGGAGCAGGTGATTCAGACTGCCAATTTATTCACTAACATAAAATTTGTTTCCCTTGGTGGTGCTAATAATAACACAATAACTCTTTTAGTGAGACAAACAGATTGTGCAAAGTCATTTATTTCTACCGCTAAAGGATGCTACAAAAACTATTATCTCTTACCTGAAATATCCTAAAGGAAAAGTCATCTGTAGATAAATATTTTAATTTTAAAGTATAAAGAATCATTTTATTCTCTTTTATCTTCATGTAGATATTGTTCACTGTCTTAAGAGTCCCTTTATTTTGGTTTATTGAAGCAATCACTAATATTTATGAAATTAGATAAAACCTTCGATTCTTTTAGTGGTTACCTGCATACCTATTTAAAATGTTCATCACATTCAAAGAACAATAAAAGGGATTTGATCTGGGTATGAAAAAAGTTACTATGTTTCATTCATTATAGTGTTTCATTCACTGTAACTAAGATGTCAGATTTATAGCATTTACTAGTGGATTGTCCCTGTTTTAAAAGCTGTTTAGGAATACTATCCTACTAACACTTCAAAATCAAAAGGAAAGAGTATTGTCCATGTGTGTGTGATATACACATACACATATATATGCAATTTACAATACAATGAAAGCAATTTATTTTTGGATATTCTTACATATTCTTGCATATGTAAAAGTGAAATGTAATACAATATGTGCATACAAATCTTTGGTGAAAGAAGGACACCTCTGAGCAATCTCTGGAACAAAGAGCAATCATAAGGAAATTTCTAAATTAATAGAGTGTACATAAAATGAAATCTTAGAGTATTTACAGTTTTAGATGTTCTATTAGAAAGAAAGACTAAACTGTAATATTAATGACCTAAATTTCTACAAAGCTGAAAATGGTAAATGCATATATCTGAGTGTAAGCAGAAGATAGAAATAAATTAAGAAAAGAGCAAAAATAAGTATAATAGAAAATAGAGAACTATAAATATTCACTAAAGTAAAAATTTGTTTTTATGCAATTATTGAAAATGATAAACCTCTTGTAAGATTGCTCAATTAAAAATATGCATTTCCAATATCAGACATTAAATAAAGAAAATATGTACAGATTCTATGTAATAAATGGGATTATGAGAAGATATTATAGCCAATATTATAGCAATAAATTGAATAATTTAAACAAAACAATTTTTTTGAAAAGCTAATGCTGAAATGAGAAAAAATACAAAATTAATATAGCTCAACATCCATAAAAGATATTGAAATTATAATCAAACACTGAATAATGAAAACTCCATATGTAGATGACCTTGCTGGTAGATTTGTTCAAAGATATAAGGAAGAGAAATTATACAGGTCCCACACAAAAGTCTTTCTAAAAAAGAGGAGGAAAAAACTTGTATAACATCAGTATAACCCTCATTCCAAGTCCTGTCAAGAATTCTTAATATAATATTAGCAAATTGAATCAATTTATGTATAAAAAGTATACTATATTATTAAAAAGAATGCTTTTACTATGATTGTAGCATTTTTAACATTCAAAATTCTCTAATTAATATGCCACATTAGTATAGAATAAAAGAGGAAAAACAAGTGACTATATCAAGATATGTAGAATAAGAGTTTAATAAAATTTAACATCCACTCATAATCAAACTAAGAAAAGTATCTATAAAAATATAATAATATCTTATATGAAGGTGAAATATGAGGACATCTCTGGTACATTCTATAAAACCTTTAAATATATTAATATCAATCTTTCACAAATTCTTCCAGAAAATAGAGGAGGAGGGAGAACTTCCTAACTCATTCTACAAAGTCGATATTATCCTTATACTAGAGTCAGATTAGCGATATCACATGACAGAAAACCATAGGAAAACAACAAAAGAACTATAATCCTCATACATATAGACACAAAAATTTATAACAAAAATCTAGCAACACAAATCCAGCAACATAAAAAAGGATTATACATCAAAAGTAATTAGGTTTTATCCCTACACAACAATGTTGGTTTAACATTCTAAAATAAATTAATGTAACACATCATCTCAATAGAACAAAGCAAAAAATATATGATGATCTCAAAAGAAATAACATTGGGCAAATGCAATATTATGCTAATCTCTTGTACATTTTAAAATAGCTAGAAGAAAATAATTCAAATGTTTCCAGCATAAAGAAAAGACAAGTATTTAGGATGATGGATACCCCAAATACACTGATTTGATCTTTAAAAATTGTGTGAATGTATTAAATTATCACATGTACCCCAAACTATGCACATCTATTATGAATCAATAAAGTAAAAAAGAAAAAAAATTAAAATATACTTAACATACTAGGAAGACAGGAAGTTTCTCCAACTGATAAAAAGAATAATCTATTTAAGAAACTGCACCTAACATTATATTTAAAGGTGAAAACTAAATCCCCCCACCTCCATTGAGAACCAGACAAGCATATCTACTTTGACCACTTCAATTTGAAATTGTACTAGAGATTTTAGCTAGGAAAATCATGCAAGAAAAAGAATTAAAAGATTTCAGGTTGTAAAGGAAGAAATAAAACTATGTTTACTCACAGATGACATGATCTGCTATGTAGAAAATCCCAGGAAATAAACAACAAAAAAAACTGGAACTAAAAAACAAGCTCAAAAATGAAGCAGGGTACAGCATCAATATACAAAAAAAATTGCTATGCTAGTGTCTTTGTTTTGTGCTGCTGTAAAGAAAAAGGCGAGGCTGGGTATAAAGAAAATAAGTTATTTGGCTTATGGTTCTGCAGGCTGTCTAAGAAGGATGGCACCAGTATCTGTTTCTGGTGAGGGCTTCAAGAAGCTTCCATTCATGACAGAAAGGGAAGGGGAGTATGTCACATGGGGAGAGAGGAAGCAGGAGAGGAGGAGGTGCAAGGCTCTTTTCAATAGAATGGTATCAAGCCATTCATAAAGGATCTGCACCTGTGACCCAAACACCTCTCACCAGGCCCTACCTCCAACATTAAGGATCAAATTTCAACGTAAGATTTGGAGGGGATAAATATACAAATTATATCAGCTATCAATGAACAATAAAAATTTAAAAGCAATCACACTCATGTAAGTGTAGTGTAAGATTTATACAGAAAACTTCATCTCCTTTGAATAAATACCTAAAAATGGGATTGCTGGATCATATGGTAAAATAAAAATAATAAATTTTGTGGAATCTACACACTGTATTTCATAATGACCGTACCAATTTATGTTCTCACCAGCAGTGCACAAGGGTTCCCTTTTCTCCACACCCTTGCTATCACTTGTTCTCTCTTGACTTCTTGATAAACCATCCCAACATGTACAAAGTGATAGATATCACATTGTATATTTCATTTGCATTTCCCTGATGATTATGATATTGAGCACCTTTTTCATATGCCTGTTGGTCATTTGTATATTTTCTTTGGAAAAATATCTATTTGGGTTATTTGCCCATTTTCTATGCGTCATTGACAATAATTAAAAATGTAAATAAATGGAAAGACATACCATGGTCATGGATTGGAAAATTTATTATTAAGATGGAAAAATCCCCAAATAGACTTACTAACTCAACACAATCCCTATCAAAACCCCAACTTTTTCATAAAGAAATTTAAGAGATGATCCTGAAAGTTATGAGTATGCAAAAAACTTAATAGCCAAAACAACCTGAAAAAAGAAGACAAAGCTGGAGGACTCATGCTTGCCAATTTCAAAAGTTACTGTAAAGCTACAGTGATTGAAACAGTGTGGTACTGAAATAAGGTTAAATATAAAGATCAATGGAACAAAATTGAGAATAAAGGAATGAACTCTTCCATTTAGGGTCAATCGATTTTCATTGGTGCCAATTTAATTAGGTTGTAATAGCCTAATCAAACAGCTGGATATCCATATTCAAATGGATAAACTTTGACACTAACTCACACCATATTTTTTAAAAAATCTCAAAGTTATTTTATAGACCTTAATATAAAAGTTAAAACTATTAAACTCTTAAAAGATAATATAGGAGTAAGTTTTTATGACTCTGGTTTGAAAATGATTTCTTAGAAGTGAAAACAAAGACATAAGTGACAAAAGAAAAATAAGTAAATTGTATTACATCAAAATTAAAAATGTTTGTATTTCAAAAATAAATAAATGAATTTTGAAAAAAGCATGAAAAAAGAAAAGTAAAAGGCAATGCATAGAATTAGAGAAAATATTTATAAATATAAATCTGGTAGAAAGCTTGCATACAGAATATATAGAGAACTCTTATAACTAAATAGTAAAAAGGACAAATAAACCAATTTATAAAAAGGGCATAGAATATGAATAGATATGTGTTCAAACAAGATATATGAATGGCTAATATTACATGAAAAGGTGGTCAGCATAATTAGTGAGAGCAATACAAATTAAAACATGACAAGATACTACTTCACACTCACTAGAAAAGCTATCATCAAAAAGACAAACAATAACAAGTGTTGGCAAGGATGTAAGAAAAGAGGAATCCTTATACGTCACTGTTGGAAATGTAAAATTGCACAAGCACTTTGAAACCCAGATAAGCATAGAGTTATCACAGGACCCAGCAACACATTCCTAGGTGTTTACCCAAGAAAGATGAAAGTATATGTCTACACAAAAACTTGTCCATGAATGTCAGAGCAGCATTACTCAAAAAGTGGAAACAACTCAAATTATCATTAACTAATAAATGGATAAAGAAAATAACTATCCGATGGAATACTCTGTGGCAATAAAAAGGGATAATGATACATGCTACAATAAGATGGACTTCAAACACATTATTCTGAGTGAAAGAACCCAGACACAAGAGAGCAGATATTTATGAATCCAAGCATATGAAATGTTCAGAATGGGATAGACCATAGAGACATATGTAGATAGTGGTTGCTTGATGAGGGAGGATGGGAAATGATTTTTAATAGGCAAGAGGGTTTTTTTCCTAGGGGAAGACGGATAGATTCTAAAATTAGATTGTGATCATGGCTGCACAACTCTATCAATCATCTATCTATCTATCTATCTACCTAATCATTTAATGGTACAGTTAAAATGTTTAATATTTATAAACTGCATATGAACTAAGTTGTTTAAAAAATCTTATTGAAGAACATTAGTAGTATGGCCTCTGGGACTGAGAATCAAAACTTACTGGGAAACAGTATATTTTCATATACCTATATCCTAATTGCCCTTTCTCTAGATTATTTTTAGTTATCTGCTAAAGCATGAGCTCAGTATCATCTCTAAGAATTGCATGCTTGATAATTCAGAAGTAAGTTTCCTAGAGATTGAGTCAAAATAAGACCTTAAATTTCTAAATTTAAAAATTAGTATTCTCTCAGATTCAGCAAGCTCAGCAAATAAAACCCTTGAACCTTTGGTGTGGTTAGATTACTTTTCTGTTTGTCCTCCCAAATAACTACCTCCTCAATAAGAGTACGAGATGTCTGGTCTTTAATAATGGTTACAGCCATATAGTGATAAAAGACTCTTTTTATCTTTTTCTCTGAATGTCATAGACTGTCCTATATTTCCCTATGCCATTAAAATTAATGCCTTCAAAATGACAGAGAGATCATCCTATCCATAAAAGACTCCAATGTGATGACCTATGCACTTGAATTTAATTTTCCAGAAAAATAGAGAACAAATTTCTTCCTTGGAAATGGGAGTTTGTGGTATATGGAATAAAGCACCCCTTCCTCAAGATGTCCACCTCCTAATTCCCACAGCCAGAAAACATGTTACTTTACATTGCAAAAGGGACTTTACAGATGTTAAGAATCTTGAGATAGGAATATTGTGCTAGATTATCTGGTTTATCACAAAATTTTTATAAGAATGAGATAGGCATGTCAGAGTCAGACAAGGATATATTATGACAAAAGTAGAGGCCAGAGAGAGAAGGAGAGGGAGAAAGAGAGATACAGAGACAGAAACAAATAGAGATGGAGACATATTGAAAGATGTAGGATGATATGCTGCTGGCTTTGAATACGGAGGAAGAGGGCCACAAACCAAGGAACACAGGCAGCCACTAGAAGCTGGAAACATATTTTGCCCTAGAGCTTATAAAAGGAATGTAGCTCTGCTGACATTTTGATTTTAGCCCCATAAATCCTATATAAGTCTTCTAACCCCTAGAACTGTGAGATAATAAATTTGTTTTGCTTTAAGCCACCAAATTTGTGGCAATTTGTTACAGCAGCAATAGGAAACTAATATAGAGTTCATATTTATTGTCACATTCCCATGTTTGGGAAAATTCCTCTAGTGAACGTAGCATACCATGGCATTACAATCAGATGTCTCCATCTGATAAAAACTGAGAAAGACTTGCAATATTAGCTCACATCACGGAAGGATGGGATGTTGCACTTAAGAGCTTTATTGGAAGAATGGAATTTAGTCTCACAATCTCCCCTGTAGTAGAAAATAAAAACAGCAATAAAATTCTTTATTTCATAATTCAATGTCCAAAACAGTGGAGGCAATAATTCTATTCTGGAAAATTTCCTAGATACCTATATGATATACCAAGAATCTCAGAAGAAGTTTTTAGAATGGTGTCATATGAAAATGGATGGTTGTATATTTCATATGGAAAATTCATACCCAAGAACTTCACTCATACATTTATTTACTTTATCACTACTTGGCATTGTGTAAAAAAAAAAAATCTATCTTTGTCTTGAGGACTTCGAATTGCCTAATGTCTTGCATGAAAATCCCCTTCATGGGTCCAAACCTAAACATAGCATTGCTGCAAAATAATGTATGGCATAACATACTTTAGAAAATCATGAACCAGTTTAGAAGAATGAGATGGGAAACCAACACAAGGCTTCCACTGTGTGGGAGGCTATTCTATTGCCGGGCTTCTTAAATTTGGACTCCTTGCTGGCTCCTGTAGTACATGACGGCCACAAGCACCCACTGGCTGTCAGCTTTCACAAGCAACTCTCTCAAATTGACTCTGGTAAAATACCTCCCATTGAACTGCTTGCCATGGCAAACTAAAGTTGTGAACTTTCACTAAGTTCCACTGATGTGTATCACAGTGACACCTCTGCCTTTCAGTGAGTCATGGCTGTGCCTTTCTCCAACAGAGTTTGGATCTCAGCCTTAGAGACGGAGCTCTGCCTTGGGCATTCATTTTAAGCTCTACTTTAGTGGATGCTATTTATATCTCCTGTTCCTGTATTCTTTAGATCTCTTTTTATTCTTTACTAGTAAATGCATTATTACCTCAACCCCCTATTAAAGTTAATAATTCTTTTTATTAAACTTTCTCTGTTCAAATTACTGTATGGCTTCTGTTTTCTGATTGGACTATAACTAATAAGTGCTTAGCACCTCATGTCCTCATGTGAACTCTACTGATATTATTTAAATAAATAAATGGATGAATGGAAAATCTTTACTAATTTTCAAAGCAACCAGCAGAGAAGATAGAGAAAAACAAAACAAAATAAAAACAAAACAAAACAAAACCCAAAACTCTTGGGCATCATTATGACTGGCTCATAAATGATTTGGCCAATGCAGCATGTAGCACGGACTTAGTAGCTATTTCTGAACAGAACCAGGGAAAGCAGAGACTGATAACATCATTGCTACATAATGCTTCTTTTCAGCCAGACTTGGCAATAATCTCAGTTAATTTGTGAGCAGAACAGCAACCAGTTCAGAAACTGGCATGAAAAGTTATACCTTGGGAAGGGTGATCTTTTGTTCTGGAACAGGACCACTATTACAACACAATCACTGAAACTGATCCAGCAAAAAAAATGCTTACTTAACTACACCCAACAAATTATGTTTGAATAAGTTTTATCGATTTCTTTTTTTCTCATTGCTGTGCTATTTGAGGTGCAATCTCAGAACTGTTGAAGCATACAGCTATTTGACTTCAACCTCAGAGCAGTTATCCTGGTATCTAGATGCCTCCAGATATTTCCAAAGGAATTGAGAATTTTTGGATACTCTTGAATACTCATTGGCGTCAAGCTAATCAAGAGGTAGGTAACTGTAACGTCCCATAGAGTTAATGCTTTGGTTTTCAGTGTCATTTTATAGCATAATATTTCTTGAAAGCTGTCTTTAGCTTTACTAAGCAATGCTTGATCTAGGTATATCCTGCCAGTTTGTTCATAGATATTTAATGGTAATTTTTTAAAAATGAAGTCAAGTCTAGCAAGAAAACACAAGAAAAAAAGATGAAAGATTAATGTGGTGAGTATTTAAAACAAATGGAGATGAGGTCTTCTTAACATATTAAAAATTCATAAGTGTTATTGATAGTTAAAACCATATGATATCATAGAGTAAATCGAACATAATAAAGGATTGATTAAAGTTGGCAAGGCCCAAACTTTGAAATTGTTGATTGTTTTTATTTTGCATCTTTTCTTTTAAGTTTTCAGATTTGTGTTAACTTGCTGATATAAAGATTGACATTTCCTTGGAACAATGACAATAGAGATTTTCCATGATCTTGGAATGTTAGTAATAGTTCAATATAGGATACCATATCTAATAGTTAAAGGTTTCTGAAAAGAAGTCTAAGGCAAACAAAAGAAGCCTGTGAGGATGTAGAAAAAAGAAAGATTTGAGAATAGAGGAAAGGAAAGGTGGAGCTGTAGAGAAGAAGAAAAGAAAATAGTTGTGCATTTCAAAACGAAAGTTGACATCAAGCTGACACCATGGGGTATGTTATTTGACAATTTAAAATTATCTAAAATCTATGCACACTTTTCTTTTTAAGGTTATATATCTTAGACACATGGAGAATCACCTAACATACTGTTAAAGGCTCTGTAGTTAACTGCTCTTTGTTATGTATTGACTCCTCATTCCCTAAGGTGGATTATCTGAAGTAAATATTAAATATTTCATTTCAACCAGAAATGAGTTTTTCTTTTTGTGAGCCAACCAGAATTTGTATAAATTCAGAGCAGAGGGCATTTCTCATTAAATGTACATTTTGCATTAATATTTTAGGAAGGCACTCAACTTGTTATTACCCTATATATCCTTTTAAAGGCTAAGAACATAATTTTGAAGTTTACTCTTACAACTACATTACACAAGGGAAGAAAACAAAGGGAAATTATTAGGAAAAAGTGATGTTATTCAAGATGGCAGAAACACAGATAATATGAGATTTACTGAGGTCTCAACTAATTAGGGTGTTAATACTCTTAAATTTTTCTCCAATCATTACTTTTAACTATGATCCCTAGGTTCTCTCTCTCCTTATCCACAAAAATATCTCAGGAATATCCTATAGGAGGATAAATACCATTTTATTCTTATCACTGATTTCCTCTGAGTGATAACCAGGGATTTTCTCAATTTTTTCCTCCCCGCTAGTGTTTTGATTATATATGGATGGAGTAGGAGAGTGGAGAAAAGTTCACTGTGAAAGAGACTGTTTGGCCCAGTTTTGTAACCCCTAAAAGATTATTTATGGCCTTAATTATTAATGGATCTTTTTAAAAAATATATGGGCTACTAGTATCCATTGTACATGGCAGTGACTCTAGTCCTTTTTGGCAGGACATCCGAATATACTCCATTCAGTATCCTGCCACATACATATCCCTTCAATCTCATGCTAAGTAAAGTGTTTTTAGTGTTACTTCTATTGTTACTGCTCCCTACATTATTGTTCCTATTTCATTAAGTAGCAACTTCACTTTCCAGTTTTTCTGGCCAAATTGAAATGATTATTGACCAACTTGATTGAAATGATTATTGACCAGATGATTATTGGCCAACCTAAAATGATTGCTGAAATGATTATTGATTAATTTTTCTATACTTTATATCAAAATTCATCAGCATATATTTTTGGCTGTACCTTCAAAAACATTCAGAAAGTGAGTATTTTTCACCTGTAACACCACTACTACACTGGTGTAAGCTCTTCTTAATTCTCTATTTCCATAGCCTTCTAAACTGGAGGGTTGCTTATGCCCTAGCCTTCCACCCCCAGTGAATTGTCAACATAGAAGACAATACCATTATTGTAAAAGTCAAATCTGATATTTCATTTTACTAATACATTTTAAAATCCTCCAATGGTTGCCCATGTATTTCAAAGTAAATCTAAGGCCTTTAGCCTGCCTCCTGCCCTATTTACCTCTTTGCTGTTCCTTAAATGTCATTAGCACATTCTAGCTCCAAGACCTTTGCACTTGCTGATCTCTTGGATTGGAATTATGTCCCACAGATATGTGCATGGCTCACTTTCTTAGAAACTTCCAATATTACCATCATTGTGATATAATCCCTGATTTCCTTTAAAATTTCAATTCTATCTTAGTATCCTTATTCCTATCCCTTGTCATTGATTTATTTTTTTCTCTATAGAGTTTATTATCTCAAGGCTTTTTATTTACTTGGCAAAAAAAAGATATTTATTAACAATTACTTAGTGAACAATCATCAAAGTTGGCTCTTTTTGCTGTAGCTTGTGTTCTGACCTGCTCTGAGTTTTTATTCTGGAGCCTATATTGGAGAGGCAATAGCTACCTGATCAAGCTCCTCTCTGCAAAGGCAGAGACCTAAGAGGGCATACTGACTATGCACACACATTTTGGGCATCCATTTGCATCATATTTGTTAACGTGTGATCTCATTTTCCATATAAACTCATGTGCTTAAGTTAAATGGTGGAGATGCATATGGTACAATTCCCCTGTAGACATAGGAAAAGAGTGTGAATATTTTGAATAACTAAAAGTATCGCACACAAATAAACAGAATTTAACCAACTGTAATAGGTGAAAATATTTAGATTAAACAATTATAGAAGTATTCTAACTTCCAATACACTCATCAAATTGTATCCAACTAAACAATACAAATATAAAGAATTTCAGAGTAGAAAATGACACTCCACTTTGACCCTGCCACTGGTACTCAGTGTTGAAGAATGCATGGGATTTGGAAAAATGAAAGACAAGAGAAAGGGAAGTCTTCAGGAAGAATGCTAATATAATCAAATGTCCAGAGGAAGGAAAATACAAAAGAATTTCAGAAAAGAGTAAAAACAATAAATAAGTAAATAAATGCATACATGTACAGTCACGGACTGCATAATAATGTTTTTCTCAATGATGAATTGCATAATGGTGGTCCCATAAGATTATAATAGACCTGAAAAATTCCTATTGCCTAGTGATGTTGTAGTGCAACATATTACTCATGCGTTTGTGGCAATGCTAGTGTAAACAAACCTGCTGTGCTGCCAGTCTTATACAAGTATAGCACAGAAGACCTAGGATGATGGCTGACCAGAGACATCACCTGCCAGATGGTCTCAGAAAGAAGGAAATTTTTAGATTAAAAATTTTATATACATACATATATATATATATATATATATAGCATACTTCTGAAGGAAAAGTGCCAGACCCTACCAGAGATTCCATGAGAAAAAGTTGCAGAGCACAACAAGAAGGGACAAGATATCAGTAGGGATCAACTCCCAAGAGGCTTGGAGCACAGCAAAAAGGGTAGGTGGGGATTTTATTTCTCTTTCCCTCACACCTCTGGCAGTCAGCGGGCTCCCAAACTGCTGGAGAGCCTTTCTACCCTCACGAGCCCAAGGGCTGCTGCTGCCAGTGAACTGGGAGCTTCTTCAGGATAAAGCAGCAGGCTACCAGCCCCCTCAGGGTCACTTCCCATCACCACAGACCCAAGCTGGGATGGCAGGTGCCATATTGCTTCTCCACTCACTCTGCACCTTTGTCCTTCCCAGGGAGCTTCAGCCCCTTAGTTTCTGTCTCACGTGTTCCCACACAAACATTTCCCAACTCCAGCGCAGATTGCAGGAGCCACAGGGGCCACTGAGTCCCAGGGCATCGGTGTTACCCCCGCGCCTTGACATTCCAGGCAGGTTGCCTATGAAATGGGACCTTATCTCTCACCACTCACAAAAATAATTAAAGATGGATAAAAGATTTATATGTAAGACATGAAACCATAAGAATTCTAGAAAAAATGTAGGAAAATTCTTCTAATTATTGGCCTAGGGAAAGAATCTATGACTATGGCCCAAAGGCAATTATAGCAAAAACAAAAATAAATAAATGAGACTTGTTTAAATTAAAAAGCTTCTGCATAGCCAAGAAAATAATCAAGATAGCATATAGACAACCTACAGAATAGGAGAAACTATTCACAAACTATATATTCAATAAAGGGCTAATATCCAGAATCTACAAAGAACTCAAACAAATCAGCAAGAAAAAATAAACAACCCCATCAAAAAGTGGGCAAAAGACATGAACAGAAATTTTTAATAAGAAGGTAGACAAATGGCCATCCAACACATGAAAACATGTTCAACATCACTAATCATTAGACAAATGCAAATTAAAATCACAATAATATATCACCTTACCCAGTTAGAATGGCTTTTATTAAAAAGTACAAAAACAATAGATGCTGGCATGAATGCAGAGAGATAGGAATGCTTATGTACTGTTGGTGGGAATGCAAAATAGTATGGAGATTTCTCAGAGAACTAAAAGTAGATCTACCATTTGATCCAGCAATCCCACTACTGGCTACGTACCCAAATGAAAAGAAGTCATTTTATCAAAAAGACACTTGTACTCAAATATTTATTGCAGCACAATTCAAAACTACAAAGGTGTGGAATCAACCCAAGTACCCATCAATTCATGAGTAGATTAACAAAATGTGGTATATGTATACCATGGGGTACTACTCAGCCATAAAAAATGATGAATTAATGCCTTTTGCAGCAATTTGGATGGAACTGGAGACCATTATCCTAAGTGAAGTATCTCAAGAATGGAAAAACAAACATCACATGTACTCTCTAATAAATTGGAACTAACCAAGGGGCACACATGTGCACAGAGGGAAGTAAAAGTCATTGGAAATCAAGCATGAGTGAGGTAGGAAGGGAGGAGGGGAAAAAACCTACCTAATGGGTACAATGAACACTATTCAAGTGATGAGCGCACTTGCACTTACAGCCCTGACTCAAGCATTAGAAAAACTATCCATGTAATGAAAACATTTGCACCCTCTTAATATTTTGAAAGAAAAAAGAACAAAATATATAGCACATATATATGTATAGTACGTAGTCCTTGATAATGGTAATAAATGACTATGTTACTGGTTTATGTATTTACTATACTATACTGTTAGTTGTTATTTTAGACTGTACTCCTTCTACTTATTAAGGAAAAAAAAGTTAACTGTAAAATAGCCTCAGGGCAGTCCTTCAGGAGGTATTATTAAAAAAAAGGCATTGTTATTGTAAGAGATGAAAGTATCATGTGTGTTATTGCCCCTGAAGACCTTTCAGTGGACAGTATATGGAAGTGGAAGACAGTGATAACGATGATCCTGACCCTGTGTGTTTGTTTCTTAGTTTTTAATAAAAAAGTTTAAAGAACAAAAAAATTTAAAAATGTAAAAACAGCAAAAAGCCTATAGAATAAGGATATAAAGAAAGAATGCTTTTGTACAGCTATACAAAATAAGCTGTGTTTTAAGCTAAATGTTATTACAAGAATCAAAAAGTTTAAAAAGATATAGTGTTTATAAAGTTAAAAAGTTACAGTAAGCTAAATTAATTATTGGAATAATAATTTTTATAAATATTTAGTGTAGCCTAAGTGTACAGTGCTTACAAAGTCTAAACTAGTGTACAGACAGTAATGTCCTAGGTATTCACATTCACTTACCACTCACTCACTGACTCACCCAGAGCAACTTGCAGTCCTGTAAGCTCCATTCATGGTAAGTGCCCCATACAGGATTTCTACTTTTGTCTTTTGTACAGTATTTTACTGTACCTTTTCTATGTTTAGATATACAAATACTTATCATTGTGTTACAACTGCCTATAACATTCAGTACAATAACATACTGTTCAGTACAATAACATACTGTTCACGTCTGTAACCTAGGAGCAATAGGCTATATCATACAGCCCAGGCTCTACCATCTAGGTTTCTATAAGTACACTCTATGATGTTCACATAACAACAGAATCATCTAGTGATGAATTTCTCAGAACATATCCCCGTTGCTAAGTGACATGACTGCACACATGTGTGTATATACCGAAAAACAAATAGTGTCTAAGTTCTCCTTTACTCCATTTTCCAAACAACTGAGTTAAAATCTATTAGGTGGGACTGGGTGGCACACCCCTTGTAGAAGCCACAGTAAGGGGAAAAAGATATCCATGTGGCAGACAGAGGCCCTATGTTAAGATTTCTTTTCAGAAAATTCCATCCTGGCTTCTTAATTCTAGTTTCCTTATTGCATCTTCTTTCTGGTCCATGTTATTTGGCTCACTTTTCAATATGTTTTCTGATGATTTCTATGTGTTGAGCTTTATTACATCACGTGTTTTTCTGAATCACAGTTTTCCTTTAACCTCCTTTGGAATATAAGGATGTGCTCTTTTTGTTATTATTGTTGTCGTGCCTAGTATACATGAGAGGTCAGGTGAGTCCTTTCTGAGAGATACCCTTGATAATGTAAATATTCACAGAGATCCCATTGTTTTTTGTTCTCAGTGCTCTGGTAGTAAATAGCCACCAAGATAACCTCCGTCAGCCTCTTGATGTGAGGACGTATTTTAAGATATCACAGGTTTAAGGGAGAATGAATAAACTCACCACCAATAGTCCTTTCTCCACCTGTTTCTTCCTCTAACTCCATGATGGATTCAATAACCCTTTACTACTATAAATTTATTAACCAAAACATTTTATTAACCTAGCTGCTAACAATTCTACAAGGCAACTCAATTGCCAGACCATTGTGTAGGCTACTAGTCAGAGTAAATGTGGCTGTTTCAGGGTCCAAAAAAAATTTCCTAGTCTAATCATTAAGCTGTGGTAAATTAATTTGGTACAAACCATGATGTCCATTCATAAGAAATCCCTCACGAGAAAGTTGCAGCTATGCCAGTCTACCTGTGGCTTCTGAAAAGAGCAGGATAACAGTTAAGGATGTTTCCAATTTAGAACTTCAGCAAACAGACTCTCCATTTTCACATTCTATAATTCTTCTCTAAGTCTGCAATATTCCCTACTTCAACTGATCCGCCTACAACCCCTGCCACACACAGATTATTTTTTGTTGTTTAAATCTGTGGTCCCCAACCCCTGGGCCATGGACCTATTAGGGACTGGCCTCAGAGCTTCCCCACTCCCCAACCCCCATCCGTGGAAAAATTGTCTTAGATGAATCTTAGGAATGGGGCGCACAGCAGGAGGTGAGCGGTGGGTGAGGGAGCGAAGCTTCATCTGTATTTACAATTTACAGCTGCTCCCCATCATTCCCATCACTGCCTGAGCTCTGCCTCCCTCCCCCACCCTCACCCCTCCACCCCCTCGCACCCCTGTTAGTGGAAAAATTGTCTTCCATGAAACTGGTCCCTGGTGCCAAAACGGTTGGGGGCTTCTGGTTGCATCATGGCCACATCTCTCCTGAATGCATGCATTTAAATGTCTCTTTTAGATTCTTTTTAGTTTGTATACTAAACGTACTTCAACCAGTAAAAATGAACATCTGTTAATCAATATGTAAATACAGAAAATTAGTTACCTTTTGTGCATAGATCAAAGAGATCAGAAGTACATTATTTAGAGTTTTTGACACTGAGGATGAAATTTCATTATATTCTAAATTTACAGGGGTTTAATGTAAAGTACTGAAGAGGATTCAGGAGTTGCTCATTTCAATTTGATCTCTGTCTCCATAAAATTAACATTTTAGAGGTTGGTAGACATTTTAAGTCTTCTTATCCAATTTTTCAAAGTTTTATTTTATAATAAGAGTTAAAGATGATAATTAACTTGCCCTTGAGTAACAAGCTAATTTTCTTGACTTCTAGACTTTCTACTGCACTACTTATCTGATTAAATAGTTGTGTTATATCTTCAAAGTCATAGCTTCTTAGCTTTAATTTATAAGAAGAAGACTGATTTGATTTTTATTGTCCCTCCTTAGAGTATGTGATTGTGAACTTAATTTGTTTATTTAGTACTCTCCTAGGAGGATACATATCTTCATTAGACATATTCTCTAATCCCTCTCCTCTCATATGGAGAATAAGGAAACTTTAAAGTGCACTGAAAATGCACTAGAATCAATCCCAGTATAGCTACTATTGTTCTTCTTCCAGTTTCCCAGGTTATGACTGTGGAAATTTGCTATACTTGACACCTTCTATGAGCATGTAGAGTATGTACATCACAGCCCATGGCTTTATATGAATGAATTCTTATTGATTTTTTTCTTTGTGGTTGGACACTGTGTTTTGTCATCTTCTTTATTTTGCTTTATTTTTATTTCCTTTTCCTTTTGTCAGTTTCCCCATGTTGAAAAAAAAAAAGCATTTCTAATCCAGACTGATAACCTTCTCCCCTTACATGTCTCACCCCTATTACTTTTCTTGAGGCCTATTGCTCATTTAATATCATTCATAGCATCTTAGGAGTAGCAGCTTCTGGAATAGCTACTGAATAAATACAAGTTTTAGAGAATATCATTGTAATAGGACAAAATGAAACAGACAGCAGTCTCTACTGTCCCACATAGTCACCATTAGTTTCATATTAAGCAAATGAGAGTAGGCATTTTAAAGTGTAATAATTTTTTAGAGAATAACAAATAAAACATTGTCATCTAAACTAAATGTTATTTCCTGACCAAATGCTAATGAAAAGGATTTCATAAATTTAAATTTTATTCACAAAACTATAGGATATAAAATGTTATCATTGTAATGCATGAGAATAGTAAACAATAGGAAAAATGACCTCTGCTGCCAATCAGCAAAAGACTCAGAGCTCTATTGCTCATTGTTCCATCCAAAGATAATAAGCCAATATTTATATAGATCATAGCACAACAGAATTTTAAGATAATAGATAACATTAATCAGTAAACACCTCCACGTTACTAGTAAAGAAGATGAAAAACACACAGGTGAAATAATAATAATGATATGAACAGTAAAATAGTATTGATAACTAGCATTTATTGAACACATAATTATGCATCTAGCTTGCATTGCTCCATTTTATATACAAAACAGTCCTGAGGTAAAATTGTTATTAAAGATCAGTGCATATTAACATTGTGGCAGAATTTGAAACTGTCATGATCTCAGCACAGTATTATTTTGAATTTTGAATTAGAATGTTGAACTAATTTGCATCTTGATTATAAATACCCCTGAAACGTTAATTTTTTTTCAGTTTCTGTGGCTTAAATGAGGCATTTTAAGCTAAATGTAAATAGCAGATATCATATTAAAACTAAAACAAAGCATAATTTATTATAGGATTGATTTGCAAATACAAAATCATAATGACTAAATCTTGTTCCTAATAAATTTATCGAAATAAAAGAATACCAACAATTACTGTTTGAGCTTACATCCTGAACTTAGATGAGGCACAGCCACCCACATTTCTGAGAAATATTCTAAAGTTTGTGACTCACCAGTAAGAAAATGCTATGAAAAAAACAGCTCTTTAAGATATTCATGACTGCTTCATAAACTTCATATCAATGATATTTTAATTAACCGTGGAATACTTTGGCAACTGGTAATTTTGGAGGTGTGTGATACAGATAATTTTGGTTCAAGTCAATCAATTATACCAATTGATTCATCCAAGAGGTAAACTATATTTTAAAACCCATAGTTAAATTTAATTTAGGGTTCTATGATGTGCTAGAAAGAAGAAAGATAGCAAGTATACATATAAAATAGCATTTCCAAAATTTCAAAGCAGAGCGTTTAGATTTCTCTTACTTCCATTGAATTTATTTGAAGAAATAACTATTCATTGTAATTTTATATCTACTAAATCAAGCCAACAGTAAATCCTCATTTCTAAAAGATAAGTCTATAATAAAAATGAGATGAAATATGACATACTTGGGAAAGCAAATAACATTTAAATGATGTATACATCCATCTATTCAACATTATTGAAATCTCCTATAAACAATGGAGTATGATATTCATAGTATATAATATGCACCATGGAGAGAGAGGGATGTTGGGAGGAAATTGGTGTATGTGGAGGAGTGTACATAGGTCAAATATAGTCTATGCCCTCCACATTCTTACATTAAAAAAAGTAGGTTAAAATAATTATGCAGATAATAATTATAGAAGTTAAAAAGCAGTACTTGAAATAAGAGAGCTATAGCATAATAAAAAAAAATGTAGAGAAAAGAAAGTTTGCCTGCACCCTAGGAGTCCCACATATGTGTGTGGACATCCCAGCCCACACAGGTAAGGTCAATCCGAGCCCCCACAGGTAGCTATTCTTTGGCCACTGTTTAGGGGTTCCCATACCAGGAAAGATAGAGCTTAGGAATAGAAATGAGCATATGCTGGAAGTGAGCTAAATACTGTAAAGTTCAGAAAGTGGCTGGTGGAATCTAGGTTATGGTATGCATGTCGTCTTGACCCTGTGGATTCCTTGGCTCTGAGTGAGGATGCTATTGGAGGGAACCATGGAAAGTATAGATCCAGGTCTGAGATGGTATTGGGAAGAGAATTCTGGCAAGGAATAAATTTTAGATAGGAAACAAGGTAGGCGAGTATCAGGTACTACCTTATTCTTTCCCAGGACCTTTGACAGAAATAAGTGAAATGACATGAATATTATGAAAACAGTTGGAAAATAATGCTAGACCTTGAGCTGAAATAGGATGAGAATACCAGGAACATTTTTTTACCCTTATCAAAAAATGAGTGAATACACTAAAAATGATAGAGGAGGAAGCTTACATATTCTAGTAAAAACACAGCCAAGCTGTTTCAGAGGAAAAGTACGCAAATGTCAGCACATTCAGTGGAATTCTGGCAAAATGTGTTTGTGGCTATAATATAGATTACACGTCATTTTTTCCTCATTTTTAACAGCTGGCCATCATCCCTCTTCCCTCACATATAACACAGTTATCTTGAACTAAATATAAATCAGTATTAAATATAGGTAATTATTTTATGAAATAATGAATATATCTGAATTGTTGAAAAATAATTATCCTTATTGTCTGTAAATTTCCTGTTAGCAAATTATTCTTTGTTTTATTAAAATATGCTTAAAATTAGGTTAATTAAAAAGCCGTGGATGTCTTAAATGACTGATTAAATATTTTACATTTTTATGGGAACATGATTAACCAATCCTAGAAATACATACTAACTTCAAAATTTCTGATAGGAAAGCCATAGATTTGAGGTGCACCCACAAGAAGATATGTTTAAGTGCCATACACAACTGGAACTTAGAAGCTAAAGATACACATTCAATATCTAGCTGCATTACTGCACAGTTGAAATAGCAGAAGTGAGAATAATGCAGTAATGTATGATGACAAAAAAAGAGAGAGAGATGTAGAAATGAACAAAGAATTAATTTTTGAGGACATAAATAGAGAATTTAAAGTAAGTGCTTAATAACCAGGTTGACGGATATAGAATAAAGGGGTGGGGCCAGGTAAATTGGACTTTAAAGAAGACTAATCCATTCAGAACTAGTTAAATTTTAATTTATATTTTAAGTTGGTAAACATGTTAAATGAGTTAAACATTTAAATGAATGAATATGTTAAATGAATAAAAATTTGTTTCTTTAATTACCTAGTTAATATTAATCTAATAAAAATGTGTCTACATAAAATCCTTTAAAAACTTAATTTAATAAATAAATATGAGTGATTTTTAATTATAACACCAATTATATGTGCAAAATTAAGGCTTTGGAAGGCCTCCAAGATGCTTTCAGTTTTGTTCCATAATATGCAGTAAATAGTCTCCTACAATATTGTTTATTCCAAATAGTTATGTTGTCCTTGAAAAAGGATTTTCCAAGAAAAGATAAACTTCAGCCCGGGTGTCAGAACTTCAAATTCCAAATAACTAGACTGCAAAATAACATTTTTACGTTTAGAAAAAGAAATGTGACAAATAATACTCATGTATGATTTCTTGGCTATTTTTTTATCCATATGTATAGTTAAGAGCAAAGTACAGGGATTCAGGTATAATTGAATTCCTGCCTGCAGTTTGACACATTCTAGCTATGTGATACTGGGCAAATTGCACAGTTTATATATCATACAGTTAGCAATTTTTTACAGTCCATTCTCTTCTTCTCTAATAATGTGTGTGTCACAATGGACATGGGCATACTATACTTACTATTCTTCCTTTCAGTCATTACATATGGCCATGAAACTGGTTTTTATCAAACAACTGTGAAGGGGAGAGGTGTTATCATTTATTGTTCCAAGACTTTTAAAAGAGCAATATTCGCTCCATTCTCTTTTTAATTCTGCCAACAAGTTGCTTGCAACAATGAGGCCCTAGGGTAGGATATAGTCACAAGATAGAAGAACCTTGAGGTGCTAGATAACCTGTAAGAGTTGATCTTCTGAGATGAATAATTATCTATACGTTTTATGTGAGCAATGAGTGAATTACTAATTTGATAAATCATTATAATCTGGCTTCTATTTATTATAGCAGTAGCTCTAAATGATACACAATATGGATGTCTCAAATTTCTTATCTCACGATGCAGATTATTAGACTTATTAAATAGGATTGCTGTCAAGATTAAAATAAACTGTAGCACGCTTAGTGCAATGTTCAAAAATGTTTATCACTCATTGAACACTAATATTGTTATTATTTTATGATTATAATTTTACCATATCCTTTTGACAGCAAAGGGAACAGAAAACGCTGAATATAATTATTTTTACTTTTGCTACAGCAATAGATTTGGTTTTGCATTTTGCTATATAAAAGTGCTTGTTTGATACATAAGAGAAGAAAAGTAATAATGCTTACCCAGTAAAATAAAACACCTTTCATGCATTGGAATATTTTTTTGTCCTGTTGTTCACAAGTCAGTCTAAAGGGTCAAAGAGAACATTACATTTACAGTCATGCATCACATGAGCACATTTTTGTCAATGATGAAATACAACAGCAGTCCCATAGGATTATAACAGTATAATTTTACTGTACCTTTTCTATGTTCAGATATGTTTAGGTACACAAGTATTTACTATGTGTTACAATTGCCTACAATATTTAGAACAGTAACATGCTGTACAGGTTTGCAGCCTAGGAGCAATAGGTTATACCATATAGCTTAGGTATGTAGCAGGCTATACCATCTAGGTTTGTGTAAGTACATTCTATGATGTTCACACAACAACAAAATCACCTAAGGGTGCACTTCTCAGAATGTATTCTTGTCGTTAAGCAATGCATGACCTTCATTTAAGAGTGTACTTCTACAAATAAGACGTTATGTCATGTATAAAAAAGCCATGGGATTCTACATAAATTTCTAGTAGGCTTAACTGATAAATTTAATAAGTTTGCTGAAATAATGGTCAATAGGTAAAATATTAATTAAATTTCTACATACACAGCAGTTGTCACTGAAAATTAAGTTTTAAAAGTGTCACAGTAGCATTGAGAAACATCAAATACCTAGGAATAAATCTAGTAAAAGAAAAGTAACACCTTCATAAATAAGTCCAAAAATTTCTATTGAAAGCAATGAATAAAAAACTCAAATAGATAGTTCATGCCTTGGAAAATCCAATGTTGTAATGATTTCATTTTCCACAAATTGATCAATAGAGCCAATGCAATTTCAATCAAAAGCCAAAATCCTATATTGTTTTACTTTTGCTAGCCCACATACATGCATTTATGTATGGGTATAAATTTACACACAGATCTCAAATTCACCTTTAAATGTTATGAACAAAAAGTTGCCAAGATATTCTTAGGGAAAAAAGCAAAAAAAAAGTGGAGAATTACTTAATTAGATATCAAGAATTATTATACAAGCAAACTATTTAAGACAGTATAGGTTGAAAAATATACCAAAGTGAATTAAAGGATATTCTGGAAATGGACGAACATATTTTTGGGATACTATATTTGTGATCAAATTGTCACTATAGATAAAATTGTATGCATTTACTGTGTGCAACATTTTTTAAAAATTTCAATAGATTCGGGGTTACAAGTGCAGTTTTGTTACACAGACATATTCTATGATGGTAAGGTCTGGGCTTTTAGTGTACTCATCACTCTAATAGTGTATATTGTAATCAATAGGTAATTTTTCATCCTTCATCCTCATACCACCCTCCCACCTTTGGAGTCTTCAATGTCTCTTATTCCACTCTGTATGACCACGTGTACTCATAGCTTAGCTCTCACTGATAAGTGAGAACATGCAGTATTTGATTTGTCATTCCTGAGTTCTTTCCCTTTGGGTAGATATCCAGTAGTGGAATTGCTGGATTGAATGGTAGATCAACTTTTAGTTCTTTGAGGAATCCCCATATTGTTTTCCATAGAGGTTGTACTAATTTACATTTTCACCAACGATGTATGAGAGTTCCCTTTTCACTATAACCATGCCAACATTTATTGTCTTTTGGCTTTTTAATAATGGCTATGCTAATTGGGTATGATGGTATCTCATTTTGGTTTTAATTTGCATTTCTCTGATGATTAGTGATGTTGAGCATTTTTTCATATGTTTGTTGGCCATTTGTATATCTGTAGCTGTAGTCCCAGCTACTCTGGAGGATGAGGCGGCAGGATCCTTTGAGCTCAGGAGTTTGAGTCTGTGGTGAGCTATAATTACGCATGTGAATAGATACTGCACTCCAACCGGGGCAACATAGTGAGACCTCATCTCTAAACAAAGAAACAAACCAATAAACAAACAAACAAAAAAAAACAAATAAAATAAGTGCTTTGACAAATTTTTTAAAAATTGCCTACAGAACAGTGAGGAAAGACTACTCAAAAGTTGATACTAGAACCAATGGACACGCAGGAGAAAAATAGTATCAAACTTCCTTCTTCCTTTACTCTATAAACATAAATCAGTTACGGGGGGATTGCAGATACAAATGAATAAATAAGACAGTAAAACATATGTAAGATAATTAGAGAATATCTAACCTTTCCTGCCTTGCAGAAAATAAGAATTTCTTAAACACAACACAGAATTCAAGTAAGAGTATGATAAATTGAACTGGCTTTGTTGAAATTGGAAGTTCTGTTCATCAATACATATCCCAATAGAGTGAAAAGACAAGTGACAGAGTAAGAAAAGATGTTTGTAGAATAATGAATCATAATGGACTCTTATGCAGGAGAGTGTATTTAAAGAACTTCTATAAATCAATTAAACAAAAAAAAGGAGGTGGAGGAAAAGAAAGATTGGTAACCAATAAAAAAAAATTGGCAAAAGGTCCTGAATACATCTCAGAAATGGGTGCATACTGTTCAAAAACATTGGCCAAGTATTCAACCTCATTAGTTGTCAGAAAAAAAATAAGTTAAAGCCACTGTGGGATAATACTATATATTCACCATACAGTTCATATAAAAATATAGGCAATATTAATTATTATACTTGATCTTAGCCAAAAGTCCAAGAAGTCTTTAAACAAAAATAACTATTGATGAGGGTTTGGAACAACTAGAATTTTCATATACTAAGATTAGGTCTATAAACTAGTACAGCCAATTTGAAAATTGGTTGGCACTAACTACTAAATCTGAACACATCCAGAAATTGATCCATCAATCCTAATAAATGTGTGCAGTCATATGAACCAAAAACTTGCATGAAAAAAATATGTATAAATACTATATTTGTACTAACAAAAACTACCAACAACACAAATGTCAATTAATACTATAATGGATAAATTCATTGTGGTATATTTACATAATAGAATATTGTTTTTTAACATAAATGAAAGAAACTACTACTACATGATACATCAATGTATAATTTTAAAAAATGCACACACATATTGGGGAAAAGAAAACAAATACAAAAACATATATATGCTATAGTTCCATTTATACAGTATTCAAACACAGGCAAAATTATATCAATGTTATCAGAAATCACAATTTGTGTTTACCTTTAAGGAAGTTGGGAGTAGCGACTAGGAGGGGACATACACTGGGAGTGCTAGAAATATTCTATTTTTTCATATGGGTCATACTTAAACATGTTTATTCACTTTGTGATAATTATTTTTTAAAACCAATAATTTTACATTTCTGCATATGTTATACTTCCCTAAAATATATTTAAGTATTTTTAGGATCTATTCATTCTAGTAGGCTCTTATATCAAACAGTTAATCTATACTTACATTTTTTCTAGTAAGTGGATTTTGCAAAATCTGGGTCTAAATAGACCCTCTAATATATGTGATACAACTAAATTGTTTCACATTTTACTTATAAATATGATGATGTTAATTAGGGTGCAGATGCCTGTGAGGTACCTGCAAACAGCTCTGTTCTTCTTATTGGTAAAAAGCTACATAGCTATGAACATTTTAACATTGAGATTGATTCTTGGACTTTGTAACTTCTAGATTCTATCTTGTTCCTCTTTTCCATTCTTATTTTAAAAAGTATTTCATTATTTTATCTTATGAAGAAATTCTTGAAATTTGACTTATACCTTATAATTACTTCATACTATGACATTTTACTTTTTCCAGCTTTTGTCATTACTTTAATTTTACTCTTTTTTCATTCATTCTCCACCTTTCTTTGTTTTTACTTTTTTACTATTTATTTGCTTTTCTTCTTTATCATCCATCTATGCTTCTGATTGCCAGTGATTCTTTGCAACAGTCACTGTTACTCCAATTCTGATTCCCAGAGCTGAAGAAAATGTTGACAGCCATTGAGAGTGTTTTGTCTTAACCTAGGTTTTTGTGTGTGAGAGAAATACCAATTAATTAAATATTTTGAAAAATGAGAATACTGGAAGTCCTTTACACATACGAAAATTAACTATCTCATTTTACAACTGTGAAAACCAAAAGATTTGATAAGTTGTCTTAGTCCATTTTGTTTTGCTGTAACAAAATAACCACACACTGGGTAATTCATGAAGAAAGGAAATTGTTTCTTATAGTGCTATAGGCTGGGAATTCTAAGTTGGAGAGCTCACATCTTGCAAGGGCCTTCTTGCTGTGTCATTCCCTGACAGAGGGAAGGGTAAAACAGTGCACACTAGAGCAAGAGAGGAAGGGGGACAAATTTATCCTTTTTATCGGGAATCTATTCCCGTGATAATGGCATTAATCCATTTATGAGGGCAGATCCTTCATAATTTACTCACCTCTTTAAAGTCCCACTTCTCTACACTGTTGCATTGGGGATTAAGTTTCCAACATATGAACTTTGCAAGACACATTAAAACCATAGCATAAGTGTTCTATCCATGAAATATATACTAAGTTACATCATTTTTACCAATTATGTGGTTTATACATTTCTCTGAATCTTATTACAAATATCTTTAAGGAGAAAGAGGGAGATAGGAAGGAAGAAAGAGGAAGAGAGAGAGTTAGAGAGAGAGAGAGAGAGAGAGAGCGCAAGAGACCCCACTGGGGAATTACACATTTTGGCAGCAATCTGCTCTGTATTTTCTGAAACAGGTCTTTTCACCATTAGGCAGATCCTTGCACAGTTGCATTCATGCACAGGTATAACAACAAGCTTGTTCTTTAACGAATGTTCACAACCATCTATTCAAATGTTGAAAATATGAAAATATCTCCCCAATCTGAAATGTTCATACTCAAACATAATCTTTAAAAACTGATAGCATTAAACATGCTTTAGTCAATTAAAGCACAATTTCACAAATCTCAAAGAAATGTTGGTAATAAAAAAAAATGTTTTCTGCAAATTTAGTAGTAATCATCAGTGCACCTTTATTACTTATAGCTTTATTTTTTTTATTTTAATCATGACTTAAAATTTACTATTGTTCTTGATTGTACTATTTCTTTTTTTTAGAATTAGCCTTAACTGTAAGTACAAGAGGCAACTAGCATGAAAGTATGTATAAACAAACAAATGAAAGAAGAGGAGAAAAGCTAAACCACACACACGTTTATATTACCATTGCCACATCTACAAAAAAACTTTGCTGGAAATAGATTCCTTACTGGTCTGCAACAGTGCCTGAAGTTGAAGGTACACTGCTGATGATTTAGGGTTTTTTTAGGTGAAAAGATTCTGTTTCAAAGAATCCATGTGGAGATAATTCTTTGAAAAAGTCAAACTGATATTTTAAAACTCAGCTTAGCTCTGTCTGATGGGATGCTGTCACAGGAAGCATATCAGATAACAAGGTCAAAGCACAATTTACATTTTTAAAAGTCTTGGATCTCCAGAGATAAGGCAAGAATTAAAATGAACATCAAGATATAGGACACTACAGGTTATTTCTTGTTGTTTGTTTGTTTTAATAACAACTGTCCCAAGGATTATCTGAACAGAATTTATGACTGTAATATTTATTATAACATTCAATCTCTTGCATATCAGCACATAACTTTGTATTATTCTAGGTTTTGTTTTTTTTTTTGTCTTTAGCCATGTGAGCATGAAATCTCCAGAAATTGATTTCATCTACGGTTAAAGTTTGATGATATATAGATGAGCCAAGAATATATTATGGACTTTACTAAAACAGGTAGACCTTAGAGATATGTTCTTTTTCATTGTTCACTTTTTATAATTAATTTAATATTTGTTTGTATTCCTTTTATGAAGGTGAACCCCCAAAATTGTATCACCCTCAGGCCTCCACAAAATCTGGATTCACTTTTTTCTGTTCTTTTATAGGAAGAATGGGAACTAGAGAAACAGCATATGATAAAGTTTAAAATCATGCTGAAGTTTCAAATTCGTTCCTATCACTTATTGGCTATATGATGCTGACAAGTCTCCTAATCCTTCTGTGCCTGAATTGCCTTATCTTCAAATGAGAACAATAAACAACTAAATTTACCTCATCAAGCTGTTCCAAGAATTACATGAAGCACTTTGGACAGAAGTGCCTGACATATAGTAAATGCTATGCAAATATTTGCTAGAATTAATGGCTATCTAGTGTTAAATTTCAACAGAAATCCTCTAGAACATATTTTTGTTGCTGTGAAATAGAAAATATTTTACAGATCCATGTCTTAAATTAAAAAACTAATCTAAGACATGGGACAGATAAAATTAAGAAAATAAAAACAATATCATATTTTTATTCTGGAATTCTGAAAAATATGAAAAGAGGTAGTTATGGATTATTTTCCACATTTGCTGGCATGTCCTTACAGTCTATAGAAATTCTAACAAGGTAGGGCTGAATTTCAATCATGTTGGTAGAACAAATTCAAAAATTTCACTTCAAATGATAAAATAGTGGAATAAATGCATCAACACTAGTTTCTGTTCTTTAAAATACAGTTTGTGCTATATATTTTTTCATTTTAATTGTCTGCTGTCCGTGAGACATATCCTTTGATGTTCATTTCTCTGTTTCTATATAGTATACTTGTTTCCTATTTCAAGTAGTGATAAAACATGAAATGAAAGCTAAATATTGAAAAACTACTGCAAAGACATTGGGATGTAGGTAATACATTAAGATAGAAGACATTTTGTGTTAAATAATTACAAACAAATTATGTGTGCGTTTTTAGAGAAGAAAATATAGACTTATGAAAAAAGTGAACATTAAAACTATACAGATAAATATTTCAAATGATCTTTATGTTTCCAGCCTCTGTATATGTAAGTTGCCTTTGAAAATTTACTTTAGACAAACTGATGGCTATCTAAAACTAGATAACAATCATAATGACATTAATTTAGCAAATTAGAACAATTAGAAAATGTCAATTAATATATAAATACCAGATTTATAATTTAGAAAATTATTTCCAAAACTACATTTATATTCCAGATAGTTTTAAAAATAGAATGAATTGTAATATTGCAACATTAACACAATTGATACAAACAGAAAGACTAAAAAAACCACTTATAAGATATTAACTATAAGGTCAATTGATATTTTGATTAGATATATTTACATATATTTCTTGCTTTTGTCCTTTATTTTTTTTTAAGAAAACTTTTGTTTCTGGAGAATGGAATTCCTAAATGTGGAGGACTCCTTAATTTGGCATGACACAAGTATCGTCAGGATTGTAACTGCACTCACTTGTACTAGTCCTCTTCCTATCCATTCCATTCTTTCTCTTCAACTAGAAAGTATAATAATTACTTGAGAAATATGCCAATATTGATAACACATTATTTTACAATATACAAATTAATTCTTATATTTCCCCTAAACCAGATTTATTCATAATATGATAATTTTCAAAATTTGGTCTCCTATCAAAATTCCTCCTTTATATACACACACACATATATATAGTGTGTATAGATGTGTGTATATATATATATATATATATATGATTCTTGTCTATATTATATGTGAATAAAAATCATTTTTTAATTCCTAGAATTTCATAATGATATGTTTACAATGAATGTAACTTTAAATATTTTTCCTTTTTTTCTTAATGAGAAAATAAGGAACATTGAAGATTAAATACTTTTTTTCTCTTTCACACACAATATAATGGGAATGTATTGCTCCCTTTAATATACTTGGAAAAGATGAAATGCTCTTTAGAAGCTTAGGTACTTTCATACACTCAGTGCTTTTGAGTAAAATGAAAACTGTCATCAAGTTTACAAACCTCATAATCATCTCATTAATTCCACTTTCAGTTTTGGATTAAAGTTGTGGATTTGGTGGACCGCATGGGGCTTAAAGACAATTTTACAGAAATATCTTTCATTTGTTAATTATCACATAATTACCACATGATCTAATAAACTTAAATTATTTTGTAATTAAAATGCTTAACACGACAGTTATGTTATAATGTGTTTTTAAAATAACTCTTCATAAATTCTAATTATTGGTTTTCCTTTTCATACTCCAATTTCTAATATTAGAGATGTGATTTATATGTCAACATTTATAATGCATATACTTTATTTTCTTTCTAAAATTATTTATCACAAATTACCTCAATGATGTCCACATAAAAATGGGTATAATTATAAATATTGTCAATGATCTATAGACCAAAAAAAATTAAATTTAAAAAGAAATATTTATGAAAGATATTAATGGTGTTGGGAAATTAATTATTTTACTTGGAAATACTGTTAAAATATCTTTTCATTTAGAACTTCTTCTAACCATCAAATCATAAATGTATGAATTTTATTTCATTCCTCTTGTCTTTATTCTTCTTTTAACTTTTTTTCCCTTCATCAAAACCATTTTTACAATGCCTACAATTTGACCAGTACTTTGATGGACATTCTCTGCTCTGGATCTGCTCACAGTAGTTGGATGGGCAAATGTACAAATAACCTAGATTCACACAAAACTCCATTAAAGCACAGTTATAGAAGGATCAAATTATAAATCTATCAAATATGTTCCCTTTTTTATAATGGGGCTGGGTAGACAAGCAATATTTTATGCATGGAGAATGGTATCTAGAAGTAGGCATATATGCAAAGATCATGAATCTTCATATGGAAATTGTAAAGATTAGATTGCTACATGAGTGCAGAAATATATTCCTATTCATTATCATGATAGAATCAGGAGGAATGATGGAGATTAAGGCTAATCATTGCTGAATTCACCTACTGAAACTTCCTGTTCTCATTTTGCTCATTAGACATCTGTCTCTAGTCATTTTCTAAACCCTTTCATTTCCGAAAACTGCATCCACTCAGGCACATTTTGACCAACTCCATCATATGACTGCACAATAATGCTACTGGCTAGGTAAAAGGAGAAACATACACTATATGTCATAGAATATTTAAATGTTTGGTAATATCTAATAAATTAGTTTGTTAATCTTTTCCTGAACATTAAACTGAAATTGAAAAAAGGAGTTTTATTGAAAGGACATATCATGCTTTGGCATGAAAGTCCTGAATTTCATATCCAGGCTTTTCTACTTTTCACTTTGGGTAAGTTTTTAAATGGCAGTACTCTGATTTTTCTTTTCAGAATTAAGAAAGCAACTCACACAATTGTTTAGAGTATTATATTAGAAATTATGTATAATATCTAGCACTGACATGAGAAATAAGTGAATTAAAAACTGTGTAGTGCCAAATATAGTGCAGGGCACATACCAGGTATCCGATAACTTTATCTCCCTTTATCTACTGAAATCTATTGGAAATAATATTAAATACTATCAATTTAAAAATAAGGAAAATAACCGAATGACAAATGTAGTTCATTGGTTTTATGGGCAAAATAATAATGTAATTAACTGTTTTAATTAGATAGACAGGGCAGTATATCTCTAATGTCTGTCTGTGATCTTTGATATTTATTTGAATTTATACTTTGCTTAAGTCAAACCATATATTTAAACATTGAAAATATCTAAGAATCTTAACTTCTTATTTTGGTTTTGGTCCTAAAACTTAATGCTGGTCCTAAAACTAAGACAGTTTTGTCACAAAAATAACCCTGCATTAAATACCAACATCTTAGATAATTTAAATTAAGCCTAAAGGAAGGATAACATGGTCTGTTTTTATAAGGCTTAATTAAATATAATTCTAATGAAGACACTCAAAGAGTATTTAATCATCTCTTAAAGGAGTAGTCTAAGTAGAAAATGAAAATATTATTTGATTTTTTTTATTTTTAAGAAATAATTGTATAAGTGTGCTCTCTTACACATGCATCAATTATCACTGATAAGGGTAGAAGGAAAGTTGGACCATCACTTTGGAATTTCTTACACACTTTATTTTTAGCAGGAAATAGTTTATGAAATAAGAAGAATAATAATATCTAATTACTACTTTCAGAAATAATCATATTAATGGTATATAAGATTTATTGGACACTTTCAGTGTTCCTAACTCTAGAATATACATTTTACGTGGGTTATCTCTGTTATTCCTTCCAATTCCCTGGGAGGTAAATCCTTAGTATTATGCTGATTTTATACATCAGAAAATTGAGACTTAATTCTCCAAAATGACATGGCTAATAAGCTTAGGAGTTAAAATTCAGACTAAGACTATATAAAAGAGTTTAATTGAAAAATTATCGTGCATTTGTTTTTCTAAGGCAGGTAAATTACATTCTGATCTTACGTATAGAAAAAAACCCGAATATCCAATTTGATAGACAAACGTGAATCTGGTCCTATTTACGTTGGTGTTTATTTATCCTGCAATATCCCAAGCTTATTTTCTTGACCTGCTATGATTTCATAAAAATAACACGGAAATATGAATATTCTTTTCCTGTTCACTTTATGTATTAACCGATTTGCAATACAGAGTCATTAAATCATTTAGAAGTATTTACTGTATACTTTAAATGAAATACTGACAGAAAATTCCTTCCTCTGTGAGAGCATTATGCTATTTGAAGTGAGCTAGATGAAGTGGTGCTAATTAAACATCTGGCATTCAATCTCACTTTACTCTTTTCCCTATCCAAACAACATTTTGTAAGGGGACTTGAGTACTTTAAAAAATTGATGAGTAAAAGAAACACCCCAAAACATGAACATTTTAGTAAAATGCAACTTTACTATAAACTTAAAGTTATCACCATTATTAATCAGATTAATTTGCAAGGTTTTACTCATTCTTATGTAAAAACAAAAATATATTTCAAATAGAGCAGTACATCATTAAACTGATACTATTACCTTTGTAAGATGAAGAAAAAGTTATTTGCAAAACAGTGGACCATAGTCTTTCTTTTAGGAATCTATAACATTAAAAATAGTAAAATAAGATTACTTGTCCATGTATTTGTTCATATATTTAGCATATGCATATATCTAGCATAGAGATCCTACAAACTATTTAATCACTGAATAGTATGATCAAGAAATGCATGTATAATATTGAACACAAGAAGATATTTACAGACTGTGACAAAATTATTTTAGATGGAATCATTATCTCTAGGATAATGACATGGTGCTGGAAATTAAGTTTCCCTTAGCTTTATTGTCTGGTGAGGGAATTTAAATTAGCTAATTAATGAAATCCCTTAATGATGGGCTCTGAACCAAATGAAATACACAAAGGAGTCCAGAATAGTGGATTAGACACAATGAAGCACAAGCTACATCGTTGTGTGAATGAGCATAAGGCTTCCCTCTGGCCTTTGTCCTGTATGACAAAGAATTTGAAAAGTCATGCAGGTGATATTTCTGCACTCAGTGGCCCCTAGGCCACATATCTTTGTGCAGGACTAATGGCTCCATCATATGCAGATGCCCTGCTCTGCCCTGAGGCCAAGATGGGGTTTCTACTGCTCCCTACCCCTCCATAAATGAACCTCTAGTGCTAAAGCTGTCACGAAGACAGGACTTAGGAAAATGCAGCCTTCCTACATTATAGAGAAGTCAATCCCATTGACAGCAATACTGGGAATAATAAAAAAACGTTGCTTTAGGAAAGCAGATCCTTGTGAATGCAATGGAGGAAGAGTTTAAACCCAAAAGGTCAATGGACTTCAGGCTCATTCCAATTATAAACATTCTTCCAATTATGGAAGAAAAAGTTAGGAATGTGAAGAAAATCAAGGCAGGTAATAATCTCCTAATATTGTTTCCTAAAGAGGAGTGCAATTAATCATGCCTCTCTGGAAAAAAAAGATGCATAAGCATTTACCTACCTGGAAAAAGGGCAGGCAAATTTGGAGGATAACTTAAGATTTACCCAAAAAAGAACAGAGTTTCAAGTAAATAACATACCTTTTAATTAAATAGGAAAAGTTTTTATCAGTGACAAATATAGGCATGAGTTTTGTCAGTGAAAGGATGAATTACCAGGATATAGTAAAATCTCTTTAGGTTGATAGTTATTGGCAAAATAATTTTACTAAAATGTGAATGACTTTTCACTGATACACTTGGTAATAATAAATTCTCCCTAAGAATTCATTGCAGAATGCAAACCCGTCATTCTGGCATTCATTCAATAAATATTTATTGTGCACAAATGCTGTACTGTGATTTGTGCTAGGCCCAGGCAATTCACAGATAAAATTTATAGTCATTGTCTTCAAAGAACTTGTATTCAAAGGTGAAGAGACAGACACGTTGATAATTACCAGAGGATGACTTAAATGCTTTGATGGAAATAAATCAGAGTGCATGGGGTAATATAAGTGGAGCACCAACACAGACTTTGTAATTTCAGACTTTGTAGGTTTCAAGAGAGATCATAGCTGTGATGAGTTGTGGAGGCTAAGCGAAAATTAGCCAGGCAAAGTAAGAAGATTTAGACAAAAAGCTACCATAGATGTATGCATGCTGAGATAAGAAAGAACCTGATAATATAAAAACATAAAATATTTCATGATACCTCAAGGTAAAGTAGGGAAGGGGCAATGATAGGGGATAAAGTTCATGCAGGTGTAGTAAGTTTTCTATTGCTGCTGTAACAAATTATCACACATTTAGCAGTGTAAACAACACAAATGTATTATCTTACAGTTCTGTAGGTCAGAAGTCTGAGTTGGTTTGATTGGTTTCTCTGCTCTGGGTTTCATAAGACCAACACCAAGGTTTTAACCTTCTGGGCTCTTATCAAGAGGCTCTGGGAGAATATGCTTCTAAGCTCGTACTGGGTTGTTGGAAAAATCCAGTTTCTTGTGGTTGCACGATGGGGGTCCTATTTCCTTGCTGAATGTCAGCGGGGGCCACACTTTTTTCCTACATAGTCCCTGTATTCTTTCAGCAAGAGAGGGCTGAGTTCCTGTAGCACTTTGAATCTCTCTGACTTTCCCTTCTACCACATCTCTATGATTGGTTTTTCATCTGTATTTTTCTTCTGCCTTCCTTTTCTTTGTTTAAGGGCTTGTGCAATTAAATTGGGCCCACAATGATAATCCAGGATTATTACTGTATTTTAAGGTCAACTGAATGGTAATCTAGTCCCTTCATAGTAGTACCTAGATTAATGTTTGATTAAATAGCCAAAAGATGATCTTGGGAGGATACCTTTAAATCGTGACTATGACAAAGGTTATTTTTAATGTGAAATGAAAGAAATTATCCTTTATTTTGAAGCAGTATAGTTTGAAGAAATTATTCTATGCCTAGAAATAGAAAAATCAATTATACATTTTAGAAAGATCACGCTACTAGCAGCATACAGCTTAAAATATTAGATTAGGGAAATCTGGATGGCTTCAGAGAGGCCAACTGAAATGCTTATTTAATAATTAAGTTTAGAGATAGGTAAACAAGATAATAAGATGGTAGTAGTGATAAGATATGAGAGGGAACAGATTTGAATGACACTAAGGAAGTAAAATCTGTTATACTTTGCTTCTGACTGGCTATAAGAGAATATATTGTCAAAGATGACTCCCATTTCTGGCTTACATAACTAGATCAATAGCATTGACATTTATCAAAACAGGAATAATATCCAGAAGAACAGACTTGAGTAAGAAGGAAATATTATATTCAGGTTTAGAGAAAACCGATGCATTCTTGTTTAGAAATATTGATTTTCATATGCCTGTGAGATAAGCCAACCTCTTTATTTTATTTTATTTGTATTTATTTATATATTTTAAGATATGAGGGTCTCACTATGTTGCCCAAGCTGGAGTTGAACTCCTTGGCTAAAGCAGTCCTCCCTCCTCAACCTCCCAAGTAACTGGGATTACAGGCACATGCCACCACACCCAGCAACTTCTAATCAGTTATTAGATGCAGTAAGATTTCAACACAAAAAGTAGATTGAGCTGCCTTTGAGATTTGTGAATAATAAGCAATTGGTTCTTCAGAATATGTTCATCCATTAAGAGGAGAATTCAAAATTAGAATTTTCTGCAACATTAGCAGCAGGATAGAGAGGGAATGAATCAGAGAAAGAGTGAACATAATAGAGGGTGGGAAATTAAAAACAGAGAATAGTTAATAAAATATGGTACAGTTTGGGGATAGAGACATTAGGAAATACTAACCATTTTATACATGTTAACATGTAAAATAATCAAGACAGATAACTTAATGGAAAATAGCTATGTTGAAAATGTAGCATATATTGCTCTATTTGTGTTGCTTAGAAGAGAAATATATGAAATATATGTGTATATATTCACAAGATATTTAACTATATATGTTGAGTTATTTTCATTATTCTTACTTGTGTCCATTTAAAACAAAACACAAATGTTTGCATTATTTTCAAAATGTCATAAAACAAAAGGGAAAATATTCATCCATATGATACAATTCCCTATAGAAGTGCTCATGTATTAGAAGAATATTTGATGACATGAGACATGTTCATGATCTACACTGGTAAAAACTGTAGGTACAGGCTGGGTGCGGTAGCTCATGCCTGTAATTCTAGCACTCTGGGAAGCCGAGGTGAGAGGATTGCTTGAGCTCAGTAGTTCAAGACCAGCCTGAGCAAGAGCGAGACCCTGTCTCTACTAAAAACAGAAAAATTAGCTGGGCATCGTGGCGTGTGCCTGTAGTCCCAGTCACTCTGGAGGCTGAGGGAGGAGGATCGCTTGAGCCCAGCAGTTTGAGGTTGCAGTGAGCGAGGATGAGACAGAGCGTGACTGTCTCAAAAAAAAAAAAAAAAAACTGTAGGTACAAGATTATTTAGAGTACAATGTGAACACTGTGAGACACATACAGCAGAGAATAAACATAATTAAAAAAAATTATATTCCTAAGTTTTATTCTTGAAATCCATTACTTTTAAAAATAAATAAAAATCACTAATTTTGTTACCAAAAAGTGAGGGAAAATGTTTTCAATAAAAGGTAATATGTGGAAAGAGAGGTAAATTGATGACATCAGGTTCCTGTCAAAATGGGAGGAGGAGGGATTCAGAGGACAGTTGTAGTTATTGCTATTCCACAGCAGTAACATCTGCTCTACTTAAACTGGAAGTAAGGCTATAAAGATGATTGATGATGCCGATAAGTTTGTAGGTGGAAGACCTGGAAGCCATTATGTTCTCTATTAAGTAAGATTCAGGGTATTCTGCTGAGTGTACTGGGAAAGGTGGCCGGGGCAAAGGCTTTAAGGAATATATAACAATGTTTAGAAATAGCTATTGTGTGGGCTGGGTGAAGAAGGTGATTAGAAGAAGAAGTCTAATTGTCCTCTGAGACTTTTATAAGGTATCAAGAACCATTATAGAGTTATAGTAATTAAGACAGTTTGAAAATGGTATAAGAATAGACAAGTAAAACATTGGTACATATATAATAGAGAGCTTAGAAACAAACCCATACACATAAACACCATACACGAAAGAGGTACTGTTAAACAATGGGTTAAGGCTGACCTTTTTGATAAATGATATTGGGCAAGTAGTTATCCATAGCTTAAAGAATGAAATTGTGTCAATTCAAGGAATATCAATGATTTAAATTTGAGAGGAAAACTGTAAAGAATTTTGAAGTTATTATGGAAGAATATCTTCCTAACTTCAGGAAAGAAAATGATTTATTATTTTAATTAAAGTATAACTAACAAAATGTAAACTTAATAAAGTCCTACTCAATAAAAATTAACTTAAGTCCTACTTAATAGAGAATACAGATTTCAAATATTCAATATGTCTTGACTATTATATACACCTATGTAATCATCACAAAGTATAGAATGTTTTCATCACTATAGAAAGTTCCCTTGGGCTTTGTGCCTACCAATTTCTACTAACCAGTCTGACTAGCAATCACTTTCTGATGTCATTCACTCTAAATTAGCTTGGCTTCTTCTTGTACTCAATATAAATGGAATCATAGATTAGGTAACCATTTGTGTTTGGCTCCTTTTGTGGCAGTAGTTTATTCTTTTTTATCACTGGCTAATACTATTTTATACAAACATACCACAAGTTGTTAACCTCCTCTTGAACATTCGTTTGCAAGTCTTTTGGTAAACAAATGTTTTTATATCTTTTGGGTAAATAACTAGGAATAGAATTACTGAGTCACTGGGTAGATGTTTGTATAAATTTACTAGATAATAGTAAGCAGTTTTCCAAAGCGGATGACAAGTTTACATTCCCACTAACAATATATGAAAGGTCCAGCTACTCTATGTCCTTGGCAAAACTTAAGATTACTCATTTAAAATTTTAGCTTTTCTGGTTAGTTTATAACTGTATTTCATTTTGCCTTTAATTTGCATTTACCTGACAGCATTGTTGGTGTATATTTTCTTGCTTTCCCCTTGTCACTAATTTTGGGGCACTTAATATTAACGGCTTCACTGAACACAGTTTGTATGTGATAACATTCTTTACTTCTCAAGTTGTACTGGGCTCTTTTTCCAGAATGTGAATAGGTATACTTTCTATATTATCCTTTTAATGTCTTTGCACAGCATAGCATTAATCAAAGTTTAAGTTTTATTTTTGTTACAAATTTTCTGATAGGTGAATATCCTTGCCTCTTGCTTATTGGTTGGTAATAAATCTTATCCTATTTAGCTTTGATTATAGGCAATTTTCTAGATTTCTGTTCAAGAATTCAAAAATCTCTACCCTACATAGGGGTAGAAAAAATATTTTTAGTAGTTAGTACTGTTAAGTTCACCCCTGGTTCTTTTTTCATACTTCATTTCATATTGCCTGCAATCTGAATATACCACTGGAAATGCAATGCAGAGTTGTATCTGTACAGCGTAGACGACACACTAATGACTGGAGTTAGTGATCTATGTATGGAAGGATTAATGGCTCCCACTGACATTTAAAAGGAGCATACCTAACAACCACAACAAAATAAATACTACAGGTCTCTATCATGGGTGTTACACGACAGGAGGAAGGGAAAATACTATTCATTAAGGGATCACTTTCTTGTTCAAGGTTTTATTAAAAGTCTTTTGATATTTATCATCTCATCCTGTCCTTACAAAAAAAATACCAGGGATGTTTTATAGTCATTTTACATGTAAAGGGAAAAAGTGGACAACTTTAAGTAAATTCCACTAAATTGCATAATCATTTGACAGCAGAACTAGAGATGGGTGGCTAATAATTCAGGATGCTGTGGCCTGATTTCAACAAGATAACTTGGAGCCACACTTGTCAATGTGATACTTACCAGAGGCGATACAATTGGAATCTTTCTGGAAGATCAAAAGAAGTAAACATTAAAATCTAATATGGTATCCTCAGTATCTGTACTAGAAGTCGCAACTCTTCCACCTCGCATATAAGCTATAATTTTTAATGGTGCCTGAAAGAGGGATGCAAAAATGCTTCCACTTTTGCCATGTTAGTTTTGCCACGTTAAAGGTTGAGAAGAACCAGAAAATCTAGCATTATTTCAAACCTCTCCTTCCTCAGTGCTTTTGGAAAGAATGAAATAGCTTCTTACTTACCCACATGAGGACTGATTAAGCTATTCAGGATATCTCACAAAAAAATACATTAAAAGGAAATTTAAAAGTGTAAATGACACCTCACTTAATGATTAGTTTTCTGGAACACCCATCATGGAAAGGTACATGTACATGTACAATTAAAAATTACTGCTATTTTAATATAACAAATGTGACAAGCTAACAGAAAAAATATTTTAATACTATATTTTTTTCATATTCTTGATGCTTGCTAATTTAAAGTACTTGTTTCTTCTTATCAAAAATAATTAGATTTATAAGAAATATCGTCCTTATTTTGTTTCCATTTTAGGCATTCCCTAAAAAAACTATCACTAACGTAATGCTTCTAAGTGTTTACATAATTGAAGGCCTCTCACCAGTGGCCTTGTTTAGATTCCTCCAAATTATGCTAGCTTGCACACTTAATTTAGTTATTAAAATGTAATTTATGCAAAATAATTATTTCATAATTGGTGATAATTATTGCACTAAAAACTCAAAATGCAAGCTATACAAGTTTATATATATAATGTATTAATCATTATAACATTGTAATTTAATATATGTATATACACACCTTGAACTGTTAGTAGAAGTTCTCAATCTTTCACTGGTGGTGTAGCATATGATAATTTATACACATGCTCTCTGCTTGAAAATTGTAACTTCTCCTGGCACTTCTCATTTTTAAAGCTACTTTCAATGAGAGTCTTTTTATTTTTTATGAGTCCTCTTTTAAAACAGAAGAGTCCCAGGAAGGATATTATACCTTCACTGATTACTGCAAAAAGAGGAGATCTGTTTATTTCTCCTCACCTCCTTGCTATCTCTCCTGAACAGAAGAGAAATCCTAATATCATGGCCACTCCTTTAATATGTGGCAAGGCCAATGCATGTTGAAAGTTCACATAAATATATTTATTTCTCAGTTGTCTCTGGTCAAATTTTGCTAGTAGGGAGTGTATGGCCTCACTTACACTGTGGGCCCAAGTTATCTGGTTCAATCCAACATATAGTACTGGTGTATCAGAACTTTTTTAGTTTTGCTTTGTTTTGTTTTTTAGTTCTTATTGTTTGTGTGTAAAGATCCTATTGGAAAATAATTGGTCAATCTGTTTTCTGTTTTGGGATTTTTTTTTTCTTGGAAGAAAACAACTACTACCAAATTTTTTTCACATTTTCCACTTCAAGTTCTCACATGGGTGCCTGTGTTGGAAGAAACTACCCATATATTCCTTTTCTAGACAGTCTAAGAAATGTCTTTTTAAAAATATTTTGTTGTATTAGATGTCAATCTAGATTAGGGTTGAACTTGGCAATGAACATGCCAATGTGCAGAAATTTCTGTAGTAGGCAGGGCAAGATACAGACATACTGTGTTCCTTTAATAAATATGATAAATATTCTACTAATGGCCTTATCATATTAATATAATTTCAGAACATATAAACAAGTCATACCACTTGGAAGCAAAAATGTATTTTTATTTACCCCATTGTGAAATGTGTGCTCACTTATATAGTGAAACATAATGGAAATAATCCCTAAGAGCCAGGTTGTGAGTTTCACTCACTAAAATTGTATATTCAACTACAGTGGGTATTCTTAATGAATGGATAAAGGAAAATAAGAGTTCTTATACAGGTCTATATCATCCTCTCAGATGAATATGGAAAATAAAAGTCTTAATGAAAATATAATTCTTAAAGCAAGCAATAAACAGGAAAATGAAAAAAATAGATTGTTACTCAAATATTCTTAGTCTAAGAATAGAGTTAGAATAACAGCTTAAAGGAAAAATAATGCTTTGCAGTTAAAATAGCAAAGTTTTCAATATAAATAAAACTTAAAATGACTCCATGACAGAATTAGGGGTTGGAAAGAATTTCTGTAGGAGAAATATTTAGTCTTTGAGGCTAGTTGTTTTTATCTCACATCAGTGTTTTAAATCTGGTAGCAACTGAAATAATTCTCTATACAATATCCATACTTAAACAGAGCTAACAGTGAGTATGTCTCTTTTAAAATTCATAACCTCTACTTAAGTAGTTTTAAAGATAGGGATAAGAAAGAGGGGTATTTTTTCAATCATTTGGGTCATAGAGGGATATTAGTGCTTAGAGGGATTTAAAGGAGAGTGGAGAGAATATACTGAGTGAAAATTATTGAAGAAATCCCAGAAGGGGATTGGAATTAGGCAATATCAGTGAGTGGCATCCACTGAACTGCGCAGAAAAAAAAATCAATAATAAGAGCAATAATGGGAATTCCCTTTTACTACAACAACTATACTTATGTGTAAATAAAAATGTAAACAATATTTTCAATAAACATGTAAGGAACATATTTTCAATAAACATACAAGGCATTTTAACTTAAAGCCTCTATAATATGCTGGCCATTATTTGATTGGTAATATTAACACTCAGGTGAAGGCAGCCAGTTGTACTAGTGCTGACACTGGATCAGCATTAAAATAAAAATGCTATTTTTCTTTCCACTTACAACTACACCTTCATTCTATAACTCCTATCAAAATTTTACTGGGCATGATGGGGATAAAGTTGGGGCAGGGTCAGTGGAAGATTGTGATTCTTCTTTTTTAGGGGGGGAGTTCCTCCAGCCATTAAAACTGCTACAGGAACTACCACCTTAATCAGTGTCTTCCTGGGTCAGTTAGAATTCTTTTGGTTGAAGTAACTAAGACTCAACGTAAAATGGATTAAAAAGTAAACAATTTATTTTTCCCCAAATTACTACTCAATTAAGATCATATCCAGAGCAAAGAGCTGACTGACTTGGGACTGACTTATTTTCTTATTTTTAACAGGATCTAAAAGAAGGAGATCACCCTGATTGAATTTAGGAATGAGATCAATTCTAGGGTCTCAGGAAGGCAACAAAAATGCCCATTTGTAATAAAGAAGAAAGATTCCATTACCGATTTTTGACCCCTGAGAGCTTTGTAATTCCAAACTTCTCTTTTATCTTTTACCCCACATCTGTACAATCTGAAAAGAAAGCCCATTCTTCTTTGTTCCCTTGGCATCCCCCAAAATTTCGAACCACGTGAAATTCAGGCCACAGGAGGGCATTGCAACCCGTGCTCCACACCTGACAGCAATTAAAAACCCAAAGGCGATCACCTTCCCCCTGACTCTACCAGCCTCCCCAAACCTTACTTCCACTTTTGTTTCTTTCCTGACTGAACCTGAGCCCTTCCCCTTAGGGAATCCTTTTGCTATTTATTATGTGAACAACAAGCTTTATGACACATCTATTGGTGCCTGCATGTTATTCATCAACATCCATAAATTAAATTCGTGGATGAAGACAGGGCCAGGGGTGTCCAGCAGCTAGCAGGTAATGCTAAATGCCCAATGAAACACCGCTGCACCAACTAACTGCAATGAAGTAGGATGGATGCATGGATAGATGAAACAGAAGATGCATTTCCCTATGTAAGGAAATGAAGGGATATCACAGGGTTGTTACTGGGAAGTGAACAGTAGAAAGTAGAAACCTTATAATTAAACAAGCCTAAATTATTATGGTGTTCTCAATACATGATTTTGTTGAACGTTCCTTTAGTTCATACCACAAATAAGTAACTCTTAGAGTATTTAAATATTGTTGTGAGGTTTGTTTTTTTTTAGAAGTTATCTTTCAGTCTATTTATTAATTCAACTTTTGCACAGACACCATTTGGGCAAATTAAGCATTGTCATGGCAAACTGTTTACAGGTAGGAAAATCCATTTTAAGTCACAACAACTGATTAATGCTACCCTTAGCAGGTCACTTAGCAAAGTAGGAATAGAATTAAGAAATGATACAAAATGAAAAAAAATTAAATGGAACGCCTAACAAATATATCCATGAGCTTATATATATATATATTTATAATCTGTTTTGTATATATATTAATGTTATATATGTTATATATAATGTTAACGTTATAAATAATTTCAGATGTTTGTATACAAATATATAAAAATATATATTTATAAATATATAAAATATTTAAATATTTATAAATATATAAAATATTATATATAAAATATAAATATATGTAAAAATCTGGGTTTATAAGATGTGAGTTTAGTTGCCTCTTCACAAAAGAACCACACTGAAAACAAATAGAAAACAGGAAAATCGTCCTGTCAAAATTGATAGATAAAAGTCGGATTTTCATATGATTAAACTTTATACTGTTTTTAATGTTATTTGTGTGTTTTTTGCTTATATTTTCATCTAGATAACTTCCAGAGCATTCAGAATTTTCTTCTTGAAATATAATTGAAAGCCACAGTAAATATGAAAAATGCTTTTGGAAAGCCTGGGAGTTCATCTTTTTGTTTTGTGTTTTCAGATGGAGAAATGCTCAGCAGGACACTTTTTAAGAGCAATATAAAATCTTTGTTCTTTGTGATTTTCTTCCATTACTGGTCCACAGACACCAGTGAACATATTGTATAGAAAACCCAATGATCTTAACCACCTCTTTCACCATCACCCCCACAGAAAACTAGGAAATGATTGTGTGAGGTCATTATATAGTTCAGCATTTTAAAACTGTTAAGCCTAAAAAGAAAAAAAAAACAGCAAAAACATGTTTCCTAACCTTACAAGTGTTTGGGTGTGACAGGACTGACTTGTTTTTGACATCACAGGAACTATAGTGTCTGAATTCTGTTTGACAGCTGATTTTCCCCAGGCATTTTACTTTTGCGTTCATCATATAGTGTTGTGCAGCACAAATAAACCACAGTGTTCAGAAACAAGTAAACAAAAGAAGCTGGCCTTGTAATAAAAAATTTAAACAGAAACTGTCAACCAACTATTTGCAGGTGTATTTTTTCCCAGTTTGACATGAATTGAAGTGTAAAAATATTTTTTCCCTTAATTTTGACTTCACATTTGCCATGACTGCAGTTCTGATTTTGAAACATAAAAGAATATGGCTCCTTTGTTTGCAAATTTAAGCCTATATTTATATCTATCTCTCTATTCTATCTCTATATCTATTAGATATTACATTAGATATAGAGATAGATACAGAGGTAGAGCTAGAGATGATGGAGGTAGAAGCAGAGGTAGAGTTATGGTTTCTTGCCCTGCTAGAGGATATTTCTTTTAATTTCAAAATATTACGGGAGTACAAACGGTTTGGTTACATAAATTGCCTCTGCACCGCCTCAGTCAGAGATACAAGCATGCACATCCCCCAGACCAGTGCACACCACACCCATTAGGTGTGAGTTTACCCATCCCCTCCCCCCGCACCTGCCCGACACCCGATGGATGTTACTTTCATATGTGCACATAAGTGTTGATCAATTTGTACCAATTTGATGGTGAGTACATGTGGTGCTTGTTTTTCCATTTTTGTGATACCTCACTTAGAAGAATGGGCTCCAGCTCCATCCAGGATAATACAAGACGTGTTATTTCACCATTTTTTTTATGGCTGAGCAGTACTCCATGGTATACATATACCACATTTTATTAATCAACTCATGTATTGATGGACACTTGGGTTGTTTCCACATCTTTGCAATTGTGAATTGTGCTGCTATAACATTTGAGTACGGACGTCTTTTTTATAGAATGTCTTTTTTTCCTTTGGGTAAATACCCAGTAGTGGGATTGCTGGATCAAATGGTAGGTCTACTTTTAGTTCTTGGAGGTATCTCCATACTATTTTCCATAGAGGTTGTACTAGTTTGCAGTCCCACCAGCAGTGTATGAGTGTTCCTATCTGTCCACATCCACGCCTACATTTGTTGTTTTGGAACTTTTTGATAAAAGCCATTCTCATTGGAGTTAAGTGATATCTCATTGTGGTTTTGATTTGCATTTCCCTGATGATTAGAGATGTTGAGCATTTTTTCATGTTTGCCGGCCATTAGTCTATCTTCTTTTGAAAAGTTTCTGTTCACGTCCTTTGCCCACTTTTTAATGGGAGGATCCTGGATTATGTAATCACATCAGTGATTGATGATGCTAAGTGGTTCAGCATTTTAGTGAAGAAGATTATTGAGGGAAGTATAAATTCTGGGATGGATTTTTGAAATTGTGTAATTCTATCTTTTCATTTTACTGAAAAAAATAAAGCAAAAGTGAAGTTTAAACAAGAAAATATTACTTCTCTAAGACTGTAAGGTGTTAAAACTAGCATTGTATTAGTACTAGGGTTTTCCTAGTAGTCCTTGTCAAATAATATATATCATTTTTCACATTTTTTTACCAAACTATGGGAAAATGGAGGTGCTTAGACCAACTGATTGGCCAATTAATTGTTATTCAAATAACAAATAGTGAAAACAAACCAATGTACATGAAAATTATCTTTTCAGATTTTACATATAACTAATTTTGATGTGGGGATATCTTAAAATGTTAAATGTCTTATACAACTAAAAATAGCCAATGTAATTTAGGATTAACACATTTTTAATCATTTTTAAAATATGAATTTTAATGTTATTAAAATATAAATATGTAGATGTTCAGTTATATTTTGCATTTTTCCTTTGGACTGTATTATAGTTTATTAGCAACTACATTTTGCTTTTCTACCTATGCATGTAATTTTTTAACAGTACTCAGAAAATGTCCATGTGCTCACTTGAGTGTAGACCAACTCAAGCTGAATGGGTCACATCGTATTTTACTGAATAACTGAGAGAGAAAAAACTAAATTTTCTCAGATAAAATCTAGTAGAGAGAGAATGAAAGGTGATATGGATGGAGAGAAAGAGAGAGAAGCCAGAAGAGAGGAGGGGAGTTTAAAACATAATGTGGAATTAGGATACACAGTTAAATGATTTGAATGGTGAAAACCATTCCCCTCCTACTCCTCGGTGACGTGTGGATTACTGTTCTCAATTATTCTGTGCCTCTCCATGTAGGAGGATGATATTTTTCAACCCTGTTGAACTCGGGTGTGGTCAGGTGACTTGTCTTGCTTTGCACTATGCAATATGATCAAAATGGTGCATCATTTCTCACTAGAAGTTATGCAAGCCAGGATATGCTTCACCTAGATCTTTTCCCTTCTGCCATAATGAATTATTCTAGGTAGGAGCTATCTGTCAGCTTGGGTCGGGGAAGAAAGAAAGTGTGGAAAGAGGTGCTGTTGTTTGAGATGGGCCTTCAGCATGAATTAGAAAAAACTCTTTATTGTTGTAAATCAGTAAGGTTTGAGGATCACTTTATATGGCAGCATAACCTGTGATATAGAATATTAAGACTAGATGCCTATTTTATTTACTATTTTGCTTGCTTGCTTCATAGAAGCTGAAATTAACCAAACAGACTGAGAAACTCATTTTTCTGAGAAAAATGGTTGGCAAGATATATTTGGTATAAGCAGAATGATGAGATGGTCTATAAACTAAACACATGCAAGAGCATGGAACCCAAGGTAGTTATGACAGCATAAGCCCCTCATGACTTACAGAATCAATCAGAAAATAATTGTAAGCTTTACAATTTATGAAATGGGAATTAGTCTTACTAACAGTACAGACTTACAATTAGTAAGACTACATAGATTATTCATGGATTACTTAAAATACTTATTTCAGCTCAATTTGGATTAAAATGTCTCTGGCATATCTTTTAAAAATCCTCAAAATTGCAATATTGCATCAGTTTCTTTCTTCTGGCATAATTATCTGATCATCTAAACATCTATGAGTAAATCAGCCTTCCTTAGTAAACCTGGAGTTTATTGTATTTGTTTCCTCTGGAAGACTATTTGTGGGAGGGTTTCTGAGCACTGAGCCATAAAATAATGTTAGATTTAAGATGTTCTTTCAGAATTCTAGGTAATTGTATTAAAAATAGTTTTGACACATAATATTATAATTGTAATCATTAGAGGAGGTGAAAAATGTGAAAAAAAGGAAAAACATTAACCTCCTTAGGAAAAAAAATATTTTTTGAAGATGACGTTATTTATTTATTTATTTATTTTTATTTTTTTATTTCAAAATATTACAGAGGTACAAACGTTCTGTTTACATATAGTGCCTTTGCACTGCCCGAGTCAGAGCTACAAGCATGCCCATCCCCCAGACAGTGGGCACCGTACCCGTTAGGTATGAGTTTACCCATCCCTTCCTCCCCCCGCCACCTGCCTGACACCTGATGAATGTAATTCCATATGTGCACATAAGTGAAATAAAGCTTATACTTTATTTGATTATGTTTTTGTTTGTTCATTTACCTTGAAAAAATGTTTTGTAAGAATGTAAGAATGATAAAAGTGGGATATAAATTCAGGGAAATTTAGATAAACTGTTATCAGAGGAGTTTCCAGTTATTGTTATTTACTTTTATTTGAATGTTCATTGGTCTTATGCATATAATGTAATTATATTGTAAACATCATACCAAATTGTAGCTTATACATTCCCTGTAGTGATCTTTAAAGCACCAAGAAGGAGGATTAAAGAAAATCCAGAATACTTATAGCCAAGTGCAAAGTTTAACTAAAATTAGACATAGTTGCCAATAGGTTAAATTACTCTACATAAATCGTCTTTACTCCAAATTATAACTGTTAAGCATACTCCTGTGCTAAAACATGTTCTGGTTATAATTTCATGAAAGGAATGTAGTCCCAGAAGAGATCACAAAGATAAAAAAAAATGAAGCAAGGGTAGTCTGTGAAATATCTTAACAAGTTTTGCTGACCATCATTGGAGGCATCCATTATATAATGACCATATTCAACTTGTGTCAGGATTTAATGATATTTAAAAGGATTTGGAAAAGGATGTTTCCTGGCAAAGTAGACAGACATATTCTGGAAAACAGAAATGTTATAAAATGATATTCAGGTTTACGTGTGACCATGTTTATGTTGAGATGAAGACAAAATAGGCAAAAATTTTAAAGAATGAGAGGTGAGTTAAAAAAGTATACAACTTGATCACCATAAGATTATCTTTTGTGGGAATCAGTGGAAAGTCAAATAATTAAATATAACTGTTGGTTAGGGTGTCTGTTAAGAAGTAATTTTTCAACTAGCTAATTTTAACATATTTTCATTTACCTTAACTCTAAGCTTCCTTGCTCCTTATTCATCTTTATCATTCCAATCTTGTCTGGAAACTTCACCATCACCACTTCAATTGCTTTCTCCAACAGTAAAAATTTACCTTTCCAAATGGAATGGCATTTACTGTATTATATCATTTTCAAATTCTGGTACAAAAATGTACGTCTGTCAGAATTTTACACTGGCTGAAAATAGGACTTACATTTGTTGGCTGTGTGTGCTATAAACAGCAATTAATTTAGATTACAGAAAAGATTAACTCATTCACCTGGAGAACGTGCAAATGAAAATTAGTGACTATATTATCATATAAATCCATATCAAAATGTTTTAGCAATATTTCTTCTTAAAATAATTATGCCATTTTAAAATTTAAAAAATTTCTATAAGAATTCAGATGATTTTCTATTCCTTACTCAACAACCTGCTGTAAGAGAAATATTAAATTTTAATGAGAAGTCACATCAGTGATTAAATATAGAGACTGGTTAAAATTGCAAGTATTTTAAATCTCTAGTGCCATACAATTTATATAATGTAGTCCTTTCCTGAAAATTATTTCTATGCTAACATTTCATGTTTTCTAAATTATGATAATATGTTTTGAACAATCAAACCAGTAAATCATACTATAAATATTTGCTGAAATCTTCCATTTGTCTATATTAAACATATACTTTTATGGTTCTGACTAATTTTCTTCTGGAATGTCAAGTACACTGTGTAAGGTGATAGTGAACTTATGAATGTTGCTCAGGTTTTGTTATTATTGGGCTGTATCAAGATTTTACTCTACACTAAACACCAAGATTACAAATTTTCATACCTTCTCACATATCTGATCTAAACTTAGGTTTCCTATGAATTTTCTCGTAGTCTAATCACTGGTAAGAAAACTACTGATCAGACCAGAACATCTGGAAGTTTACTAAAGTATAAATTTAAGTGGAACTTAAGTTCTACAAATATAATGTTTCTTGACATCATGAAGCAATTTGGAAATAAATTAGGGGAAAAAAGTTTGCCTTTCTCCTTTACATTTTCTCTGTATACTCACGTCTACTTTACATTTTATTGTGTGTCTTTGTTTTCCTTCTTTACTTTTTTTAATCCTCCTTTTAAATTCCAGTCATAATCCTGATGGGCCCCCTAAAGACCAGGATGAAAAAATCTACTGCTAAATCAAAGAACTGTGTTATCTTATTTAACTATTCCTTTAGCTCTCCTTAGCTAGGAACAGCATTGAAAGAATGGAGGCGGCTACAGTGTACATATATTTTACTACTGTTAGAAATCACATTATCCAACATAAGTTTGACCTTACTCTAGTTGTTTGTTTCTGCTGTTGAAATAGATATTTTGGGACAATACTGGAAACTTTTGTTTCTAATTATTAAACACGTTGTTGGTGCCATTATTTTCTGGCAAAGCCTCCAGTTCTTAATAATTGCTTTCTCTGCTTTGTGCTGAATACAGAACAGTTAATGGCAGGACAATGTCTTACATGCATCCATGAATGAAATGCATTACGAAATACAGGTGACTCTCATAACGGAAAATCTTACACGTCAATGAGAGTCCTGCTATAAACACTAATTTTCTCCCCTTTTACTTCAAAATACTATATCATGTCTAAAGGAATATACTTGGGGGCCACAGGGCTAGGGGTTGGGGAGTGCTGAGTGGTAATGACCATAAAATTGTCAAGAAGTCTTTCTTGAGATTTTCATATTTATAGACTCATGCACTTCATTTTTATAAACAACATCTATAAATCTATAATTGATCATTCTTCTTTACTTCAAAGCCAAGATGCTTGTTAAGGTCCTAATCATCTCTTACATAGACTTGTATACATTTACATGAACTGATCCCTCCTCTTGTCCTAAATACCTACTGTTCAATAGTTGTGAAGTATTCTGCCTTATATATAGGAGTAGGTGGAGTATTTATTCACAAGTTTAATGACAATGAATATTTTGAGACCATGATAGAAAATATGTTCCAATAAGACCATGTGGATACTGTAAAATAATTATTTCTTCAAAAGTGATGTCTTCAAAAAGTCCACAGAAAATGCATATTATGAAAAAATTATGCATGGTTTTCAATATTTTTTGCACCAGAATAAATTTGTAGTAACTTTTTGTAACATGTCTGAACAAGATTTAGTTTGAGGAACTAACAAAGAAGGATAAGACATCAGTTTGAAGAGTCCCTATCAGAGCAACACAAACTCTGCTAAATTTAAAGCAAGAACCAACATCAAATTTATGGTGAAGCTTGGGTGGAAGAATGGTGAAATCACTGATATTTTATGAAAATTTTATTGGGACAATGCCCCAAATAAATCAGCAGTTTACAAATGGATAACTCATTTTAAGAAGGAACAAGATGATGTTGAAGATGAAGCCCTCAATGGCAAACCACCCATATCAATTTGGGAGGAAAAAAATAATCTTGTCCATTCCCTGATTAAAGAGGACTGATGATTAACAGGAAAAACAATATCTGACACCATAGATATCTGAATTTGGTTCAGCTTACACAATTCTGACTGAAAAAGTTGAGCAAGCTTTCCACTGGATGGGTGCCAAAACTGTTATGCCCAGATCAGCTGTAAACAAGCAGAACTTGCAATGGAAAGTTTAAACAAGTGGGATCAAGATCCTGAAGCATTTCTTTAAAAGAATTGTAATGGGAGATGAAATATGGCTTTATCAGTATGATTCCAAAGACAAAGCACAACCAAAGCAATGGCTACCAGAAAGTAGAAGTGGTCTAGTCAAAGCAAAAGTGGACTGGTCAAGAACAAAGGTTTTGGCAACAGTTTTTTTGGAATACTCAAGACATTTTGCTTGTTTGACTTTCTGGAGGACCAGAGAACAATAACATCTGCTTATTATGAGAGTGTTTGCAGAAAGTTAGCCAAAGCTTTAACCGAAAACACCTGGGAAAATGTCCACAGCGAGTCCTTCTCCACCATGGTAATGTTTCTGCTCATTCCTCTCATCAAACAAGGAAAATTTTGCAAGAGTTAGGATGGGAGATCATTACGCATCCACCTTACAGTCCTGATTTGGATCTTTCTGGATTCTTTTTGTTTCCTAATCTTAAGAAAATCTATGAAGAGCACCCATTTTTCTTTAGTCAATGTAAAAACTGAAGAAAAATTGACATGGTTGTATTCCAAGGACCCTCAGTTCTTTAGGGATGAACCAAATGGCTGGTATCATTGCTTACAAAAGTGTCTTGAACTTGATGGAGCTTATGGTGAGAAATAAAGTTTATATATTTTATTTTTATCTTTTAATTCCAGTTTTCTAAGAACTTTTTAAGGTCCTCTTATAAAATAGTATATATGTTATGTATTATGAAATATATATAAACTCATAAATATAAATGACAATGTATATGTAAAACTATGTCTATATATCTAGGTAACTAGGTAACTATAAACACAATAGTATGAAGGAAAATAAATTATGTAACCTTTTATCATAATTTCGACATTTTGTCTTCTCATAATACATCAATTCCACTTTTCATCATAGGAAATCATTGTATTTTTCTTGAAATGTAATCTGTTATGCTATTTAAAACTAAATCCATCTTGACATTTTTATGCATAAACCTTTTCAGGTGTTTATGGGATGCACTGATCTCATTATATCTGGGTCAGCTGCCACTGAACAGCAGAAGTATATGGAGCTCTGACTGCTAAGCAGGGAACTCTGCCAGTCTAAATGTACTGTACCTGATGTCCATAAGCCGCCATCTGGACGGCAAGGGCATGTCTCCAGATTCTTGATATTGCAGACATTAACAGCCTTGTGAACTATAAGCTGACTAGGCAGCAGGAAAACTAGCCCCTGGGAATAGGGGCAGGTGGAAACTATTTCTACCAAAGCATGCTTATGAAATAAGTGCCTACATTCAAATAACTTCTGAATCTGAGCCAAGAACTGCTCTTCCCTTTTCCAGCTAACAGCTCACTGTTCAGTCTCCTCACCTGCTTCATTCCCCTGGGAGCTATATAGCCAGTACTCACCAGCTGCCCTGCTGGAGATGGCTCTATTGTGACAAAGAGAAAAGCTGAACTGAGAAAGCAGTGAGTGTAAAAAACTAGGTAAATCCGTGTAGATATAAGCAAAGGCTTCTTGATTATGTGTTTGTTTTTTACACACTTCTGGAAAGTAATAAATAGATGTGGTGTATGTGAGAAAAAGTCCTTTAGAACAGAACTGATTTTTCAAGAGCTTTATTGTACACATTACAAATATGGTATTGGCTAATTAGAATAACATAATTAACCTCTATATAAAGCATTAATTTAAAAAAATTAAGTTGGTAAATACAAAGATTAACATTGATCAGAGTATTCCCGTCTCTGCTAGCTAATAGCTTCTGCTTCCTTTTTCTTGTTTTTGTTTTCTTTATTTCTTTTTCTAGGTTATATAAACACAAGCTAACAATTTTCCTTCTTAGTGTCCGTCTACATTTTATGCCCTTGCTATGTAAAATATGGTTCATCGACCAGCAGTCACAGTATCACCTAGAAACTGTTTAGAAAGTGTGAAATCTCAGACCCAACCCTAGACCTACTAAATCAAAATCTGCATTTTAAACAACATGTCCATGTGATTCCTATGCATGTTAAATATTGATTAGTACCGTTCTCTGTCAGTGATTCTCAAGGCTATGTTCATATTAGAATGAATTGAGGAGTTTAAAAACCTACTAATGCTCAGGACACACTGCCAGTTTCTGATTTAATTGGTCTGGGAAAGTGCCTCAGAATCTGTTTTTCAAAAGCCCCTCAGGTGATTCTAACTCACATTTGAGAAACAGAGCTATACATGGATTCCTAAAATGTATTTTTAAAGCTTAAATTTAAGCACGTATTAGGAAATTCAGTTCATAAAGAATTATGAAAATAATGTCTGTACCTAGAAAAGAATTAAAGAAAGAGGAACTCATTTGGGTGGAGGAAAATATCTTTTGTAAATTATAGAAATATTGTAGTATAAGAGTGTTCTAAGTGAGTATAGTGATACATGTTACAAATCAACTATGCTTTAAGACTTGGATTTTGAAAGGATATATCACTAAATTGGTAATAATTTTATATCTTATTAATGACTATAAAATAAATAGATATCTTTTTTATTTAAAAATTTTATGAGGTACAAGTGTTTTTTGTCACTTGGATAAATTGTGTCATGCTGAAGTCAGGGCTTTCAGTGTACCTGCTACCAAAGTAGTGTGCATTGTACTCAATGGGTAGATTTTTATCCCTCAAGCCCCTCCTATCCTCCCCCATCTTAGTTTGCAATGTCCATTACTGCTTTTTATGACTATATATATCCTTCATTTAGCCCAATCATAAGTGAGAACATGTAGTATTCTTGAGATACTTCACTCAAGTAGGCTAAGTGAAGTATCTCAAGTGAAGTAAGTGAAGTATCTCAAGTGAAGTAAGTGAAGTCTCCAATTTCATCCAAGTTGTTGCAAAAGACATTATTTCATTCCTTTTTATGGCTGAGTAGTACTCCACGGTGTGAGTGTGTGTAAATAAAATGATACCACATTTTATTTATCCACTCCTCAGTTGATGGGCACTTAAGTTGATTCTATATCTTTGCAATTGTGCATTGTACTGTGATAAACATTCGGGTGCAGGTGTCTTTTTTTATAAAATGACTTCTTTTCTTTTGGGTAGACACCCAGAAGTGGAATTGGTGGATCAAATGGTAGAGGTATACTTTTATTTCTTTAAATCTCCATACTACTTTCCATAGTGGTTTTACAAGTTTACATGCACACCAAGAGTATATAAGCATTCCTTTTTCACCACAAGTGCACCAACATGTACTGATTTTTGACTTTTTAATAATGGCCATTCTGACAGGGAGTAAGGAGGTATTTCATTGTTTGCATTTCCTTGATGATTAGTGATGTTGAACATTTTTTCATTTATTTTTTGGCCGTTTATCTATTATTGTTTGAGAAGAGTCTGTTCATGTCTTTTGCCCAATTTTTGATGGGTTATTTGGGGTTTTTTTGCTGATTTATTTGAGTTCTTTGTAGATTCTGGATATTAGCTCTTTGCTGGATGTGTAGTTTGCAAATGTTTTCTTGCATTCCATAGATTGTCTATTAGCTGTTGATTATTTCCTTTGCTGTACAGAAACATTTTGTTTAATTAAGTCCCACTTATTTTTGTTGTTGCTATATTTGTTTTTGTGCTATTACTCATATTCTTTCCCTAGGCCAATGTCTAGAAGAGTTTTTCCTATATTTTCTTCTAGAATTTTTATGCTTCCAGGTCTTACATTTAAGTCTTTAATCCATCTTGAGTTAATTTTTGTATATGGTGAGAGATAGGGATCAAGTTTCATTCTTCTGCATGTGATTATCCAGTTTTCCCAGCACCATTTGTTGAATAGGACATTCTTTCCCCAATGTATGTTTTTGTCTGCTTTGTCAAAAATCATTTGATCATAGCTATATGGTTTTATTTCTGTGTTCTCTATTCTATTCCATTGGCCTATGTATCTAGAGGTTAGATACACCATGAGGTTTTGGTTACCACAGCCTTGTGGTATAATTTGAAGTCAGGTAATGTAATGTCTCCCGATTTGTTCTTTTTGCTTAGGATTACTTTGACTTTTCAGGTTTTATTTTGGTTCCAAGTTAAGAGTAGAATTATTCTTTCTAGATCTGTGAAAAATGACATTGGTATTTTGATGGGAATTGCATTGAAGCTGTAAATCACTTTAGGCAGTATGGATGTTTTGACAATGTTGATTCTTCCAACTCATGACCGTGGGGTGTTTTTCCATTTGTTTTTTCCATCTATGATTTCTCTCATCAGTGTTTTGTAGTAGTCCCTGTAGATATCTTTCACCTCCTTTGTTAAATATATTTCTAGGTATTTTATTTTCTTTGCAGCTATTATAAATGTTATTGTGGTCTTGATTTGACTCTCAGCTTGACTGTTAATAGTATATAGAAATGCTACTGATTTGTGTACGTTGATTTTATAACCTGAGACTTTGCTGAATTTATTTACCAATTCTAGGAGTCTTTTGGTGGAGTTTTTAGGGTTTTCTATATATAAGACTATATTGTCAGGAAACAGTGATGGTTTGACCTGCTCTTTTCCAATTTGGATGCCCTTTATTTCATTCTCTTGCCTGATTGCTCTGGCTAGGACTTCTAGTACTATGTTGAATAGAAGTGGTAACAGTGGACATCCTTGTCTTGTTCCAGTTCTTAGGGGGAATGCTTTAAACTTTTCCCCATTCAGTATGATGTTGGACATGGGTTTGTCATATGTGGTTTTTATTATTTTGAAGTATGTTCCTTCCATGCCTAGTTTGTTGAGGGTTTTCATCATGAAGGGGTGCTGGATATTATCAAATGCTTTTTCTGCATCTATTGAAATGATTATCTTGTCCTTGTTTTTTTTCTGTTTATGTGGTGAATCACATTTATTTATTTGCCTATATTATATAATCCTTGCATCACTGTGATGAGTCCCGCTTGATTATGGTGGATTTTTTTTTATATACTGCTGACTTCAGTTTACTACATTCTTGTTGAGGATTTTTGCATCTATATTCACAAGAGATATTGGTCTGCAGTTTTATTTTTTTGTCATGTTCTTTCCTGGCTTTGGTATGAAGGTGATACTGGCTTCATAGAATGAGTCAGGGAGGATGCCATCTTTCTTGATGTTATGGAGCAGTATCAGTAGAATGGGTGCCAATTCTTTGTAAGTCTGATAGAATTCAGCTGTGAATCTGTCTGATCTAGGGCTTTTTTTGGTGTGTTGGAAAAGTTTTCATTACTGTTTCAATCTTGGTACTCATTATTGATACGTTCGGGATTTCTATTTGTTCCTCAATCAAACTTGGAAAGTCCTGTGTTTCCAAAAATATGCATTTCCTCTAGATATTCTAGTTTGTGTGCATAGAGGTTTCCATAGTAGCAATGGATGATATTTTATATTTTTGTGGTATCAGTTGTAACGTCTTCTGTTTCATTTCTGATTGAGCTTATTTGAGTCCTTTCTCTTCTGTTCTGGTTAATCTAACTAGAAGTTTATGGATTTTATTTATCTTTTCAAATAACTAGTTTCTGTTTCACTGATTCTGTATATTTTTTTTGTTTCCATTTCATTTAGTTCTACTCTGAGCTTTGTTATTTCTTTTGCTAGCTTTGGGTTTGGTTTGTTCTTCTTTTTCTTGTTCCTTGCAGTGTAAGCTTAGATTTTTATGTTGTGTTCTTTCTGTCTTTTTCATTTAAGAACTTAAGTCTATGAACTTCATTCTTAACACTGCTTTATCTGTATCCCATAGATTTTTGGATGCTTGTGTCATGATTGTTGTTCAGTTTGAGAAATCTTTTGATTTCCATCTCAATTTCATCATTAAAGCAAAGATCATTAGGCAGCAGGTGGTTTCACTTCTATGACTTTGTGTAGATATAAGAATTCCTTTTCGAGTATATTTCTAGTTTTATTCTACTGTGATCTGAGAAGGTACATGGAACGATATCAGTTTTTCTGAATTTGCTGAGACTTATTTTGTGGGCTAATGTATAATCTGTCTTGGAAAATATCTCATGTGCTGATGAGAAGCATGCATATTCTGCAGTTTTGGGTAGAATGTTCTGTAGATATCTGTTAGGTCCATTTTTCTAGAGTCCTGTTTAAGTCCAATGTTTTTTCATTGATCTTCTCTTTTATGAGCTGTCCAGTTCTTTCAGTGGAGTGTTGAAGTCCCCAGCACTTACGATGTTGCTATTTATTTCTTTCCTTGGATCTAGTGGTATTTGATTTATGAATCTGGGAGCTTCTGTGTTAGGTGCATATATATATTGAGGATTGTTATATTTTCTTCTGGAATTGCTCTCTTTATTATTATATAATAACCATCTTTGTCTTTTTTTACCATTGTTGATTTAACGTGTATTGTATCTGATATGAAAATAGCTAGTCCTGCTCACTTTTAGTTTCCATTTGTGTGATTTTTTTCCCATCCCTTTATCTTTTTTAATTAATTTATTTATTTCAGAGTATTAAGGGGGTACAGACATTTAGGTTACATGTATTGCCTATACTCTGCCCGAGTCAGAGCTTCAAGCATGCCCATCTCCCAGAGAGTGAACTCTGCACCCCTTAAGTGTGAATTTACCCATCCCCTCCTTCCCCCCCACCTGCCCGACACCTGATGAATGTTACTTCCATATGTGCACATAAAAGTTGATCAATTAATGTGTTACTTCCGCATGTGCACATATAAATTGATCAATTATCCCTTTATCTTGAGATTATGAGAATCCTTGCAAGTTAGATGTGTTTCTTGGAGACAGCATATGCTTGGGATGTGTTTTTTCATCCATTCAGTCAGTCTATATCTTTTAAATGTTGCACTAACACCGTTTATGTTCAATTTTAATATTGATATGTGAGATACTGTTCTGTTCATCATGTTGAATGACAACTAGTTGCTTTGTTTTCTCTCTTGTGTTACTGTTTTATAAGGTTGTGAGCTTTAAATTTCAAGTGTTTTTACACTGGTAGGTATTGATTGCTGTGTTCCATGTATAGAGTACTTTTAAGCATTTCTTATAGGGCAAGTCTAGTGGTGATAAATTGCCTTATTATGTGCTTGTTTGGGAAAGACTTTATTTTTCCTTCAGTTATGACGCTTGGTTTTGCAGGATACGAAATTATTGGTTGGTGGTTATTCTACTTAAGAAGACTAAAAATGGGACCCCATTCCCTTCTGGCTTGAAAGATTTCTGCTGAGAGGACTGTTGTGAGTCTGATGGGTTTTCCTTTGTAAGTAACTTGTGGCTTTCATCTCGCAGCTTGTAGGATTTTCTTTTTCACTTTGGTCAGGCTGATGACTGTATGTCTTTGTGATGTCCTATTTGCTATGAATCTTCCAGGTTTTCAATGACCATCTTGTATGTGGATATCTAAACCTCTAGCAATACGAGGGAAGTTTTCCTCTATTATTCTCTCAAAAGGGTTTTCCATGCTTATTTCTTTTTATTCTTCTCCCTCAGCAGTACCTATAATGCTTATATTTGCTTTTTTTGCATAATCTCATATTTCTCTCAGTGATAGTTCATTCTTCTTTGTTCTTTTTTCTACATTTTTTACTGCCTGGGTAACTTCAAAATCCTTGTCTTTGAGCTCTGAAATTCTTTCTTCTGCTTCGTCTAACCAGTTGTTAAAGATTTCTGCTGTACTTTGAAATTCCCTAAAAGCCTCTTTCATTTTTTTAAGTTCTGTTGTCTCTTTTCTAATATTATCGATCTCTTTAGTGAATTTTTGTTCATGTAGTGAATTATTTTTTTTGGTTTATTTGAGATGGTTTTCTATCATCTCCTGAATTCCATTTGTTTTATTTGCAGTCCGATAATCTGAGTTCCACATGTGTCATTTCAATGATTCCCTTTTGGCTGGAGTTCATTGCTGTAGAGATATTGTGATCCTTTGAGGGTGTTGATACAGCCTGTTTTTTTATGTTGCCAGAGTTCTTATGCTGGTTCCTTCCCATCCGGGGCCTCTTTGAGTAGCTTAAAACAGATAGCAGATACAGTATACCAGTTCTTCTCTGCTGGGAGGTCTGTTGCTCAGTGAAGACAGGAATGGGTCCCTGAATGGTATGCTTGGGTTCTATTCTGGAAGCTTGACCAGACGGGAGAGGGGTGGGTGCACTGTAAGCCTTTAATGCTTCTTCTCTGTTGTGTTTCCCTTGTTCTCTTGTGGTTGTCACTAGGTCACTGTGGCAGGGCTGACCTCTTGTGCCAGGTGTACACATGAGGTGAGACTGGCCAGCAGGATGGGGCATGTGCATGAGATGGAGGAGGTCTTTTGGGTGTGGCACACATATGTGCAGTCCTGGGTGCCAAGGTGCCAAGTGCATGGGCGGGGCGAAGTTTGTGCAGGGTGGCATAGAGGGTACACAGTGCAGGGTGGAGCAGGCCCACAAGGCACAGGGCAGGGTGGGTACAGAGTATGGAGCTATTGGGACCCAGGGTGGGTCAGAGCTCACATGTGGGGCAGATTGGAACTCTGGGACAGAATGGACCCATGGGCCAGAGCATCTACATGGGATAGAGTGGGTCCATGAGGAGTAGGGCTTACTAGCGTGGGCTGAGGCAGCCATAGGGCAGGGTGCATGGGCAGGGAAGGGCACACACAGGGCATGGTGCCAACGGCACATATTCATTATGGCATGGGTCTGTGTCATGCAGTCTGCCCAGATCCAAAGGTGGCAGCTGTGCTGGCTTTTATCCCACTCACAGCCTCTCAGACAGTGGCAGTGGCAATCCAGCTGCCCTGAGCAGTGGGCACCAAGGACTGCATGCTCTTCCCAGGTCCCAGAGAAAGTGCAGTTGAGGGGGATCATCCAGGCCACAGCAGTGGGCACCCAGTGGCAGCGGTGGTGGTAGTGCACATCACCTGCCCATGGGGCACACAAAAGCGCTGGGATTCCCTGCTTCCTCCCATCATTCCTGGCAGGGGCAAGGGGGAGGCAATTGTTCCAGATCAGACCCCTAGGCAAAAGTAGTTCCGGGATTGGAATGTTACAATGGAGCCAGACACAGTACCTAGGTTTCTCAAGTTAGCCTCCCTTCTCTCCAGAGCAATGCAGCTTCACAGCCTCCTCAGGTCTCTATATCAGTGCAGAGGCCTGCTGCAGTGAAGGGGCCCTCCCGCTGCTCCTGTGACAGTATCCTTAGGGGAAGCATGGAGCCCAGAATTCTCTCCTCCATCCCTTTCCCACATTGGGGGAACTTCCCTAATTACCTCTGATCGTGCTGAGCAGCTTATCCTACTTCTATCTTCTTCACTTCACTACCACCTCCTCTCCGTGGATTCCTAGTGCTCTCACTCAAATAATCAATCCTAAGGTGGATGTCTATTCACCACTTTCTATCCTCTCTGCGAGAGCATTATACAATGTGCTTCTAATCCACCATCTTGGCCATAAAGTTATCAGCATCTTTAGGTGGTTTCCCTGATCTGGGCTGGTCTTGGCTGACCTTGGCTAGGTTCATTCATCCATTTGCAGTCAACTGAGGAATGGTTGGTCTTGACTGACTTATCCTTGGAGAGTTCCTGTCTGCTTCATGTCTGTCTCCCCCTTCTACAGGCTACTTGGATTTATAAATAGATTTCTTAAACTAAACTTTTATGGTGGTGAGAAATTCTCCAACAGTATTCAGTAAAACGTCTTAACAAAAAGTAAAACATTGTTATGTTTTCTCATTTACCAATTATCATATGACACTACTGAAGTTGGGTTTATAAAAAATGAGATCACTCAGCATAATGTCCCCCGGGTTTATACATATGTATTATTGTTAGGTAGATAGTAAGGGACCTCCAGCTCTCTTAGGGACAAAAACAGGTGCCCGCCTTGGTGCTGCCTCAAGCAATTGCTACACCTGGGGGAAGGAGGAAAGCCCTGCTAATCTGCCAAAGAATGCAGGGAATTTATAAGTGTTCCTATCTCTCTCTCCACATCCACACCAACATTTGTTGTTTTGGGAATTTTTGATATAAGCCATTCTTACTGGAGTTAAGTGGTATCTCATTTTGGTTTTGATTTGCATTTCCCTTATGATTAAAGATGTTGAGCATTTTTTCATATGTTTCTTAGCTATTAGTCTATCTTCTTTTGGGAAGTTTCTATTCATGTACTTTGCCTGTTTTTTAATAGGGTTGTTTGATTTTTTCTTGCTGATTTTCCTGAGTTCTATATAGATTCTAGTTATTAGTCCTTTGTTGGATGTATAGCATGCAAAAATTTTCTCCCATTCTATAGGTTGTCTAGTCACTCTAGCAATAGTTTCTTTGGCTGTGCAGAAGCTTGTTAATTTGATCAGGTCCCTGTTGTTTATTTTTGCTGTTGCTGAGATTGCTTTTGGGGTTTCCTTCATAAAATTTTTGCCTAGGCCGGTGTCTGTAAGAGTTTTTCCAACATTTTCTTCTAGAAGTTTTATGGTTTCATGTCTTAGGTTTAAGTCTGTTATCCATTGTGAGTTGATTTTTGTGAGAGGTGAGAGGTGAGGATCCTGTTTCAGTCTTCACACTTATACAATGCTGGTGGGACTGCAAACTAGTACAACCTCTATGGAAAGGAGTCTGGAGATACCTAAAATAACTAAAAGTAGAACGACCATTCGATCCAGTTATCCCACTACTGAGTATTTACCCAAAGGAAAAAAAAAAACATTCTATAATAAAGACATCTGCACTCGAATGTTTATAGCAGCACAATTCACAATTGCAAATATGTGGAAACAACCCAAGTGCCCATCAATACATGAGTGGATTAAAAAAATGTGGTATATGTATACCCTGGAGTACTACTCAACCACAAAAAATAATGGTGAACTAACTAACACCTCTTGTATTATCCTGGATGGAACTGGAGCCCATTCTTCTAAGCGAAGTATCTTAAGAATGGAAAAGCAAGCACCACATGTACTCACCATTGAGTCGATACTAATTGATCAACTTTTATGTGCACCTATGGAAGTAACACAATTCATCAACTTTTATGTGCACATATGGAAGTAACATTCATCAGGTGGGGGGGGGAGGAGGGGATGGGTAAATTCACACCTAAGAGGTGCAGAGCACACTCTCTGGGAGATGGGCATGCTTGAAGCTCTGACTATGGCAGAGTAAAGGCAATACATGTAACCTAAAAGTCTGTACCCCCGTAATACTCTGAAATAAATAAAGAAAGAAAGAATGCAGGGAATTCCCCAGCCTGAGGGCCAGACAACCCAGGCACAGCAGATTCTGGAAAATGATGTAGAGTAACCTAAGGCTAATTAGTACGTCATTAACTGCCCATCAAAGTGGTTAAATGGTGACATTTGAACCATGAAAAGGGCCCAATCCAAACGATATAAAACCGGACCCCAGACCATAAGCAGGGCCTCTTGTTACGACAGGGGCCCATTTATCATCTGTGGTGAATATATGTTCCTCTTGCTCTATAAACCTATCTTGCTCTTCCTCAATAAACTTCATTTCGTGCTGGTCTTGCTATCGGTGTGTCTGATCATTCTTTGGTCAAGAGCACACCAAGAACCGAGAACAGACTATCAACCCCCAATCCGACCGACATTATACTAAATGAAATAAGCCAGACACAGAAAGACAAATACTGCATGATCTTCCTTATATTTGAATCTAAAATAGTCAAACTAATAGAAACAGTGAATAGAATGGGGCAAGAGGCAGGGGGAAATGGGGAGATTTTGGTCAAAAGAAACAAAATTTCACTTTTGCAAGATAAATGAATTCTGGAGATGTAATGGGTAGCATGGCAAATACAGTTACCAATACTGTATTGTATAATTGAAATTTGCTAAGAGAGTAGATCTTAAGAATTTTCACCACTACAACACAAGAAAGAAAGAAAGAGAAAGAAAGAAAATGGCACCATTGTGAGGTGATGGATATGTTAATTAGTTTGATTGTGGTCATCATTTCACAATGTATATATTTATCAAAACATCAAGTTGTATACTTTAAATATATAAAATACTTATTTGTCAATTATACCTCTATAAAGCTGAAATCAATTACAAACAAATTTTAAAAAATTAAATCATTCAGTCTACTAGAAAATAGAAAAAAGTCTCTTAAATGTGGAATAGATTCCCAAAAATCTGTTGAACTCAATTCTAAACAAATATTATAATAATGATAATGTAATCATTCAAATTCTAAGAGACAAATGTTCAAAAATTAAGACATTGCAAGATAAAATATAAAATGGTACCATTCTTTCAATCCTTTTGATTTACCTTGCAAAAAAAACCCTCAGTACTTTTATAGAAAATATAAGAGAATTACTGAAATATTTAATACATTATTTTATGCTCAGACAAAATAGAAAGTATAGATGTTCCCCAACTTACCATAGTTTGATTTACAATTTTTAACTTTATGATGGTGTGTAAATAATATGCATTCAGTAGAAACTATACTTCTAATTTTGTTTTGATCTTTTCCTGGGCTAGCAATATGTGGTATGATATTTTGTTGCAATGCTGGGCAGCAGCAGCAAGGCTCCCAATTAAACATGCAATCACTAGGATAAACAACCAATACTCTACAGTGTACAGTGTTGCCAGCATTTTTGGGTTATTGTGTTTTGTGTTTTCACATTCCATCATGTCTACAAAATGCCCATCTATATCTGCTACTTCTGGTGAGAAGAGGAAGGCAATTACTCTTGAAATGAAACTCAAGATAATTGCCCAGCATGAAGGTAGCAAGCCAGTAATAGCCATCACACATGAGTTAGGACTTTCACAATCCACATTCTTGACTATATTATCCTATAAATTCATACAATTTATGATATTTTTAACTAAATATGGGTTTATCGGGCTGTAACCCCATCATAAGTCCAGAAGCATCTGTATTTCTCAGCAATGGCGCTATAGATATCAAAATTGTGTCATTTTGTAAATAATACCTGGAGCAGCATAAAGACAATAGAAAGAACATAACGTTAGCATAAATGTGATAGGGAATATTTATTTCTTTTTAAAAGAAATTTTAAAACATGTATTAATCTCTATCAAAAGTTTACAGGTATATAAGAACTGTTGACATAAGAAATTTAAGAAGATTAAAATGAAATTGCAAAATAAAATTTCATACACCACTGTGGTGTACGAAAGTAATCTATTATCCCAAGAACATAATGAAGGTGAGTTTATGTCTAGAATACTAATTAACTCTACATTATAATACCTTTTACATTCTTTTGAGCTCAAAAATCTTATTAATTGACCTTTTATGACAAGAAATAATGATGATTATCAAAATATTATATTGACACAGTTAAAAACAAAATAGGTAACTTGTTTCTGTAACCCTCTATTGTAAATATGGTTATGTTTACAAATGCTGTGATTTTGATATATAGTGCATAAAAAATGGGTTTAAGCTATAAAGAATTTCTGTCAAGAAACATGTTTTTGCTATGTAATTTGCTAAATATATTTTATTCATTATATATTCAGACTTTAACAACACATTGTTTTCTTAAAAAGCTCAGTTTTTGGCAGCTACTAATATAGTAATGAGTGGAAAAAGAAAAGAATATTAATGAAGATAATGCTTAGAAAAGCCAACTCTTAGTAAATCTAATAATAGATGTTTGTTAAGGCATGGAATCTATCTTGAGATTAATTTAACTCACTTGAAAACATAGTGTTACTTGTTGAGGATATAACCTTTCTGGGAAACATAACTGCTTACCACACAGTTCTGTTCAATTATGAGAAAAACAACAAAATAATCATCAAATAAAATTATAGCCATAAAACATTTGTTCATGTACTTAAAAATATTTTTTGTAAAGTTGCTCTGTGCCAACAACTACTGTTTTAGGAACTTGATAAATAAAAACACAAGGTAAAAATTTTAAGGAAATTACATTCTCCCAGGGAATTCAGCAAATTGTAAAATAAATAAGCTAATTTTAGAAAATAAGTGCTATGAAGAAAATAAGATGGGCAATAATGCTAAATGCTACTTACAAACTTTCATAGATTGATTTGTGATGTATCAGTGATCATTTGATAAAAATTTGGGTTGATTTCAGTGTTAAACTATTGCAAATAAAATGTTTAACGTTTGTGCACATGTCTTTCTGGGGACATTGTTTGTTATTTCTTCCGGCTAACAAAAGAAAGAGTGGATGACAAAGTCATATAATAAAAGCATGTTTAACTTTTTAGGAATCAAAAATAAACCCCACATTTTCCCAAAGTAGTTATATTATCTTATATTCTCAACAGCAGAGTATGAGCAGTTCATTCATTACACATCTTCACCATTATTTGTTATTTCTTGTGTTTTAAATTTTAGCCATTCTGTCAGAGATGGGGAGAAAAAGGAATCCTTACACATTGTTGGTAGGAATGTAAATTAGTACAACCATTGGAAAACAGTATGGAGGTTTCTCAAAAAATTAAAAATAGAACTACCGTATGATCCAGCAATCTGAATAGTGGACATATATCTGCACACCCATGTTTACTGCAGTACTTTTCACAATAGCCAAGATATGGAATCAACCTATGTGTCTATCAACAGATGAATAGGTAAAGAAAACGTGGTATATATGCACAATGAAATACTATTTATCCATAAAAAGAATGAAGTCCTATCATTTTCAGCAACATGGATGGAACTGGAGGTCATTATGTTAAGTGAAATAAGCCAGGCAGACAGACCGATAAGTCATGGTCACACTTGTGGTTACCAGAGGCTAGGGAGGGTAGCGGGGGTCGGAGGACAGGGACAGGGTGGTCAAGGGGTACAAAATTACAGTTGGATAGGAGGAATAAGTTCTGATGTTTCATTGCCCAGTAGGGTGACTACAGTGAACAATGATGTATTGTATATTTCAAAATAGCTAGAAGAGAGGATTCTGAATGTTCTCACAACAAAGAAATAAGAAATGTTTGAGGTGATAGATTTACTAATTATCCTGATTTGATCATTATACAATGTATACGTGTATTGAAACGTCACATTGTACCATATAAATATGTACAATTATGTGTCACTTAAAACTAAAATAAAACTTAAAAATAAAATAAAATAAAAAATTTAGCCATTCTAATGGGTGTATACTAGCATGTCATTTTGGATTTAATTTGTGTTTTCCTGAGGATTAATGAATGATATTGAGCACTTATTCATTTGCATATTGACCATTTGTATGTCTTCTTTTGTGGAGTGTCATCGTATCCTTTTCTGGGGGGAGAGAATAGTGTTATATCTCATTAATGAATTAGAAACTTCATTTATAAATTCTGAATACAAGGCTTTGATCAAAAATATGCATTATGAATATTTTCTGCCATTCTGATTCTTCACTTTTTAGCTCCTCAATATTGTTTTTATTGAGGAGAAAAAGTTTTAAATTTTCATTAAATCTGATATAGCAATATTTTATTTTATGGTTCATCATTTTTGTGTGCCATTTAAGAAAAGTGACAAAATTTTTTTCTACATGCTATATGAATTTTATATTCTTACCTTTTACATTTTCATCTATGTTTCATTTGAGTTAATTTTTGTGTGTGCTTTGAGGTAGGCATTGATGTTCACTTTTTTCATAATAATATTCAATTCTAGCACCATTTATTGAAAAGACTTTGTTGTACCCATTTAAGTGTCCTGGTAATTTTTTTGAAAATAAGTTGTATGAGTTTCTTTCTTCATATTGTCAAATTAGTACTGATGTTACATATTGTCCCTACAGATCAATATGCCTACAATTTCATCAATAACACAGAGTCTTAATAACTGCAGCTTTATAATAAATTTGAATTTAGGTAGTATAAATCCTCCAGCTTTGTTCTCTTTAAAAAATTTTTCTTTGATTGTTCTATGTTATTTTCATTTTCATATGCCTTTTAGAGTGTATAGAAATACCTTTTGGGGATTTGGTATTATGTTGAATCTACAGATAAATTTTAGGAAAATTGACTTCCTAATAATAAATACCCTTGCAACCTCTGAATACGGTATGCCTCCCAATTTATTTAGGTCTGGAAACATATAATATTCATGGACTTGATAGAGTCCATAGAAGGGCTATTATATACAATAGCTTTATACAGGGTCTACTGTGAAGTTAACCATTAAAGGAAGCCTGCTTTCAACTTGAACATCAAACAGAAAGGTAACTCTTCTTGCCAAAGTGTATTTTAAATATGTTTTTGCTGGTCACAAAGCAGAAACCTGAATTTGTGGAAAGAGCTGGTATAAAGAATAACACAGTTTTTATATTTGAGGGACAGAAAACAACATTACTCAACAAATCAAGTAAGTAAAATTGTGTAAGTACATTCTGTGTTAAATGACATCTTTCAAAGAAATTTAACACAACTTTTGTTTCAAAAATTTTATAAGCCAAATTTAAAGACAGAATTTCAAATAAGGCTTAAATGATTTGGTATCTTGTTAAATGATAAATATATGTGAAGGAAATATTAATAAAGAGAACCTTTAAATTAAATTACATATTGGTTTTAAAGGGAAGATAAAATTCTTTCAGGAAAAGAACTTGGCCATGCACTGTCGTGCAGACATCTCAGAGAACCCATGCATCATCCTTACCCTATAGAGTTATCTCAAGGTGATTAATGGTAAATTATTTCTATACTATAATTAATTATAACATTTATTACAAATATTATTTTCATTTCAGTTTTATTTTTCATTGTTCTATTTTAGTGATAAAATATATATAAAGGATTTTATAAGTTTACTTAAATACTTTAAACATTCAACTATGAATTTTTCTCACCAAGGAAGTTTTTAAACTAACTATACATTACTGTAATCGTATGATGTTATTAGAATTATCATGTACCAGATCTTGTTTTTTGAAGGGAAAACATCAGCCTTTCCAAGTGTTGAACAGAAGAGTACTGTTGTGTATCTTTGGAGAAAAGAGAAGGTCATTATAATAGGAATAGATACAGAATAGAACAAAGGACTACCAATATCAAAAACTTTTTACTGTATTTTGTGAAAAAGTCCTAGTCTATTTATATGCTGTGTTACAGATCTGAAAACTATTTTAGAGGAAGAAGTAGAAAAAAGCCTGGAGACCTCTTCATGATAGAAGGTTTTGCTGTCAGAAGTGGACCGTGGAGCCTGCTTTATAACAAAAGAGAAAAGGCTTTGGACTTTTGGCATTCAAGGCAGATGACAGGGCTCCCCCACCACCACCCCGCCAATTTAACTAGTATTGAAATTTTCTAGAAAGTTATCTCATTAGGGAGTCCAACATTTTTCTTTTACATTAAACTTGATTTATTGAATTTCTTACATTCTAATGAGTGCATTTTTTCCTGATTAGAAAAAAAGACGGAGCTTTCGTGTTGATTTGACTCAGTTCTTACCTTTTTCTCTCTGTAGGAAGAGTTCTTTAGCCAATTAGACCTGCTTAGATTATTGAAAAATATGACATTGGTGATTCTGAAAATGGTCCTTGGGAATCAAATCAATACTAAGGTTTGATATGCTTAAGAAATCATAACCATTGTATAAATTTAAAAGTTTGCTTCACTTTACTGCCTCAGTGACATTTGCCCAATTACAAAGAGATCATTCTACTACAAGCAGGGCACCTTTAAAAAAACACACACAAAAAAACTGTGTGTCTGAATTCTTTAACAGAAATTTTTCTCCAAGCTGTTTATAATGCAGTGTTAATATAGATCACACAGTTCTTTTTAAATTAAGAAATAATAGTAAAAATTCTTTAAAATATCACTTATTATTGATATGTATAGCTTAAAGGAAATTTCTTCAATATTATGTGTTGAGAAAATGAACTTAAATCTTGCTTACTCTATTGAAAACTATATAATACAAATTTCTTTAAAAATTAAATTTCAATATACAATTGACCCTTTGTATCTACAGGTTTTGCATTCGTAGATCAACCAACTGCAGATCAAAAATATTTGGAAAAAAATCAATAAAAATAACAATACAACAATAAAATATAAACAATACAGTATAAAAACTATTTACATAGCATTTACATTGTATTAGCTATTATACAAAAATCTACAAATGATTTAAAGAATACAGGTGGATGTGTATAGGTTATATGCAAATACTAAACCATTTAATATAAGGGACCATCTTATATTAAATCATAATCTAACCCCCCCTTGACCATCTTGGGAGGGGTTATTGAACCAATACCTTGTGGATACTGAGGATGGCTATAATATTAATCATATAGCCATGGCTTTTCCAAAATTTGAACTGGATAAAACTTAATCAGAGACAGGGTTATGGAGATTACATTGAGAATAGAGATGATTTGAGAGTCATTTTACAGTAAAAACAACAGAAATTGATGACTAATAGTCATGATGGTTAAAAAATATTTAATAATTGAAGCATAAGCAATTGAAACATGATTGGAGCGCCTAAAAAAATATGATACTCAGAATTAGTACCAGTTTGTAGAAAAGACTGAGAAGTTCATTTCACTGTGATGAATCAGGAGTTAGTAAAATTTTGTCTTAAGTGGTTATTTTCTGTGTGTGTATATATATATATATATGTGTATGTGTGTGCATTTATATATATATGTGTGCATGTATATATGTGTGTCAAAATATAAAATTAGGAACCAGGTTTCAAAATGGGGGCAAAGAGGCAAGCTGGCTTCACTCTGCTCCACAGAAAACAAAAACAAATATACAACGTTGAGAACTACAGCAGCAACAACCCAGAGCTCAAGTATGAAGATGAGACAGTTCCTAGGGCCACAGAGAAGTAGAAACACTCTGACGACAGCATAAGAGAATTGGACTTCCACATTTATAATGCCCCCAGTCTTCCCAGCACCACGTGTGCAGAAAATCTGCCCCCAACTCATAGTTTCTACACTGAAAAAAGTAAAATTGAGGGTGTCAACCAGCTTCCTCACCTTCTTGGGTTCCTTGGCAGGAGACCTGCTCTTGCCTTAACCTGCAGGATGCATTGTGACTGCCTGAAGGGAGAAATATCCCTTAGGACAGACAGGGACAAATTGGGGAGGTGGGACTCCTATCCCCAGACATAGAAACTCTGCTCTGTAACTCAGCCAAAGAAGACACCAAATCTGAGTGGCTGTTCAGCAGCAGCACCATGCTGTAGGAGGATGCTGTAGGAGGTATGTTCCCAGGTCCCCTGGGCATGAAACCTTAGCCACCCTGCTAGGATAATCCCTTTCGGACCTCTCCAATTGGGACAGGTAGTGCTCAAACCATTTATTAGAGCCAAGGTAAACCTGGGCTTAAGGTACCACCTAGAGCTGAGAAGGCAGTGACCTAGCAGTGAAGATTCACTAAGCAAATATATTCAGTAAAAACCAAAACAAGCCAGATAGAAAAAAACTGGAATAAATATAATAACTAATCCTTCAATGCAAAGACAGGGGAACATGACCTCCCCAAAAAGGACAAAGCAAAATTCCAGTGACTGACTAAGGAGATGGTGATTTGTGAGCTCTCTGACCAGAAATTCAAAATAGCAATTTTAAGGAAACTCAGTGATATTCAAGATGACACAGAAAAGCAATTCAGAAATTTATCAGAGAAATTTAACAAGGAGATTAAAATAATAAAAAATAAATAAACAGAAATCTTGGACCTAAGAAAAACATTTGCTGAATTGAAGAACTCTTTAGAGGTTCTCAATAGCAGAGGAAAGAATCACTGAGGTTGAAGACCGGCTATTTTAAAACACATACTCAGAGGAGAAAAAAGAAATAAGAGTTAAAAGGAACAATGAATGCTTACAAGATACAGAAAATTACCTCAGAAGACCAAATCTAAGAATTATTGGTGTTCAATAAGGAGCGGAGCAAGAGCAAGAGGTAAAAAGCTTATTCAAAGAAATAATAACAGAAGTTCCAAAACTTGAGAAAGATATAAATATCCAGGTACAGGAAGGTCTTAGAACACCAAACAGATTAAACCCAAATAAGACTATCCCAAGGCATATAATAATCAAAATCCAAAAGTTAAAGGACAAAGAGGAGATCCTAAAAGAAGCAAGAAATAAGAAGCAAGTAACATATAAAGGAGCTCCAATTCATATAGTAATAGACTTCTCAACAGTCTACAGACCTAACCTGTATGGTCTCAACAGAAACCATACAGGTTAGGAGGGAGTGGAACAACATTTTCAGTGTGCTCAAGGAAAAAACCTGCCATCCAAGAATATTGTATTCAGCACATTATCATTCCAATATGAAGTAGAGATAAAGTCTTCCCCACACAAATAATAGCTGAGAGAATTTATCACCACCAGACCCATCTTGCAAGAAAAGCTAAAGGAAATTTTTCAATCTGAAAGAAAAAAACCACTAACATGCAAAAGAAAACTTTGCAAGGTATAAAATCCAATGGTAAAAACAAGTACATGGACATATCCAGAATACTCTATTACTGTATCTGTGGTGTGCAATCTAAGAATAACTCTAGTATGAAGCCCAAAAGAGAAATACAAATTTAGTAGAAAATATGATAGCCACAGCAACACATTAAGAGATAGGTAATATAAAAATATGTGAATTAAGGCAAATAAAAGTCAAAATGGGGGGAGGGAGTGAGATGTGGAATTTAAGTGTAAAAATTTTTTGTGTTTTTTTTTTTTTTGGCCTATGTTTGTTTCCATTTTTTTATTTATAATCGAAGATAAATTTTCATCTCTTTAAAACTAGGTATCAAATATAAGGTAAATGCTAGAAATATGGCATGTCTTTTCCATTTGTTTTGTTTTTTTTAAGAAAGAAAGCATAGGGATATGATATACAATTTTTAAATTCTGTTTAGGTGCATGTCTAATAGCTCACACAGTAAGAATGAATGGTTGCAAAGTGGGCTTCAATACTGTCCTTGTGAGCAAAATTATTCTAGAACCCAACATTCACATCTCAACATAGTTTTGTTGTTCTTTGCCTATTATCACTGAAATAGAGCCTCTTGTGAAATGATAGTGTATTTCTCTCTGGCAAATAGTCCAAGGGAGAATGTTAAAAATAATTAAAAATAATACCAGCAAGAATAAAATTAGAGGGATGACTGCTAGAAAAATATTGGTTCTTAGCCAAATAATAGTTCTATCTAATTTAAAGATGAAATACCCTTAATGTGTCTAAAGTTATTCTACAATGATGACTTAAATAAGTAGAGCATATGCTATGAAAATTATGAATGTATTTACCAAGCATAAAAATTACTCACTGAGTAACAGACAAAAGTTGACAAAGCATTAATTAATCATGTAATAAGGGCATATGCACATGAAAATTTGAACTGATATGATTGTGATTTGGGAAGAAAAATACAAATCTTAAACTGCTCCATGATATTTTAGGCAGAGAAGAGGTCACTGAAGTGACCATTACTTGAAGTAAATGTTAATTTAAATATGCTAAGAAAGACATTTCTTTCTGTAAAGACTAAATATAAGGAAAATGGCATTAACTGACTATATATCACAGAATTATTTCCAGCAGATCTAAGCAGACTGATAGACAAAAATGGTTATGGGCTGGAATAAATATTCAAGTCAGTGAAAATAGCCTTATAGAATGTAAGGGCTCCTTGAATATATATTAATACAAGGAGGGGAAGTGAATGTCAGGATTTAATTTGGCAAATTCTATTTTAAGCAGTTACAGTCTATTAATTAAATGGAATATGCATGAAATTATATTGGCCTTGGATCTATACATCGTAAATTGTAAAGAGTGTGATATTTATAAAAAATTGACTCAGTCATTGTTCTTTAAGAAAGAACCCATAATATTTATAAATCATCTCTTACTAGTTCTTCTGACCAGACATAAATTCAAAGAAAGGAACACTATGTCACCTATGTGAAATCACCTGCGTTCTATGGCTAAGTTGCAATATAACACTCATTCAAACCATTGATTATTTTACATTTTTTATCTTATTAATATTCAGATTTTCAAATACAGAAGTTATGGTTAATATTAGTAAAATCATTTTACAATGTCTACTACTGATTATATTTAGAGTCTTTCAATATTTTAAAATGTTATCTTAATTTTATTTATAGACACATTAAGTGTATGTTATGTTTTATTGTTTAATGGGGGTAAAATATAAATATGTGATTTGGGGCATTGGCGATTTTTGGAAATGTCCAAAAGGTCATGAGTTCAGGGAGTTGAGAGATGAAGAGAAAGACAAGAAATATGTGGAATATTAAAAGTATTAAGGAGATCAGATTAACGGAATCATTAGGAGTGGTTAAGGAAAGACAAGAAAACAAAGAAGCAAATAATCAAGCTAACCAACCAGCCAAGGTCAATACAACTGTCAGAAAAATTGCATAAAAACTTTAATGGATAGTTGTATCATAAAAATATATAATATTTTATATGTCAAACCTAGAAATTTAGATCATGATTTATTATCATCTTTGTATGTAGGGGATCTATACAGGATACCTACTATGAAAAATTAAATGCTTATTCTGAGGAGCTATAAGTAAAATATAAATCATTAACTCAAACTGTAAAATTTCTGTGCACCTGAAGGTAGAAAGAACAGTGTTGATCTGAAAAGGAAAATGTGGCATTATTGTCAGCAATTAGTCTTAATTTTGAAACCTGATTTTCATGTGGGCTTATATAAAATTTTTAAATGGCATATTTTGCCACATCTAACATCATAACCTGCAGCTTTTTGTGTCAAATACTCCCAAATGCCAGTTAGAAAGAGAAAGCAAGAGAGAAAAAATGAACTATTCTCTGAGTCAAGATGCCACGAACGAGGTTCTTGATGTCACAAATGGCAGGCTCAAAAGGTTTCAACTGAATGACCAACTTCTCCATGTCACCTAGGGGTGGAGCTATGCTACATTTCCTTAGTCTCTTTGACACCCAGATGTGACTATTAATGCATAAAATGTGTCACTTTAGGTAGAGTTTTCAAAGTAAAATATTGGTAGCCTACTAGAATGATGAACATTTTCTTACATATTATGTCTTTTAAAACACTTAAGTAGGTTAATTTATGCTGAAAAATCAGACACCTCCTTTACTGCATAAAGCAAGCAATTTTAAGATAAGTGCCTCCCAAAGTATCCTGGTAGTTATGAGCCCAATTTTCCTAGAATTTCTAGCATAGTTATATTAAGGTAATTATGAGATAACTATATGAAATCTATGTGTGCTTACAATTTTAAAAGTCACTCATTTGTATACAAACAAAATAATGCAGATTAAGTTGCAGTAACTAATGTGTAAACATAACTAAATCAGGGAGAAATCAAACAAAATACTATGGACTGGTTTCTGTCAACGCTCATTCTCATTAGTATTCATGTAAAGGATCTGGTTAGGAACCATTGTCTCATGTTTAACAGTATCTTCATTCATGTAAATATTCTCAAATAAGCCAATTTTATTTTTTCCAAATTGGTATTTTTGTAACTCTAGCAAGAGTTTCATTTGCACCCCTTCCTTAGGAATTCTAAGGTCTCAACACTAGCTAAAGGAAGTTATAATTATATTTTGCTTCTAGGCTTTTTGGGAAAATCTTTGCAGGGGAATTTGGGATTTACAGCAAAGAGCAAAGAGATTAAAACTCTGGAGGAATTAAGAGTCAGAAAAAAATACTGGGTATTGCAGAAATTGCCCTTACAAGCATATCAAAAGCAGTGACTTTCAGTTGTACTAGGTACAATTATTAAAATTTCTTGTTCTGCAAAATAAAATAGGGAAAATTGAAGTTTTCTAAGAGTAGTCCAGAAGGTCATAACTTGGGAAAATTGGGGAGAAAAACCCTGTCGTCTTCATTGAAAAAGGAGGATTGGAATTTTCAGTGATAATCTTGAAAGTGTGGTTGTTAAGGAGGAAATCCAGACTAAAAATTACTCTGGGGAAAATGACCACCGTATTGTCTACGGTGTTTTTGTCTAAAATGCAGCCTACACAGGTTTGTGTTGTAATCTCCAATTATTTCAACAAGTGATGATAAACAGTATTTCCTTTTGTTAGATTGCTTTGGCTAAATTGAAAAAAAAAAGGAGCCACATTTCGTGTTTACAGTAACATGTGTTGAGGAAAGGAGATTGGTTAAATGAAATCAAGAATTCAGCAAGAATTCAGCAGAATGGAAGCAAAAGCCCATGAGAAAAATATAACATCCCCAAGATCTTGAAATCATTGAAATTTTCACAGGTTTTCCTCCAGCACATGACATGGAAGCTCTTCCCGTTATTGCATTTACTGAGGTTGTGTGTTTTGATACCGAGGCGAAGAGGGACCTCAGATGTCTGAAAGCTTGGAGGATCCACAGGAGGTTGATATTTAGATTAAAGTATTTGGAGGGAGGAGCACAAGGAATATCATAGAATACAACTGAAGCCACCACAGTTGTTATTCAAAGAAATGGAAATGTCCTTCACTGTTCATTTTCTCTTCCCCATTTGACTTCTCTCTGTTCTCCCATATTCCAGATTCTCTGTTTTTAAAGCTTCTGTCTCAGTGTCTGCCTTTCTTTATCTCTAATCTATGTTTCTTCTTCTTCCTCTTATGCTTCTCCTTCTCCTTCCCTCACACTCTCTCTCTCTCCCCCCACAATTCACGCTGTGCAAGGGAGTGCATGTGCTTCCTCTGTCCATCATCTCTATTATCCATGTCTCTGCAAATTTGCTCTTTTTTAGTGTATGGGCCAGGTTTTAGTTTCTATTCCCATCTAATCTCAGCTTGGGCACAGTTTTAAGTTGCCATGGCTCCAATTGTCACCTCAGTAATGCATTAACGGACACACATTTTAAGTGTCTCAATTCCAAATTCTCACAAAAGAACATTCCACTATGTAAGCTTGACTTTGGTGTTCATCTCTGGTTTTATCAAATGTAAGCAAGGAGCCAGGTTCACCTGTTCAAAGGAGGCCACCCAGGTCTACCCCTTAAGAGCAATCATGAATAGGGAAGCATCACTTATAAAAATGTATGACTGAGGAAGCAGTGGCTAGTATTAGTAGTATATAGCCCATAAACATTTTGGATTAAAATTTTTGAGTGGGATTCCAGAAACTCAAAATATGTTGGATTTGGAAACTTTTTTTTTCCTGGGCAATCTGAATTGACATAAAATCTTAAGAAATTGCTTGTGAATTTGTAAACACAGAAACAAAAATAGAATAGTGCTAATTATTCATTTTTAGATTGTCAAATTTATGATTGTTCCTGAGGGTGACTTGACCAGAAAAAAACAGAGACTCAAAAATATTGCATAAGTTTATAGTAAAAATCCCACATTATTTTCTGATCTACCACTACCCTTTTCCTAATTAGAACAACTGAATATAAGATGACCAGGAAAAGGAATAAAGCCAAGAAGACCTGTCTGGATCATTAGTACTTCTATATGCTTATGGTAACCCTATAGTGGGAAAATAAAAATTGTTCATCAAGGAAAGTCTTAGAATCCCTGCTTCATTGCTCAAAAGATGACCATTTGGGATATTTACTGTTATTATATTTTTAGATTATTGTATAAATGTAACTTATTTGTACAATAGCACCCATATTGGCAAATTACATGTACATATGAAAATCATGAAATACACTTTTCCTCTAATTCTGTTTAAAAACCACATTGTTTTGTTCTCAATGTAACTGAAAGAATTGTATAAAGGAAGGGTGAATAAAAGGGACACTATTGAGATAAGATGAACATGAGCATAAAATATAAAGATAAAATTTAACGAGATTATTTTTTGAAAATATGTTATTACAGCATGTTTTTTTGTACCTATGAGGACAAGTTTGCATATCAGGCTATAAAAGGAAAATGTAAACATGCTTTATTTTTTTAAAAAACTTTATCAGTTATTTTAAATAGATAATACAGGTACAGAGGACAAATTCAAAAGGGACAAAAGGGCATAGAGCTAGAGGACTCCTCCCACTCCCTTTGTCAGCTCCCCAGTGCCTTTGCTCAGAGGCAACTCCTGTTAGTGGTGTCTTGGACCCATCCAGAAAGAGATATTCATATCCTCACAGACATATAATCTTCAACAAGACTGTTAAATACATAGAGAAAATCATTAATTAACCAGCTAGCAGAAGCAGTTTTAGTCTCAGACTCCACAAGAATAACTGATGACCGTGCCATCCTCTTCTCTTCAATCACCTGCATGTCCACTTGACCTCCGTCACCTTTGCCCACATACCAGGCTGAAACTATAGGAAGAACATCTGGGCATCTTGCCTACCCAAAGTCTCCAGAGCTCTTGGTGCTGATCTGAGCTTAATCTTTATTTAACCTTTTTTTAATGATGAAAGATTGTCTCTCGGTCAGCAGTTCTTCACAAACAGAGTGAACTTTTGTCACTAGTTCCCAATTCTAATACTTAAGGATTAGGAAGCACGACTTTGCCAAGTTAAGTGAATTTTTCTGTTCATTTGTTTTCCTGAAATTCTAGTACAGCTTAATCTATTGACCTTAAATATGGAATTGTTGAGTCAGATTCTCCTTGTGCATAAGATACTCCCTTTAAATAAATTTGGCACCACAGGAAGCTGCATTAACTTTTAGCGTATCAGCATGTCTTTTATCAAATCATACTTCACAAGTGGTAAATATTTCCATTTTTGGCAATGCTGACTTGGACCGTTTTGAGAAACTTAAGCACACAGAAAAACTCTGACTCAGTGTTATAGTTGGACCATCACTCTATTTAATAACACATATTTTTAAAAGCATGAACAAGAGAAAACATTTTGGGTGCATGTACCATAAAGTTTAGATATTAGATACATTTCTACAAATCTGAATGATGTAGAAGCTAAAGAAAATGCTAACTGGGAAAAAATAAGGCAACAATTTGGCAAATCACATTTGCAGATATCGGTGTTTGTTAGGTGTTCTTCAGTGAGATGTGAACACATGCTGGGTTTTGAAGCTCATGTAAAGAAATAAAATTTCTATTAGTAAGCATTTAAGGAAACTGAAGATGGTAAAAAACAAAAAAAATCCATAAAATGAAAAAAGTTCTGCTATGAAGTTGTAAATAATTGTACATAGTCATGTTTTTTTTTTTCTCATTATGTTAACAGCCAGAATATCAGGTGGAAGAAATAAACAGCACCAGGGTATATTTACCTTGGTGAGAGTTCATGCTTGATCAGCAATGATAAGCTCTTTTGAGAAAATAATTACTTCATGCCAGATAACTCACAAGTGTCAGGCTGCTTAGCACCCAGACATAAGAGCCATAACCTCTATTGATTAATGTCAGCTCACGTTATCACCATCAGTTAAAGAACAGCTATTTTCAAATTCATGCATATTAACAAAGTGAAATGAAAACTGTCTCTCATCAGAATTTCCTTAAAGATAATAAAGACACACCAGCCTCTACATAGAAGGATTATAATAAGTAAGAAAACACATGGGAAGGAGGTGGTATCATCATAAAAGTGTCAACTGGGATAAAAATAATGAAAGATATCAATCCAATACACTCTCGTCAGGCTGTAAACGTTACCTCAAAACACTTCTCTGATACACCTCATTTCTTTTTGATCTAGATTATTCCCTTCTCATCCACCCAGAACGGAACCACTGAAGCGCTACCTGTGGTTCAACACCTATTTTAGCCCTTCAAAGATCTGCCACTTATGCCGAACTCTCTTTCCAGAAGTTTGGACATTGGTTCTCAAACAATTTTTCTGGCAGTCTACTCTTCTATTTTCAGAATTCCAATTTTTACGAGTGATTTCTTCCTGATTAAGTTACTAATCCTGCAAAACCACCTCCATCCTCCATCCTCCATCCTCCACCACCATCCTCCTTGATGGTAAATGACCACACCATTCCAGCCCCTCAAAAATGATTAGTAATTCACACAGATAAATTAAGTAGTAGAAAATTAGACAAGGAATAGAAAATTCTGAGACCAGATGGAGCTATGGCTTTTTGACTGCTTGTTGATAGTAGATTTTCTGTGTGGTTGTCCTGATTTGTTTCCAGGGGGTTCTTATACCATGTGCCCCAGTGTGTATTCTGTGCCTAGTGTGATTTTGATAACTGGAGTACAGGTGAGGACTTGCTTTGGACTTCCCAAAGTATTACAAGCACAAGAAACAATATTGAATTAACCTTGGAGCACCAAAAACAGAAGACTAGATGCCCAACCCTGCCCTCATCTAAAAAATCTGGCATTGCTTAACTTTCTTAGAACACAGATGTCACCCTGAGGGAAAAGAGAAGTGCTATCTAAAATTGCACTGCGTTGAGTTTTAAAGTGTAGTGAAATTTAATTTTGGCAAATGAGGTGATATGAAAGGCTTACCAATTAAAAAGAAGTTTCATCTCTGGCGTACTTACATTTTCAAATTGAGATGTACGTTCTCTCTTAAGCAACAACAGTTAGGAAATATCACTTTGTAATCACTGTATTTTCCTTGCTTTTGAACATAATATTGGGGTTTTGATGCAATTTACACAATAAAGATCCATTTTGAGTGATAAGTCATATTTTTATTATTTTTGATTTTCAAAGTGTTTTTTTCTGAGCATGTACCACGTAGACTTCACACATATTGGGTTGATATTTATGACTTACAGGATTTGTTTCAAAGTTAATTTCCAAGTACCCTACTCTATTCATTTCCCTTAAAGAGTAACCACTTTCTTGCTCAGTTTTGGATCACATTTTTTTCTTTGGTGGTGAATACTTTTCCTTCACTTCCAAAGACATGATATTCTTATCTTCAAGGCACATGCATAACCTGATGGTAGTTAAAGTTAAGAAATACAGTACATGCATTTATGCATGTAAACACATTTATATTTATTTTTATATAAACCTCTCTCCAAGAATTTACACAGATACCTTAAATTCCAATCCAACATTGCAAAATTTTTTCTGGCCTACTCTGTTTATTTGTAACTCCTTTTTCTGAAATTAAGAAACATGACTATTTATTATCAATACATTTATATATTTGCTCAATCATAGAAAATACACAAAATAACTTCAGAATTTCTAGCACTTACCTCTGTAAAAAACAAATTACACATTAGAGTCTCACATTTGTGTATGGTACTTTTTATTGCTGTTAGCCTTAGAGTATATAATCAAAACACTGTTTTTCTAATGTTACTTTTTTCCAAAATTGTTAGTGCTTTTCTTCCCCACCCCTTTTATTGTGATTATGATATTATTTGCTTGATTTCTCCAATCTGTTATTTGTTTGTTCATTTGCATCAATGTGGGTCTTGTTATGGGTTGAATGGTGTCTCCCCCAAATTTATATGTGGAAGCCTAACCCCTAGCACCAAAAAATGTGACTATATTAGAACACAGGCCTGTTAATTAGATAATTAAGTTAAAATAGGTCATTAAGTTGGGCACTAATTCAATCTGACTGGTGTCTTTATAAGAAGGTGAAATTGTACACATACAACGATACCAGGGATGTATGTGCACACAGAAAAGACCTTGTGAGGACACAGTGAGAAGGCAGCCATTTGCAAGTCAAGGAAAGAGGCCTCTGAAGAAACCAAACCAACTGACATTTTGGTCTTGGACTTCCAACCTTCAGAATGTGAACTAAAATAAAATCTTAAGCTCTGCCCAACCTCCTCAGCTGACTGAATGGACCCATTCATGGCCAAGGGGATACCCTAAAGCTGAGTTGCTAGCCATGAGAAGGGAGGTCAGACATGCCTCATCATGCTCCCTCCCTTCTTGTAGATATCCTTTGTAACTCAATAATAGGCCTAAGTTGATGCAAGACAAACCTGCAGGTCCTCAATTTACTTAACAGATCACTTGAGTCTGGGTGTATGTCTGGTGGCTTGTCTCTGATTAACAGACTTCCTTATCTTAAGTTAAAACATTCCAAACATTTAGACAAAGCTTCATTTCTTTAACCAATTACAAATTAAATAATGTTTAAATGCACCTATAACCTGTAAGCCCCCACTTTAAGATGTCCCACCTTTTTGGCCCAAACCAATGTGTACCTTCAATGTACTGATTTTTGAGTTCACATGTAATTTCTGTCTCCCTAAAATGTATAAAACGAAACTGTAACCCAACCACAGAGAGTCCTCTTGCTCAAGGCTTCTTGGGTGTGTCCCTGGGCCGTGGCCCTCAAACTTGGCTCAGAATAAACCTGTTTAAATAATTTTACAGTGTTTGGGTTATTTTCCTTTGACAGGAACTATGAGAAAATAAATTTCTGTATTTGAGCCACCCAGTCTTTGTGGTATTTTTTATTTATTTATTTATTTATTTATTTATTTATTTTTCAAGACAATATCTTACTCTATTTTGGGGGCTAGTGTGCAGTGGTGTCATCATAGCACACTGCAACCTCAAACTACTGGACTCAAGTGATTCTCCTGCCTCAACCTGCCAAGAAGATGGGACCACAGGTGCACACCATCACACCCAGCTAATTTTTCATTTTTTTTTTTTTTTGTAGAGACAGGGTCTCTTTCTTGCTCAGGCTGGTCTCTAACTCCCTGCCTCAAGCAATCCTCCTGCCTCAGCCTCCCAAATTGCTAAGATTACAGACATGAGCCACTGCACCAGGCCTTGTAATATTTTGTTGTAGGAGCCTTAGCAAATAAAACAGCACTACCCCATCTTGCTTAATTCTGATTGTTCATTTATATTTTAAACATGTTAAATATTCACATGGTTCTGAAAAGCATAACTATCCAAAAACACATAGTTTTAAAAATTCTCTCTCCATCACGTCTTTTACTCTATTTCCTTTCCCATACCCCATAATTTCTAACTCATCATTTCTACCCATTCTTTGTAGATTAACAATCTCATCAGTTTTTGGTTTACCTTTCCTCTCCTTTCCATATTTCCTTCTCTCTCTCTCTGTCCTCCCTCCTTCCCTCCTCCCCTCCCTCTCTTCTTCCTTCTTTCCTTCCATCCTTTCTCCCTTTCTTTCTTCCTTCTTCCTTTCCAAAAATGTTGATAAGAAAACGTGGATACTCTATATTTTCTTTCTTTTATTTCTTATGTAAAAGGTAGCATACTATATGCAATTTGTGCACATTGCTTTTTTTTCCTTAATAATATACCTTGAAAATAGTTATACTAGTTCAGAAACATAAATCATCTAAATTGTTTTTAACAGATTTCACCACTCTCCTATGAATGGACATTTAGGTTGTTTCCAATAATTTGCAATTACAATTGATACTGCAATGAATAAATTTGTGTGTATGTATTTTCATACTGTATCTTCACCATAAATTCCTAGAAGTAGGATTACTAGGTCAAAAGGTACTTGCAAATGTTGTTTTGTTAGACCCTGCCAAATTCCTCTCCAAAAAGAGTATTTTCATTCCTACCAGCAATGTATAAGAGTGCCTGCTTCAACGAAAGAAGGAAGCATCTTACTCTGATTTTTGCTAGTTTGATAGATGAGAAATGGTTGCTTTCAAAAATTACTTTATTATTTAATTAATTATTTAATTATATATAATTATTTCCATTCACGTTATTTTTTCTTTCCAAAACCACGATATAATGATGTTGTACCTCATAGTTTGATCCTTGCGTCTTAATTTATTCTTCATATTTTTCAGCTTTGTAATTTTGTTTTGTATTTTGAAAGATTTCATGAATTTTGTAATCCAGTTCTTCCAATATTGTTTTAATTTCAAAATTTATATATTTTTATTTACACAATTTTTCTCATCTAATAATTATTTTTCTCATAGCATCTTGCTTATCTGTTAAGATTTTTCTTGAATATTTCTAGAGAAGCCAATTATTTTTCAACTTCTCTTCTCACAATTACATTTTGTTTCTTGTATCACTGATTGTTTGTTCATCTTAGCTTTTCTCTTTCAATCCATTAATTTACTTCCAAATCCTAATGATCTAAAAAGTAATTTAGTGAATATATATAGCTTATGTAAGTTTCCTCTGTTGTACACATACTTTTTCCCAAAGGCCTTTCCTCTGAATTTGAGTATCTCTGTATATGTGGATGGACTAATGAATATAACACCATGGATATTGGTACTCACCTCACTGGACTTGGTGGTCATGGCCCCAAGATTGGGCTTTGTAAAGCTGTAGAACTCACTCTGCAAAGGGCTTCCTGCTCCTTTTTCCCAGACCTGCTTTTTGCCTATAAATTTCTTTGCTGATGTTGAAGACTTAGCACCAAGTATTTTCACAAAATCAACAAAAAAGACATGCATTGATTTCCATTTTCTTTATCATACCCATGTTGAAATACAGAAGCCATGGTGGTAATTTAGGGAGAGAAGTAAACCTATTTGAAGAGGTCTTTTTTAACTTTGGAACCATAATCATAAGGTGAATATAAGCAGTTTGGTTCAGGATTTTTGGCCCATCAGATAACTTCATGTTGCTTCAAACATTTTAATTACCTCTTAAAATCAGTGATTTCAAGTGTACGTTATTAAATGGTAAGCCCTACGAGATCAAAATTCACTTATTTTACAATGAGATCCATGATGTAAAGGATATGTAAGTGAGGTGTCTACAAGCAACTCCACTCCCATCTAGGAAACTGTTTTATTATTACCAAGGCCATATTACTTTCTGAGTTGTTTACTGGGCAGTAGTCAACTCAGGGTACTCTTACTCTAGCTTCAGTTAATTGAGCAGGGAAAGAATGTCTAATTAAATGTATCCAGAAGATACTATGTGAGAAATTGCTGTTTAAGATAAGCAGGTATAATTGGGAAACCAATCAGATTATCTTCCAAGGACTTTATATTCTTCCAGACAGAGAAAAAAAAAATCAGTTAGGGGTTATGGAGCATCCCTATGGAGCAGATTTGGCTGGGTGTTTTTGTCTATCTTTCTTACTTCTCTAATTTTAGAGAAGCACCTTGTAACTGAGATGAAAGGAACAAGACTCTTTCTCACTCTTAAAACAGCTTTCATATCATCACTCCATCTAAAGAAAACAATTCCTCATGTGCTTCATTCTGAGGGGAAAATGTTTAACTCTATGCACATTTGCCATCTACACCATTGAAACTTAAAGAAAGTCAAAGTTTTGGAGTATAAGAAATAAAATCTCAATTATTTTCCTTTCTATTAATCTTCAAAAATACAGGAGAGGTAATTTTATTTTTATAATAATGTCCCTCTATACATACAATAACATGCTTCTCAAAAATTTGTTGAGTACAGTTAAGTTTCAGACATAGATGCACATGTTTACTTGGGTTCAGAGATATGATTAAAATTTAAAAATGACTTTTTGAACTTTCAAAACCATATTATTTATTTTAATATTATTTAAGCTTGGCTGCTATCTAAAGGAGATCCCCAGCTAGCAGATACCTATCGTTAAAATACAAATTCAAATCAATAAATTTAGCACTCTATTACACTGTGGTGGTAAAATACTCTTTTTATTTCCAATAGTGTGAAGCAAGAGCTGTGTACTTCCAAAATTCACGTTTAACAACATTATCATGGTTGGCAGCAACCTAGCAGCAAAATAATCTGACAGGGTCATTTAAAAAAGGGCTGGAAGTGGTTGATATGACAGCAATTTGCTAAATTTCAAATAGTAACGTGATTACTGGTCTGGAAAAAAGTGCTAATAAAGTGGCCTATCTGACTCTGTGCCTTATTTTCAGTGATCTGTGGTTGGATTAATAAGCCTCATAAAATGATGAACATGGTGGTACATTTATGAATAAAATGACTAAAAAGTCAAAATCATACCCATTAAGCAAAGTGACTTTAGAGGTTAATGTGCTAAATCAAATGAAAGGATCTTATTTGGATTCAAAAAATAGGATTAAATGGGACTGAAACTATCATAGGAAAGAATGAGGCTGAGCACAAGAATATAATAGGCACTAATCCTTGTTTTATAAAAATCGAGGACACTTTACATCTGTGTAAATTTTGCTATGATATCAAGGTAGAATACAAATTAAACCTTACATTAAAAAATAAGTGCAATAATAGGTATAAGAAAGCATGATATTAAGAAAAAGATATCAATAATAAGAGTTAAAATGATAATCACATTTACTTTTCTGGTTTTATAACTACAATAATTTAATAGAATGTCAAAAACAAATCTTTATAGGTTTTTAGTTGAATTAAAAACAAAAATGCCATATCATAGCTTTATACCTGAAGTTTGATATATCTGTTGAGTGTTGCATGAAGTAGAAATTTATCGTTTGACTTTGACTTTAATTTTAAATGATGTTAATTTAATAGAAACTTTTAAGAATTAAATGCAGTTTAATTTTATTACAAAAAAGAATTTTTTTCTATAAATGTAAAGAATGAAAAAATGGATTTTAACAAATACCACAAAATGAAAGATTTCTCTTCTTAAAATTTTGAAATATATAATAAAATACTTTATTATTTGATTAAAATAGAATGTTCTCTCTATGTACATACTAACACACATATACACACATATATGCATATATATACATGTATACATTAGAATTATTGCTAAGAGTTCCTTATTGTATTTGGAGGAAAGTGGGTTGTTATAAGCAGTTTGAATTCAATACTCAAGATCTTATTCTTTAGTCAATGCTGTTTATTTAATCTACTTTTCTATCGTTTATTGCTTTGTAAACTGTGCATTTTGGGATTTTATAATTTTTCCAAATGTAGAATGGATACCTTAATAAATGCTACCAGATATAAATATCTATTTTATAAAATAAATAGACATATAATATTTATACAGCAATATTTATATCACTGTAGCAACTTTTAGCCCTGGAATATCTCTCTATAGATAAGCATTAGGTTTTAATATATGTTTCCTTTTTTTGTAAGCCAAATACAGTAGAATCCCTCAAATAATGTATATCTTTAAGTATATCTCCCAAACTCCTCCAGATATTTTAAAATACCAAGGTGAATTCAATTTAGACTTAAGATTGAGTTCTTGCTGCATTAAACTTTAAAATATTTTAGAATTTTATGTTTCAAGAAAATGAAGAAAGCCAGTTTCGTCAAATAGACAAATAATACATGGTTGAATTGTTTAAGCATCAAAAGGTAGGAGATTGAGTAGAAATTTTGAAATACAGATTTCATATTGAAAATAATGTAAAGGTAGGAGAAAACATAAAACCACCAGAAACCATGATATTAGGTCATTAAATAGGAAATGTCATATTTTGAATCAAAAGTTTAATTTATTATATCTCAAACAAGGAGCAGTACAATTAATCAAAGTATGTGCCTAAACTATTAACACAGTTTTGCCATCTTAATGGTAGCTTGTATATGCCAGCAGTGAAGAAGCCTGGACAGTGAGTGGCGATGAAATCACAAAAGGCCGTTTTCCACAGCTTGTTGAGAATTGAATCTTTTTCCTTGCAAGAAGTGCTCCAAAGCCTGGAAGAAGTGGTAGTCAGTTGGTGCAAGGTCTGGTGAATATGGTGGATGACAGAGAATTTCTCAGTCCAGCCGCTGTGGTTTGGGAAGCATTGTTTGTGCAACATGGGGCTTAGTATTGCCTTGCAAGAGGATTGGCCTGTCTCTATTGACCAATCTCTGCTGCTTAATTGCAAGCATCTTCATCATTTCATCCAATTGGTTGCAGTAGACATCAGCCATAATGGATTGACCAAGTTTCATGAAGCTGCAGTGGATAATACCAGGGCTGGACCAGCACATAACCATTAGCTTTTTTTGTTAACATTTGGTTTTGATGCATTCAGCACTTCATCTTTATCCAACCATTGTGCCAAACACTTACAATTCTCAAAAAGAATCCACTTTTCATCACACATAACAATACGGTGTAGAAATGGTTCACCTTTATGTCGTGACAGCAATGAAAGGCAAGCTTGGAGACGATTTCTCTTCTGGTGCTCATTTCTTTCATGTGGTACCATCTATTCTTTACCTTGCCGATTTTTTTCAAAAGGTCTGATATTGTTGCAATAGTAATGTCAATCCTTGCTGCTAATTCATGTGTAGGTGGAGATGAACTTGCTTCCACTACAGCTTTCAGCTCATCATTATCCACCTTGGTCTTAGGTCACCCATGTGGCTCATTTTCAAGACTAAAATCACCAGAATGGAACTTCTCAAACCATTGACATACTGTGCATTCATTAGCCACATCCTTCCCACATACTTCATTGCTATTTTGAGTTGTCTGTGCTGCATTGGTTCCATGACGGAACTCACAATTGAAAATAACTCGAATTTTTTACTTATCTATGGTTTCACAAAAATTTCTCTTAAAGAAACTGGAAAGATAATCCAAGCCAAACCATGTGTTTGAAAGAATGAGGAAGTACCTTCACAATAAAAATAAAACAAAAAGTGTCAAAGTTGATATCAGAGATATCAACTGTCAACTTAGTACTTAAGGATATCACACATTTCGTACTTAATAACCTAATAATACAGGAAAGTTAATACAGATAGGAATAAAATCACCACAGGCATATTGACTAAGATATGCAGAGTACAGAAGTAGACTTAATACTGATATTCTCTTTATATTCTTTTTTTGAGAGTTTTGAAAGAGTAAAGACTAAGAAGTCAATTTTAGCTGGGATGCATTGAAATAAAGTTTGTTCTTTCTAAGTCTTAAGATTGCATAAAGATAGTCAAAGAAAAGACTTAAGTGTCAATACAACGACTGAATTGAAAGCTTTTTATTTATAAGGAATGGGAATACAGAATTATTTTTAACATGTAAGAATTGTTTTTCATTAAAGTAGAGAAGTAATATTTTTAAAAGCCAAAATGATTGGAGGCCTTTTAGCCTCAAAATTACCAAAAGCCAGCAGAAGAAAAGAAATAACCAAGATCAGAGCAGAATTAAATGAAATCGAGAACAAAAGAACAATACAGAAGATTAATAAAACGAAAAGTTGGTTCTTTGAAAAGATAAACAGAATAGACAGGCCACTTGCCAACGTTGACCAGAAGCAGAAAGGAAAGGACTCTAATAAGCTCAATTAGAAATGAGAAAGGAGAAGTCACAACTGATACCATGGAAATACAAAACATCATCTTCGAATACTACAAAAACCTTTATGCCCACAAACATGAAAACGTGGAGGAAACAGACAAATTCTTAGAAACACACTACCTCCCTAGGATCAACCAGGAAGAAACAGAATTTCTAAACAGACCAATATCAAGCACCGAAATCGAAGCAGTAATAAAAAATCTTCCCACAAAAAAAAGTCCTGGACCAGATGGGTTCACACCTGTTTTCTACCAAGCCTACAAAGAAGAACTGGTGCCTATACTGCAGAAATTATTTGAAAATATCCAGAAGGATGGAGTCCTCCCAAACTCATTCTACGAAGCCAATATCACCTTGATACCAAAGCCAGGAAAGGACACAACAAAAAAAGAAAACTACAGACCAATATCCCTTATGAATATAGATGCAAAAATTCTCAATAAAATCCTTGCAAACCGAATCCAAATGTACATCAAAAAAATAATTCATCACGATCAGGTGGGCTTCATTCCCGAGAAGCAGGGATGGTTCAACATACACAAATCTATAAATGTAATTCACCATATAAATAAAAGCAAGAACAAAGATTATATGATCCTTTCAATAGATGCAGAAAAGGTTTTTGACAAAATCCAGCATCCTTTTATGATAAGAACTCTTAACAATATAGGCATAGATGGCTCATACCTCGAAACTATTAAAGCCATATATGATAAACCCACAGCCAATATCATACTGAATGGGGAAAAATTGAAAGCATTCCCCCTTAAAACTGTCACCAGACAAGCTAGCCCTCTAGCTCCACTTCTTTTCAACATAGTGCTGGAAGTCCTGGCCACAGCAATTAGGCAAGACAGAGGAATCAGGGGCATCCAGATAGGGGCAGAAGAGGTCAAACTTTCACTATTTGCAGACGATATGATATTATACATAGAAAACCCCAAAGATTCAACCAAGAGATTACTGGAATTGATAAATGAATGCAGCAAAGTCTCAGGATACAAAATTAATACACACAAATCCATAGCCTTCATATATGCTAATAACAATAAAGTTGAGAAACAAATTAAAGACGCAATACCTTTCACAATAGCATCAAAGAAAATTAAATATTTAGGAACATATCTAACTAAGGAGGTCAAAGACCTATGCAGAGAGAATTACAAAACACTGAGAAAAGAAATTGCAGAGGATGTAAATAGATGGAAAGCCCTATCATGCTCTTGGATAGGCAGAGTCAACATAGTAAAAATGGCTTTGCTACCTAAATTGATTTACAGAATCAATGCAGTCCCTATCAAAATACCAACATCATTTTTTGCCGATCTAGAAAAAATAATTCTACGCTTCATGTGGAAACAGAGAAGACCCCGTCTAGCCAAAGCAATCTTAAGCAAAAAGAACAAATTGGGAGGCATCTACCTACCAGACTTCAAACTATACTACAAGGCTATAGTAACCAAAACTGCATGGTATTGGCACAAGAACAGAGACATAGATCAATGGAACAGGACTGAGAACCCAAATATAAAACCAACCTCATACAGTCACCTGATCTTTGATAAATTCCAAAAAAATGTACACTGGGGAAAAGATTCCCTATTCAACAAATGGTGCTGGGAAAACTGGATGGCCATATGTAGAAGACTGAAACTGGACCCACACCTCTCACCTCTCACAAAAATCAACTCACAATGGATAACAGATCTAAACCTAAGACATGAAACCATAAGAATTCTCGAAGAAAACATTGGACATTGGCCTAGGCAAAGAATTTATGAAGAAGACCCCCAAAGCAATCACAGCAGCAACCAAAATAAATACATGGGACCTGATCAAATTAAAAAGCTTCTGCACAGCCAAGGAAACTATCACTAGAGTGAACAGACAACCTACAGAAGGGGAGAAAATGTTTGCATGCTACACCTCTGATAAAGGGCTAATAACCAGAATCTATACAGAACTTAGGAAAATCAACAAGAAAAAATCAAACAACCCTATTAAAAAATGGGCAAAGGACATGAACAGAAACTTTTCCAAAGAAGACAGAAAAATGGCCAGCAAACATATAAAAAATTGCTCAACTTCTCTAATCATCAGGGAAATGCAAATCAAAACCACAATGAGATATCACTTAACTCCAGTGAGATTGGCTTATATCAAGAAATCCCCAAACAACAAATGTTGGCAGGGATGTGGACAGATAGGAACACTCATACACTGCTGGTGGGACTGCAAATTAGTACAACCTCTATGGAAAGTAATATGGAGATACCTCAAAGAATTAAAAGTAGAATTACCATTTGACCCAGCACTCCCACTACTGGGTATTTACCCAAAGGAAAAAAAGACATTTTATAATAAAGACATCTGCTCACGAATGTTTATAGCACACAATTCACAATTGCAAAGATGTGGAAACAACCCAGGTGCCCATCAATACACGAGTGGATTAATAAAATGTGGTATATGTATACCATGGAGTATTACTCACCAATAAGGAACACATCTGGCATTATCCTGGTTGGAGCTAGAACCCATTCTTCGAAGCGAAGTGTCACAGGAATGGAAAAACAAGCACCACTGGTACTCACCATCAAATTGGTACTAACCACAGGGCAATAATATTCATCAGGGGGCGGGCAGGCAGGAGGGGGGTGGAGCAGATGGGAAAAACTCTCACTGAATGGATGCGGGGAGCACAGTTTGGGGGATGTCCACAATTGTAGCTCTGACACAGGCAGTGCATGGGCAATATATATAGCCAAAGTGTTGTACCCCCATAATATTCTGAAATAAAAGAAAAATTACCAAAAGCGAAAGGAATCATTTAAAATTGGAACCTGGAACTAGCTATAATGCTGACATAAATTCAGAGTCAGAGGGGACTACCCTAATGAGACTACTGATACTTTTCTCACAGTGTAGACTAGTGGTTCTCAAACTAGAGCATCCATTTTAGAACACATGGAGTGCTTGTAAAACACAGTTAACTGGGGCTCAACCCCAGAGTTTCTGATTCAGTAGGCCTGGAATAGGGCCTAATAACTTATATTTCTAACAAGTCCCCAGGTAATGCTGATGCAGCCACTCTGGAGAACATCTTTCAAGAATCCCTAGTCCAGATCTTGGTCAGCTTATTTCAGGAAATATTCAACAGGCAGAGCAGGCATACTTAACTAGCTAGCATACTCATACTCATTCCAGGTAGAAAAGGAAACCTACCTTTGTATGCTGCTACTATCCCCACAGACATTCTCTCTCTCTCTCACTCACACATACACACACACACACACAATTTTAAAATGTGAAGAGATAGGTCTACTTATCCAAAACGTTTGGACCAATGACTATTATTTACTGGGGAGGATAAGCTAAAATAGCTAACTTGAGATCCAGTTCTTTCCTAATAATCTAGACTGAGAGACAAGGACACTTCCTTAAAAAGAAAGAAAGCAGGTGACCCAGTCTAAATGCCCTGAGAACATGCTAATAACTGGCTTTCCTGGAAAACAGACTAAAAATAGTAATGGGAAGTTTGTATCTTAGGAGTTATTTTAGTAAAAGATCCCTAATTCAGAATTGTTTATATTGAACAAATCTATAATCTATGGATTTATGTAACTGGATCCATGGAAAACATCATGTAAAATAAGTGATCATCTAAGGTATGATATAGAAAAGTTTCATTACCTAAGTTGTCCTTCATCCATGTTACCGATAAGAGACCTAATTAAAAATCATGTCTATAACCCTGGGTCTCCAATGTGTGAAGGAAGAACATGGGGAGACATATGTATTGTCCCGAGTTCTTTCTTTCCACGTTATAGATCTTACTCACTATGAAGCTTCACTAATAATTTCAAATATACACATGCGTTAGTGAAGCTTCATAGTGAGTAAGATCTCTGATTTGTGCAATTCTGATTCAATAATACAGTTCTTTATTTTAGCTCACTCACCAACAAAATAATTCACTCAGCCTAGTGAGTGAAATAGAGTGAGAAAAGACAAATAACCCAATTTAAAAATGGAAAAAGGACTTGAATACATATTCCTTCAATGAAAATATGCAAGTGGCCAATAAGTATGTGAAAAGATACTCATTGTCATTAACGTTAAAGAAATACAAATCAAAGGATGAAGGCCAAGATGGTAGACCAGACCAGCCTGCACATGCTGCTCTCAAGGCGATGAACAACAGTGGAGAGTAGATATTCACCTTTGGATCAGTCATTTAGGAGAGAGCATTAGGAATCAACAGAGAGGCAACAGGAGGCACCCAAAAAGTGAAGGAGAGGGAAGTGGGGTGACTAACTCAGGAAGATCAAAGGTACCCATGGAAGGATCATGCACATGGGGAAGGGAAAGAGGAGACAACACTGGGGCTCCACACTTCCCCTATGGACATTGCAATTGGAGCTTCAGGAGGGCTCCTTCACTGCAGCAGGCCTCTTGTCAGACACAGGGAGCTAACTGGAGACTGCAGTGGCATTACTCCAGAGGGAAGGTGCAGCACATGCTGGTTCACAAACCCCAGGTGCAGCTGCTGGGACCATTTTGAGGTGTCAGCCCCAGAGTGCTGAGACCTCAGCCTCTATAATACTAGGCTACTCCTAGCTTTCGTACCCACATAACTTCAATTTGCAAATGGTTCATCATTGTCCCTAAAATATTACATTTGCATTTGTGCACCATTATATTTGGCAAATTCTTATTCTACATCATTCTTGTTATAAATTCTGAGAGTACAATTGATTCAACTATTATAGAGTAAGTTCACTTGTACATATGAAATAGTTGTCCTTGGGTCAGTTGTAAACATCTTGAATCTTTACCAGTTCTGCCGGTTACCAAAAGAAGTACAATGTGGGTTATGAGTGAATCAACAATCCTTAGAAGATGGTATAAGCAAAATAGTTACCCTAAGTGACATAATTAGTACCCATATTTCTTCTTGAATGCCATGCTAAAACACTCTTTCCCCTATATATATAGGTTCATAAAATTTGGGGTTAAATGCTCCAACTCTCAAATGGAAAGTATCAAAATCTCTCTTTCTTTCATTAATCTTCTATATATTTTTTTGTTTTCTATTGCATTTAGTTCTTCTCTGACCTTAGTTATTTCTTTTCTTTGGCTGGGTTTGGGATTGGTTTGCTTTTCCTTTTCTAGTTCCTTGAGATGATTCACTAGATTGTTGATTTGTGATTTTTCAGTCTTTTTGATGTAGGCATTTAAGACTATGAATTTTCCCCTTAGGACTACTTTTGCTGAATCCCACAGATTTTGATAACTTGTTTCCCCTTTGTCATTTAGTTCAAGGAATCTTTTTATTTCCACCTTAATTTCCTTCTTGACCCAATAATCATTCAGCAGTAGGTTGTTTCATGTCCATGACTTTGTGTAGAATTGAGTGTTTCTGTTGCAGTTGATTTCGAATTTTATTCTACTACAGTCTGAGAAGACACATGGTATAATTTCTATTTTTTTGAATTTGCTGAGATGTGTTTTGTGGCCTAAGATGTGATCAATCTTAGAGAATGTGCTGATGAAAAGAGTGTATATTCAGTAGTTTTGGGGTAGAATGTTCTGTAAATGTCTGTTGGGCCCATTTGCTCTAGAGTCCCATTTAGGTGTAGTGTTTCTTTAATTATTTTCTGCTTGGAGGATCTATCAAGTTCTGTCAGTGGGGTGTTGAAGTCACCAGCAATCACAATGTTACTGTTTATCACTTTGCTTAGATACAGTAGGATTTGAAAAGATAAACAAAATTGACAGACCTCTGGCTAGATTAACCAGGAATAGAAAAGGAAGGACCCAAATAAGCTCAATCAGAAATGAAAAAGGGTATATTACAACTGATACCACAGAAATACAAAACATCATCTGTGAATACCATAAAAATCTCTATGCACATAAACTCAAAAACATTGAGGAAATTGACAAATTCCTGGAAACACACAACCTCCCAAGGTTCAATCAGGAAGAAATAGAACTCCTGAAAAGACCAATTATTAGCAACAAAATTAAAGCAGTAATAAAAAATCTTTCAGAAAAAAAGTACTGGACCAGATGGTTTCACAGCTGAATTTTATCAGACATACAAAGAAGAATTGTTACCCCTACTGCAGAAATTATTTCATGTCATTGAGAAGGAAGGGATCCTCCCCCCCCCCTCATTCTATGAAGTCAGTATCTCCTTGATACCAAAACCAGGAAAGGACACAACAAAAAAGGAAAACTATAGACCAATATCTATTATGAATATAGATGCAAAAATCCTCAATAAAATTCTAGCAAATGGAATTCAGAAGAACATCAAAAAAATAATCCACCATGACCAAATGGGCTTCAACCCAGGGATGCAAGGATGGTTCAACATACATAATCCATAAATATGTTTCACCACATAAACAGAAGCAAAAACAAAGATCATATGATCATCTCAATAGATGCAAAAAATCATTCAACAACATACAGCACACTTTTATGATAAAAACTCTTAACAAAATAGGCATAGATGGAATATATCTCAAAATTATAAAAGCCATATAGGACTAACCCACAGACAACATCATACTGAATTGGGAAAAGTTGAAAGCATTCCCACTCAGAACTGGAACAAGACAAGGATGCCCACTGTCACCATTTCTATTCAACATAGTGCTGGAAGTCCTAGCCAGAGAAATCAGGCAGGAGAAGGAATTAAAGGTATCCAAATGGGGAAAGAGGAGGTCAAACTATCAGTCTTGGTTGATGATACGAGTTTACATCTAGAAAATCCCCAGGATTCTGCCAAGAGACTGCTGGAATTGATAAATAAATTTGGCAAAGTCTCAGCCTACAAAATCAATGCACACAAATCAGTAGCATTCCTATACACCAAGAACAGTCAAGCTGAGAATTAAGTTGGAGACTCAATACCTTTCACAATAACTACAAAGAAAATAAAATACCTAGGAATATATTTAACCAAGGTGGTAAAAAATCTCTACAAAGAGAACTACAAATCACTGAAGAAGGAAATTACAGATGACGTAAACAAATGGAAAAATATATCATGCTTATGGATTGGCAGAATCAACATTGTTAAAATGTTCATACCACCTAAAGTGATTTAAAGATTCAATGCAACCTCCATTGAAATACCAATGTCATTTTTCTCAGATCTAGAAAAAATAATTCTACACTTATTGTTTGGAACCAGAAAAGAACTCGAATTGACAAAGCAAACTTAAGCAAAGGGAATAAATCTGGAGGCATCACTTTAACAGACTTTAAGCAATGCTACATGCTATGGTACCCAAAACAGCATGGTACTGGCACAAAAATAGAGACATAGACCAAAGGACCAGAACAGAGAACCCAGATATAAAACCATCCGCATATTGCCATCTTATCTTTGACAAAGTAGATAGTAGTATACACTGGGGAAAAGAATCCCTATTCAATGAATGGTTCTGGGAAAATTGGATAGCCACATGTAGACGATTGAAACAGGATCCATATCTCTCACCGCTCACAAAAATTAACTCAAGATGGATAACAGACTTAAATCTAAGACATGAAACCTTAAGAATTCTAAAAGAAAATGTTGGAATACCTCTTTTAGATATTGGCCTAGGCAAAGAATTTGTGAAGAAGATCCCATGGGCAATCATAGGAACAACAGAAATAAATAAATGGGACTCGATTAAATTAAAAAGCTTCTGCACAGCCAAGGAAACAATCAACACAGAAAATAGGCAACCTACAGAATGGGAGAAAATATTTGCATACTATACATCTGATAAAGGCCTAATTACCAGAATCTACAAAGAACTCAAGCAAATCAGCAAGAAAAAAATCAACCCCATTAAAAAGTGGGCAAAAGACATGAACAGAAGCTTTTCAAAAGAAGATAGACAAATGGCCAATAATCATATGAGAAAATGCTCAATGTCACTAATCATTAGGGAAATGAAAATCAAAACCACAGTGAGATATCACCTCACTCCAGTGAGAATGGCTTTTTTCAAAGAGTCCCAAAACTATAGATGCTGGTGTGTATGCAGAGAGATAGGAACACTTACACACTGCTGGTGGGACTGCAAACTAATGCTACCTCTATGGAAAATAGTAAGGAGAATTCTCAAAGAACTGATAGTAGACCTATCATTTGATCCAGCAGTCCCACTACTGGTTATTTACCCAAAGGAAAAAAAGTAATTTTATCAAAAAGACACTTGAATGTTTATTGCAGCACAATTCACAATTGCAGAGATGTGGAAACAACCCAAGTGCCCATCAATTTATGAGTAGATTTATAAAATGTGGTATATGTACCCCATGGAGTACTACTCAGCCATAAGAAGTTAACTAATACCTTTTGCAACAATCTGAATGGAACTGGAGACCATCCTCCTAAGTGAAGTATCTCAGGAATAGAAAAACAAACACCAAATGTACTCACTATTAAATTGGAACTAACTGATGAGCACCTCACATGTACAGATGGAAGTAAAAGTCAACGGAAATCATGAAGGTTGGAGCGAGGAGGAAGGAATGGGTTAAATCATACCTAACAGGTACAACGTACACTGTCTGGGTGATGGGCACACTTATAACTTTGGCTCAAGCAGTAAAAAAGCAATCCATGTAACCAAAACATTTGTACCCCTGCAATATTCTGAAATTTAACAAATTTAAAAAATGAGGAAAAAAAAGCTCTCTTTCCTGCCCTTACTGGGAAAAGTCCAAAGCCATGTCTTAAATTTTATCTAGAGATGTTATTTTAAATTCCTTTAAGGAAGTGATTCTCAGCCCTGGTTGGCACATTAGCATCACCTGGGGAGATATCAAAAAAACATTGATGCTGGGCCTAATCCCAAATCTGTTAAATTAGAATCTTTTGGGGTATAGTACAGGTACTGATATTTTTTATAAGCTCCCCTGATGATATGGATCTATAATCCTTAAATTTTGTCAATTTCAACATCCATAATCTTCAGGTTTTGACCATTTCTTTTTAAAGCCCATGATGACTTCTTGCAGGGTTGTATTTATTTTTGTCAGTGCCAAAATAAACCACCACAAAGTGGCGTATGTACAGATGTGGAGGAAAAAACAGAATCACCCAGTTTCAGTTTGAGCTCCAACAAATAAAGTGCTTGTTGAGTCATAACTCCCCTTCTTAGAATAAGAAAAAACCTATACAAACTAAAATGCAATGACTTTTGTTGGACCCTGTAGAGACCTGAGATTTCAGGGGATACCATGGTCACAAAATGTGGGAAGACGAGTGCATCAAGAGAGAGAGAGCAACCAAGATCTAATTACATGGAGCAGAAACTACAGGATCCATAAACTGGTAGGAACCTGTAAATGATAAGTTGCTGGAGACAGAATGTAAAATAGAGTAAGACTGAGAAACTTCTGAGGGTCATATTCTTAGGCACTCCTTAAACTTTTATGAGCTTTTCCTTCATCAATTTTACCATATTTTCAATTCCAGGATGCAAGAAAACTCCTTCCTGGCTCTATAGTGCCGGGGAAGAGTAACACTGTGAAACATGGCCAGAGTAATTTTCATAAGAAAGGCCTAGTCTCCAGACAAAGGGCTTTGCCAGAGCTCAATTCTGAAAATATACTCTGGCTAGAAGACGGAATTTCTCCCCTCTCCAGCATCCTCCAGCCATCCTGTCTCACCTAAGGGGTGAAAAACCATATTCAACAAAAGACATGGCTTGAAGGAAAATAGATTGGGAATACTGCAGTCCAGGGAAAAGCAGTGGGTAGAAAAAAAAAACTATACCATGGAAGGAGAAAAAAAAAAAAAAACACTTGTAAAAGCCGAGATCCCCAAAAAACAGGCCCACTAAAAGACTGAGATTTGACCAGAATACTGTAGGATACACTCCCCTCTCCCTTACCTTACCACCACATCAACTGGGTGCCAGCAAAGTAGATTACAGATGAAAGATTTGTAAGATGCAGAGCCTCTGAGGAGAAATACATGAAGGAGCCTGAAAGTCAACAGATGAACTTGAAACCTTTGATATCTATAGGTACAGCAAATATTAAATGCAGTCCAGCTTTTAGCAAGATTAACATACATCTTACAGCAAAGACCTATTTACTTCGCTTTCTGTTATCCCTAGCCTATCATTTTCAACTTTTGACTAAAAATTACAAAGCATGTCAAAGGACAAAAATAAAACCATCATTAAAACCAGATTCAGTTATGACATAGATATTGGAAGCATGAGAGAGAACATTTACAATAACTATGATTAATATGCTAAGGGCTTTAATGAAAAAAGCAGGCAACATGCAAGAACAGAAGAGTGCTATAAGACGAGATAGAAACTGTAAGACGGTATTAAATGGAAGTGATAAAAATCAAAAATATCGTAGTAGAAATGATCAACATCTTCAATAGGCTCATCAGTAGATACAAAATGACAGGAAAGAAGTGAAGATAAAGATAGGTCAATGGAAACTTCCCAAACTAAAATGCAAAGAAAAAACAAAAACAAAAAGAGAAAAATAGCTAAGAATTATGGAACAACATCAGAAAGCATAACATATGGAATAGCAATTGCAATAAGGGAAAGAGAAAACAAAGCAGAAGAAATACTTAAAGTGATAATAGCTACAAACTTTCCAAAACTAATAATGGATGCCAAACCACAGATACTCAGGAAACTCAGAGAACACCAAGCGTGATAAACCATGTTATCTACATGAAACAAGGATAAAAATTATAGGGAACTTCTCATCAAAAACCACTGAAAAAAGAAGAGAGTGGAGTAAAGTATTTAGAGTGTTGAAGTAAGCAATGTTAAAGGAAGAATAGATGTGAAATAAAATATTTATTTATCTTATGTTTAATTGATCTAAATATAATTGTTTGCTTAAAGGAACCATAGTAACAATGTTTTGGATGATTATAGCATATGGATAAGTGAAATAAATATCAGCAATGTCAAAATGGATGAGAAGGAGGATTGGGAATCCTCTGTCGTAAATAACCTGCACCATAGGCGAAGCAGTATACTGTTTTTTTGTTTGTTTGTTTTTTGTTTTATTTATTTCAGAATATCATGGGGGTACAACACTTTGGCCATACACATTGCCCCTGTTCTGCCCGTGTCAGAGCCACAATCGTGGTCATCTCCCAAACTGTGGTCCCCACATCCATTCAGTGAGAGTTTTTCCCATCCCTTCCACCCCCCTCCCGCCCGCCCGCCCTCAGATGAATGTTATTGCCCTGTGTGATGTAAGTGTTCATCAGTTAGTACCAGTTTGATGGTGAGTACCAGTGGTGCTTGTTTTTCCAATCCTGTGACACTTCGCTTCGAAGAATGGGTTCTAGCTCCAACCAGGATAATACCAGATGTGTTAATTCACTGTTGTTCCTTATTGCTGAGTAATACTCCATGGTATACATATACCACATTTTATTGATCCACTCGTGTATTGATGGGCACCTGGGTTGTTTCCACTGTTATTTGAAGGTGGACTTGGATTAGTTAACACTGTTAACTCTAGGGCAACTACTATGTTTTTTAAAAAAAAGTATACTTGGTAGGAGAGATAGGATAAAATCAAAGTTTCAAAAATGTACAATTAAAATCAAATAATACAGAAAAAGAGGGAAAAATAAAGAACAAAAGCAACAAATAGAAAACAGTTATAGTATTGTTAGATACTAATCCATAGAGACAGAAAACAGATTAAATTGTTACCAGGGCTTGTGGGAAGGGAAAATAGGCAATGACAGCTTAATGAGTATGGAGTTTCCATTTAGGAAAATAAAAAAGTATAGAATTAGATGGTGATGATGGTTGCACAACACTGCGAAGGCATTAAATACCACTGAATTGTACATTTAAAATGATTAAAATAGTAAATTTTATTTAATATATATTTTACTAATTTTTAAAAATGTCAGTGGCTTTCCAGGATACTAGCAATAAAAATTTGGAATTTCAAATTTAAAAAATACCATGTACAATAATGCCAAGAAGTAAATGGGTACAAATCTAACAAAATACATATATAGGCTATGTATGAAACAACCTAAAAAATATTGATGAAAGAAATCTAAGATCCAAATAAATAGAGAGAGATTCCTTTTTTTATGAATTGGACCACTCAATATTATTATTTTAATTGTTCCCAAATTTATCTACAGATTCAATGCAAGCTGTTTTACAGATACTGACTAACATTTTATAAATGTCATATAGAAAGGCAAAAGATCTAGACTAGGTAATACAATATTGAAGCAGATGGGAAGAAAGTTGGAGAACTCACATTACCCAATTTCAAGACTTACTATACAACCAGAGTAATCAAGACAACCTGATAATGGCAAAAAAATAAATAAATAAACATAGATCAATGGAACAGAATAAAGCACCCAGACTTAAGTATCCAAAAGTCAAGTGATCTTTGACAAAGAAGCAGAGAAAAATCAATGAAGACAGGAGAGAGGATAGCCTTTTCAATAAAATGGTACTGGCACGATTGGATGTCCGTCTGCAAACAAATGAAATTAGACACAGAATTCATATATTGCACAAAAATTAATTCAAAATGGAGCATAGGCCTAAATGCAAAATAAAAATTATAAAACTTTTATAAGACAACATAGAAGAAAATATGTTTAACCTTGGTTTTGCTGATGAGGTACAACATCAAATGCATGATACATGAAAGAAAAACAATAAATTAGGCTTCATTAAAATTATTATTAAATGTCACTATTAAAAGACTGGGAAAAAAGCATTCACAGACTGGGAGAAATATTTGCAAAACATACCTGATAAGGCCTTGAATCCAAAATACACAAAGAACTATTAAAAATCCAGCAATTAGAAAACAAATAACAATTAAAAATGAACAAAATAATATGTGCAGATGTCTCACAAAAAGACATATTCAGATGGCAAAATAAATATATGAAAAGATACTCAGCATCATTTGTCATTAGGTAAAAGCAAATTACAAGAACATTGAGATACCACTCCATACCTATTAGAATGGCTAAAAAACCAAAATGAACTGAAAATACGAGGTGGTGCTGAGAATGCAGAGCAAAGGGAACAATCATTCATTGCTGATGGGAATGCAAAATGGTATAGCCACTTTGAAGGACAGTTTAATTCATCCTGTTACCTGTGATCAGCAATCACACATACAAACATCTAGTTATTTGCCCAACTCCTTTGTAAACTTAGGTCCACACAAAAACCTTCACGTGAATACTTATAGCAGCTTAATTCATAATTGCCAAAACCTGGAAGCAACAATGACGTTGTTCATAACCGAATGAATAAACAAACTGTAGTACATCCATATAATAGAATACTATTCTGCAATGGAAAGAAATGAGCTTATTAAGCCATGCAGAAACAGGAATCAATGTTAACTGCATATTTCTAAGTGAAAGAAGGTAGTCTAAAAAGACTATATGATGTGTGATTTCATTTATCTGACATTCTGATAAAGGCAAAACTAGGAGAAAGTAAACAGATCAGTGTTTTCAGGGAGTTTAGAAAGAGGAGAGTGTTGAATAGGTGAAACACAGGGATTTTTAGAGTGGTGACACTATTTTGTATGATACTGTAATGATGGATATGCATTTGTCAAAACTTATAGAAATTTACAGCCCAAACATTGAAACTTAATGTATCCAATTTTTTAAAAATTCATTTGGGAGATCAGAGAATGCTAGGAGGGAATGCAAAGTGTGATTGTTTATAAATCTGATCTTATTACAAATGTATGAAATAACATCTCTGAAGGTGATAGGAGAAAATGGTGCTGACTTAACTTTAGAAATGAGTGGAGACTATAAGACTAAAAGCAAAAGGAACTATATTGTCATCTTTTGATTTGGTTCCAGGACCCCTGCAGATACCAAAATCCATACATACTCAACCCTGCAAGTATACATGGGTTTGGTTGCAGATGTGGAATCCTCCCATATGGAGTGCTGACTGTATTTACTAAAAAAAGTCCACCTGTAAGTAAACCCATGGAGTTCAAACTTATGTTGTTCAAGAGTCAACTATACATACACAATGTATCCTAATCGGTAAAACTATTTCTCTTTGGGTATGAGTATGGCTAGAATAATCCATATGGTAATGTATTTGAATTGGAGACATAAGTGTGGATTCATTTTTAGATTAAAGAAGATGTAAAGGATAATATAGAGATATTTATAGATACAGACATACCTTGTTTTATTGTGCCTCACCTTATTGCACTTCACAGATACTGCATTTTTACAAATTGAAGGTTTTAACAACCTCACATAAAGAAAGTCTATTGGCACCATTTTTCCAACAGCATTTGCTTACTTCATGTCTCTGCATCACATTTTGGTAATTCTCACAATATTTCAAAGTTTTTTTAATTATTATATCTGTTATGGTGATCTGTAATCAGTAATTTTTTATGTTACTATTGTAATTATTTTGAGGGAGTCAAGAAACATGCCCATATAAGGTGGCAAACTTGATAAATGTTGTATGTGTTCTGACTGGCCACTGACCAGCTCATCCTCCATCTCTCTCCCTCTCCTCAGAGTGGCCTATTCTCTGAGAAACAACAATATTGAAATTAGGACAATTCATAACCCCACAATGGACTCTAGGTGTTCAAGTGAAAGGAAGAGTTGCACATCTTTCCTCTTAGATCAAAAGCTAGAAATGATTAAGATTAGTGAGGAAGCCATGTTGAAAGTTGAGATAGACCAAAAGCTAGGCCTCTTGCAACAAACAGCGAGCCAAGTTGTGAATGCAAAGGAAAAATTCTTTGAGGAAGTGAAAAGTGTCACTCCAGTGAATACATGATGATAAGAAAGTGCAACAGCCTTATTGCTGATAAGGAGAGAATCTTACTGGTTTGGATAGAAAATCAAACCAGCCACAACATTCCCTTAAGCCAACGTCTAATCAAGACCAAGGTCTTAGTTCTCTTCAATTTTATGAAGGCTAAGAGAGGTGAGAAAGCTGCAGAAGAAAAGTTTGAAGCTAGCAGATGTTTGTTCCTAAAGTTGAAGGAACAAAGCCACCTTCATAAAAGTGCAAGGTGAGGCAGCAAGTGCTGATGTAGAAGCTGCAGCAAGTTATCCAGAAGACGTGGGTCAGATAACTGATGAAGGTGGCTACACCAAATAACAGATTTCCAATGTAGATAAAACAGCCTTACATCAGAAGAAGATGCCATCTAGGACATTCACAGCCAGAGAGGAGAAGTCATTACCTGACTTTGAAGTTTCAAAGGAAAGGCTAACTCTCTTATTTTGAGCTAATACAGCTGACTTTAAGTTGAAGCCAATGCTCATTTGCCATTCTTGAAAACCTAGGGCCCTTAAGAATTGTGCTAAATCTACTCTGCCTGTGCTATATAAATGGAACAAAGTCTGGATGACAGCACATCTATTTTATAGTATGGTTTACAGAATATTTTGAGTCCACTCTTAAGATCTACTGCTCAGAAAAAAAAAAAAGATTATTTTCAAAATATTACTGCTCATTGACAATGGATCTAGTCACCCAAGATGTCTGATGGAAATCTATAAGAGATTAACGTTATTTTCATGCCTGCTAACACAACATCCATTCTACGCCACATGGATCAAAGAGCAATTTCAAGCTTCAAGTCTTATTATTCAAGAAATACATTTTGTAAGGCTGTAGCTGTCACAGATCATTATTCCTCTGGTAGAGGAATTGAAAGTCAATTGAAAACCTTCTGGAAAGGATTCACCATTCTAGATGCCATTAAGAACAGTCATGACTCCTGCGTGTAGGGCAAAGTATCAACATTTACAGTAGTTTGGAAGAAGTTTACTTTAACCCTCCTGGATGACTTCGAGGGATTAAAGACTTCAGTGGAGGAAGTAACTGCAGATGTGGTGAAAATAGCAAAAAACCTACAATTAAGTCTGTTGTTATGACTCAATTGCTGCAATCTCATGACAAAACCTTAATAGATGAGGATTTGCTCTTTTATGGATGAGCAAAGAAAGCTGTTTCTTGAGATATAATCTACTTCTAATTAATATGCCATGAACTTTGTTGAAATGACCACAAAAGATTTAGAATATTACATAAACTCAGTTGATAAAGCAGTAGCAGGATTTAAGAGTATTGACTCAAATTTTGAAAGGTGTTCTATTGTGGAGAAAATGCTATCAAACACCATCTCACGTTACAGAGAAATCTTTTGTGAAAGAATGAGTCAGTCAATGTAAAATTCATTGTTGTCTTATTTTAGGAAACTGCCACAGCCACCTCAACCTTCAGCAACCACCACCTGGATCAGTCAGCAGCCATCAACATTGAGGCAAGACCCTCCACCAGCAAAAACATTATGACTCACTGAAGTCTCAAATGATTGTTAGCCATTTCTAGCAATAAAAATATTTTAAATTAAGATATGCATATTGCTTTTTAGACTTAATGGTATTGCACACTTAATGGCCTACAGTATACTATAAATATAACTTTTATATGCACTACAAAACAAAAATATGTGTTACTCATTTTATTGCAGTATTTGCTTTATTGTGGTAGTCTTGAACCGAACCTGCAATATCCCTGAGGTATGACTGTATGTGTACATTGATATACACACAAATATGTCTTTGCCTGTATGTGTATATTGTTATATACACAAATATGTCTTTGCTCTATCAGCTTCGAGGCCCTACACGAAGATATCCCAGCAGTAAGGAGAACATCAAGCACCCATATCTTCGTTTCTAATACCATTCACCTGTAAAAGGGACCACTTATTGAAGAACTGGCTCATTTTAGGGAGAGGGTAGGGAATATACAAGATGAACCTGTAATATCTTGTAGTGCCACAGAGCACGAAAGTGCTCAAAAAGTAAAACAAAACCTAACGATGGAGGTTTGTTAAAGGAACAGAGGAACCAACTGAAAAGTTCCCAATGCCCAAAATTGGAACAATTTCAGCAGTGGAGTAAATAAAGTGGTATTAGATTATAACCTAAAATATAAAATGAGTATCCAGGAGTCAATACTGATATAAATAAATGTTTGAATATATACATAAATGGGATATATAAATATATATTTATTTATGTATAAGTAAATAAATATAAATGGGACAGGCAAATCTGTCCAGAATAATTCCACAAAATTTACATAGATACTCTGCCTTCAAGGAAGTTGTGAGCAAGGAAGTGTGACTTCCTTCCAAAGAATACAGAATGGAAAGAGGGTGAGATAAATTAACTTTACAGTGGAAAAATCTGACAAACGTCACCTCAATCGCGTGATCAAGGTTTATATCAATGTGATTAGTCATGTCGATAGCATACACCCTTCATACGTTGTGAGGGGACAGGCACTTTACCTCTGTGGTCTTCCTCCCTAAAATTATTATGATAACCCCAGTGTAATAATGATGTAAACATTAGAAAAACACCAATGAGGAACATTCTATGATGTATTATTCATTTTTGATCAACATTTTCAAGGTCATCAAAAAAAACCAAAAGTCTGAGAAACTGTTATAGCCTAGAAGAGCTAGAAGAGACACAAGGATTAAATGTAAAGTGACAGGCTGGATAGGATCATGGGACAGAAATAATATCACAGATAAAAACTGTAAAAATATGTCTAAAATATGGACTTTAGTGAATAATAATTATCAATATTGTTTCATTAGTTGTGATAAACGTACCATACAAATGTATGATAGGGAAAACTGAGTGAGTTTATAGGAATATAGAAACTCTTATATTATCTTTTCAATATGTCTGTAAATCTAAAACTATTCTATGGTTATTAGATCATGTAATTTGTCATCAACTATAACTTATAAAGTATTGGCAACTAGGAGGATTCTCTCTTGAATGCTAAACTACTGCAGATTGCCACTTTTGATTAAAAACTGATGAAAGCTACTCTAGATGAAAGCCTCTAGGTTTTTCACCAACACATATGTGGAGTTTAATAAAAATCAGGGAATAATATTGGTTTCTTTCTATTTAGGTAACAAGCAACAACTCCCAAATGTGTATCCCAAATGTATTTAACACTGTTTTAGAGGATGTCAGTTAGAACTGAGAACAAATTGAAGATAATTGGAACTACGGAGGACAGTTGGGTGTGCTAAATAACACTTTCCCAGCATGAAAGAAGATTGAGGCCTGTTTTACAAATCAACAGTGTAATAAAGAGAATCACAAAAAAACCAGTGGATAAAAATGCATTATCTTTTAACACCGTGACCCTAGCCAGAGGTCAACTTGGCATCATGGGGGTTATGCTAAGATCTCCATATCTTACCAATCAGATATGTCACTTCATCAGTGAGAAGAAAGGTCTGAAGAACAATTGTTCACTCTACTAATGTATATTCCTCAGTCTGAAGCAAAGTCTCCTTATTGAAAAATGAAATCAGAGGTTAAAGAAATTGGTTAACTCAAATACATGTATCAGCATGTCATACTTGGAAGAGTCATCCTTTTGTTTTGTTTTTGTTGCATCTAAATCTGTAAAATGTTTGAAAAATGTAGAAACGTTGGTGTATTGATCTTAGTGTGAACTAAACATAGTTTTTTGTATGTTAGATTGGTGTTTTCCTGGCGATATATCTGCAGCACCTTAACATCCACGGAGCTATTATGGTTCATGGTGAACTAAAGCCAAAACAACAGAGGATTACTATGCCCAGTAAACAATATTAATAGTCAGTAATTGATCCTATAAGACTCCTTAGTAGTATAGGGATTGTCTGCCAACAACCCTAACAACCTTCTCCTTCCCATACAAATTTCCCATTAACTCATCTTCTCATAGCCCTGTCATAATTGGTCAATACCTTACAACACTGTTTGAAAATGTGAATGCATATTGTAATATATTGTTGATCGACAGCTCTTAATCTCTATTTATTCACAATCTTTTTCAAGACTTTCCTCATTATCAAAGCTGTTTTTATAATTGTACATTTGGGCCTCTGGCAGAATTCAATCACATGGCCCCAACTGCTAGTTGGACGAGAAAAGCGGAAGAGTACGTGAATATTTAGTGAGCATTAATTGTCTTTGCCCCCAGACTTCCAGGAGCAGAGTCATAATGTGGACAGGTGTTTTCTAACTGTTTTTTCTCCGAAAAAGTGTGACTTGGGATTTTTTGCTTGTACTCATTTTGCTAAAGCCCAATAGGTATAACCAATCCACTTCACAATTCTTATATGTTTATTCACTTTTAAATTGTCCTATGATTTTAATTATGAAATTTCACAAAATATTTTCCCAGGGATTTCTTGCCATTTATATGTAGCATTGCAGAGATCAATAAATCCGTATCTCCAGCCCACCCACTTCTGAGCTTGAAACCCCTGTAGCTCACCTACTGGATAGCTCCACCTGAAAATCTGAACTATGTTTCAAACTCAGCATGTCCAACAACAATTAAACCATTCTCTTGGCCTCAGTCCTATCCCTTTCCTTTTGTTTTTCATCTTATTAAATGGTATTGCTAGTTTCCTAGCTCAAGCAGAAACCTGAACGTTATTGTCATTTATTCAACTTTTTTCCTCTCTGCCTTTTTCCCATTAAATCAATCACCAAGGCCAGTTGATTCTATTTTACTCTATCTATTTCCATCAACTTTTCTCCATTCCCACTGCTTCAATTATATTTCATGTCAATACTGTCTCTTTCCTTGGTTATTGTAGCAGCCTCTTAATTAACTTCTAATCCATTCTTCACACTGCAGTCAGAGTGAGCTTAATAAAAGACAAATATGATCATATCAGTTTCTTACTTAATAGCAGCCAGAGTCTCCCAATACCCTTAAATAAATTTCAAAACACTTAACGTTTACAGAGTGCTTCAAGGTCTGTCCTGTGTCTATCTCTCCAGTGTCATCTCTCATATATTTTAGTCAGTACTCATCTTCTATCACTCTGTCTTTCCTTTTAGATTTGGTATTCATACATGTCATTTCTACACTTGAACAATTCAGTATTCCTCGCCCCCCCAACATACTCTAAACACTTGTCAGACTAATTCTTATCCATCTTTCAAGTCTCACCCTAGCTATTATTTTCCCCAGAAAGCCTTATTTCTTTCATATCTACATGGCAAGCAGGTGTTTTGCCTATGTATTTCTGTAATTCTTCTACCATAGATCTAAGGCAAACTTAATTATAATTTGCTACTCTAATGAATAAGTCTGTTTATCTTGCTTATTATTATTATTACTATTATTATTTTGAGACAGGGTCTCACTCCTTTGCCCAGGCTGGAGTGCAATGGCATGATCATAGCTCACTGCAGCCTTGAACTCCTGGGCTCAAGCAATCCTCTTGCCTCAGCCTCCTGAGTCGCTGAGACTATATGCACGAGCTACCATGCCTGGCTAATTTTTCTATTTTTTATAGAGATAGAGTCTCGCTATATTGCTCAGGCTGGTCTTAAACTCTTGGCCTCAAATAATCCTCCAGCCTTGGCCTCCCAAACTACTAGGATCACAGGCTTGAGCCACTGAGTCTGGGCTCATTATTCTTGACATTTAATATTAATTTATTTTAATCAAATTTTTAAGTTCAATTTCATATTTAAAATTTTATTTTATTATTTAATTTTACCTTAATTTTGAGGCTACACTTTCTTTAATTTAAAATTCTATAGCATAATATTCTCATTTGTTGAATAGCTGTATTACATTGAACAGATCTTGTATATATACCGCTGAACAGCTTCTCTTACCTATACAGGTTTACAACTGTTAGTAACAGACATCATTCAGAAAAATTTATGAGTATTCATATTAATAGTTTCAAAACTTATTAATATTTTAAAAATAATGCCTTGTCACGATATTTAAAAATTAATGTATCTCATATGATCTGTATTCCTGAAAAATATACTATGCGTTTGTAGTGTTTGTGTACAAATGGCAAAGTAAAACATAATATAAATCTTCTTTTTGAAATTGCGTCTCTGAATATATAACAATGGGAAGGTTGTACCTACTATACTTTTTAGAATACAAATGGAAATATTTTTTATAATATAGAGTGAGGTCTGTATTCTACCTAGTTAATTATTGTAAATTTTATTAATATTTATGGTGCTATGCACAGGTCCATTCCAATAGTTATTTTGATAAAGTTTAAAAACTATTTTAATATGAAAAATGCTAGATACATTTTCCAAGATGTGTAATGTTCATGGCGCTGTTTTCAAATGAGATTCTTTTTATTAATATAAAATTATTCAAAATTAATAGACTTTACATTAGCTAAATGTATACCTGCAAGAAATGAAAATCAAATAAACAAGAAATACTTCACATATATGGAAAGTTTCCAATCTTTGTAGCTTCTCTTACAGAGTTGTTTCTCAGGTAAATCCCTCTACAAAGTACTTTGCCTATAGAGTTTACAAAAATATTTTTCAAAAGAAAGTGTTATCAGGTATCCACACGAGTGGAAATGTACTCAATAGCTAGGAAAATCAAAAGTAAGTGACACTAAAATACAATGCAAGTAGAGTGATACCAAAAGACCAATAAAAGAGTTATTTCCTAGATAGGTTGATGCTTTCTCTGACTGGGCTAGTGGCCTATGGTATGAACAGCTGGGAGTAAATAAAAGTTTCACTCTGTATTACTAAGAGTAAGAGTTACTCTAAGGAAATGGAAGCTCGACATTTTACAGCAGGAATTTTCAACATGATTTTGAAAGACCATTATTACTGTCAATTGACAAAAACAAGAGATAGCAATTGTCACCCCGGAAGAGAAAGAAGGGAAGGCAAATGGGAAGAGCTATGAGATAAAATTATTATTTCTAGAAGAAGAATGATAGAGTTGGGTATTTGCCTTGTGACCTTATGAAACTTTCGTTGTTATACTCTTGTAAGTTGGGATGAAAATAGGCATCCTAACATTCTTAGTGTAGCTTGGATGTCAGGTGCTCCTTAATATCCAGATAAGATGGGTTCAAACCCTGCCACAAGTCCTGTGTAAAACCTAGTGCCTTTTCATTATTTCTCAAGAATTTTCATTTGATTGCTATTTTCTATTCACATCTTGCTCTGATTTCCAGCTTTTGCTGTATTCTTATATTCCACCTCTGTGTAGTGATCCAGGACTGACCCGATTTGAGTACATAGAATTCTCTTTGTTTCCTCTTCCCTATTTCGCAAATAAATACCACTGGAAAGAAGTATCACTGGCTGTACATTCAAGTATAACTTAGAGGAGATGCTATATGACAGTACTCTACAGAAGATAGTTTTCAAACGACACCCACTTTCTCTGCTCCTAAAATGGGGCTTCAGTCAGGCACTGTAGTACTTGTCTGTAGTCCCAGCTACTCAGGAACCTGAGGCTGGAGAATCACTTGAGACCAGAAGTTCGAGTCCAGCGTGAGCAACATAGTAAGACCCCCATATCTGAAAAAAGGGAGGGGCTTCAGCCCCCTCTATCAATCCAGGCACCAGCCTCCAACAATATCATTCTGCCTTCTCTCCCTCTCCCATGTGTCACTCTTTTCTCATTTTTGATCTGTTACAGCCCTGGGATCCTGTTCACTTTCTAGTAGATGATTTAGCTAGACATTTTAGAATTTCCTTACGTCCTATGTCCACGATTGCTCAGTTTCTACTCATAAGGGACTTAAAAAGTATTTCCATAACCAAAAGGAGTTACTTAAAAATAAACTTTGATATTATCTAGTTAAGTCAGAGTTTTTACCCCAGTAAACTAACCCTCTTTCTAGTGGACATACTTCTTAATTCAGCTCTCCAACCATAAGTAAATAAGTTACAAGAAATTCTTCTCAATTCTATTCATCTCTGTTCCACTAGTATTTATCACAGGCCTTAGCACACAACTGATGCTTAAAAATGTTGGGAAGGTGGATGCAAAAATGACTGATTAATTAACTACTTAAAAAGGCATTAATAAATGCCCTTTGGGTTATCTGAGATGATCATTCAGTGTACAAGATTAGGAGTACATTCTAGTTGCAGTCCTTCCAGCAGTCAAAGAAAATGAGAATGGCATTTTTGCTAATAATGTTACCTATGCATCTGCAACATAGATTATATCTTTCTAATATAATTTTTTTTATAATAGGAGCAGTAATGTCACTGAGCGTGAAGATTCAGCTCAATTTTCATGCTTATTATTTAATAGTATATGTAGAATACCTACATGAACATGTTAGGTCTGTCTGTGTAGATGTTCCCTGGTCCCCTGGTTCCCAGTGTCAAGAATGACTACTGGTACCCAGTTGAGCCAATGACGGAGTGATCACAGACACTGAACAATTTTATACAAACAGCTTATCACATAAAAGAAAGAATGAAAGTACAGAAGGAAGCTACACAAAGTGAAAATATGTTCCAAAGAGAGTGGAACGGGTCAGTCTCCACAAGTGGAGAAAGACACAGACGGCTGACTATGCCCTGCCTTTTATAAGCCCACTAGCGTGTCCTGCCTTTCCCCTGGCAGGATTGGTTGTTGTTTTCCGCCTTTGAGGGGGTGATTGACAGATATAACAGGTGGTTATATAACAGATCACATGGCAGGTTACATAACAGGGTAGGTTATATAACATTTTCCCTTTCTGTGCATACCTCTTCCCCAGAATCCTTCATGAAGCTCCACCCATGTTATGCTAATTAGATGGTAATGAGCTCTAGGTCAGTTAACGGTTACTAGAAACTTTTTATCGTGTATTTTCCCACCAGGGAACAGTTCCTAGCCGCAAATTGGTTCCTAGCTACAATTTAGTTCCTGCTCTCTGCCCTTAGCCACCTCCTTGCCATCTGTTTACCCTCCACCAGACCTAACAAACATATAGGCACTAATACCAAAATAAATTTGGTACTTTATTTTGGAAGTTTTAGGTAATTCTGGCACTTGATGTAATCAACTGCAAGTCTCTGAAGCCTTTTTATTAGCATAGGGATAATAGCTGCTCATACTTAGAGGATTATTTTAAATGAATTAGTTACCAATTTCCTTTCTAAAATTAGATTTTTCCAAATATGCTTATGAATGATACTCTTGTTGAATTGAAGGGCTTATAGAGTCTCTGAATGCCCATACAAGTTCTATAAGACTGCTTTACTGGGAGCCCATAGTTAAACTTGACTTTCTACGCCTACAGTTTCTGTCAGATCTTTGTGTTTAAGCTGGACGTACTGCTCTAGTTACTCTTGGTCAAGCTTGCTCTGTTGTTTCCCTACCTACGTAGGCTACCTCCTTCTACACATCTTTTCTTATTCTCATCTGCCTTATAAATCTAACCATCATTCTTACACCAAAATTTCCTTGTTCTACATTCTTATTCTTTCTATTTAATCTCTATTTCCCCCGTCTGTTACTTTTTTACATCCTCTTATATTATTCTTGTTCACATTTTATTTATTTTCCTTTTTCCTACTTACTTTTCTTTTGGTTGATATTTCCCCTTCACAAATAACCATATAATAGTAGTGCAGAAGTGGTGGTGCATATTCTATTTCATGGAAATGAAATTAGTTTGTAAAGTGTATACACTACTTCATAAATTAAAAGAAAAAAATGAATCATCCAGTAGGCCTAATATAATCTACGTTCAAACCTGTTTTTAATAAGTTTTGGTGCAAAATTATTGCTGCTTCACTGATTCCAAAGCAATGTGTGTACAAAAAAAGTGTATATTCAAAAAAGTTACACATTTAGCTTGAAAATATGTAACATTTAGTAAAATGTTGATAATATGCTCAACATAATTTATGAAAACATTTATAATTGATTATAATGAAACATTTGTGATTTTAATAGGTAGTTTGATAATTTCAGAAAAATAGAGCATAGTACTCATACTATTGATAAAAAGTTAACAATTCTACTTAAGGAATTTCTGGGGTTCTCGGAATTTTATAAGTAAAAGGTATTGGTCTCTGTGTTTCATTTTAAAGTAAAGAGACAAAACTGTTTTAGAACCATAGAGGTAAAGCATTTATGTTGTTATAAAAATACTAAAGGCTACATGAACTTGTTCAAGATGATAACACTTAAGGAGAAAAATGTTTTGAAATATATTATATAACTTTGGAGAAAGTATTTATTTATAAGGGGTTTTATGAAGCAGACTTCTTTATATTAGCAGCACAAATGACAAGGCCTATCTTACAAGGGTATTCTCAAGGGGACTGCAATTTTTGCAATTTTATGCAATATTTTTGCATAAAACATAGTTTTGAGCTCAAAACATGTCGATGCTAAATAATACCACAGTCTCCACTCCAACTAAAATTCCACTTGACTAATTATCTTATCAGACATACTTTTTAATCAAAAACATTTTTATTTCTGCATTTCTGGACAGAGCTATCACTGCAACTACTCCTTAAGACACAGACTTAGGGACAGCAACAATTGAACAAAAATATTTTTAACACAATAGAGGCAATCAGAGTATCTTCAACAGAAATCACACTCTTTAAGAGGTGTTTGACATTATGTGACCATTAGATTATGACATTTTATTTATTAGCATTAATATCACATAAACATAACAGTCAATTAGCTTGGGAGAATTTCTTTATAATGTATGGGTATTACCTTATAACAAGGGAAAACGTAAGTAAAGGGGTTTGTAATAATTATGTAGGAGAGAATCTGCTTTTTAAGATAATGTAGAATGTAAGGACAGCAGAGGGAAATTTACCCAGAGAAAAATGTAACAGTGTATTTTACCTTACCTGTCTTTCATGTCACTTAATGTTTTCAGAAAATGATCCTAACCTAAAGCAAAATTGCCCAGGGAAGCCAAAGCCTTGTCATATTTGCTTTACTATTCTAAGAAAATCTTTATACAAAGAAGGCAAAGCAGGGAAACATTCAATAGTTTTTACCAAGAAGTTTAGTCCCTCCTACTGCATCTCATTTTCCTGTCTAAAGTAAATCCAGCTTTACTAATCAAAACTAATTCTTAATATCATTAAATTTAGAGTAACATGGATTAATTTTACTATCCAACAATAGATCAAAAGATTGAAAGTTAAAATCCATATTAAAACTGATCCTGGCTTTAGTTTACTATTATACTTTAGCTTACTTGCCTTTTCAATCATGTGAACTTTAGTTCACTTTCAGAATTGTTTCCTAACAACTGTAGACATACACCTTATAAAACTTTCTAGTTTTAGAAACAAAACACCTTTGAAAATCAAAAAATATTCATAAAGTCATAGAGCTCAAATTCAAATCAGCCCATTTGAGGAAAAAAACAATTGCTTTTCCTTCAATACTGTCTTATTTTTTAAAGTTCATATTTCAACTTTATTGTTAGTAAATATCACATTACTTTAGTTATTTTTATCACTACATATGTGTCTACCATCATATTCCTAACTTACAAAAAGAGAGTTGTATTTCAGCACCCTATTGTTTATTATTTACATAAGTGGCAATAATATATATTTAACAAGAGTGATTTGAATTCCCACCAAAAATTTTGAAAATAACAAATTGTACTATTTTTTGCTAGAAATACAATGAAGTTAAAAGCCATTGGTTGATATTATCTTCCATTTTAACTGAATTAACTCAGTTATTTCCACTTAAACTACTAGATCTCTTTAATCTATGAAGCACAGCACCTGGTTGTGACAGCAAAACTGAGTCTTTTACATTTTGTTGACAAATCTTGTTGGACTGTGTATGTTAAAATGAAATTAAACTGGTTCAAATATTTTGTTTCTAGTTCTATTCATTTAATGGCTTTAAAGTTTTTTTTTAAAAAGCTAAGAAACATCTTCACTATGCAGTGACTATGCAAATAAATGAAGAAAGTAAATGGAGTATATCATATTTGGTTGTGAAGTCATTTATACATGTATGACCTGTACAAAGCATCACATTAAAACTGTGCATAAGTGATAACTTTAGAAGGAAGAATTTGGCAGAAACCCAAAGGGAAACTCAAATAACAATGGCCTTTATCTGAGTCATAACAGTTGCTGTTCAACTGCAAGTCATTTAGTTAATTAGTTGTGATATTGAGAGTAAAATCAGAAATCAAGGAATTTTACTTTCAGAAGCTAGCCATTATATACAGCCCAGTAGTGAATATATCAGGCCATTCCCAATAGAAAGATAGCTTGTTGAATTGCCTCAACAAAATTTTGTTGTTGGCTTTATTTAATTTTTAGTGCCATAAAATATTCTAACCTCATTGTTTGAGATGCTGTTTTTTTAATATATATATAATATTATAATAAATTGTTTATTCTTTATACTTAATTTTCTACAAATTGCATATGACCATTTGTGTGTTCCTATGGCAGCAGTCACCCTTTGAATGTTCATGAGATAATGTGTCATTTCTACAGGAAATATACATCATGTATTTTGTAAACTTTTTTTTTCTAAAGTGATCATTATCTTCTCAGGATGCTTATAGCAATTATTGCCTGTAGCATTATTTTAATTCTTTCTGTCCTATATTTTCATTTTACTATTCAAGTTTATAAATTACCTTACTTTACTAAAAAAAGTAAATTTAAATCCCTGAGAAACTATTTACTCCTATATATTTTATGCAAAATTTGTCTATGCCAGGATAGCTTGCTGAGTGTATTGCACAAAGTATGTAATATCTAAATATTTATGCATGGGTTTTATCTTTATATTTGAAAACCAAACCCCTATGGTGATAGTGACTTGCATTTTGCATATTTAGTTGAAAAAATCCATTATGTGATGAGTATTTATTTCCATACTATTATAGAATGAAGAGTTTTTTTTCCTTTGTTTTATAAATGCAAAGCTAAGTTGCCACTGCTCTTAAATTTGTAATTTACTGATCTTTTCCCCTAAAAATATCATCATGCTCATAATTAATTCCAGGCTTATTCAGTTCATTTAAAATTGAGCTGTGAAATTATAGAAGAAATTCAGAATCACAGGAATTCATGTCACGCAACCTCATTGTCTCATGAAATGTCAGAGATTTGTAAAAGAGAATTGCATCAATTCCTATTGGCCCAAGCTTGGTAAAACTGTTTCTATTGGCATGGAATTTTATTTATTGGATTAGTTATTCCCTTTATTAAAAAATGAGAGTTAATTCTCTTTTGAAAATAGGACTATTTATTTTTAATAGTCCAAGGGTAAGATCCTCAGATTCTGAATTTGGGGTCTGAACTATATTTGTCCATGAAACCATATAAGTAATTATTTTACAGGGATGATGCTATCTTCTCTGAAACAAACATGTCAGGAGAAAAAAATAAATAAAACTGAGCCTGAGAATAGACTGTTAGCCAATCAACTAAATCAATACTCCAATTACTCTGACTTGTATTGAGATAAAAGGCTTCCAAACTATGCACTCAAATGCACTGCTGTTTCAATGCTATAAGCAGATTTTCCTTTTAGGAAGAGGTTTGTGACCAGATGGTTCATTACTATTATATAAATATCTCAAGAAATTAATATTTCAATACATGTCCCTTATCAGACTCCCACGAAAAAGAGAATGTCCATAGTGAGTACTGAGTATACTGATTAAAATGATTCTTATCTAAAATTATTTTATTAAAATTATTATTTTATTTTATTGAAAGCCCTATATATGCAAGGCACGTTTCTATTAAATGTACATATAAGTTTTGAATTAATGAAGTACTATGTTTAGTATTTATTAGTATATTTACTAATATTTACTATTGTTTTATAAGAACCACAGTAAATTCTAGGCTTCAAATCAAAAGCCAGCTAACTCTCATGTTCTAAACAATTTCTTCTTAACACTAGAACTCTTCCCTTTTTCCACTACTTGCCTTCTATATTATAAAACAACAGAATCTAAGAATGAAATTTCAGTATAGAGGTCTGCTCCGTGAGAGAGCAGCTTCTTAAATTTAGCAGCATCTGTATTGTTTTAATTTGCAACAGGATATTCATGGAAATTATTTCTTAAATTTTAAATAATTTACATTTTTTAGTCTATTGTAATTCCATTTAACCCATGGAAGAGGGGGTAGGAGGGGAACTAATTACTACATTGTGGCATAAACAAGCAAACACAAAATTATAGATTATTTCCTTTAATGAGCCTAGAGAGTGTATTTGAAGCACATACTTGAGACAAGTGACAACATTCCACCAAATATCTCTATATTATTTATCATTTCAAATTATTCCATTGTCTTCCCTCTTAATATTTAAAAAAAGCAAATAAATTGTTAGGCAGAAAGTATTGAGATGTAAGCCTTTCTTTAAATTCTGCTATTTATCTTTCTTTCCCCTTATTTTTTTTTTTTGCCTCCTTGAGATAAGTATTTATGTTCGATATTTTCAATGCCTCATATCTCCTGTACTCAACCAACTGAAATCTATTTACTTCTAATATTCTGACCAAAAAAACCTTTTTTTTTTTTTTGGTCAAAAACACTATGCTATCCTGGTTGTAATGTGCAATGAAATACTTCTAATACCTTTGTGAATTAGTATTTCTGGAGTGATGCACACTGCTCTCTTCTTTTTGAAACTTTTCCTTTTTCCTTTCCTTTTATAACACCAATCTTTCTAACCATTCTGCCCACCTCCTCACCCCGCTCCAATGCAGTTGGCACTTGTTTCTGTGAGGATAAATGTGTGAGCATGAAGATATAAAGATTTTTTGCAAATATTTCTATAAAATTCACAGACAACTCTATCCTTTTCTTAAAAGATGATAATTTCAGGATTTTGTTCATGGTACCTGTTCCCATCTATTTTTTTTTTATTCTATTCTATTTTTTCTTCTCTTCTCTTAAGCTGTCTCCTTTTCTTCTGGCTTCACCCTTCCTCTCCTCGCCTATTCCTCCCCTTTGTACGTCTCTCTTTCCTTCTCCCTCCAACATACTTTCTAGAAAATTTCACTCACTTCAGTAACTCCAAGCACCAACTATGTTTTGAATATTCCCAGGTCTTTATCATTCTACCTGAATTATATCTTGACCTCTATGTTGCTGGCTATACATCTTGAAATCAACAAATCAAAAGCGTAACTCGGTATTTTCTGTCTATATTCTACATTCTCTGTTTCAGAGAATGAAATTGACATCATCCAAGTGACCAAAGCCAGAGGATGAGGAATCATCTCTCTCTCTTTCTCCCTAACTCCTGCAACTCTAGTCATATAAATTATGCCTCAGTTATAACCCTCAGTTCTCTCATTTCTCTGTTACTGTAGCATCCTCCTTTTCTGAAGGGGAACCATGAAGTGAATGAATGATGAACCCAGACTAGAGTCCAGAGAGTCTGAAGTGCAATAAATCCAATGTTATTTATTAGTTTTATGTGTGTCTGGAATGTGAGTTTTAGAGCAAATGATGTTTCTTAAAATGTTATGCAAATAAAATGCTAGGAAATTAAATAAAGTTGTCATCAAAAGCCAATATTATATAAATAATGAGAAGTTATAAATGGGACCAAACTAAAAGTGACCAAAAGTTCATGGATACACAAATAAAAAAGAGTATTAGAATGAATAGGAGGTAATGGATCTAAAGAAGAAATCATATGAAGCAGGTTTGTCTTTTCTAATATAAGTGTACTAAAACTTTGTATCAGTGAAACAAGTGATTTTAAGGTTACCAAATTAAGACACTCACTCACTAATATAATGTTAACTATATCTCTTTTATTTCCTCTTTGAATTTTGCAACATTTGTTTCTGTGGTATACTTGCTCTACTATGTTATACATTGCTTCAGATTAATAGATGTAAAAGACAGATTTTTATCCTGTCATTTTAATTTCAGAATCCTTTACATAGTGTCCTATTTTATTCAGAACAAATACCAATATCTCTCTTATACATTAGCATTTCCATCCTGATCTGGCCACTGTCAATCACTGAAATTTATCTCTTACTAAAGTCTCTACCAGGGCCTTAACCTCAATTATATTAAAATACTTTCAATTCCCCAAAGATGACAAGCTCTCTCAAGTCACCTTTCTTAATATCTATTTATTACTTAAGTTTAGAAGTTTTCTGTGTACAATTCCTTTAAATCATAGCTTACTTTTTGAGGAAGACTTTCCAGTTCATGCACCCAAAATATCCAATGTTTATTTTATTGAAATACTAATCAAATTACATTTGTACTTGTGACTTTTGGAGGCTCATGACATGGTAAGCTTTTTGACTGTTCTTTATCTCTATTTTCCCCTCCTAGAAACTACTTCTCCTATAACAATACATAGAAAAGTTACTTAGTAATTATTTATTTTACTTCTACTCTATAGAGAATAATAAGAAAGATTTTATTATATAAGGTATAATAAAATGTTGATACTGCCAATAAATATATAACAAAATAATTGTAAATTATAGCTTATAGCTTGTTTATCTTTTTATACAGACACCAGTATAAATATTCAGGACTAAGTATTTTTCCATTTCTAAAACTATTGGATCTTTACAAAAACTGAAGTGTGATTGCAGTCTTATATTCCATAATTCACTAAATCTTTTTGCATAAAAATAGTTTTTTAAAATGAAAATGCTAAAAGTTTTAAAAGCCGTATTATATAACTATAGGAATTACTAAGGGAAAGAACAGAAATAAATAAGCTGAATAATGTTTAACTGAGGTCATTTGTTATTACATGGGTGGTATTCAGAAGACAAATTCCTAACACTCTTCATGCCATCATTATCTTCTGTCTTCCAATTTGCTAATGAGATATCAGTTGCCACTCTGTCACTCACTTATAGAAATTTTTATTTGTTTTCCTGGCAGATTTTTCATTCTCTTTGTTTATATTTACTACTATTTGTTATAAGTGTCATTCCATTTATTACCATATGTATAAGTGTGGATTGTGTTGAGATTGTTTATTGGCGCTTATAATTCTTGGTGAATTCTAAGTTGTTAATTTTTTTTAATTAATAAACTTTTTTAAAGCAGTTTAGATTTACAGCAAAATTGAGGGGAAGGTTCAGAGAATTCCCAAATACCACCTCTCTCCACAAATGTACAACCTCCTCTACTATTGACATCCTGCATCACAGTGGTACACATTTTATAATCTATGAACCTACCAGTGTAGGTTGTTCAGTGTTCAGTGATGATGCATCATTATCACTCAAAGTTCATAGTTTACATTACAGCTCAATCTTGGTGTTGTATATTCTGTGGATTTTGATCTATAATGACTTGCATCTACCATTGTAGTATTACACAGAATAGTTTCAGTGCCCTCAAAATCTTCTGTGGTCTGCCTATTTATTTCTCCCACCCACTTAACCCCTAACAACCACTGATCCATTTACTGTGTCAATAGTTTTGCCTTTTCCAGAGTGTCACATTGTTGGAATTATATAGTAGCTTTTTCAGATTCATTTTTTTCACTCGGTAATATGCATTTCAGTTTTTTCTATATATTTCCATGGCTTGAGAATTTATTATTCTCCAGCACAGAATACTATTCTATTATCTAGATGTACCACAATTTATCTGTTCACCCACTGAAGGACATATTGGTTGCTTTTAAGTTAGGCAATTATGACTATACTGCTATAAACATCCATGTGCAGGTTTTTGTGTAGACATGGTTTTCAACTAATTTGGGTAAAAACCAAGAAATGTGATTGCTAGATCATATAATAAAAGTATATTTAGTTTGCTAAGAAACTGCCAAACTCTCTTCCAAATTTGCTGTATCATATTTCATTCCCACCAGCAACAAACAGAACTTCCTGTTGTTCCAAATCCTCCCCAGCATTTGTTGTTGTCATTGTTCTGGATTTTGACCATTCTGATAGATATGCAGTGGCATCTCATTGTTATTCTAATTTGCAATTCTCCAATGGCATGCAATGTTGAACACTTTTTGTATGATTATTTGCCATCTGTATATCTTTTGTCATGAGGTATCTATTCACATCTTTCCACCATTTTAAAAATTGGGTTGCTTTCTTATTGTTGAGTTTTAAGAATTCTTTGTATATCTTAGATAATAGCTGGTTATGAGAAATCTCTTTTGCGAATATTTTAACCCGATCTTTGGCTTATCTTCTCATTTTCTCGATGTTGTCTTTCATGAAGCAGAAGTTTTTAATTTTGTTGTTGTTATTAAAGACAGGATCTTGCTATGTTGTCCAGATTGGAGTGCAGTGGCACCATCGTAACTCGCTATAACCTCAAACTTCCAGGATCAAGAGATCCTCCCACCTCAGCCTTCCAAGTAGCTGGGACTACAGATGCACATCACCATGCCTGGTAAATTTTGTTTGTATTATTTTTTGTAGAGGCAAGGTCTTGATATGTTGCCCAGGATGCTCTGAACTCCTGGCCTTAAGCAATCCTCCTTCCTAGGCCTCCCAAAGTGTTGGGATTACAGGTTTGAGCCACTATGCCCAGCCATAAGTTTCTAATCTTAATAAAGTCCAATTTGTCAATTATTTATTTCATGATTGTGCCTTTGGTGTTGTATCTAAAAGTTATCATCACCCAAGGACAACTATGTTATAATATGTGATCTTCTAGTAGTTTTATAGGGTTTTTTTAAATTTCAAAATATTAAGGAGGTATAAAAGTTTTTGTTACATGGATACCTTTTAAAATGCTTATGTTGGTGTTTTTAGTGTGCCCATCACCAGAATAGTGTTCACTGTACCTGATAGGTAAGTTTTTACCACTCCTACCCTCCCCACTTCTTGATTTCCAATGAACTTTACATATCTTTGTACTTGTGTGCCCATTGATTAGCTACAATTATGAGAGAGTACATGTGGTATTTACTTTTCCATTCCTGAGATACTTCACTTGGGATAATGGTCTCCAATTCCATTCAAGCTGCTGCAAATGACATTATTCAACTCTTTTTTATGGCTGAGTAGTACTCCATGGTGTATATCTATACCACATTTTCTTAATACACTCAAAAATGATGGGCACTTAGGTTGATTCCTCATCTTTGCAATTATGAATTGTGTTGAGATAAACATTTGAGTGCAGGTGTCTTTTTGACAAAATGACTTCTTTTCTTTGGGTAGATATTCAGTAGTGGGATTGCTGGGTTGAATGGTAAGTCTACATTTACTTCTTTTAAGAATCTCTATACTGTTTTCCATAGAGGTTGTACTAATTTGCAACCCCACCAATATTATAAGTGTTCCTTTCTCTCTGCATCCACACCAGCATGTATTTGTTTTGACTTTTTAATAATGGCCATTCTGAAGTGGTTAAGGTGGGTCTCATTAGGGTTTGAATTTGCATTTCCCTGATAATTAGTGACAATAGCATTTTTCCATGTGTTTGTTGGTCAATTGTCTATTTTCTTTTGAAAAGCTTCTGTTCATGTATTTTGCCCACTTTTTAGTGGGGTTGTTTGATTTTTTTCTTGCTGATTTGTTTGAGTTCTTTGTAGATTCTGGATATTAGCCCTTTATTGGATGTATAGTTTGTGAATATTTTCTCCCGTTCTTTAGGTTGACTATTTACTCTGTTGATTATTTCCTCTGCTATACAGATACTTTTTAATTTAATTGAGTCTCATTTATTTGTTTTTGTTGTTGTATTTGCCTTTGGGGTCATAGTCATAAACACTTTGCCTAGGCCAATGTCTAGAAGAGATTTTCCTGCATTTTATTCTAGAATTTTTATGGTTTTGTGCCTGATATTTAAGTATTTTATGCATCTTAAATTAATTTTTGTACATGGCAAGTGATAGGGGTTCTGTTTCATTCTTCTGCATGTAGCTATCCAGTTTCCCCAGCACCATTTATTGAATATGGCTTCCTTTCCCTGGTGCATGTAGTTATCTGGCTTTGTCAAAAATCAGCTAATAATAGGTAGATGGTTTTATTTCTGGGTTCTTTATTCTGTTCTACTTGTTTTTGTCTCTACTTTTATACTAGTAGCATACTAAGAGGTACTATAGCTTTGTAGTATAATTTGAAGTCTGGTAATGTAATGCCTCCCGATTGGTTCTTTTTGCTTAAGATTGCTTTGACTATTTGGGCTCCATTTTGGTTCCAAATAAGAGTAGAATTAATTTTTCTAGATATGTGAAATGTGATATTGGTATTTTGATGGGGATTGCATAGAATCTGTAGGTCACTTTGGACATTATGGACATTTTAACAATGTTGATTCTACGAATCCATAAGCATAAGATTTTTTTTCATTTCTAGATATGAGATTGTATAGTCAGCAAAAAGGGATTGTTTGACTTCCTCTTTCCTGATTTGGATACCCTTTATTTTTTTCTCTTGCCTTATTGCTCTGGCTTGGACTTCCAACACTGTGTTGAATAGAAGTGGTGACTTTGGGCACTCTTGTCTTGTTCCAATTCTTAGGGGGAATGCTTGCATCATTTCCCCATTTAGTAAAATGTTGGCTGTAGTTTTGTCATATATGGCTTTTATAATTTTGAAATATGTTCCTTCTTTACCAAATTTGTTGATGGTTTTTATTATGAAAAGGCATTGGCTTTTATTGAATGCTTTTTCTGCACCTATTGAGATGATCATATGGTCTTTGTTTTTGCTTCTATTTATGCGGTGAATCACATTTATTGATTTTCATATGTTGAAGCATCCTTGCATCTCTTGGGTGAAAATAACTTGATCATGGTGAATTATCTTTTTGATATGCTGTTGAATTCAGTTTGCTAGTATTATATTTTGTTTAGGAGTTTTGCATCTATATTCAGAAGGGATACTGGTTTTAATTTTCTTTTTTTGGTTGTTTCCTTCCCTGGCTTTAGTATCAAGGTGATACTGGCTTCATAAAATTATTTAATAGTTAAGGAGATTCCTTCCTTCTCAATATTATGAAATAATTTCTGTAGGTTAGGTTCCAGTTCTTCTTTGTAGGTCTGGTGGAATTCAGCTATGAATCCATCTGGTCTGGGACTTTTTTTCTTGGAAGGTGTTTTATTACTGCTTCAATCTCACTGCTCATTATTGGTCTGTTCAGGACTTCTATTTCTTCCTGCTTCAGGCTTAGAATGTTGTGTGCTTGCAGGAATTGATCCATGTCCTCTATATTTTCCAGTTTGTGTGTGTAGAGAATTTCATATTACTCATGGATGATATTTTGTATTCCTGTGATATCAGTTGTAATGTCTCATCTTTCATTTCTGATTGAGTTTATCTGAGTCCTTTCTCTTCTATTTATGGTTAATCTGGCTATTGGCCTATAGATTTTATCTTTTTAAAGAACAAAGTTTTTGTTTCCTTCATCCTTTGTATTTTTTTTTCTCTATTTCCATTTTGTTTAGTTCTACTCTGAGCTTTGTTATTTCTTTTTTTTCTGCTTGCTTTGGATTTGAATAACTCTTCCTTTTCTGGTTCCTTGAAATGTGATGTTAGATTGTTAATTTGTGATCTTTCCTTCTTTTTTGTGTAGGCATTCAAGGCTATGAAGCAGTCCTTTAGGACTGCTTGTATTATATCCCATAGATTTTGATAGCTTGTGCCACAACTGTTGCTCAGTTCAAGGAATCATTTGATTTTTATCTTAATTTCATCATTGACCCAAAGATCAGTCAGCAGAAGGTTGTTTAATTTCCATCATTTTATGTAGATTTGAGTGTTTCTTTTGGAATTGCTTTCTAGTTTTATTCCACTGTTGTCTGAGAAGATGCATGGTATGATTTTTATTTTTTGAATTTGCTGAGACATGTTTTGTGACCTATGATATGATCAATGTTGGTGAATGTCTGTTAGTGAATGTCCCATGTACTTATAAGAAGCATTTATATTCAGTAGTTTTGAAGTAGAATGTTCTGTGAGTGTCTGTTAGGTCCATTTGTTCTAGAGGTCAGTTTACGTCCAGTATTTCCTTATCTATTTGCTGCTTTGATGATCTGTTCAGCTCTTTCAGTGGGGTGTTGAAGTTTCTGGCAATTATGATGCCACTGTTTATTTCTTTTTTTTTAGATCTAGTAAAATTTGCTTTATAAATCTTGGATCTCCTGTGTTAGGTACATATATATTTAGAATTGTTATGTCTTCTTGTTGAATTCCTCCCTTTACCATTATATAATGACCATCTTTGTCTTTTTTTACCATTGTTGATTTAAAGTTTATTTTATCTGATATGACAATGGCTACACAAGCTCGCTTTTGGTTTCCATTTGCATGGATTTTTTCTTTATCCATTTACCTTGAATCTGTGAAACATAGATGTGTTTCTTGGAGATAATATACACTTGGGTATGTTTTTTCATCCATTCAGTCAATCTATGTCTCTTAAGAGGGGCATTAAGGCCATTCACTTTCAGTGTTAATATTTATATGTGGGATGCTGTTCTGTTCATCATGTTGCATGATACATTGTTGTTTTGTTTTCCCTCTTGAACTATCATTTTATAAGACCTGTGAGCTTTAACTTTTGGGTGTTTTTTACACTGGTGAGTACGTGCCATGTATAACGCATTCCTGAGTATTTTCTCTAGGACAGTTCTAGTAGTAAAAAAATTCCCTTAATGTTTTCTGATCTGGAAAAGTCTTTATGCCTCCATCATTTTTAAAACTTAGTTTTGCAGGATACAAAATTCTTGGCTGAGAATTGTTCTGTTTAAAAAGACTTAAAATGGAACCTCAATCCCTTCTGGCTTGTAAGTTTTCCATTGGAAAATCTGCTGTTATCTTGATGGGTTTTCCTTTGTAGGTTTTGTTGCTTTCCTCTTGCTGTTTGTAGTATTTTCTTCCTTATTCTGACTTTGGCCAAGTTGATGACTATCTGTTTTGGAGATGTCCTATTTGCTATGAAACTTCCCAGTGTTTGATGACCATCTTGTATCTGGATAGCTGTATCTCTGGCAATACAAGGGAAGTTTTCCTGAATAATTCCCTAGAATAGGTTTTCCATGCTTTTTGCTTTTCATTCTTCTCCCTCAGGGATACATATAATTTTTATATTAGTTCATTTCATGTAGTGCCATGTTTCTCTATGTGATTTTCATTATTCTTTATTCTCTTTTCTGTATTTTTGACTGGCTTGGTTAGTTTGAGAGCCTTGTCTTCAGGCTCTGAGATTCTTCCTTCTGCTTGGTGTAGTCTGTTGTTGAAGCTTTCTGCTGTATTTTGAAATTCCCCAAATGACTCTTTCATTTCTTTAAGTTCTATTATATCCTTTCTTATGTTGTCTTACTCTTTAGTAGATTTTTCATTTTTTTCATTGATGTCCTAAAATATTTATTTGGCTTCTTTTTGTTGGTTTTCAACTTTCTCTTCATCCTATTATTCTTATTTGCCATCCATATTCTGAATCCCATTTATGATATTTCAACAGTTTGCTTTTGATTGCAGTCCATTGCTGTAGATCCATTGTGATCCCTTGGCTGTGTCAAACTGGTTTGTTTTTTCATGTTGCCAGCATTCATTTGCTGGTTTCTTCTCATCTGAATCCTCTCTCTTGGGTGATAGTTTTTCAGGACAACTGTTCTCCTTCAGTGAGAAATGCCCAACTTAGTGAGAAGAAGGAGAGGTCCTTAGATGGTGCTTTTGTGTCCTACTCTGGAAGATTGATCCAGCAGGGGAGAGGCAGGCATACTGAAAGCCTATAATGCAGCTTTGCTGTTTTGTCCTATTCCCCTGTGATTGTTACAGTTCAAACCAGTGCTGTATGATCTTCATGCTGTTGTAAGCTCAGGTTGGAAGCCGGATGAGACCCTATCCACATTGGCTGGCATTGCAAGGAATTGCTGTGCTCAGGTCTCCCAATGGGTGTGACAGTGGCAGCTGGGTAAGGCTATTTAGGCAGTGGTCTGGGTGTCTGGGCTGTGGGCATTCACTCCCACTGGGTCCAGGTGCAATGATAGCTCATAGCTGGTGGGTCCCTGGTGGAATGTTGGACTGTGGGGGCAGTTCATGTTAGGCAGCTAGTGGGAGCCTCAGGGGAATGGGGATGGGGCTCAATGGCAGCAGGTAGCCTTGGAGCCAGGGCCAGGGTCCTGGTGGCTGTGTTGAGCCTCAGGGGTGAAGCTGTGGGGCTTTGCAGTGGCAGCACAGCATCTGGGGCAGACCCGGGGGCCCAGTGGCAGCACTGGAGCCTTATAGGTAGAGCCTTGAGGCCCAGTGAGAGTGCTGGAGCTTCAGGGGTGGAACCTTAGGGCCCACCGCAGTGCCGGAGCCTTAGGGGTGGAGCTGTGGGCCCAGCAGCAGCAGTGGCACCTCAGGAGTGGAGTCTCAGGCCCCAGAAGTTTTACAGTTTGTATTTTACATCATGGTCTATGATCCATTTTGAGATAATTTTTGTGAAGGGTGTAAGGACTGTGTCTAGATTCATCATTTTTTATGGAGATACCCAGTTGATTTTTTGAGATACTGTTTTTGTTCCAATTGCATTGCCTTTGCTTCTTTGTGAACAATCAGTTAATTATATTTGTGCATGTCTATTGGTATGTATTTCAGCTTCCACTCCATTCTGTTTTGCTGATCTGTTTTTCTATTTGTTTGCCAATATTACATTGTCTTGATTGCTAGAGATTTATATTATGTCTTGAAGTCTGGTAGTGGCAGTCTTCCAACCTGGTTCTCCTTCAATATTTAGTTGGCTGTACTGGGTCTTTTTCCTCTCTGTATAAATTTTAAGGTCAGTTTGTCTGTATCCACAGAATAACTTGCTGGGTTTTTGATCAAGATTGAATTGAATCTATAGATCAAGTTGTCAAAAATTACAATTAGAAAGTATTGAATCTTACTCTGCATGAACACAAAATATCTTTCCATTTATTTAGTTCTTTGATTTCTTTTGTTTTGTAGTTTTTCTCATAAATCTTGTAGATATTTTGTTAGATTTATATTTAAGTATTTATTTGAGGGATACTAATGTGAATTTTAATGTTTTTTTTAAAATTTTAAATTCCACTTATTCATTGCTGGTATATATGAAAGTGATTGACTTTTGTATGTTAATCTTGTATCCTGCAACCTTGCTATAATCACTTATTAGTTACAGGAGTTTTTTTGGACATTCTTTCAGAATGTCTATGTAGATAATCGTGTTTCTGTGAACAAAGACTGCTTTACTTCTTCTTTCCTCAATATGTGTACCTTTTATTCTCACTTCTTGTCTTATTGAATCAACTAGGGCTTTCAGTGTGATATCGAAGAACAGTGATGAAAGATGACATTCTTGCCTTGTTTCTGATCTTAGCAAGAAGTTTTTCACCATTAAGCATGGTGTTAGCTGTAGGATTTTTATAGATGTTCTTTGTCAAATTGAAGAAATTCCCCTCTTTACCAGTGTGCTGACTTTTTTTTTAAATCATGAATGGGTGTTGGATTTTGTCCAACGCTTTTATGTATTTGTTGATAAGACCATATGATTTTTCTTCTTCAGCATGTGATTGTGCTGTATTATATTAAATGGTATTCAAATTTTGAGCCAGCTTTGCATACCTGGGATAAATCCCAATTGGTTGAGGTGTATAATTATTTGTATACATTGTTGGATTCAATTTGCTGTGTGTTGAGGATTTTTGCATCTATGTTCATTAGATATATTGATTTGTAGTTTTCTTTTCTTGTAATGTCTTTGTCCAGGTTTGATATTAGGATAAAACTGGTCTCATAGAACAAGTTAGGAAGTTTTCCCTTTGCTTCTATGTACTGGAAAAGATTGTAGAGAATTGGTATAATTTTTCCTTTGCTGCTTGGTGGAATTCACCAGTGAATCCACTTGGACCTGCTATTTTTTGTTTTGGAAAATTATTAATTATTGATTCAATTTGTTTAATAGGTATAGTCATATTCAGGTTGTCTTCTTGCATGAGTTTTGGCAGATTGCATCTTTCAAAGAATCAGTATATTTCATCCAAATTATCAAATTTGTGGGCATATAGCTGTTTATAATACTACTTCGTGATCCTTTTTATGCTTATGGAAGCTGTAGTGGTGTCCTCTGTCTCATTTCTGGTTTTAATAATATGTGTCTTCTCTCTTATTAGCATGACTAGGGGCTTATCAATTTTATTGATATTTTTGAAGAACCAACTTTTAGTATTGCCAATTTTTTCTACTGATTTCTTATTTTCAATTTCATTGATTGTGTTGTAATATTTTTATTTTTTCTTCTCCTTACTTGAGATTTAATTTTCTCTTCTTTTTCTAGTTTCCTAAGGTAAAAGCTTAGATCTTCTTTAATAATATATGTAATCAGTGCTATAAATTTCCCTCTATGTACTGCTCTCACTGCATCCCACAAATTTTGATATTCATTATCTTTTAAATATTGCTTCTGTCTCATTATTATTATACTTACATACATGTATATGTGTATATATAGACACACACACAATCTTTGGTATAAGTATAATTGATACGACATATGATTGGCATTTTCATTCTATGCATCTCACTACTCTAACTCTTCTCACTATCATCTTTGGTCCTTAACATCACATCCCCTATTTCTTTGTATCTTTATATATAATGGATAATTTCTTTATATCTATTTTTTCTTAATTTAAAATCAGTGTTTTTATTACTATTTTATCTCATTTTTAAAAATTTTCTTTATGTTTTATTTGGTGCTTTGCTTTTACAAATCTTAGTTATTTTTCTTACTCATATTTTCAATCCTCTTTTTATTTCTTCATAGCTATTTTATATTCATATCTAGTGATCCAGGTGTCTGTTGTATCTGCTGACTTATGTCATTATTTCAACATTGTTTTCTTTCTTCCTTCTTCCTTTCTTCCTTCCTTCCTCTTTCTTCTCCCTCTCCCTTCCTCCCAAAACACATACGTGGCTTTTGCTGTCTTTCTTTCTCTTTCTTTCTTTCTTTCTTCCTTTCTTTCTTCTTTCCTTCCTTTCTTTCCTTCTTTCTTTACATGTCCTTTGAATCTGGGTAAATTCTTTGACGTCGAAATTGAATGTGCATTCCTCTAGACAACAGAGTATTTGTGTTAAATTCCATAGAGGTTCCAAAGGACACTTTAACTTAGTACCACTTTGTAATAGATTGTTTACTTGGGTTTTTTTGACATTAAAATTTCCTTTGTTTGCATGCTAAACCCCCATGAGAACAGGTATATGGTTACAGATTCCAAAGAATACCATTATTTATCTACTTATTTTTCTGTTCACCCAATATTAATATCAAGTTACGCACCCTTAGAAGTTAGAGTTTATTTTTATTCACCTGTATAATATGAATGAAGCCCTTTGGTATTCCATTTATTTTTGGATACTCTTAGGCTTGCTCACTTGGGTAAGCTTTAATGTTTATTTCTAGCTCTACTGCCTTCTGAAATATTTAGACCAACAGCCCAAGTGCATCAGGGTTAAGCATATGGCTTCAAGTCAAGAACTGGCTTTAGTTTTTGCCTATTTTTATGTTTTTCAGCTTCTGATCTATTTTTGATTTCTAAAGTATTTTTTACTTTTTAGCCAGCTCTGAATTAGATTTTACCTGCTAAATATTAAATATTTTATTGTTCGTATTTTAGCTGTTTTCAATGAGAGGTTTAGTAATCATCTCTAATATGTAATACTGCTGACAACTGAAATCTTATGTTGCAATTAATCCTCTGAATTGTGTAGCAGTTTCTGGTTCTGAGGCTATAACACTAATTTCTCCATATTTGTTTCCTAGATTCCTTTAGCCACTTTTTAAAAGAAGATCTTCAATTAACTGATTTCAATGGAGTAGCTGTTCTTAAATTTTTCCACAGATAAAAGATAGACTTTTTTTTCCCAAAGGAGCTATAATACTGTGGTTATATATTAAAAATATGAATACTTCATTTTTAAGTAATATCTAATTTCTTTCTTCCTTCTTCCTATTTATTATAATTTGGTATATATGTTTATACATCTGATTGGGCAATTTCTTTGGGTATAAGCATCCTTTCCTTTGGCATTGCCCAACCATATGGGAGGGGATGACTAAACCCAGAATGGGGTGACCTCCACCTCAAGCCACAGGATCCATGTGTCACAAACTATATTATTCAAATCATCCCTTCACAATATATCTTTTGAGTGAATACATCTATAGTCAAAAGGCTTTTGAAACTGAGTCATCTAAAATCTCTGCCATATATTATAGTAATATCCCAAAAGTGCTATAACCTTGTGCCAGTATTAAGCTTCCTTTGATTATGTTAGCAACATGTAAACTACCAGTAAATGCCCTTCACTGATTTTTAAGTTACTTTCTTTACTAATAAGTACTTTTTTGATATTGACAAAAATCTCAACTTAAAATAAATTAAAAAGAAAGAAAGGGAGGGAGGGAGGGAAGGAGGAAGAGAAGAAGATGAAATACATTTATTTACTCACATACATGAAAAGTCTCAGACATGGAAAGATCCAAAGCCTCAAACCATGGTAGTAGGACACAGAGTCTCTTTTTCTCTGGGTGGTGACTTTCTATAAGTTGGCTTCATTTTCTAGGTATTTCTATGCAAGTAGTAATTAAGAAATATGCATACAGCTTCAGGGTTATGTCATGACCTGAATTTCACACGGACACAATTTATCTTTCCAGTTGGAGCTCAGGAAATTCCACCCCAAAATATGACTCCTTGGTATAAAGAATATTTTGAATTAAAGGCCATTGGAGATCAAAAACCTTTCCCTCTATCTGCATAAACCAGACTGACCTGATCAAAAGATCAAAGGGGGCAACTGACTTCCCTTCCTCTCCTTGTTATCTCAATATATTGCAGGAAGGAAGATCAAGAATGCAAGCAGACCTGACCCAAATTATTATAAACGCAATACCTATCTCTCAGGTTCATTTAATTTGCAAAGAGAATCATTTACAAGTTAATCTGTCTCCCCCATCCATTTGTCCTCCCTGGCACCATTTGTCGCCCCTAAACCAAATTACTTGTACTCCACATTTCCCCTCCCCTCCAAAAAGACAGGTATAATAATATCTGGACTTCACTGGGATATTGGGTAATCACTATGTGATTTCTCCCCATGAGCATGGTAAATAATCCTTTCTCTTATTAATCTGCTTTAATTGTGAGTTGATCTTTCAGTGAAGTTTCCAGGGAAAGGGCAAGTTTCCCCTCACCCCTACACAGTTGATACCAAAAAAAAAAAAATGTCCTGGAAAGATTCTGATGGAGAAAATAAAGTTATTTGCGTTTCAGAGCACTCGTGAAGGGAGAACCTGGGAAAGCCTAAGAAAGCTTCAGGAATCTACATGGTGGGATGAGCCCTATCCCAAACACATGGACTAATATGAGATTACTAGTGGTTTTTCAAAAGGAAAAATAAAATACTATTGGAAGGGGAAAAGATACAAGGTTAGTCAAATAATAAATGGCCATCACACTTTCTTTTGCTTTCAACCAAAGAGCAGTAACTAAAAAATAACTTCATATCCATATGTATTTATTTTAAAATATATCCCTGTGAACATATATCCAAAGTTTTATCTCTAATGATACTTAATCACTCTTTTTTTGGAAAGAAAAATAAAGATGGAAAGTCCAAAATATAAGTTACGTTCTACTTCATTTACTGGTATATGCTTTTTCCCAAGTATAATCACTATGAAAATTTAATTCATTAATTGAAAGACAGATATAAGGTAGTAACCATTTGAATAGATCAATTGAAACATAATTTCAACATATAACACCAGTTCAATTCAAGGATAAAAGTGCTTTTATCCTTGTTTTTAAAGGATGGTATGTTTTTATCATCAAACTCAGCATTGCCTACTATGAATTTATGTTTGAAGGGTGTGTTACTACTATATGAAGCTTATGCTATATATATTTTTTTCAAAGATTTATTTAAGGTTATCTATTACATTTGATTGTTCAACTTAAAACTTTGAATCAACTTATTTTCTGGCCTTTATGATTGAGAAAGAAACTCCTATCTTAAAACATCTCCTGAATTGTTTTAAGTAATTCACTACCTAAACAAGTAAATATGTACCCACTATTGACCTGGCCTGTATAATCAGAGTGGGCCTCGTTGCATAGTTAAGAGTGCTGTGGGCTTTGGAGACAGACAGACTTATCTTTTAAACCCAAATCTGTCATTTAAAATTGTGTTATGTTGCACAGGAAATTTATCTTCTCTACACCTAAGTTTCTCCATCTGTAAGATGAAGGTCATATATCTATCTCACAGAGCTGTCAGAATAAATTGAATAGAATATTTAAAACACCTAATAAGTCTGTCCGACTGAAATCATTAAAAAGCGTTTGTCATTTGCTTTAACTTATTATTATATCCTCATTTCTTTTTTTTCACACATAAATGCTCAATATTACAAAGTTCAACTGCACTAGATTACTCACCATTATCTGTAATTTCTGGTCTCTATGACTTGGATCAAGACATTACCTCGTAGAGAATACAGAGAGAACTCTTGGTCCTCCTTCAAGGGCCAGCTTAAAAGTGTTTATGAAGAATTTCCACTCCCAACCCTTTAACCAAAATCAATTAATAACTTTCTCCTTTGTCCTCTATAACCATCTTTGAGCACTTAGCACATTCTTGCTTGCATTATAATTATGCTTATAAATTTCTGTCTCCTTCATCATATTGAATCACTAGAAGAACAGGAGTTGCAGAAAATAATTAGGGAACACATATTCTTATATATGAACATTAACTGTAATTTTGTTCCTGTGTCCTCCCAAAAAATCCTCCAATAAAAAGAATTTATTTTTAATCATCCTTAGTAGGTGACAGAGATGCTTTTAGCACTGTGCCTAGAACATAGAGAACATCTAATAAATTGAGCTATTAGTCTACAGTGGTCTGTATAGCCTACTGGGAGACAGAATAGTGATAGTTAGGAGATGAGACTGTAAAGCTGATTATCTGGATTTGAATCCCAGCTCCTCCACTTTTCAAAAGTGTGAAACTTTCCTATTTGTACAATGAGAATAATATCATCTACCTCATAGCATTATTGTGAAAATTTAATGAGTAATTCGTCCAATACTGTGATGACATTACAACATACTTAAAACATAGTAAGCACATATTAAAGGAAGAACATCTAAGAACTAACCTTCTGGAATCAGATTGTTTATTTTAATTGGTGTTTTATCGTATATCTGGGTGTAATTATGGTAGGTAGACTTTCTGAATCCATTTTTTTTTTGTCTACAAGGTGTGTCCCATAATTTAACTGGGAATATTCATTGAAATGATGCATGTGTAGGGTCTAGAACAAAATGAGCTGTGAATACATAATAGTTGCCATCATCGTTTACCGTTTTTAAAATTTCTTAACTTCCCTGCATTCTTTAATTTTGCCACTGAACACTGGAAGAAAGCACTTTTTATTATTATGTCTTGTCTTTCAGCTATGAGAGTATATCCTAAATTATAAGAAAAAAGATTCCCTTTGGAAATATCTACCTGTTAATACCTGAGTTTAACTACTCAAAGGCATATTTTTATACCTAACTCTCTTCAAATTAATAAAGTAAAATCCTAGGCTAAATAAATTCCTAGAAGAAGCACTATTAGCTCATCATCTGCCTAGTCATCTGAAGATAGGCAACATATTTATAATCCTTAAGTGCAATCAACACCTTAGTACCTTAAAGGTAGGAGTACGGTAGTAAGGAGTTACTCTTCCAGTTATTTCAGATCAGTGTCTAGGAAGAAAATCACAAATAAAAACATAAATAATTTCAACATATGATATTGAAATCTTAAATTAATCTGTATTAGTAGTAGCAGTTTTCAATTCTATCAATTTCTGCTTCACATATTTGGATTAGTCATCAGGTATGAAAATGTTTATAATTGTTATATTTTCTTGCTGTATTGAGCCTTTTATTAATATATAATGTACTTCTTTTTTTTCTTGTAATGTTTTTTAATTTAAATTCAATCTTTTCTGATATTAGTATATCCACCCCTGCTCTCTTTTTCTTGCTATTTGTACGGGATATATTTTTCCTTCTTTTCACTCTGAACCTATTTGTGTCTTTGGATTGGAAGTGAGTCTCTCGTAGACAGCACGTAACTGGATCATGTTTTTCTTTTCTTCTTATCCATTCTGTCAGTATCTGTCTTTTGATCGGAGTGTTTAATAAATTTATATTTAAAATAATTACTGAAAAGGATGGACTTACTTCTGTCATTTTGCTATTTGTTTCCTATATACCTTATAGCATTTTTGTCCCTCATTTTCTGCATTGCTGTCTTCTTTTATGTTTGTTTATTTTTTGTAATGAAATGTTTAATTTCATTTCTCATTTCCTTTTGTATATATTCTGTAGCTATTGTCTTTGTGGTTACTATGGGGATTATTTTACGTCCTAAAGCTATAACGTTCTAATTTGAATTTATAACAGCTTAATTTCAATAGTATACAAAAGTTTGCTCAAAACCTCTGTTAACTGCAGTAACACAAAATATACTTTCCTGTTTCTTTGTATGCCTTGTGCTTTTTGTTGAAAACTGGACATTTGAATCTAATAATGTAGTAACTCTAGGAATAAGAGTATTCCGCTTCCTCAGGTTTTGTTGTTTGTTATTATTGTTTTTGTTTATTGCTCTGTTTTTTGAAAAATTATTTTCAGCTGTCTCTATGCCAAGGAGCAGCCTGAGGTGTAAACTTAAGGTATTAAGGTCTTCTCAGGTGTTTTCTGAGCTGCATCTTTCCCTGAGCTTGTAAGGTCACTTTTTGATTTTCCCTGATATGCAGTTTCTTCAGCAGTTGAATGTCCTACTTTTTAATGTCTGACTCCCAAAAGGGGAAAAAGAGAAAAGTGAACGGAAGAAAAAGAGAAAAGTGAACGGAAGAAAAAGAGTGCTGGTCTTTTAAATCCTTCTTTTAAAGAAAGTTACTTTACCTGGAGGGTGAAAAGTTTGCAACAGTAATGGAGGTACAATGGCAATGACCACCCTCTTCATTTTCTGTACCTCTATGATCAGAAGAGGTCATCCATCAGAGCACCAGATCTCCCGTATTTGAAGGGAAGGATTCTCTTTGCCCAAATTCACTCCCACAAGCTGTCTGTAGGTTGCTTAAAGAATGTACACACAGTTGCCTTTCCCAGGACACGGGGTAGAGAACAGATTGTCGCTACTGTGCTAAGAGTTGAAATAGACTGAAATTAACTGTAATTTACCATCCAATCCTTCCACTGGAAGTTGGGAGTCTTCAACAGACACCAAAATTCCAAAATAGTTGCATCTCCCAGATTCTGCCCATGTAATAGTCGTCTTGGTGGGGAGACAGATTCCTGGTGCTTCCTACTCTTTCATCTTCACAGAATCTCCTCTGTTCCATCTATTTTTACTCTTCCTATTAATATTATAATTCCTCAAAGCTCAGTTCTATGCCAATTTCTCTTAATATATTTCATCCTTTATGGCTACAATTATACGCTATGTGAAAATGTATATCATACATTTATATCTCTAGTTTACCCCTCTCCTTTAATAACTCATGGTACATAATAATCACTATATTGGTGTTTTCTAATACTCTTGATATCTCATTACCTTTAAGAGGCTCCCCTGAAACCAACAGAAGCAGTAGGATATAGTGGAAAAAGCTCAGCAAAAGTATCAAAGAACATATTTTTTTTCCTACCTCAGACTAATTATGTGACCTTATAGAAGTAATTCAGCTTCTGCTGACTTTATCTGTTACCTTATCTGTATGCAAATGCAGGAACTGCATTATTAAATAATCTTTAAGGTCCTTCCAGCTCTCAAGTTTTATTATTCAATTTCAGCCTGGCTGGCTCAATGATCTTGATATTGATATTGATAAGTAACAAGCCACCTTTTATTGTAGAGGGCTGTAAGACATGGCATTTATAAAAATAACAGAAAATGCATTTAAGATCTATGAGGTAATTTATAATAACCTTTATGCCACCAAATGTATGCTAGACATGGACTAGTTAAGATGAAAGAAAGAAAAAAAAAAAGGAAGGAAGGAAGGAAGGAACAAAGGAATGAAGGAAAGAAGGAAGGAAGAAGCCAGTGAATTAGAATGAAAGCATTAAACAAAAATGTTAAGCTCAAACAAAGCTATGATTTCCAAATACACTGGAAATCAAAATATACAGCTAGGAACCATAAAATAGAAAGCAGATGCAAACAGAATACTAGGAATAAGGAGAAAAATGGGAAAATTGCCCAGGGGTGAACAAGGGCTGTGGAGAAGGGTCCTGCTGCTGTGTGTGCCTATGTGAAAAGCAAAGACTGCATATCTTGAAGGGACAAATGATGACAAATTTTCTCACTTCATAATGTCTTCTAGGATAGTTCTTCAACAGCTACAAATTGAAATCTCCTGGCTAATTTAGGAGACAAGAACACTATTTAAAAACAGTGTGAAAACAGTAATGTTCATAGTCATTGGTCCATGCTCTGAATTTTTTTCTCTAGCCCTTTACATATATCTTTGTACATTAAACTCCAAATAAAAAAAATGAGGCATATAACTGCTTCCATGCATTAGAAAAGATACAACACCCACAAAAACTACTATTAACTGCACAACTTAAATGATAAATAATCCCTAAATTATCACTGAATTTAATAAATTAAGCTACACAATTTTTATATTATATAATGAGAATTCAGGATACTAAATTGAGAAACAGAAGTAGACAGAATATGGAACCAAAGCAGACTCTAGTACAAATTACTTATATCATTCATTCATTCAATTATTCATAGTTGCATTGAATGAATAAATGTGCTATCACTGATTGAAAATATGGTTATTATACAGTTCTGCCTTCAATAAATATACTTTAGTAGGGAACATAGGTGTGAAACAATTAATTACATTGCAATGGAAATACACAAGAAAAATAGTGGAAACACAACATTTTCAAGAGGTTTCACAAAGGAGATGAGATTTTAGGAATCATTCTTCCAAATCAGGTGGATAATGTGCAGTGAAAGAGATTATAGGATTGGGGAGAGCATTTAGGAAGAAGGAATACTAGCCGTCAAGAGACAGAGAAATGACATTGAAAGTAATGTTCTTGAAATGGCAAGTAATTAGACAAGATTGAGTGCCAGTTATCTATTTTTGCATAGCAAATTACCACAACACCTAAAACAACAAAAAATTATTTCACAGATTCTACGCATCAGGAGTCTGGCACTTTTTAGCTATGTCTTGTGCTCAGGGTTTCACAAGGCTGAAATCAAGTTATCATTCAACTGCATTCTCATCTAGAGGCTCGACTGAGGAAAGATCTGACCTGCCTCATATGACAGAATTCAGTTGCTTGCTGCTATAAGACTTAGGTTTATATTTATTTGTTGACTATTGGGCAGGGATCACTCTCAGCTACTACACACTGCTCTCAGGTCCTTGCTATGAGGCCTGTTCTATCTTTGAAGCCAGCAACAAAGAAGCTCACCCCTGCCAATCACCCCTGTCTTCTGGATAAGCCTAGTCCCTTTCAATGTTCACCTGGATAGGTCAGGACCACCAGGTAATCTCATTTTTTATTTACTCAAAGTCAACTGATTAGTTGACTAGTTAAAAGAATGATATCCCACCATATACACAAGTTTTGCCTGTACTCAAAGGTAGAAAATTATACAAGTCATGTACACCAGGGAACAGGAATCTTGGAGACTATCTTGGAACTCTGATTACCATAGACTAGATTGTATTAGGTTATTAAGTATGAAATGTCTGATTTCCTTAAGTACTAAGTTTGACAGTTGATATCTCTGATATTTCACTTTGACATTTCTTGCTTTATTTTTATTGTGAAGGTACATCCTCAGTCATTCAAATGCACATTTTGGCATGTGATTATCTTTCAAAAATTTTTTACAGCAATTTTTGTGAAACCATGGATAAGTCAAAAATTCACGTTATTTTCGAATACGAGTTCCATCGTGAAACAAACGCAGCACAGACAGCTCAAAATATCAATGAAGTGTTTGGGCAGGATGTGGCTAATGAATGCACAGTACATTGATGGTTTGAGAAGTTCCATTCTGGTGATTTTAATCTTGAAAATGAGCCACATGGGCAACCTGAGACCAAGGTGTATAATCATGAGCTGAAAGCTATAGTGGAAATGAATCCATCTCAACCTACACATGAATTAGCAGCAAGGTTTGACGTTACTATTCCAACAATATTGGGCCATTTGAAACAACTAAGCAAGATAAAGAAGCTGGATAGATGGCTTCTGCATGAATTAAATGAGTGTCAGAAGAGAAATCGTGTCAAAGCTTGCCTTTCTTTGCTGTCGTGACATAAAGGCAAAAGTAAAGTAACAAGGTGGTAGTGGTGGTGGAGGCAGCAACAGGACTATCTGGTATAATACTCAATTAATGGTTTTAGGGACCTTTAGAAAGGATATTCAATGCCATAGTAAAAATTTAGGGCTTTACTTTATGGTGATATGGAAATTTGGGGAGATTTTAAGAAACGAAGTGATGTTATGCAGATGCATTTTACACATATAACTCTGGAAGATTAGCAAAGCATGCATTGAAATTAGGCTGGACTACAGACAGAAAAACCAGAATTGATGATGTTTATAACAATTTAGGTCAAGATTTCTCATCAGGTAAAATATCTCCCTGGGAGATACTTTGGATACCTGCAGGAATATTTTTGATTGTCAAAATGGTCAGGAGTGGTGCTACTAGAAAAATCCTGGGCATTATAAGGACCATCCCAGACATCAGAAAATGATCTGAGTCTTGTACAACATTCATGAGATCAAAAATTTGTTTGTGATTGTCTGAGTCTATAATAACATTTTGTTTTACAAAAATACAAAATATATTTTTGAATTATTTTAGTATACATTAACATTTTAAGAAATGTAAGCAGATTGTATAGAATGAGATATGTACTTTTTTTCACTTGCAACTATACAATGAGTTGTTCCATATTTTAGAAATTATATCAACAATGGCAACCTACTAATGACATTTCACTTGCCATGTCCACATCTTTGTAACAGTCTAGTTCATTCATTCTCATTCATCACTATGCCTTCACCAACTAGTTGTTTCCTGGTACTTACTGAAATGCGTGCCATTTTATCATAAGTTTTTTTTTTCCATTTATGTTAGTGTTAGTACATTACATTAGTATTTTCAAATTATTTTATAAATTATATTATCTATGAATTTTATTTTAGAAGGGTGAAATAGGTATTAGAAAGAACTTATTATAAAAGTAATGTTTCAGTCTGATAAGTTTGAGAATCACTGACTTAATCTATGGTGAATGTTTACACTGGGGCAACAATGGTATGAATGCAAAGGAGGGGCTTTGAGTTAAATTTATTACGTAGAGTCAGTCTAACTTAATGATTTTTAGGTTTAGTGGTGCTATGGTTTGAATGCCCCCTTCCAAATTCATGTTAAAATTTATTTGCCATTATAACAGTATTAAGAGGTGGGATTGTTAAAGTTAAGAGATAATTAGGCCATGAGGGATCTGCCCTTATAAATAGATTAATGCCATTATTGTGGGATTGAGTTTGTTAATAAAAGGTAGGTTGGCCCCATTTTACTCTTTCTTTTTTCTTGCCCTCTCCTTGACCTTCTGCAAGGTGATGCCTGTCACCATGTTATCATGCAGCAAGAAGGCCCTCTCCAGCTGCTGGTCCCTCAATATTATACTTCCCAGCCTCCAGAACTGTGAGGAAATAAAGTGCTATTCTTTCTAATTACTCGATCTCAGTATCCTGTCATAGCAGCACAAAACAAACTAAGACTAGTAACGAAAGACTGTAGGGGTTGTTGTTGAAGCCCACCCCAAACCCTCATGGCCTATTTCTGAAAATTCACCTTCAACTACTGTAAACACTTTGTATACATTCAGTCACTCCTGTCTCTTAACCTCTCTGCCTGAGAAATTTCTCCAGCCCACAAGAAGGACAATCCAAAAATGTTAACAATTAAATCAGATTTGATGGATAAATACTTAGGCTTTCTTCAGTGGGACAATTCTGAGATACCTTCTACCTAGTATTCAGAGGGTCCCCAGTTGCCCACAAACTCATAGCAGGAAATAAACTCATAGCAGGTGGTAACCTGCTCCAAGGTCCACACTTTATTGGTGTTCCTCCATCCCTATGTTCTTGCCCCACTCCCATATCCTGCTCTCTAGGATTACTTTCAAATAAAATATCCTCATTAAACATTTTTTCAGGTCTGTTTGGAGTGGAAGTGGGGGAACCCAATTGGGAAAGGTAAAGAAAAACAGTGTATAAAGAACTTCAGTACTATTTAATTATTGTTCTTTTGTCCGGAAAACATTTCCCTCAGATACTTATGTGGCTTGCTCCTTTTCTTTTTCCAGCTTTTGCTCAAATATTTTTCAATGTGTTTTTCCCTAATTATCCTATTTCCCAGGTTGACATTCACCTACGACAAGCACTTCCTCTCATCCTGCAACAATTTGAGTTTTCTGGAGGACACATGAGTGAATACTATCAGAGGAAATTGGCTTTAGGACATTTTTCTTGGGAGAGAGTCCCAGGCAGGGATTGAGATGTGGGAGCCAGCAGTCTGGAGATGGCTAAAAATGCATAGGAAGATGAGTAAAGTCCTACTGATTTCTAACATATAAAGATTTCCTACACCAGGAAAGATTTTAAGTGATAAAAATTAATAAACATAATATCAGTATCTCTTCAGGAAAGAAAAAAAATCATTTACAGTAGCATTTAATGCCATTCAATATAAACTGATATTACAACCTAAATTTCCAACTGGTTTTTGATTTATGCTTCTATTAAAGATGTATCTTGCTTTATTGTAGTCTTAGTTATTCAAAAAAACCCTTCATTTAATTTCTGTCACCATGGAGTAAATTTAGAGTCACATTAGCATCAGACTATTCAACTAAAAATACTAGTTTTCATTTCTCATAGCAAAAATGAATTTTCAACAACTGTTGCCATTGAAGAAAAGTTATCATCAATACTTATTCATTTTTAAGACCTCCTCCCAATCGTTTTTTAAGATAAGCCTGCTGTGAATAGCCTCCCCTTAATGCCTCCTTCTAGAATATCAAAATATAATTCTCTATAGATGTTTTTACTTCAGATATGCACATTGAATAAAAACTGGCTTTTGATTGTACTTCAGAAGATTAAATTCCTCACATAAATGTAAGTCTTAAGCCTGAGGAAATAAACTCATAGCTAAATTCCCAGAGTTTACAGTGAATAAGCCCCAGTTTTCAAAGAAAAAATTTAATGCAAAAATGTGAATAATAATAAAAGTTTTAAACATTAATCCAAAAATACATTAAATAAAAATGTACTAAATCTAATGAAGACAGTTAATTTTTTGTAACAGACATTGCAAAAAAGATAATAAATGATTATGTTATCACTTCCCATATATATCTCTGCATATGTATATTATAGGTTTCTCTCTCTCTCTCTCTTTCTCTTTCTCTCTCTTTATATATATCTAGATACTATCCTTACCTCTTTCCCTCTCTCTATATGGATAGAGAGATAAATAGATTCTTTTTCTGTCAAGAACCTTGACTAATAAATATGAAGTCTAATTTTCTTCAAAATAAAATAAAATTTGCCAAATTTTATGCTAAAATTTGTAAAAATAATTTAAATATAACTAATTCCAAAATTTTTAAAGAATCTCAAAATCTGAACATATTATGATATTTCAAGGCAAAATCATTTGACTCATTTAGCAATATTTGGTAATTTTAGATTTTAAGAGACTGTGATAGTTCTAAAATAACAAAATAAGTTTCAGATAAAACTTTTCAGATAAAACTTACATAGTCTGCTTATCTTGTGTCTGACAATTATATCAATGATTTTAGCTAACTAACAAGAGAAACACAAATATTTGAAAATCAACTAATAACCACATATGTTTCAAACATTCACAGAATGGTGGAGGTAGTTAAAAATATATATGAACCAGTACAATTATCTTATTTTACAAGGAAAATACTAAGACTGAAAAAATTCCTATTTGTTCAACGTCATATATTTAAAGGCAATAACATCTGAGAATACTAGATTAATTATTGTTAATTTCCTGTTGATAGGCATAAAAAATGAATAAATGTACTAGGCAAGATGAAGTTCTACAGGACCTTACTGTTTAAGTCCTTTTTCCACTATTGTTCCTTACAAGCAGGAGATGAAGGATTAAATCACACTTAAGAAACAAAAGGATTGGTAGACTTCACATGGACTTTTCCCCATAATAATAATGATTATATTATACAAATAGATGCATTTCCAGGTATTTCAGCCATTAAAATCTTCTCTCTTATTCCATTATTCCCACTTTTTATCATCTGTGATCATCTACTGAAACTTATGTCTAAGAACACATTTGTCCTAAGGAGATTAAGTAATGTCATTGTCCAACGCCATGCAGGACCTTCTCACTCTACGTAGTGAGGGCTATTTGCTAACAATTTACCATATGTTCACAGCTTATTATTTTTATTAATATTAACTTTTTAGCTTTTTTATTTAATCTAATTATTTTTATGTATATAGCTCTAATTGAATTTAACTGTTGAATAGATCTATGTTAATTTTCCTATTCCTAAGCACACTATAAAGTTGTTTTTTTTTTTTTTTTGCACTGAAAGAAATGCTGAATAGAGTACTGTAGGTTGAAATAAAAGTATACTAGACAGTAACTTGAAGCTGAATGAAGAAATAAAGACCGCAATAAAGGTAAACAGGTGGACAATTATAAAAGCTACTGTCATTTTAACTTTGTTATGTAACTTCATATTGATTATTTTAGGTTTTGGGACATAGAATATGTAAAGATGGAATTTTTTGATATCAACAACTGGGTGGAGACAGAGCTGTAAAACAGAAGAGATTTTGTATATTATTGAAGTTAAGATATTATAAACTCAAATTAGAGTGTTACAACATTAACATGTTAAATGTAATCCTCATGGTAACCACAAAAAATAGTTATCAAATATATACAAAAGGACATCAGAGTGGAATTAAAATGTTTCATCACAAAAAAATCAACAGAAACTAAAGTATACAGTAATGCAGGAGATGAGAGATGAAAAAGCTCTGTGGCATATAAAAAGCAAATATCAAGTCTATTTTTTTAAATTTTGGGAGGATAAATTACACATAACATGAAATTTATCATCTTAACCATTTTTAAGCATTTTGTTAAGTGGCGTTAATACATTCATATTGTTGTGCAATGATCACCATCATCCATCTACAAAATTCTTTACGTCTTGTAATACTGAACTGAAATACATTTATCAAAATTAGTTGTTCATCTATGCACAGATCTATTTCTGGGCTCTCTTTTCTATTCCATTTATCTATTTATCTGTCTTTATACCAAATCACATTGTCTTAAATACTGTAAGTATGTAATAATTCTTGAAATCAGGTAGAGTTAATCTAACAACTTCCCTCTTTTTCTAAATTATTTTGACTGTTCCCAGATCTTTTCCATTTCCATATGAACTTTAAAATAAACTTCTTGATTTTCAAACATACTAACAGGGATCTTAATCAGGGTTACATTGAACATATAGGCAAATTTAGAGAAAACTGACATCTTAACATTATTGAGTCTTCTGACCCATGAACATATTATATCTCTCCATTTCTTTAAATATTCCTTAGTTTCTCTCAGTGATGCACTGACCTTTGGTCAGATCTATCCTGAAGTATTTAATGTTTTTGCTGTTTTATAAAATTTATTATTTTATTGATTTTAATTTCTAATTTTTCATTGATAATAGATAAAAATATAATTAATTTTTATGTTAATCTTTATCCTGAAACATTCTATTTTTACTTATTAATTTTAGTATCACTTTTGTAGGTTCCATTTTATTTTCTACATAACCTATTATTTTATCTGCAAATAAAGACAGTTTTTCTCCTTCTTTTCCAATATAGTTTGCCTTTTTTATTTTTATTTTTGCCTAATTGCATTGGTTAGAATCATCAGTCCAGTGCTTTATTGTGTGTATTTTGGGGATCATATATAATAAAATTATTGTCTAACCCAAGGACATGAATATTTACTCACATGTTTTCCTCTAATTTGTTCACAGTTTTGCCTCTTACATTTTGATTTATGATGCAATTCAAGTTCATTTTGTATAGGGTTTGACATAGGGTTTTACATTTATACTTGTGTATTTTATTATCCTCTATCCTTTTAGTTTTAATCTATTAATATTTGTGTTCTTATATTTAATATTTCTTTCCAGTTGCCAGGATATATTTAGGTTTTGTTTTTTCATCCAAATTGACAATCTCTATCTTTCATTTGAAGTGTTTAGGACATTTATAATGTATGTGATATCTGAGATTTTGGGGTTAAAATCTACAAGCTTGCTATTTTTAGTATTTGTCCAATCTATTCTTTGTTCTGCTTTTTCTTTCTCTTTTTGCCTTTTTTTTTTTTGGGGTATTTTTTATGATTTTTTTCTCCTCTCTTAACATATTAACTAAAGTATCACAAAGGTACTGCATTGCTAATAAACTAACAGGAAAAAAAAAAGGAGAAAAATCACAGCACATAACTGCCCCTTTGTTTGCTTAACCACCTGTGGCTTAACTGGTTGTCTTTAAGAGTTTGTTTTACAGCACTTGAAGAGTAATGAGCAGACAGCAAGGGTCTGAGTCTTCCCTACACCTGCCAGAACCACATTCAAAGAAGTCCAATAGAGCCGGCCTAACAGAGAAAAAAACAAACACAGCTGCCTCCTGTTATCATTTGGCAACAATAACTACTCTATCCTTTATCCCAATGTATAGCCCAAATTCCTCATCCTCAGGGCTGGCACTTCTTTCTTTCTTTCATGCTGTGCTCTTTCTTCTCTTGGAAAGTAAAATAAGCATTTTGCTTCAAACCTATCCTAATCTTTGAGTTGAGAATTCTTTCTCAGCCTGTGGTGTGAGTTCCCACCCTGACATACCCAATTATATCTTAGTAAAAAAGTATAGATTCTTATTTAATCCATGCAAACAGTTATATTGCCATTAAGATAAGAATACTCAATAAGAGTTTCCAAACTCTGGAGAGGTTAGGCAGGGAGAAAAATATATCATTTTAAATGCTTTATTTCAGTTTACAAAAGCAGTTCTACTCACTTATGAGTTATAGATATCTTAAAGGGAAAATGAAAGATATTCTTTATATATCCAGAAAATAGAACATTTAAACATAAATAATATTCCAAAGAAAAATCATAATTATACCTCATCAGTTCATTCAGTTCAATACAATTTTTTTTGCATCATTTTGGGTGCGTAGTCTTATAAACCCATCTGTTTCTTGACTGCAGTACTGTAAATCCTGACTCATCCACTGGAATAGTCTCAAAGTTGTTTAAATCATGCCATCAGAAGCCTCTATGTGGCAGATTACTTTTCTACAGGGATTTGAGACAATCTTGGTTGAATATGAAGCACTACAGCCTGTAGCTGATTGCAAGTGCTTTCACGCAAGCATTGGAGTATAACAAAAAACCTATCTATGATACACAAAAGATTTAAAATGACTATAGTTAACTTATTACTGATAAATTTCAAGAGAGAATGATCTAATGAGTGTTCATAAGAAGAATAATACAACTGACAAAGAAATTTGGTTGTTTCTGTGGCATGTAAAAGACAGATAACAAAGTCAATTCAAAAGGTTTTAGACAAAATATCTTTAAACATGATGATTAAACATTTAATAATTACACATAATTTTTAAAATTTGATAAATAATCTTTAAAGAGAAAAAAACACTTCAGCTATAACATATAATAATCCACACTCAAAATATACCATGGATATACTAAACATATAGCTAGAATATACCAAAAATATTTAAAGCTATAATAAAAGATTCAGTAAGTTTGGAATAGATGCTAAACATCTGTACATTAGTAAAACTCCATTGGTAAGTGATGTGAATACCCATTTGGAAACCACTGGCCTGGAAGATGCTAAATTTAAACCAATGAAGTAAAGTTGCAACCAAGTTAACATTTTAGAAAATAACTGATATATGACTGATAACACTATTCTGTTGTTGGCTCGTATCAGACAAAGACATTTATGAATAGAGACATTGTAGACAGTAAGGGCATTGACAATTTTTTAGTAAATTCCCATACAACATAAAATCTCTAAAATATTAGATTAATAACATTTTAGCCATATATATTTAACCTAGGGAAGGCTAAGCATCTCATCTGATTTGACATAATGAAACTCATTGGTAGTATCCATATTGTAGATGAGGAAAATAAATAGTAAACCAAGGAAACAAGCCAATCACAATTAAGCAAACTTTACTGAGATTTTAGACATTTTATAGCATTTCAAACTCAGGTTTTATAAACCAAGGCAAATATAATTTCCAAATTTTGTCATTCATTATTTTCTTTTATGTTCTGGAACAGATACACTTTAGGACAAATCTCAGGGTATGTATAAGGTCAGAATGAAGTTAAAAATATTACTAAGATGTTATTAACATGCAATGTGTTTATCATTGCCATATTAAAATTAACAACTCAGTAAGCATCTTTAAATATACCAGTTTTATTTTTCAATAAAGTAAATATCAATATTTGTCATGCTCTTTAAGGTTCTCAAAAATTGGAACAGCATAAAGGGCTATGGAGACCAAAAACAAAACAAACAAAAAAATCCAAAACATATTCCTTTAGAAGAAAACTATTATTATTCCTCTGACTAATAGAAATACACAAAGTTATAGTTTTCTGACATTTTGCTTCTAAGTATAATCTAAACTACTTATTAATTATAACTTTTAACCAATGTACTAACTTCAGTTTTACGGAGAAAATAGAGAAGAAACGGTGTTGATGATTGTGCACTTGCTGTCATGCAGCAGCCTTTTGCAGCAAACTCGCAGAGCTCATGAATATACATAACAAAGCTTTCTACTTCCATACACCTCATTTATACAGTTCTCAAAGTGGCAGAAATGAATGTTCATTACAAACCCAAAGACACAGTCTCTCTGTAGCATATAAAAACAAAAATTATATAAACTTAGATTAGGCTTAGTAACCAATTTTGCAGCACTCTTTTACTTAGAAATGATCTAGGTATCTGATAAATATCAATTAACTCAATTTATAATTAGTCCAAGTTTATAAATTGCCTAAAGTTCTTTGAAATTATCTCCAAGCTGACACACTACAAAATATAATTATTATTGAAACAGTTTGTCAGAATGATGATTCAATTTGGTTAAAAACAAAGTTACATTTTTCATAATCTTATACCTTAAGTGGAAGTAATGCTAATGTATTCAATCAAACTGTATAAGTTTAGGGAGAACATACACAAGTAGAATGAAAATATATATGTATACTGTACTTACACTGGTAAGTCAGAGACAGCATAGTTTTTATTAAAACAAAAATATTAAACTAGTTTCCTTAAGGAAAAGATTACCTAAATTTTGTCAACTTGAATTCTTAAAACATTTTCAAGTTGGTTTTTGTAAGGATACTTTTAGAATCTAGTACATTGAAGTCTTAAAATTCAATTTCCTTATTTTCTAAAAAAAATAGAAATATTCTATTTATAAAAGGCCTATTTATCTCTAAACCTATCGTAGTGTAGCTCATATGAAATTTTATAATATAATTTGGTAATATCATCTGGAGGTAGGAAAATATTACACACTCAATAAGACTTCGCTGAATTACAGACACACAAATGTATATACAGACACCCATAGACCTTATAACTTCAATTCTAAACCCCATCCCTAGGTCAAAAATAAATACGAATACACAAAACTCACATGTTCATATCAAAGATCTTTTCTCATCCTAGTGGGGATGCATTCTTGATTTGAGCTGAAAACAGAAAAACGTAAAAGATTAACAATCCAGATTATCTGTCCTCTTTCACTCATTAAATCCAAGGTCTTTATAAACCATTAATCTCTTTCTAGAGATCACCCAGAGGATAACTTATTAGCTGTAAGTAAATAAAAAGTAAAACACAAAGCAGAAGAAACTGGCACTAAAAATCAAACCAGTACTCCAAAATAATTAAAAGCAAATCCTTGCTCTGCTATGGGTGAGCAAAACTCAGATGCACAAGACCAGGAGTTGAACTTCCCTTTGGGTCCTGGGTCACCAGTAAAGAGAAGAGCAGAAAGGCATTGTTACCTGGGTGGAGTAAAGAAGGATTTGAAAGTGAAGTTTGTCATGAGTCATGGTAGAAAACCGTGAAAGAAAAAACGCATTGCATGATTCTGAAAATATTTTTTTCAGGCTGTTACAAGAGGGAGAAAGTTCATCTCTACAGAAAAAATGTTCCAGAGAAAAGGAAGGCAGGCTGAACTTTTCCAGAAGCAGTCAAACAAGAGAGTTATGAGGAAGGTTGATAACGAGTCTAACTGAGCCATAACAAAAGGTGGTCCCTTGCAGTTAGCTGTTTCCAAAGATAAAGTAGTGGGGAATTCTTCAACCATCATTACTTTCTAGGAGCATATGAATCAAACAAAGTTCAATATTGTCAAGGGTAAGCATGGGTTCTCCATCCCTTCTCCTTAACAAGGAAACTCTTAAGGCAGTGACCAAGACGACCCTAAAATTTCCCTTAGCTTAACTAAACATTAGTCAGTTTTCTTCTGACTGTAGCTCTGACTTCCCTTTGCATAGTACATTTACTTTAGAAAATTTGTAATTGCAAATGCTTTCTACGCATCTTTGAAATGTACATACATCTCCTTAAAAGCTTCTTGACAGTTTTAGGATCCAGGGATTTTTTTTTCTGAAGAACTTGTGAACCAACTCTTTGAAATCTAAATATCAAAGGGGATAGCACCCTAGTCTCCCAGTCTCTGTGGGGGTAGGAGCTTAACTCCCATGGGTGCCAAATAGCAAACATAGATGGGCCCATCACAGAGAAAAATACTTGCAAACTCAGGAATAACTCGCATTAACTCCAAATAACTTCAATGAACTCACAGATAATATTCTATTGATTAACTTGCCCCCACAATGCCCTCCTCCTGTATTTTTCAACTAGCTCATCCCAGTGCTGAAAACGTCTCCTGCCTTTTCTTCAGCAGAGTTGACTTCAGTCACTCTTACCTTTGCAATAACCCTGAAAAAAGTCTTCTTTACCTGTTTAACTTTGGTGTGATTTTTACTTTGACAGAAGTAAGCTAGGCAGTCATGAGACTCACATCACTTGTTCCTCATCTCTCAAGGAATGTTGTTCTTCATGGCCTGAAGTCCAATATCTTGGAAACCATCATTTCATATATTTTGTCCTTTGTTTGGTTGATTTATGCAGGAAGATAAATCCAGTCCTTGTTACTTGATCTTGGCTGAAAGCACAAATAAATCACACAGATTAGTTTAAATTATTAAGTGAAAACTGGTGTCAACTGACAGCAATTATGTTGAGTAAGGCTGGAGGTTCATTGCATTGGTTAGATTCATTAAATAGCATAAGAAAAATTAATAATTGAAAATAGTCTAAAATGTTTAGGTCTTTGTTGTTGTTATTGTTGTTTTGAGATGGAGTCTCTCTCTGTCTCCCAGATTACAGTGCAGTGGCTCAGTCATAGCTTACTCCTGGGTTCAAATGATCCTCTCGCCTCAGCCTCCCAAGTAGCTCAGACTACAGGAGTGCATCACCACCCTGGTTAACTTTTAAAAATGTTTTGTAGAGACAGGGTCTTGCTGTGTTGCCCAGGCTGGTCTAGAACTCCTGGCCTCATGCTATCTTCCCAATTTGGCCTCCCAAAGTGCTAGGATTATATGCTTGAGCCACCACACTTGGCCAAGGTCTTTTTTTGTTCAGAAAATTACAGTAATGTTAAATCCATGAATACAAAAAAAAAAAATTCTCTTCTTGTAGTTCTTTGATTGTGTCAAGTTCTCCTGGGTTATATGAGCTACCCCATGACAATTTCTAAGTCTGAAATGTTTTCAATTCCTCAACTGATTTTCTCTTCCCAGCTTTTAAGATTTCATAGCCAAAGGACTTAGAGATCATATATAGCTTTGTCTCCAGAAACTCCAGTTAAAATAATTAGAAAAAAGGAACTAATAATTTAGAACATCAAAATACGTAAAGCTGAGATAACAGATATAGCACAGAGGTAGAGATAAATGGCAGGTGAGACAAAGTCAACCCCCTCAGAATTATTTGCAACATCCCCAAAAAGGAACTGAGACAAAACCTGTGAAGGAGACACTGAAGGATCAAAGTTAAAAGGATTTACCCTATTCCAATAGGTAGGTGCTTGCATAAAATTGTCATGAGTAAAGTTAAAATTAAATTGCATAACTGCACAATTGAGTGGGGAATGTGGAGTAAGAACTTATTTGGTAGGCAAAGAAGATTTATTTAAATATGGGTTTGAAGTATAGAATAGAGAATTGAATTACAAAAACCCCAATGCTAAGAAAGTAAAAATGTTACAAGCATGCTTTGAATTAAGGGTTTGTAAACATCAAGAAAATTTTAATTAAAAAAATAGATCCATATTAATTAGTGGGCCTTCTAAGACACACAATTTATTTTTATTTTATATTATATAAATTACATAAAATTATTTTATAAGTTTATTTAGTCTCTTTTTCCCATTAGAATTCTAAGTTCCTTAACTATGGCATTTGTGTACGTTGTGACACTGAGAAGAGACACTATTTTTTCTGTGTGTATGTTTTCAAAATCTCTCTCTGTAAAATGTGAATTTCTTGGGAACAAGACCAAAATTTACCATCTATTTATTTTCAATAGCTAACCCAGTGCTTTATCTATAGTAGAATATGATGAATATTGATAATTTCAGTTGATCAAAATTATAAACAAAAAATATGCACATACATGTTCAACACAGCATTATTGCTGAAAGTCAAAAACAGCAAAACTAAAATTCCTATGAGAGAAATAGTTGATTAGATTCTAGAGCATGTATTAAAAGTATATAATATAGGCATTAAAATTGGGTTTATGAAAATTATACAGGAACATGGCTAAGTATTTATCTTACAATATTAGGCAAAGAAATGTAATAAAATATTGCTGGTAAATTATGATTTCAAAGATTTAGAAACACACATGTATCTAAAACCAAGTGGAGGAAATCATACAACTTTATAAAGGTAGTACTTTTGGAAGCACTCAAGATATATTTTTCACTATTACTTTGTTCTCTTTCTTTATAGTAAGTAAATATTTTAATTGCTTTTGATAATTCCTGGAGCCATGTTTGACAACATATGTCTCACTACTTGGGAAGTAAAATCATTACATTAAAGGAATGGAAAATAAAGAAAAATATGTATGATGGTACCCTAATAGCACTGGCCTAAATACATTCACAAGCAGCAGATTATAGAACTGAAAACAAAGTTGTGCAGTATAAAAACAGCAGGGACATACCCAGCCTAAGCTTTATTTTGCCTATACATTTCAATGTCTTTTGTTAAAAAAACAAAACAACAACAACAAAAACTGGCCAAACACTCTGGGAAATGTACTCTGTGTCCCAAAATGTACACATGCACAAAAGGGCTTCGGTTGTCATTTTGGCTTTAGAATAAATAGAATGTGTGGGCTCTTTAAAGAATGAAACAGTTCAGTGAACAACAACAAATTAGAATCTGTAAAGGATACCTAGGGGCACAGACAGCCTTTCACTGAAATTTTTATCTGCCTTTTTTTCAATGTCCTCCAACAGCTACGTATTAGCACTGAGTGTAGACATCAAGCACTTTACTTTCAGTGCCACAATTCCTGTCCTTTATTCTGGCTGAAATTATTAACAACCTCATCATACAATTTTCCTATAACAATTTCTGATAAAATCTTCATGTATCTTCTTTATTCCAATCTATAGCCCTGTTTCCAATTATTAAGGACAAATTTTTATTATACTCTGCTTTTTCTTTTTAACCAGAAAACGTGATTTTCTTTTGTTTTGGGAACTAGGTTTTGTCTCTGTGATAATAACAAGGATATTCAACATAAGAATATATATTTTTAATATCTGATTGAGAAAATACCTAATGTATCTTCTCAGTTTTATGCTTTCAATACTTTATTTTGAGCGTATATAGACTAACACCTGATTTACATACTTTTCTAAAGAAAGTCACACAAAATCAGCTTAGTCTTAGCAAAGATTACAAAGCAGCAGAAAATGTTTACCTTCTTTATGTTGTCAGGTTGTGTGTGTATGGGGGTATGCATTTCCTTTGTGTTTGCTGAAATTATGATATGCTGTGATGGAGTAGTAGCCATCTTCATCTCTAAAAATTGAAATCTAAAAGCAGCCACTATGTTCACATCAACCACAAAACAATAAGCCAGTAACGTAGGTGGATCAAATAATAAGAAATGATGCAAGATAATCCATTTAAAAATTAACATTATGCCTTATGCAATATTTTGAAATTAAATTATCCAATATATTAAGCATATTTAATAAATGCCTTGTAATTCTCATACATAATTATTGAGTCATTGAAAGGGATCTTTTCAAATTGTAAAGTAAGCCTTATCAGTGGACAGTTTTTTTAAAGGAGGAGACCCCAATACCTAATTTCTTCAAAAAGACTCAAAGCTTAATAAAACTTATTACCATGCATATGTTCACACATAGCAATATGTATAAGTAAAGACAATTGAAAAATGTATAGTTTATATAAATTTTAATTCATAAAATTTGTATGTGGTATTAAAATAATTTTAAAGAATAAAGTCATTACTCATACAAATATAAATGAACATATGTCAACAATTTTATTTTCCATGTTCATTATTGAGGAAACCAGTGAGATGTTTAAAAACATGGCTCAAAGTAAAATGCAAAGAACAGACATATTTCTAGGCAATCAGGAATGCAAAATTTACTTATTGCTCAAGGGTGTTAATTAATTGTTTCATGAACCAGAAAGAAATTAATTCGCATTGGTGGAAATAAACAAAGACCAGACTCACAGGTCTGTGGAGCCAGCTGGGACAACAGGCTTAGAGGGTGTATATTTCCTCTTGATCCTGTGATTTTCCTTCTTATGACAAACAACACTTTTTGTCAGCACAAAACAAAACAGTTAACACAAAATCTAGCAAAGAGGGGTGAGAAAGGGTGGTTTGATTCTCTCAAGGATGACAAACAAGTGGGAACCAACAACGAAACCCAGGTACCAAACCAAATAGTAGATGGTAGAGGAACTCAAGGCAAAGAGGACAGAATTCAGACCTCATGCTGACTTATCACATCATCACTGACTCCTCAGGCTGAGAACAGCAAGGAACCAGGAGCCTTTTGTGGTTATTGTACCTGGTGGAAGGCTGGGGTCCCCAGTCACGGGCAGTTGAGACTGTATCTCAGTGGGACCTGTATGATAACTGTGGAAATAATTGAAGACCAACCAAATGAGAACAAGCAAAGTCTACTTATGCAAAGATTGCTACAGCAAGGAAGTCAGCCACCATCATTTGCTTTGGGCAGAGAGTCAAAGGCAGGCAGAAGAGTGGGAAATATTTACAGTGGAACAAAAGGAAAAGCCTCAGGTATACTCTGGAAACTGTTGACGTGAAAAAGCTGTAGGTGGGCCAACTAGAAGGGAGACATCCTACGGGATTGTTTAGGGGTGTATATTTGGCTTTCTCTGGTTGATCCTAAGTTGGAAGTAGGAACAAAAGTTGTCGATTATTGATCAAGTCCTGGCCATTTGAGCTGATTGTTAAAGAAGTTATTTGGATTCCTGGAATGTTACTAGAAATAAAAGACTGATTTCCTACAGGTCAGACTTATAGCAGCCTGGCTTCCTGGTATGTTATTGTTGATAGGGGTTGGTTTCTAGACAGTTACTGCAGGTTGTAGGTCAGAGTTCTATCTTTATATACGGTCTGGCCATTGTTCATTTGTATATTCAATCTTTCACATCGCTATAAACATGAACTATTTGCATCACCATCAGCCCTTCACAACGGACATTTAGTACTACCTAGCTGCAAAATAGCCAAAGATACCGAAAGGTGAAAACCCTCTTAGCATAAATTAACTTTTGAATTGTACTCTAGACAGCACTTAGGGATTTTTAAAAAGCTATCTTATAATATTTTTCTTTATTTAAAAGTCTGTCCTAATTTTTCCTAAGAGTAGTTAAAGATGGATTATATGTCTAACCCACATGTATGTGTAGTTAGAATATATATGATATCTACCCTCCATATATTTATATATGCACATACATGTGCAAATATACATAGACATCAATATTTATTAACATTCTTTGGCACAGTGCTCTTTACGTAAGTATATTTATTTCATTAGATTTGGATAGTCTATAATGTTTCTTTATAGATTAAGGTTGAAATAATAGAAATAATAACTAATTAACAAGAAAGCCTTAAAGTTACCCTCAACTTGACTAAACTTTGGACTAGTTTCTTTCTTTTTAGACAGGGGCTTTACCTCTCTATTCTTAGAGAATTTCCTTTCAAAAACCTGTAATTGTAAATTCTTTCTCTGCCTCTTTGAAATGTATGAAATGAAAAGCCTCTTTCCAGTTTTACAAACAAGGTAATGTCTTTTTTAATGACATAGGAACCATCTCTTTGAAATGTGAACATCTAAGGAGATAGTGCCCCTATCTCCAAGTCTCAGTGGGAGGAGAGGGGCCTAATTTCAATGGATGCCAGTTAGCAGACAGAGAAGGCCTAATCACAGGGAAAACAAATATTTGCAAACTCAGGAATAACTCTAAGTGCTGGACACATTCATTTGAGATAGGGTAATAGCAGGCCCTGCTCAATAAAGAGTCACAGGATCTGAGCCAAGGTCTCTGATAAAAAATGGGGCAGTAGACAAGCGGGCCAAAACCAGCTAGAACAAAGATGGCCACAAAAAACAACTTCATAACCCTCACTGCTCATTACGCCCTGCTTATAAAGCATTAGCATACTAAAAGAAACTCCTGCCAGCACCATGACAGTTTACAAATGCCATAGCAACTCCTGGCATTTAACTTATATGGTTTAGAAAGGGAAGGGATCCTCAGCTCCAGGAACTCTCCACCCCTCTTCCAGAAATCTTAGGAATAATCCTCCCTCCACTTAACATAACATTACATAGAAGGTATAAAATAAGACCCTGGAAACTCACAAAGTGCTACTCTCTGTTACTCTGAGAGATAGACACTGCTGTGCCTGTGGACCAAGCCTTCCTTCTGTTTCTTTTCTTACTTTGATAAACTTGCTTTTGCTTTACTCTGTCACCTCCCCCTTGAATTCTTTCTTATGCAGAACCAAGAATGCACTTGGCCTGGCCTTTAGGCTGGATCCAAGTTTTGGGGTCCACTTTCCTATATCACATTGATCAACTCCCCCAAGACTTTTCTGCTAGCTACCCTAGTATTTAAAAACCCTCCCCACCCTTTTCTTTTTCAGGGGTATTGAGTTCATTCTTTCTACCCTATGGCAACAGTATCAGAATAAAATCAACTTCTCTTTGCTTATGCTGTCCGGTGTGATTTTTTTTTTCTTAACACCTAAAAGGTATTTTAATGTGATCTTACCTATCAAACAGCTTTAATACAAAGACCTCTGCCTAATTACTAGTAAATGTTGTGAAATAAGCCTGGAAAAGCAGATATATCTGCTGGGAGGATCATTGTTTAGGGTCTAGAGCTTTAATGTAGACATGTAAGAATGGGATTGTTTTTGCAGCACATTGTATTGTTGCATTTTAGGGCTCTCTTCAACAGTAACAAGCTCTAAGGTATTTTCTTGAGTGATAAAATAGTTAATAAAAGGAAGCAAAGAGGCACAGGAGACCTCAGCAGCTCTTTTGCCCTTTGAAATACATTACTTGCCTGAAAGCTGTTAGCTGAATACTCTCCTCTAGTAAAAACTGTAATTCATCCTCTAAAAGCAAAGGTATTTCAACGGATCTCTAAAAGTTCTCTTCAACTTCATTCAAGATCCTAGACCTGATTTGATATAAAATGATCTTTTTGCATGCACAGGGTGATAATGTGGGGGACATGGTATTACAATAATGTCATTTTCCCTATTAACCAACAATCAACAAATTTTCAGTGCTAAAAGGACAGCAGTAAATTGCTCAATTACCTCCTGATTCTGTGCACCGATGTGAAGAAATCTGAGATGAGCATACCACTGACCTTATGAGGTTACTCTCTCATGAATTGTTAATGATTATCTTCGTAGAGTGATAGGATCCCTGGGTCATCCATTTCATTTTTCTTAAATGGGAGCTAAAGTTCATGGACTAGCCAAATTCTGCCACCACAGAGGGCTCTACAGGATGAAGAGTCATATTGTCAGAAGCACACTTGAGAGTGGCGGTTAACTCCCCTTTCAAGATTCCATATTTTCACGGATCTTTTCTGATATTGCATAAGGACAAGAAAAATGACTAAACACTAAGCTTGTTTTTGGAGAATATTTTTTTGTCATACTCCAAAAACAAATTGTGGAGTAATCACAAGGAAATCACCTCAAGAAATAACTCTGGATGAATATTTACTCCAATTGATCAATTTTATAATGCTAAGAATTTTAAGGCCAGGCTCAGTGGCTCATGTCTATAATCCCAGCACTTTTGGAGGTCAAGGTGGAAGGACTGCTTGAGACCAGGAGTTTAAGAGCCCCTGGGTAATATAGCAAACCCTGTCTCTACAAAATAAATAATAAAAAAATTAGCTGGGTACGGTGGCACACACCTGTAGTCCCAGAGGCTCAGGAGGCTGAGGCAGGAGGATCGCTTGAGCCCAGGAGTTCAAGGCTGCAGCGAGCTATGATTGTGCCACCAGATTCCAGTCTTGGAAAAAGAGTGAGACCCTGTATATAAAAAAAAAATTAAAATATGCTGACACTTGTTTGAAATAGTTTTGACATACTCAATCAATAATTGCTTTAAGAGGCATAGTAGGTTGGTTTATATTTCCATTTTGAAAATTTGATAAGATTGATAATCGTAGGAACGATAAAAATGTTTTAAACATCTACTGTGTGCCAATAGTTTGGCATAAATTAGTTAATTTAACCTTCAACAACTATATGAGGTAGTAAATACTATTATTAATTTTTTACATGTGAAGAAATGCAGTCATAGTAAATTTCTATAATTTACCACAGGCTCCCCAACTAGTGAGTAACAGAGCTAGGGTTTGGAACTGATCCACCCCCATTTAGTGACAGCCGTGCTGCCTAATGCCTCTCAGGGAAAAAACGTTCGCATAGCATATTCTATTCAATTTAAAAGAAGAGTATACTGTTATTTTTTTCTATCTCTTTCTTTGTTTGACTCTCCAATCAGTGATACCACTTTGTGTTCTTGGTTTTTCTATTAGCTCTGGTGAATAGAAATGTTTAATAATGGTAAAATGTAGATATAGATCATCTTTAATATCGTCTATCACATTGATTCATATGATATCTTTTGATAAAGTATATAATATGGAATATTTTATGGAAACATCTAAGTATTTACCTGGTGTTTAATAGTAATAACCAAGCAATTGTCAGAATGGCATGGGAGGATGGGGTGTCTGGTCCTATCCCACAGACAACTAAAGGATCTTCTCTAACCCAGCAACTCACAGGGAATAAAAAAATCCTTTCATGGTGACTCTATACTTATAAAAGATTTGTTTCTGATGACAGGGACAAGGACACTTTTTATTTGTCAGTGATACTCAGATATAGACACACCTGAAGGAGACTGAAGGGACAACCATTAAGGTAGTGGATGAGTAAGGCAGCTTCTATGGTATGATGGGATCAATAAAACAGCTTTGCTACAGAGGTAGGCAAAATGTCATCTGGTCACATTTCCTGAGTTGTGACTTACAGTGAGTAGCTTAGGAGCTCCAAACTGAAAGTCAGTATTGTGTGCTGCTAACAGGATAAACATAATTTACTGCTAAAAATTGAGATACCTATGAGATTTAGAATATTATACGAACAGTTAGACAGGGATAAAAGGGTTAAACATAGTCTCTTAGGAACAAACGAGGCTACATCATCTTCTAAAAATTTTGAATTTGAAATTATAGGACAATGAGTAAATATTTACATTCTACCATTATTGCCTGTGAACTTTGACAAAGTTACTTAATAATCTGTGTTAGATTCTTATGCACACATACAATGAAACAACTAACTTCACAGTGTTACTTTTGTGCAACTAAAATGTGCTAATGTTTACACAGTGCCTAGCCCTAGGAACTGGGCAGTAGTTGAGGCCTTAATGTGTATAGACTCATATCTCAATATTAATGAAGTAGGCTTTGAAGACTGACCACCTAGGTTTTGCCACCTGCTCTGCTAAATACTAGCTGTATAACTTTGGGCAGCTTTGTTGCCTAAGTTTCCTTTATCTGTAATATTGGAATACAGTAGTAAAATTGATCTTAGAGCATTGTTATGGGAATTAAATAAGTACACACACATGCACACACACACACATATGACATTTAGTAGATTACCTTATCGATGGTAAACATTATTATTGTTACTTAAAATCCCTTAAAATATTTTTAGTGAGTATATTGGTACACTGGCCATTAAGTGTTTTGGCTACAAGAAATAAAAAAGGATTTTTAAAAAAGGAAGAAGAAAGGAATAATGTCATAAACAAATGAAAGTTATTAATTGTATTTTTAGATTACAATGTATATTAAGCAAAAGTAGACAATTATCTCTCTTCCAGTGTTCTAGAAAAAAATATTTATAAAAAACCTATTTTTTCATGTCTTCACAAAGTTCCTAATTATTATTTATGCAAAGTTATTTCAAACCATGAAAGAATGTGGGAAGTCAGGTTGACATTTCTAAAACCAAAATTACAGTGTTTAAAGATCATCTAATTTTTTCCAGCTTGATTTTTATTTCTCTTGACAAACTGATTTATTAAAAATATACAGATATATCCTCACCTTTGATACAAATCTAGCAAAGGAAAGTTACTTAGGAATTCTGAGCCCTCCTTACATCATTCCAGAATTTAAAAATTTCAAACTCTTTACAGGAAAAAAAATGTTGACAAGAGAAATATGACTAGTGCTAACTTTACACAGGGATATAGGTGACCAGCTTAATAATTCATCAGTAATTAAAGCCAAAGATAAAAATCAACTTATAAAAATTGTCATGGAAACACTCCAGGTAGTCCAACTTTGGGACACTTCGTGTAAATGAAAATAAGACAACAATCAGGTACCAAAGTTCTACAAGGGCAGAAACTTTAGCTCTGTTTTGCTCACTACTGAATTCCCACCATCTATAATAGAGTCTGTCATATTGGGGCAGCCACAAACATTGGTGAAATGAATAAATTTTTATCCAACAGACATGCAGAAACTTAAAATTGATAATATTAAATGTTAGCAAAATATATACAGCTGGAAGGAGTGTAAATTGATGTAGTCATATTGGTAGACACCCCTTCAGTCATTAAAATTAAAAATGTCCTCTATTGAAAAAATGCACTTAATGATTTTCTACCCTAAAGACCAACTTGCTCACCTCTTCAAGGATATTTGTTTAATTTAAGGTTTATTAAATGAAAAATAAAAGTAATAATCATGATTTCAAAATGGCAAATGCTTTTGCATTTTTAGAATTGCCTTGAGCTATATGATTTTAAAGAATTTAGGAACACTATAATAAAATTCTCAAGCAGCTTATTTTTTTATAGGATACATTATGAATTATTCAATTATGATGCTTATTTTTAAGGCAGTGATTTTTTTTCAGAATCCTACTTTTTAGTGGAAAAAAAGATATCATTACAGAAGATGTTTACAATTCCACCAGTTATATCCCCTCTTCAAATTAAACCTAAATAATAGCATGTAACATGCCTTAATCATTCTCAAATTAAAGCATGCATTGTCATCTCAAGGAAACATTTTAAAATCCTTTATACCAGTGGTACTCAATTTGAGATAGAGAGCTATATTCCTTTTCATGTTATAAGGTTAGTTTTTTACTGTGTGGGCTGAGGGGTGGTGATTTTTCCCAAAAATTTCTTCCTTTGCCTGTGAGACCCATTGCACTATGGGAAGGGGCTCGACTGTTATTGGCGTATATGAAGGCTACTGATTTGTGTGCATTGATTTTGTATTCTGAGACATTGCTGAATTCATTTATCAATTCCAGTAGTCTCTTGGTTGAATCTTTGGGGTTTTCTAGATATAATATCATATCATCAGCGAAGAGTGAAAGTTTGATCTCTTCTGCCCCTGTCTGGACACCCCTGATTCCTCTTTCTTGTCTGATTGCTCTGTCAAGGACTTCCAACATTATGTTGAATAGAAGTGGAGATAGTGGGCAACCTTGTCTGGTTCCAGTTTTAAGTGGGAATGCTTGCAATTTTTCCCCATTCAGTATGATGTTGGCTGAGGGTTTATCGTACATGGCTTTAATAACTTTGAGCTATCAGCCACCTATGCCTATTTTGTTAAGTGTTCATATCATAAAAGGGTGCTGAATTTTGTCAAATTCCTTTTTTGTGTCTATAGAGAGGATCATATGGTCTTTTTCTTCCTTTTATTTATATGGTGAATTACAGTTATAGATTTTCATATAATGAACCATCCTTGCATCTCTGGGATGAAGCCCACCTGGTCATGATCAATTATTTTTCTGATGTGCAGTTGAATTCGGTTTGCTGGGATTTTATTGAGAATTTTTGCATCTATATTCATAAGGGATATTAGTCTGTAGTTTTCTTTTCTTGTTGTGTCTTTTCCTGGCTTTGGTATCAAGGTGATATCGGCTTTGTAGAATGAGTTGGGAAGGATTCCATCCTTCTCAATGTTGTGGAATGATTTCTGCAGTATAGGTACCAGTTCTTCTTTGTAGGTTTGGTAGAATTCTGGTGAACCTATCTGGTCTGGGACTTTTTTTTATTGCAAGATTTTGTATTGCTGCTTCAATTTTGGTGCTTGATATTGGTCTGTTCAAGAATTCTGTTTCTTCCTGATTGAGCCTAGAAATGTTGTGTGCTTCTAAGAATTTGTCCATTTCCTCCACCTTTACAAGCTTTTGGGCATAGAGATTTTTATAGTATTCAAAGATGATGTTTTGTTTTTCCATGATAACAGTTGCAACTTCTCCTTTTTCATTTCTAATTGAGCTTATTAGAGTTCTTTCCTTTCTGCTTCTGGTCAACCTAGCAAGGGACCTGTCTATTTTGTTTATCTTTTCAAAGAATCAACTTTTTGTTTTATTAATCTTATGTATAGTTCTTTTGTTCTCGATTTCATTTAGTTCTGCTCTGATCTTGGTTATTTCTTTTCTTCTGCTGGGTTCAGGATTGGTTTGCTCTTCCTTTTCCAATTCCTTAAGATGGTTCATTAGTTTGTTGATTTGTCATATTTCTGTCTTTTGGATGTGGGCATTTGAGGTGATAAGTTTTCCTCTCAGGACTGCTTTTGCTGTATCCCACAGATTTTGATAACTTGTGTCCCCATTATCATTTAGTTTGAAGAATCTTTTGATTTCCATCTGAATCTCCTCCTTGACCGAATAGTCATTCAGCAACAGATTGTTTAATTTCCATATTTTTGTGTAGAGATGAGTGTTTCTGTTTGAATTGATTTCTAGTATTATTCCACTGTGGTCTGAGAAAATACATGGTATAATTTCTATTTTTTAAAATTTGTTGAGATTTGTTTCATGGCCTACAATGTGATCTATTTTAGGGAAAGTTCCAGGAGCTGATGAGAAGAATGTATATTCAGTGTTGTTTGGGCAGAATGTTCTGTTAGACCCAATTGTTCTAGAGTTCTATATATGTCCACTGTTTCTTTGCTTATTTTCTGCTTGGAGGATCTGCCCAGTCCTGTCAGTGGGTTATTGAAGTCTGGCTATTATGGCATTGCTATTTATTATGTTGTCTAGATCTAGCAGGATTTGCTTTTATGCATGTGGGCCCTCCTGAGCTTGGTGCATAAATATTTAATTGTTATGTCTTCTTGTTGGATTTTTCCCTTCACCACTATATAGTGACCATCTTTGTCTTTCTTTACTGTTGTTGTTTTAAAGTTTATGTTATCTGACATAAGAATGGCTACCCCAGCTTTCTATTGGTTTCCATTTGCCTGGAAAATTGTTTTCCATCCCTTCACCTTGAGTCTGAATGAGTCATTGTGTGTAAGATGCATTTCCTGGAGACAAGAGATACTTGGCTTGTATTTTTTTATCCATTCAGCCAGCCTATGTCTCTTCAATGGACAATTCAAGCCATTTATATTTATTGAGAGAATTGATATTTGGGGTGAATTTCTGTTCTTCCTGTTGTGTAGACTCTTATTGTTTTGTTTTACCTCTCAAGCCATTGTGGAATCAGGGTCCTGGACTTTAGCTTTTGGGTGATTTTACACTGGTGGGTGTTTATTGTGCTGGTCAGTGTATAATGCAGGTTTGCATACTTCCTGCAGGGCAGGTCTGGTCTTCGCAGATTCCATCAGTGATTGTTTGTCTTGGAAAGTCTTTATTTCTCCCTCATATAAGAAGCTTAGTTTTGAAGGATAAAGAATTCTAGGTTGGCCATTATTCTGTTTTAGAAGACTGAGAATGGGTCCCCAGTCCCTTTTGGCTTGTAAGGTTTCAGTTGAGAAATCTGCAGTTAGTCTGATAGGTTTTCCTTTGTAGGTTACTTGTTGTTTTTGCGTTATTGCTCGAAGGAGTGCCTCTTTCATGTTTACTTTGGCCAGCTTAATAACTATGTGGCATGGTGATTGCCTTTTCACATTGAGTCTCCCAGTAGTCCTGTATGCTTCTTGTACCTGGATATCGAGATTTCTGGATAGGCCATGGAAATTTTCCTCTATTATTTTTTCAAATAGATTTCCAGCCCTTGTGTATTTTCTTCTTTTCCCTCAGGGAGGCCTATAATGTGCTCCTTACATAATCCCACATTTCTTGTATGCTTTTATCATGTCTCTTGCTTCTGTGTTCTTTCTCTTTGACTGATTTGTTTAGCACATAGGAGTTATCTTCCAGCTCTGAGATTCTTTCCACTGCATGATACAGCTTATTCTTAAGGCTTTCCACTGTGTTTTGTAGTTCCTTGAATAACTCTTTCATTTCCAATATTTCTGGTTGGTTTTTCTGTAATACTTTGATTTCTTTAGAGAATTTTTCATTCATTTCCTGCATTGTTTTTGTGGCTTCTCTACGTTGGGTTTATATTTTCTCTTGAACGTCATTGAGCTTTCTTAACAATCCATATTCGAAATTCTTCATCTGTCATTTTACCCATTTCATTTAAGTTGGTATCTGTTGCTAAGGAGCTAATGATTTCTTTTGGAGGTGACTTTTTGCTCTGATTTTTAATGGTTCCTGAGTTCTTTCACTGATTCTTTCTCATCTAGTCTCTTGGTCAAGAGCTGGGGGTGCTAAGGCTGGCTTATGGCCCTGTCTCCAAGATCTCAATGATCATTCCCTGACAGTGCCGGGGAGAGGAGCACTGGTCCTGTATTGCCTTAGGTGTGTTTTAGCAAGTTTGATGAACCTCTTGGGTTACCTCTGACCTGTTGTCTTCACCTCATCCCAGTGAGTGTAGTGAGTTTTGTCCCCCAGCTTAAGCTCCAAGCTGGTGGATTGTACTTGTGCATATGAATCCACTACTCCCTAATAGCTTGAGATGGAAAGCCATATGTTTAGCTGTGGGGTTGTTCCCACTGTTGTTGATTGTAGTTTGCATGTAGAAGCCAGTTACCTAGGTAATCTGTTGTGCCTATGGTAGGCTCTGGTCCCTCAGGTGGGGTCTATGAGTGCCCCAAGTTTTAGCAGGGGCCTTGTAGCTCCCAGGAGTTGCTCGACCCTGATGCCCCTGAGGTGGGGGGAGGAGCAACATAGCTCACAGATGGAGTGTGAGAGCTTGGGTGAGTGTGCTTCTATGTAGCTCAGAGGGTTCTTATTTGGCCACTAGGGGGAGCCACTGATATGGAGTTCAGGTCTATCTCTCTGAGCTTGGAGGTCTGCTCCTGAAGGGAGGGACCAACTGGTGTAATTGCTGATGTTTCTAGCCAGGATTTTCCTTCCCTGTCCACAAACCCGGGCATTTTCCCCTCCAATCAGACCACCTGTGTTTCCTATCCACCCAAGATGGGCTCTTGAGCTTCCCTACAGTTCGCGTGTCTGACCCACTGGTGTGCATTTCTACATATCACTGGCAGATGGGGGATCTCCAATTGTGCACCCTTTTTCTGCCACTAAACCCCAAGGCAGGGTGGATGGAACTCTCTATCCTCAGTAGTCTCTGCTAGGGGGATGCTCCCACCAGGGGAATAGTGGCAGCTCAAGGAACTCTTGGATCAAGCTGAACTCCCTATTAAAGTGAATAGGGGTAGGGGCAGCTGCTCTGATTCATCCCATGGCACCTGAAGCATTTGGTTGCCATAGGAACCAGTTCTTATACAAATTGAGTCACTATGACACAGCAAACTTCAGTATGGCTGCTCTCCAAGGGTGGGGATGGGGACCCAGAGAGCAGCCACTAGGGCCAAGCACACAGGAGACGGCCAAAGCCGGGCAGGAAGTACTGGATGAAGAAGCTGCAAACTGTTTCCAACACACCAGGGTCCCACAGACACAGGTCAGCCACACAGAGAACACTGCTGTCCTTGTCCTACCTGGAGCCCACACAGGCAGTTGTCCATGGCCTCCAAAGGCATAGCCTGCGGCACTCACATGGGAGAGCCCCCAGGCTGGGGGTGGGGTGGAGCTAGAGACCTAGCTTTCAGTCAGCTTCAGGTGAGGGACCTTAAAGATGGCTGCCGGCTGCCGACCAGACCTGTAGAGCAGGTGTACACCAGGGTCCCAGAGGTACAGGCCAGCCTCTCAGAGAACGTGGCTTTCCTCTACCTGTGTGGAGTCCACAGAGGAAGATACCTGTGGCCTCCAAGGGTGTAGCTCACTGCTATCCATTCAACTCTTATGCTCTGATCCCACTGACTTCCAGGGGCAAGGTACTCATCTCCAAGTTCCAGCATACTGTCCCAGGAAGCTGTATCTCAGCCCAGTCCCACCCCAGCCCAGTGCAGTACTGACACAGTGCATCCAAGAGTTCAGTATAGCTCCCACTATTGTTTCCTTTCCACAGAGCCTGCTGTCTCGTGCAATGACTTTGCACCAACTCCAGGCTTATCCCTGTCTGAGTGGATGGGTGGTCTGTGGGGATGGTGAGTGTCCACCTGTGGGTCAGATCACAGTGCACTGACCTGGCAAGTGTGTCCTTCTCGTGCTCTGCTCTCTATTGTATTCCCTCGCTCTCTGATCTTTGTGAATGTATCTCCCTGTCACTTTTTTTCTTGCACTGAGTGTCCCACGCTGCTTCTCTGCAAATTCACAATGCTTTTTTGGAGTGAGCGATCCACATGTAGGCAGCCAACCATGTTCTTCACCTCCTCCCCTAGGAGTGGTGAGGTAGGAGGCCTCTACCAGACTGCCATTTTCAAAATTTGAAAAGTCATGATTTTTATATGCTCTAATGCAATATAATGCTAGTTATTTTTCAATATAAAGACCATTTAATTATTCAAATAAATAAATAAAAAGGTGATTGACAACTTAAAGTGAATTATGAAAGTGTTTTATTTTAAAATTATAATCATGAGGTATTTGAAAAATTACAGAAGTCTAAAAAGATGAATTCTAATTAAACTTATTTATTGATATTTACAAAAACCTTGTAAAATAACTGTTATAAAAGTTCAATTTCCTGGGAGGATATGTTAAGCAAGACCTATACTCTTATGCTAAACAGAAGTAACTTGATGAAATTAAATCCGTATGTTTCTATGGTATTAACAAAGAACATGAAAAACAACAAAGCCTTAATGAATTACATAGTAGAAAGAAGTAAAATGCTCACAAATTAGAGAGTCCTGGAAGTTAGTGGATTACGGAGGTGGGGAGTACCCTGGATAGAGTAACTATGCAGGGATGGTGGGGAACAAGTAGGCCTTGTATCTCATTGTGGACTTGTGAAACTGATTGGAGTCTAGAAAATTCCCAAATTCAAGAGTAGATTTCTTAGTCCAATAACCCTAACCACACCAGACATTTTTCAAGGAAACACCATTAAAAGAGAAGTTGGTAAGAGGGGAAAAGTGTAGGTAACCTTCAAAGGGCAAGACTCAGTGATTGAGAGTTGATATAATTACAAGGGAAATTTGAAATCCCAAATCAGCTGAATGTCACTGTAGGAGTGTAAATGATCAGTTACACCCCTCTACTCACATACCCCACGTTAAATCCCAGAGATGGAAGGACTTTAACTTTTTAAAAAGTAAACAAAACAAAACAAAATTATGCTTCAGTTTCTGATAAACTATTATATACAGAGTATATAGTATAATAAAAATTATGAAGAGACAGGGAATTTCAGGAGCTATATGGAAACATAAAATGTTACAGATGATCCTTGATTTACAATTTTTAGACTTACAATTTTTTATTTTATGATGGAATTATTGTGATGTATTAATTTTCTATATATATATGTATATGTGTATGTGCATGTGTATATATATACACATATATGTGTGTACATATACAAGGTCTGTTCGGAAAGTATCCAGCCATTGTTACTATAAAGAGAACAGTTTTTGCAACATCAATATAACTTGGCAGCCAAGGAGAGTGCACTGGAATGTGCATGCGTGAACAATGACGACTTCACTGTATTAGTGGGGCACTAGACACCATTGAGTGAGCATGTGCACTATGTAGCCATCATATTCAAAATGACTGAATGAGTAGAGCAAGGAATCTGCATCAAATTTTGCGTTATGCTTGAACATTCCTTCACAGAAAGTATTTGGATGATTCAGAAGGCTTTAGGGGATGATGCAATGACTGCAGCACAAATAAAAGTGTGGCACAAATGCTTCGAAGATGGTCAAGAATCTGTTGAAAGTGATCCACGTTCTGGAAGGCCTGCAACAAGCAGAACACCTGAGAATGTTGAACATGTACAGGTTAGGTTAAGAGACACTTGGAAAATGGTGTGAGGTCCCAAGGTGCCTACTTTGAAGGGGACTGAGGCATCATTGTCCTATGTATAATGTTTCTTATATCTTGTATCTTCTTCAATATATGTCTCTATTTTTCATATTATGTATATTACATGGCTGCATACTTTCTGGACAGACATATATATGGGGGGGAAGAGAGAGAGAGAAAGTACATGTCTTAGTCCATTAGGTCTGCTATAACAAAATGCCTTAGATTGGGTAATTGATAAACAATAAAAATTTATTGCTTACAGTTATTGAGGATAGGAAGTCCAAGATCAAAATGCCAGCAGATTCAGTGTCTGATGAAGGGCTTAATCTCTGCTCCATAGATATCACTTTGTTGCATCCACTAGGTGGAAGGGCAGAGGATAGGAATGCTGTGTCCTCAACATGGCAGAAAAGATGGAAATTTTTTAAACAATAGTCATTGAATAGTCAGCACAAATCCCAGTGGAGCGGTTCTATGACTAAGAGCCAGAAATTTGAGATATTGTCTCAACTCTACCTGCCTTGTATGAACTTCTTAATCAATTTATCTGAGCCTTTATTTTTTTCATCTATCAAATAGAAGTCTTAAACACACTTTGATTGTGAAGATCACATGAAAATACTTTGTATCTTATACATCGGGTGTAATTATATGAAGTAAGTAGAGCTTATGTTTTACATCAAAAAGCTATAAACATGTTCTTAGATTATGACATTAAATCTTTATGTGCTTTCCAATTATATTCCTAGAGAACGCATTTTCCCCTATCTTATTTGAAAATGGATCCTCCTTCAGTGGAATCTTAAGTTAAGGCATCCCCAGTCAGCATCTTGATTGCAACCCTGTGATATATTCTAAGCCAGCACTAAGCCTTGCAAATAGAGGCCCAGATTCTTACTTTACAGAAATTGTAAGATAATAAATGTTTGTTATTTTAACCTACAATGTTAGGGGACAATTGTTTATGTAGCAGTAGATAACTGTAAGTGAAGCGGTGCCATAACAAATACCTAAAAATGTAGATGAAGGCTACAAGTATTTTGAGGCATATGTAAAAGGAAATCTAAATTGCCTTGAACAGACTGTTAGTAGAAATCTGTTTTTGAGGTTGCTATCTAAAAATAAAGTAAGAAAAATGGCTAAAATAGTAAGTGTATTAGTCAGGATTCTCCAGAGATATAGAGCAATTTATTATAAGAACTGGTTCACATTATTATGGAGACCAGGAAGTCCCATGATCTGCAGTCTGAAAGCTATAGAACCAGAGAAGCCAGTGGTGTAATGCAGTCTGAATTTGAAGGCCTGAGAAGAGCAGGGCTTGGGTAGGGTCCAAAGGTTCAAGAACCAGGAGTGCCAATGTCCAAGGGCAGAAGAAGATGAGTATCCCAGATAAAAACAGAAATTTGCCCTTCCTTTGCCTTTTTCTTCTACACAAGCCCTCAATGGATTGGACGAGCCAACCTACATTAGTGAGAGAGACCTTTACTCAGTCTACTGGTTCAAATGCTGATCTCTTCCATAAAACCCTTCATAGATACACCCACGATAATGTTTTACAAGCTATTTGGGTATCTCTTAGCCCAGTCAAGTTGACATATCAAATCAACCATCACAGGAAGTGAGGAAAATAGAAAAATGTCACCAGAAACTGGAAAATAGGAATATCCTTCTGTTATGGAGTAGCAAAAAGTTTAAAAAAACTGTTGCCTGCAGTTATATGAAAGTTTAAAATACGTCTGATAGACTTGATAATCTGGCTAAGGGGATTTTCAAATATTAGATCTGCTACCTTTTTTTTTCTTGCTACTTAATGTAAAATATCATCAAATGTCTGTTTTAGAACTCTGAATCTGTATAATTGCCATGATATAGAAATGTGGATTTATTACTTCTTCAGATGAATATCAACTTGCATAGCTTTTTCACTGATCCACTGACCTGAATATCCTTTAGCAGAAAAAAAATAATGACAGACCTATTATAACAACCTGATTCAAAAGTCTGACCCCTACCCTTCACCCTTTCGACCTCTTTCAAATCCCTATTACCTGTTCCTACTTTTATTTTTATCACAAGCTTTAATCACCTTGTAATTTAAGTTCACTTATACAATGTGATTATTTGTTTTTAACTAACTCTTCTAGAATGTAAATTCATATTCACAAGAGCAGGATGTTTGTCTGTTATGTTCACTGATGTAGTCCAGTACCTAGAAACATAATTGGTACTTAATAAATAATTGTCGAATGAATGAATAAATATTTCTTCACCTTCAATATTTCCTAAGAGCTAATAATTGTTGTTCAACATATACTCTCTAAGAATATATTAGTTAAAGGAATTCAATACCTCTTAACCAACTGGTCCTGACCAAAATACCTACCTGTTTTCTGAATCTCACTTCACAGTTGAACTTCTCCCTATGAGGAAATTTTGAAGATAAGGAAGGCTCCTGACTACACTTTGGCAGGAATTTGACACAAGCAAATCTTCAGTGACTAATACTGAAGCTATATAAATCCAATTAACAGTTTTAAATTTGATATAGAAACATGTGATCAAAAAATGGTAAACAAATCACTATATATCTATTACGTAGATTCTATATTGTGAACAAATATTTGCTTCCTTGAAAAACCATCCTCTTCTAATAACATGAAATCCTGAATTCCTTCAACTGCCTAAATTCCCAGTGTGAGTTATCTCCATAACACCTTTTTTATTTTAGAAATTAGAAAACTACAAGGACTATAGTTGTAAGCTCCTCCTCATTACTCCACTGCAAATGGATGCAGTTCTGTTATTCTCAGCCAATGTGGCTATCAGGGATTTTGTTGTTTGCCTTGGCAAAAAACAAAAGCTTTGGATTTTTATTATCCAGCCAATCTTTGATAGTCTAGCTCACTCAAAACACACAGCAATGCATTTCTCCTCCACCTGCTGCTCATTTTTTCTAGTTACTGCCTAGGAACAGATTTGTCTTCAGCATGTAAACTAACACATTGTGATATTGAACACCAAGCTTTTGGTTTATTCCAAATAGTTCAGGAATACATTAAACTCTTTCAGTTCTTTGTCTGATAATTCCAGACAAAGTACTGAAGTACTTAGTATTAACTGAGTACTTAGTATTAGTTAAATGTCTAACAAATATTTAGCAGTATTCTGAATATTAATATTGTAATATAACATAATTAGGAAAAATTACATATTGATTGGTTTAAAGTGTTTGATATATCAGATACTTCAACAACATTATGTAACCCAGACACCTTCATATAATTCTAGGGAAGTAGTATTTGCACTTTTTGTTCCTAAATATTAATACTTATTTATGCATATTGGTTAAGTTTTAAACACTTAATTGAAGCTTCCTTTAGGTCACTAAAAATAATGTCTCCCTATGTAATTATTCATAGTGGTTATTTAATCTATGGATATTATATGATTTTGAACATTCTACAAGAGTGTTTTGTGTTATATTCATTTATTTTTTAGGTATTTATTTTAAAATAAACCTATTTCAGTTATTCATGTTTCCTACTATCTTGTTGGTTTTGTTTGGTTTCTTTTCATACTAAGCAGTCAAGCTCCTGGTAGTCAAATATAAAATCTCTTAATTTACTGGCCATATTAAGGAATTGTGGGTTCCTCAGAGTTCTGGTGTTCTTAAATAGAAATTTGTTATGACATTAATCTGCACATGCAAAGAGGTACGGGATTGATCAGTCTGTTGTGTTTGTGTATCTGTCTACATTTAATAGAAAATAATCTATAATTATTTATTTATTGTGAGTCACCTTATTATATAAAAGTTTATTATCAGAATATCTTAAAATATTTTTAATATGGTATCTAAAGATCAACTGAACATCTACCATTTCTCCCAAAACACCAATGAATTGACCAAAATGATTTTTTTTAATTTAAAGTAAAGAATTGTAATATCAAAAAGAGGTACCACCAGAAAGTCAACACATTTAAGAAGTTTATTGAAAATATGAAGCATATGGGAAGAAATCAACAGAAATATCAACTAGCCTCTACCAAATTTCCCTAGTTACCAGTGTAAGATGAGTGCCATAGAAATACAAGTGGGACACCAACAGCCTTCGCTATGCCATGATTATTAATTATCTGAATGGGTCGTTATTAATTTATCATGTTGAAATTTGAGGTAACCCTTTTAATAAAACCCTTCTTTTACATGCTAGTTTTATTGTTTAATAAAACATCTTTTAAAATGAATATTTGTAAGTATGGCTTATTCATAAGACCAAGTGATTTTCTGAATACCAGAATTAGTGAATATAGAATGTCTGATCCTACTGGTCTAATACACACCTCTCCTATATAGGAAAGGCCTTATCTCTAAGTTCACCTCCTTTCCATAAGTGATTGAAAGAATGTACATTCTCTAGGCATATCAGCTTCTAAAGACTGAAGTGTCTGGGTGATACATTCTTGATTTCTCTACCAACCTCCCCAATAACATAAGTCACTACATCAAGACAGTATACACAACCTAGTAGATGGTCAATATATTTATGTCAAGTTAATAATTTTATAATATTTAATATAATATTAAGTTAAGCATCTTAATTTTGGTCTCACAGGCTCACCAATGTTCTCCATGAATATATTAGTGTGTTTTTTATTGCAAAAACACTGAGGTGTTATTATTCCTAAATAATAGAGAAACTAGAGGTAGTTGAGCAAAAGAATAATATCATAGCTTAAGATTACCTTCTCTTTTGATCATTCACTTATATTGCAAAATGGCTGCAACATATCCAACCAACATATCCATGAATCAGAATATCTAAATACTGAAATGGAGGGAGAAGGATTCTATTTTTGCATGACTTTCTTTTATCAAAGACTACAATTTTTTTCTAGAAATATGATATATGACATTAACATATTCTCTTTGTTCATGTAGACCAAGATTTAATCACACATCTGTTATTCTAGCTGCAGAGATAGCAGGAAAAGTGAGTGCCTGGCATTTTCATATCTACAGTGGAAAGTGATCTCTTAGAAAGGAAAAAGTGTGGGAGGAGGGCTCTTTGCTAAACAAACACCAGTGCCTGTCACTGTCTATGTCTATTTTGTTTGTTAAAGCATTTATCTACAAGGGTATTGGGTATTTTTGCACCTAAAAAATATCATAATATATATATATCTAACAAACACACACATACACATATATTTGTAACATATTGAGAAATACATAAAACAAGCAAGCACATCATTTGATTGTCTGTCATTAGTGAGGAAGGTGTTATGGAATGAAAAGTACTATGAAAAAAAGAGACCTATATATTAATATTTGATTAGGAGACAGAGCCAACAAGAAGACTTCTAAGTGACTCTTTTGGGGAAAGCACTCATAAAAGTAGAGGAAAAAAAAAACGCTTTTGGCAAGAAGGAAAAAATAATGTGACCAGAGGGAAAATATCAAAGATATTTTTCTTCCCATGAAGAAGCCTGCAGACTTCTGGTGTTCTGTGAGTCAACTAGCCTGCAGGTCCCAGAGAGTCATGGATTATTATATTTGCAGAAAAAGCAGAGCCCCATAATGGAGTAAAGAGAAAATATCAAATGTCTGAGAGTAGTTATTAGAGATATAGAGACCCAAACACACAAAAAGGATATAAATGCCACCTGCTGAGTCATTATGAATAAAATATTTGAATTGGTACCCATAAGAAGCAAATACTTCAGGCTTTTGTAACTGTTTTGGATACTACAAAATAAATGAGCTACACGTGCAACATTTAATCCTGAACTTTCTCTTCTCCTATTGACAAATAAACTCTGTATCTAGCTTTAAATAGAGTTTGTTCTATTCTTTCCATTTCTGTGTTAAGTGTCTCCAAGACTACCTTTAGGCTTGATGACTCACTGGAGTGACTCACGGGACTTAGAAAAGCTACTACATTCATGATTATGTTTTATTACAGTGGAAGGATACACACTAAAATCAGCAAAGGGAAAAGATGTATGTGGTTTCAGGAGAAACCAAGCACAAGCTTTCAGTTGTTCACTCCCAATGAAGGTACAGTTAATTTTCTTAGCAAGGATGCATGACGACAAGTGGAAAGTATATCCCACTAGGGAAGTTCGTTTGAGCCTTGTTGTCCATGGTTTTAATTGGGGGTCATATGTGTAGGCCTGCCTGACCTGCATGACTGACCTCAGCTACTCAGACCTCAGGCCCCAGAGCAAAAACAGGCATTTGCCATAAATTGCACTGTTAGCATAAACTAATCAAAATGGTAACATTTGGCCCAAGTGTGCCTCAGGCATACAAAAACACTCTTACCAGGTAGACTATTCCAAGAACTCAGAGCTCAACTTTGAGGTCAGCCAAGGATCTGTCCTGAAGACAGGCCTTTCTGGGGAGTGTGCAAGATTTGACCAACGCAGTCCTGCTGAATTACCCCTTTCCTTTACGGCCCATCCCCCTATCCCATGGCCTAGGTTATCTTAGAACAAAATGATCGTATTTTTCTAAGCATCTATATTTATTTTAGCATTTACATAACAAATTAAGCAATAATATCAGCATGCATATTCGGAGTAGTCAGTGTGGGGTATAGACAGACTGAAAGAAACAACCAATCCATTCTATAAAACCATCACATATATTTTATATTTTGGTACTAATTTGATTACTTATTTCCCTTCCTTGTTCTGTAGTTACTTATACCTTAAGATAACCTTCTGAAGAACTATTAAGCATAGAAATTAGCTAGTGGTTAGCTAAATACAGGTTTTTCTCAGGCCAGCCACTTTCCATCAGTATTACTTTCTGAGGAGGCTTTAAATTGATCACCCAGTACATTTGATCATCCATATCAGTGTTATCATATGATTATGTAAATTTAGGGTACTTGAATCTTACCAACAATATCAGTTTTACACAATATGGTAGTATGCTTATGGTAAGTTTCTATTTCATTACAGAACAAATCAGTAAGATTTGCAGAGGTGTTTGTTATGTCTTCCCAACAAGATTGTCTATAATATATAGCAGATATTGTTAGGGGCCAGTGTCATAGTAATTGTCTACAATCAGTTATTTCTGGACTGTAAGTCGGTTGAGGACAAAGTCAGTCACACGGTCTTAGTTCACCGGCTCGTACTGAGACTCGTTTCCCCTGTACGTTATATAGGTCACCTCTGCATTGCCACAGCCCCCACATCTTCTCAATATCATGGAACAAGATGGCCACCTCAAGCAAGTGTGCCAGGATTTTCACTGGCTGGTTCTAATCACATTCCAATCCTGGAAAGTAGTTCTTTTGATGGGCTTTGGCATGCACTACTTTCATGTGTTCTTTAAATTCCCATAATGAATTCAATAGAGCCATGCCCCACACAGGCATTCTTTAAATAATCCAGTTTTTTTATTGCCCATCTGCCTAACCATATGGCCAGTCCATTGGCCACCACCCATGGGTCAGTATACACACCAACATCAGGCCTGTTACTGTTGTGTAATTATTCAGTCATTGCAACTCAGCAATTTAATAAGTTTAGTAATTTATTACTAACTTATTACCTTCTTCAGAGTGTTCTATTATTAGTTGGTGATAGTGTGGTGGCCTTCTACATGGAATGCTTTGCATCTACCTTAAAACTGCCATCTGCAAATCTAATGTTTTCTTGGTCAATTGAGTATTTTGTATTGTCACTTAGAGGAAAAGAGGCTATCTGCTCATTCATAAAATGATAACCTCCTTGCTTCCCTTCACAGAGGCATATTCCTATATAAGCTTTTTCCATTTTATTATGGAAATTTTCTGAGCACTGCCTTCATAATTATAGTGTTTATGACATAACTCAAGACATTATGGGCATTTCATGTTTCAAGGTTATTTTAAATTCTTCCATCATAAGGGCAGTTTCAATTAATGCCCAAAAACAAGCCCATAATTGTCTCTAAAATGGTATGTACCCTATCGATATGTTTTGAAATTTTCTGGTCCAAAATCCCAGTGTTTGCATCAAGGAGGTACTCACAAGCTTTTGCTTTAAAATTCTATTTGCATAAGTGCAAGTTGCAAATATTTCCAAATCAAATCTGAGTGTGGATCAACTCAGACATAGCTGCTGTTATTGAAGGCCACATTCGAAAAACAGCTTTCTTTTAGGTATTTCTGTAGATGGCATCTAGCAATGTCCCCAGATGTAGAACATGCATCCTCCCAAATCCAAAGAACTCAACCAGGCACTGTGCTTCTTGCTTAGTTACCAAGCTAAGACATGACAACAGTTTATCTTTAGCTGTCTGTTGAATGTCACAGGTGGCTCTTGCCCAAGTTATTCTTAAGAATTTCACCATTTGTGTGGCCTTTGGATTTTTGTTGGATTTATTAACCATCATCTGTTAGTTATGTATGTCACCACTGAATTTGTTAGTCCTAGCTTGCTTTTCAGGTTCTGATCTTATCATTTTATCATCAAGGTAAGATATGATCCCACTGGGGACCTTCATAAAGTACAAGCACCTTCTAACCAAATTATAACAGTAAACTGGCGAATTCAAATAACCTCAGGGATGATAGGGGAAATGCAAACTGTGATACTTCCCATTTGAAGGTAAACTGAAGTTTTCTCTTTTCCAAGTGTGAGATCAAGATAAAAGCATTCACAAGACCAGTCACTAAATACTAGTCTCCTTTAGATTGCATTTTTGTGTGTGTTGAAACCATGTTGAGGCAGGTTGGAGGGAAAGGAGGAGATGTTGGTCAAAGGGTACAAACTTTCAGTTATAAGATGAATAAGTTCTGAAGATCTAACATACAATGTGATGACTATAGTTAATAATACTGTATTATATACTGAAATTTGCTAAAAGAGTAGATCTTAAATGTTCTTATCTTCCCAGAGGTTGGTGGGTGGAGCTGAATTTCCCACACTTTCATATCTTAGTCCTTCTGTCATGGTGACCACCCTTGACCTGAGGCTATGAAGGTACCTAATGCTAAGTCATCTCATTAGCATAAACTCAGGTGTGATTAAAAAGGGCTTGTAATGAATAAAACAAGAAATTTCTATCACTCAGGAAATTACAAGTGTTTTGGGAGCTCTGTGCTAGGAACTGAGAATGAAGACCAAATATATATTTCTAATTATACAGATTCCATGAGCCATGGGCCACACTGGGCCATTGCAAAGAGAATTAGTTGGAACCAGCACTCCAACGTATAGCATATGAGTAGTAACAGTTGTAATCTCTTTTTACCCACAAGTTATCTGATTTTGTTTTAAATTTAAAAACTGTGTGGGCTTGGAAAATTTTATAGGTTTCCATTTAGCATGTTTAATTAATACTGTCCAATGGGTAAACACGTGCCTTCTGCTTTACAATGCTAGGTAGGGAAGTGTTCCCCAGTCAGATATAATATCCATCCCAATAATACATTTGGGTATAGGAGACACAATTACTTTTCATAACGTCTGTCCAGACATTCCTATTTTCATCCAAACATTCACTTTAGTCCCATCAACCATTTCACCCCCATATCCTGACAATCTATCTCCCATTAATATTTCACCAGTAAGTTTTGGAATCATAGTTAATTGTGATTCCATCACAAGAAACCTCAGAAAGTTTTCTTCTCCAATCATTGGCCATTTTGTTCATACATGTATATACGATCTTGTGTCCCCAGCTGGGGATGGGCCCCAAAACCATAACCCCTTTATCAATCCTCAACCTGATTTGCCAGACTATCAAAATTTTCATTTTTCTCTTTGCCTTCCAGTATTTTATATTCCTCCAAACTAGAGTATATATAGTAGATTTGTTTAGGACCCTTCAATATTAGGAAATAAGTACAGCATGACATCAGTCCATCCAACACTAGTGGTGCTGTATTGACAAATTGTCAATCAAACTCTGTTACATTCATCCCATTACTTAAAGATTTATATCCTCTATTATTCCTCCAAATAGATTTTCCAGCCCTTGTGTATTTTCTTCTTTGCCCTCAGAAATACACACACGTGCACACACACACACACAAAATATATATATATATATATATTTTTTTTTTAAAAGGCTTGCATCCCCCTGGGGTATAAGGCTTTTCATATTTTCTTGTGAATCCCTCTAATTTTCTGAGCATATGTAAGACTTATAAGCAGAAGCTGAAACAACCAATCTGATATGGCTTTTCAGACTGTTACTTGATTTTGCTCTAGTAAGATTGCATTGGGTGTCCATGAAATACAGCCCCCTTAATTGCCATATTTATCATGACCTGGATGAGGGGCATGTTAAGTGGATGAAAATCCTGCTCATCTGAAAGCCAGTCCAACATGGCTTGCACATAGCATATCAGCGGCCTCTTCTGTGGAGTTAAACTTCTCAGGGTAAACAAATCCAATCAACCAGACTAGCTGTCCCCTCAGGAATAACTTGATATATGTTAGGATTATGTGTATCTGTCTGTAATTGTTCAATAGTGAACTGTGGGTCCTGAATCAACTCAAACATGCTCCAACATTCTGAAGTTCCAACCTAAGGAAACTGATCCAAATGCAATCACTCTCACAATCCATTTAATTAAAAGCTCTTCGGGAAGCCAATATTTATGGATGCATATTAGAGATGCAATACATATTTGTTGAAAAATGAAGGATCTTTCATTTAATATAGCTTTCAGGTAATGATAGATAGAACAAAATAGTACTTTTCTTGCCTTGAAATATATTTTATAGTTATATCATGTGTAAAATATGAATTATTTTATGGCTTTATTTTTTTCTCTCTCCCTAAGTCAAGAGGTACAGATACTTATGAATATAAATTTAGATATAGACAGAGATATAATAAGAAACACATATTAATGCCAAGAAATATATAAGAAACAGGTATTAATTAAGAAGTTGGAACCTCAAATTATTGGGTGGTAATGTTTTTATTTTAAGAGATGAAATCAATTTCTGAACTCCAGTTGAAAAATAATTTTTTTTGGAAGGAACATGTGTATTTTGCATAATTGTTCCCATGAAAAGTTTGCTTTTTTCCCAGCTAAAAATTCAGATTTAAAATGCTCAATATCTAAACGTTATAGTTTTGTTTCCCCCTGAAAAGAATTATGCGTGAAATACTACTTGACTTGATTACATTGAGAAACAGGAATACGGCAAGAGAAACAAGAAGTCTTACCCTTCATTTATATTTCACTGGAGTTAAAACTAAGAGTTATTTGGCTTTTCCTTTGGTTTTTAATTTCTTTTATTATTTTGTTGTATATTTATTACTTATTCTTAAAATTTTAATAGGTTTTATCTTTACTGCATTGTGAGAAATTAATTATAGCAATATATCATCTCAAAAGTTGATCTGAGAATATTAAGGATAACAATTGTGCCAGTAATTGTTACTATCACGCAAGGTTTTTTTAACCAATACAGATACGGACATATTGGCAAAATATTCATTCCAGGATGGAAGAACGCAGTAATAGCCTGTAAAAAAATATAAGACAGGCAGATATCAACAAAGAAACTTGACTGTAAATTAACCTTCTTTAACCTTCTCCACACTATACTCCCCTCCCCGCTACCCTTTCCTGCCTCTTGTAACCATCATTCTGCTATCTCCATGAGATCAATTGTTTTAATTTTTAGCTTCCGCATATGAGTGAGAACATGTGAAATTTGTTTTTCTGTGCTTGTCTTATTTCACTTAACATAATGTCCTCCAGTTCCAACCATGTTGTTTCAAATGACCAGATTTTATTCTTTTTCATGGCTGAATATTCCACTGTGTGTATATACCACATTTTATTTATACATTCATCCATTGATGGACACTTAGGTTGATTCCAAACTTGGCTGAGAAGGTTTTCCAGGTATTCAAAGGGAATTAAGTATTGTGATCTAAGTCTTTGGTCACTGCAGCCATATCAGGGGGCTCCCCAAGCACAATAACACTGCAGCTCTTGCAGACTCCTGGTGGTACTGCCTTTCTTAGTGGGATGATTTTTGGATCTTATGAAGTTGCTTTCTTGCTGGGACGGTTGTTCAATTTGCTGTTCCTGCAGAGGGACGATCACTAGAAGGTTTTATTTGCCCATCTTGATCCGCACCTAACTTCTAACCTAATATATTTTTCATCTAAAATATTATTAATTTCATCTATTTTAATTTTGGTCCTTTTAAAATCCTATATTTCTGTACATTTTTAACATGTGAAATACAATTATAATAATTCTTTTAATGTCCTTTTATGTTAATCTACCTCATTCTAAGTTCTGGTTCTATTTTGATTGATTGAAGTTTTTCACCACATTTTTTTTCTTTGTACTTCTAATAATTGTTGGTTGCCGGACATTGGGTATTTTACATTTTTGGGTGATGGAAATTTTTATTTTACTATGAGTATTTTTGATTTGCTCTGGGACTCAGTTAGGTTATTAGAAACTGATTCAAGTCAGTAGCAGGTGTAGTGCAATTGTTGGGCTCACCTCATTTGTTTCCCATCTTTCTAGGAACATTGTTCCTCATTGCCTGATTTTAGGTATCTTGAAAATTTTTGCTTCATATATCATAGTACATATGTTTGTTGTTTTTATTTGTATTAGGGGAGGGAGTAAATATGGACTCTGTTGCTCCATATTAGCTAGAAATGAAAGTTCTCTTTTTATCTTTTTTATTTTTTTACAGAAAGGTATATTATTATCCCACTACTACTGTAGCAAGCCACTACAAATTTGTTGATTTAAACAATAAAATCTTACCACCTTATATTTCTGTAGGATAAAAGTAAAATATAGGTTTCACCAGACTAAAATCAACCTTAGGCAAGGATATGTTCCTTTCTGGATGCTATAGGAGAGGATACATTACCTTGCCTTTTCCAGCTTCTAGAGGTGACCTGCATCCCTTAGTTCATCATCTCTTTTTTCCATATTGAAAGACATCAACACTGGGCCAAGGTCTCCTCACATAGCATAACTCTGATGTTGCTTCCATCTTCACATCTACTTCTCTGACCCTAACTCTCCTTCTTCCTCCCTCTTCCACTGTTAATGACCCTTGTGATTAAACTGTGCCCACCAAGATAATCCAGGATAATTTTTCTATCTTATTATTAGTAAGCTTAATTCCATATAAAGCTTTAATTTCCCTTTGCTACTTAATATAACATAATGACAGCTTCCAGGGATTTGGATGTAGGCATCTTTGAGGGAGCTATTATTTTGCTTACCTTAACAACCTACATAGTTCTTGCTCTTCTAATACATTATTAAAATCTCCACCTTTAATAGAAGAGTCTGTACATTCTATATTTAATCTAATTATTTATATAGTTGATATGTTAGTTTATAATCTTACTTGTTTTCAATTTTCCACTGTTATATTTTCCACTCTTTCTGCCTTTCAAAAATGTACTTTAATTTTATTTATTTATTTCAATGTGATACTATATATAGCTTTGATTTTGTTTCTTTCATTAATTTACTTATTTTAGTTATTGCATCTTTTATATCAGCCATTTTTCCTCCTCTATATATGTTACATTTTAAATACTAATTTATTGAGTATCTGGATTTTTTTGTGTTCACTTAGAGTGCTTTGATTTTTGTTTTAGCAGAAAATTTAGTTGCATGTATATCAGCTTGATGTATTCAAGTCTCATTTTTAAGCTTTGTTTTCTGGCATGACTAGTGAGATTCTTTCCTTGAGCAAGATTAGTCCTACTTTTTTTTATTGTGGTAAGAAAAATTAACATGAGATCTATCATCTTAACAAACTTTTAATTGCACAACATAATGTTATTGTGTTAACTATAAGCACAATGTTGTATAACAGATCTTTATAATTTATTCATTTTACATAACTGAAATTTTGTGACTGTTGAATAGCAAATTCCTATTTTCTCTCTCCCCCTAGTTTCTGGAAACTACTATTCTACCCTCTGTTTCTAAGAGTTCAACTAGTTTAGATACCTCATATAAATAGAATAATGTAGTATTTGTTCTGTGACTTGCTATTTCACTTAGCATAATGTTCTCTAGGATCATCCATATTGTACATATAGCACGATTGCCTTCTTTTTATTATTAATTAATTAATTTATTTTTGAGACAAAGTCTTGCTCTGGTGCCTGGGCCACAGTGTTGTGGTGTCAGCTTAGCTTATAGCAGCCTCAAACTACTGGTCTCAAGCAATCCTCCTGCCTCAGCATCCCGAAGAGCTGGGACTACAGGTGCGCACCACCAAGCCAGGCTAATTTTTTCTATTTTTAGTAAAGACAGGGTCTGCTCTTGCTCAGGCTGGTCTCTAACTCCTGACCTCAAGTGATCCTCCTGCCTCTGCCTCCCAGAGTGAGCCATCGTGCCCAGCCGCCTTCTTTTTATTAAGATAAAGCTGAATATTGTTCTGTAGTATGTGTATGCCCCATTTATTTTATCCATTCATCCATCAGTAGATATTATGTTATTTCCATATCTTGGCTGTTATGAATAATGCTGCAATGAACATGGGTGGAAATGCACATGTCTCTTTAGAATATTGATTTGAATTCTTTTGGACATATATCCAGAACTGGCATTTGTGGATAATGTGGTAGTTCTATTTTTAATTTTTTGAGGAATCTCTATGCGTTTTCCAGAGTGGTTGCACAATTTTACATTTCCATCACCAGTGTATGAGTGTTCCAAATTCTCCACATTCTTGTTAACACTTACCTTTTTTAAAAAAATATCTATCCTAACAAGTATGTAATGATATCTTATTGTTTATTTGAATGTCTTTGATGACTAGTGAAGTTGAGTGTATTTTCATATAGCTATCAGCCATTTGAATTACTTATTTGGAGAAATGTCTATTCAAGTCTTTTGCCAATTTTGTAATAGGGTTATGTGGGGGTTTTTTGCTATTGAGTTGTAAGAGTTCCTTATATATTTTGGATATTGACCCATTATACATATGATTTAAAAATATTTTGTTCCATTATGTAGGTTTCCTTTTCATTTTGTTGATTATTTCCCTTGCTGTCCAAAAGCTTTTTAGTTTGATGGATTCCCATTTTTACCATTTTTGGCTGTGCTTTGGCTGTCAATCTAAGACATTATTGCTAAAATAAATGTCATGAAGTTTTTCCCCTATGTTAATTTTTAGGGGCTTTACAGTTTCAGGTCTTACGTTTAAGTCTTTAATGCATTTTGAGTTGATATCTATATATTGTATAAGATAAGGGTACAATTTCCTTCTTTTACATGGGGATATCCAAGTTCCCGACGTCATTTGTTTAAGACACTATTTTTCCCCATATATATTCTTGGCATCATTATCAAAGATCAGTTGACTATATGTGTGAGTTTATTTCTGGGTTTTCTAGTCTGTTTCACTGATTTATGTACCTGTTTTTATGTCAGTACCATACTGTTCTTATTACTGCAACTTTGTAGTATATTTTGAAATCAGGAAATGAGACACCTCTAGCCTTGTTTTTTTTGCTCAATATTTCTTTGGCTATTTGAGGTCTTTTATCATTCCATATGAATTTTAAAAATGCTTTTCTGTCTTTCTGTAAAAAATATCATTGAGGTTCTGGTAGAAGAATGTGCGGAAGATTGAAACAGGATCCATATTTCTCACCACTCACAAATATTAATTCAAGATGGAGAAATGACTTAAATGTAAGGCATGAAACCATAAGAATTCTAGAAGAAAATGTATGAAAAACTCTTCCAGATATCAGTATAGGCAATGAATTTATGACTAAGACCCCAATGGCAATACAGCAACAACAAAAACAAAAAAAATGGGACTTGATCAAATTAAAAAGCTTCTACACAGCAAAGGAAATAATCAGCAGAGCAAATAGACAATCTACAGAATGGGAGAAAATATTAGCAAGCTATAGATCCAAGAGAGGGCTAATAAATAGAATCTACAAAGAACTCAAACAAGTCAGCAAGAAAAAAACAAACAACCCTATGATAAAGTGGGCAAAAGACATAAACAGAGGCTTTTCAAAAGAAAACAGACAAATGGCCAATAAACATATGAAAAAATGTTCAACATCACTAATCATTAGGAAAATGCAAATTAAAACCACAATGAGATATCACCTTACCCCACTTGGAATGTCTTTTATTAAAAAGTCCAAAAACAATAGATTCTGGTGTGGATGCAGAGAGAAAGGAATGCTTATACCCTGTTGGTGGGACTGCAAATTAGTTCAACCTTTATGGAAAACAGTATGGCAATTCCTCAAAGAACTAAAAGCAGACCTGCCGTTCTATACAGCAATCCCACTACTGCTAATTTATCCAAAGGAAAAGAAGTCACTTTCTCTTGCCTGCACCATGGTCTGGAAAGTGCCTTAGGCAGTAAGTGAAGTGACTGTAGAACTTATCTTTTTTATTTCCAATCTCTCATATTACAGTTTTTCTCTGTTTTATAATGTTAAAAATAGTGTTTTTATTATTTTTTAGGTTTTTTTGTATACTGAGGAGGGAAAGTCCTATAGCAGTAGCAGTCATGCCATTATGAACAAAAGTAGAATTATCTTCCTATTAATTTTTTTATTAATAATACATCATTTAGCCATTTGTTCCATCTTATCATCCTTCCAGTGTTTTCTGGTATAGTGAAAATTATACCAGAAATTTTCTGGTATGGTGAAAATTCTCATAGTTTTTTTGTGTTCCAATGATATTTTCAGTAAGTTGTGTTGCCTCACAGAATGTTTACATGTATCTTTTAAAAAATTTGTTGCCAGTGGATCCCAAATACAAAGGTAGAATTGTCTATATGTTTATATGTTATCTGTCTTTAGATTAGCTCTGATGTCATTAGTGTTTGATAAACAAAATGTATAACAGTTTATATAGCCAATTCCTATCTAACATAAAAATGTTGAAGTTTTAAAATGCCTGCATTTTATTACTAACTGGCACATTATGCAAAAGCCTATGTTGTCATGATATTAATTAAAAGTAAAATGGAATAGAAGAGGTTTCAAAGTAAAGATGATGGCTTTGAAAAACAGATAACTATACTGTAGTCATTTATTTGATAATGATTTTTAAAGTGCTCTTTTAATAGCATGCTTCCACCTATCTCTGAGTTTCAATTGACGCTAATCTAATCTACTGATTATTTTGAAAGCAAGACTGATGTTACTTCTTAAGGAATAGAAGTAGTTAATCATCCTGCAGCAATGAAGCATAGATTTGGAAAACATTTCCCGTTTTGTTATTTTTCCCAAGAGAGCTTGCAGATGCACACAGAAAACGGCAGTAAAATGTCTACTGAAATATTTATTGAAATAAATGTCAAAAATAAAATATTATATTAGGAGGTGAATGAATGTAATGCAAGTAATAACACTGATTTTTCAATTAAAAAGAACTATTTAAAGATTTTCAAAATAGAACTTTCCCAAGCATATTTCCTTAATAATTCCTCAGTAGGAATTATCCAACATCTTTGGAGAGTTTTCCCTAATATGACAATTTTTAAATGCTCCCTAAAATTAAAGAAGTGAAAATGTGAATTAGAGCAGAAAGACGTAAGGCCTGTAAGTAAATAAGCCTAGAAGGAATAGAATAGAGTAAAATAGAATAGAATAGAAAGCATGGAATAAATAAATTCAAAGAATGACACTAAAAAAACGAATAATGTAAGAAAATTTCACAGAACTGGAAAAAGTCACAGTCCTATTATCAAAAGGGACACTGAATACTAAGAGTAGACCAAGAAAAAACATTAAGTTTCAGAATGCCCAAGATGAAGAAAAAAAGCAGGCTAAAATACGAAGTAGATAATAGGCTTCTTTCAACAATAGAGTAAGATTAATAACAAATAAAAACTAAGTTCCTTGACACCTTTTCTAATATCTTTCTTGATTATTGAAATATTATGTTCTCCTTCCTTAATTTCAATGTTATCTTTACTTTTTCCTGGCAAACACATTTTTTAAAATGTTTTAGACACAGAATTACTAACTAAACACAAAATTGTGTTAGATCATTTCACAAAGACCATTTATTTGATTTATTTAGCTTCTTTACATGAAATCCAGAGCTTTCAGGGAGTTCACTGAAAGAAACAACCACTCCAGCCTTCCTCAGCAAAACTACATAATGCTTTAGAAACAGATAATTTACTTTTGTAGTTTTTGCTATAACATGCTCAAATAGGGTTTCAGCAAAAGTGACGTTATTGTCTAAGGCATAACATCATATGGAATGTATACTTCTTTGTCTTCAATTAATTCAGATTTTCACTCTAATAAAATCTCATAGTTGGCACCTTTTCTGGCCTCTAACAATATCTGTTACAGAACACTGGTAGAACTAGGTGTATTCAGAAATCGCATGACTTGTCTGTAGGAGAGCTCTGATATCTTCCAGGTTGCCAATTCAACAAACTGTAGGAAACTATCCATGCTAGGTTTGTAAACTGCAAGCTGATTTGCTAATATTTATGCCATGATGCTTATTTTATCAACTGCAAACTCAAGAACTCTTCTATCATATTTAAAAATCATAACACTGCAAAAATTACTACCAGTCCATTGTTAGATTTCCTGAAGAATTCTCTTATTGTTCTTTATTTCTGCAAAAGCAATGGTATTGGGGAAAACTATATATGAAACACTAGATAAAGCTAAGAGTCCATTTCCATCTTTTGAATTTACATATACTTTCTACAGACTCTTAAGGCATAAATCTGAATAACACATGTGACTACTATCGTAGAAAAAAATCCACCTCATTTTAAAGATTTCCTTTAGCATTGTGAGATTTTATTACAATGTCTTTGTTTCTAGGTTTCATTATTATTAGTTTAAAAATGGGCTTCCAATAAAATTTTCTTCTTAAACTCAAATCAAAAATGATTTAGGATAGCCTATTACAAATAACCATGGGTTATTGATAATTACTAATTCCTATTATATTAGTATTTTGTATGTCCATAGTCTGTATAAATTGTGATGTAATGTTGATTTATCTTTGAATACTTTATATTATAATTATTTATAACCATTAAGTGTTATAAAAATAAATTTATTTAGTATCCATATTTACATTTTTATAAATTATATTAAACTTGTTAATTGTGTTACATAAGCCCCTATATTTTTCTTCAATTTTAATAAATTGAGAAGGGAAGATCTAAAATTAGTACATTGTCTAGCAGCAATAATTTTATTCAGATAATTTACAAAAAAATTATTCATATTTTTCATCTTACTTTTCGGTGATTTTTACATTATTTTTTATTGCAAAATATTAAAGGGGTACAAAAGTTTTTGTTACGTGGAAAAATTGCATAGTGCTGAAGTCAGGGTTTTTACTGTGCCCATCACCACAATAGTGTTCAATGTCCCTGATAGGTAAGTTTTTATTCATCACTCCCCCTCCCCATTTCTTGGTTTCCACTACCTTTATAGCTTCTTGTTGCACTGTGTACCCATTGTTTAGCTCCCATGTATCAATGAGAACATGTGGTGTTTGTTTTTCCATTCCTGAGATATTTTATCTAGGATAATAGTCTCCAGTTCCATACAAGTTGCCACAAAAGATATTATTTCATTCCTTTTTATGTCTAAGTAGTACTCCGTGGCACGCGTGTGTGTGTGTGTGTGTGTGTATACATTTTTTATCCACTCATGAATTGGAGGGCACTTAGGTTGATTCCACATCTTTGCAATTGTGAATTACGCTGTGATCAACGTTTGAGTGCAGGTGTCTTTTTGATAAAATGACTTTTTTCCTTTGGGTGGATACCTGGTAGTAGGATTGTTGAATCAAATGATAAATCTAAATTTATTTCTGTGAGGAATCTTCATACTGTTTTCCATAGAGATTAAACTAATTTGCAGTACCACCAACAGTATGCAAGCATTCTTTTTTCTCCACATCCAATCCAGCATCTTTTTTTTTTAACTTTTTCATTATTGCCATTCTGAAAAGGGTAAGATGGTATCTCATTGTTGATTTAATTTGCATTTCCCTGATGATAATGATGCTGAGAATTTTTTAATATGTTTGTTGGCCATTTGTCTATCATCTTTTGAAAAATTTCAGTTCATATCTTTTGCCCATTTTTTGATAGAGTTATTTGTTTTTTTCCTGCCTGTTTATTTGAGTACTTTGTAGATTCTGGGCATTAGTCCTTTGTCAGCCATGTAACTTGCAAATATTTTCTCCCATTCTGTAGGTTGTCTATTCAATCTGTTGATTATTTCCTTTGCTGTGCAGAAGGTTTATAATTTAATTAAGCCCCATTTATTTATTTTTGCTGTTGCTGTAATTGCCATTGGGGTCTTAGTCATAAATTCTTTGCCTAAGCCAATGTCTAGAAGTGCATTTCCTATATTTTCTTCTAGAATTTTTGTGGTTACCTATCTTACATTTAAGTCTTTTATCCACCTTGAATTAATTTTTGTGTGTGGTGAGAGATAGGGGTCCTGTTTCATTCTTCTTCATGTGGCTATCCAATTTTCCCAGCACCATTTATACACTAGGGCTTTCTTTTCCCAGTGTATGTTGTTGTCTGGTTTGTTGAAGATCAGTTAGTTAGCTATATGGTTTTATTTATAGGTTCTCTAATCTATTCCACTAGTAGTATATGTCTCTACTTTTATACCAGTATCATGCTATTTTGGTATTATGTCATCATAGCATAATTTGAAGTTAGGTAATGTGATGCCTTCAGATTTATTGCTTATCCTTGAGATTGCTTTGGCTATTTGAGCTCTTTGTGGGTTCCAAATGAAGCTAAGAATTATTTATTCTAGATGTGTGAAATATGACATTGGTATTTTGATGGGGATTGCACTGAATCTGTATATCACTTTGGGCAGTAAGGACATGTTAATGGTGTTGATTCTACCAATCCATGAGCATGGGATGTTTTTCCATTTGTTTGTGTCATCTATAATTTCTTTCATCAGTGTTTTGTAGTTCTCCTTGTAGAGGTCTTGCAGCTTGTTGGTTAAGTATATTCCTAAGTATTTTATTTTCTTTGTAGCTATTGTAAATGGAATTTGAGTCCTTGATTTGACCCTCAGCTTAACTTTTATTAGTATATAGAAATGGTACTGATTTGTGTAGATTGATTTTGTCAGATGAGACATTGCTGAATTTATTTATCAATTCCAGGAATCTTTTGGTGGAATCTTTAGAGTTTTCTAGATAAAAGGTCATATTGTCAGTAAACAGGGATAGTTTGACCTCCTATTTCCTATGTGGATGTCATTTATTTCTTTCTCCTGCCTCATTGCTCCAGCTAGGATATCCAGTATTATTTGAATACAAGTGGTGACAGTGGGTACCTTTGTCTTGTTCCAGTTCTAGGGAAAAACACTTTCAACTTTTCCCCATTCATTATGATGTGTGCTGTGGGTTTGTTGTATATAGCTTTTATACTTTTGAGGTATGTTCCTTTTATGTTGAACATTTTTATCATGAAAGGGTGCCAGATTTTACTAAATGCTTTTTCTGCATCTACTGAGATTATGATATGGGCTTCGTATTTGCTTTTGTTTACATGGTGAATCACATTTGTTGCTTTGCATGTGTTGAATCATCCTTGCATCCCTGGGATGAAACCCACATGATTATGGTAGGTTATTTTTTTGATCTGTTGTTGAATTTAGTTTGCTAGTAGTTTGTGGAGAATCTTTGCATATATGTTCATTAATGATATTTGTCTGTAGTTTTTTTTTTTTTTTTTTGAGTCTTTTCCTGGCTTTGGTATCAAAAAGATACTGTCTTCATAGAATGAGTTAGGGAGAATTCCCTCTTTCTCTATGTTATGAAATAATTTCTGTAGGATAGGCATGAGTTTCTTATTTATAGGTGTAATAGAATTTGGTAGAATTTGACTGTGAATCCATTGGGTCTGGGTTTTTTTTTTTTTTTTTTTTTTTGGTTGGGAGATTTTTTTTTATTACTGCTTCAATTTTTCTGCTCATTATTGGTCTGTTAAGAATTTCTATTTCTTCCTGCTTCAGGCATGGGAGATTGCATGTTTCCAGGAATTTAGCCATTTCCTCTAGGTTTTCTAGTTTGTGTATGTAGAGATTTTTGTAGTAATCACAGATCATATTTTGCACTTCTCTTGTATCATTTGTAATGTTTTCTTTTTCCTTTCTGATTGAACTTATTTGAGTACTTTTTCTTCTACTTCTGATTAATCTGGCTAATGGTCTATTGATTTTGTTCATCTTTTCAGAAAACCAACTTTTGTTTTGTTTTGTTCTTTTGGTTTCCATTTCGTTTAGTTCTGCTCTGAGCTTTGTAATTTATTTTCTTCTGTTGCCTTTGAGTTTGGTTTCTTCTTCTTTTTTTAGTACAGTGAGATATGATATTAGGTTTTCAATTTGTGTTCTTTCTGTCTTTTTGATGTAAGTAATGTAAGAATTTAAGGCTATAAACTTTCCCCTTAGCACTGCTTTTTCTGTATCCCATAGATTTTGATAGCTTGTGTCTTCTTTCTCATTCAGTTTGAGGCATTTTTTTATTTCCATCTTCATTTCCTCATAGACTCAAGGTTTGTTCAGCACCAGGTTGTAAACTTTCCATGATTTTGTATGGATTTAAAAGGTTTTTGTTTTTATTTTTGTTTTTTGGAATTGATTTCTAGTTTCATTCCACTGTGATCTGAGAAGATACATGGTATGATTTTGATTTTTCTGAATTCGCTGAGACTTGTTTTGTGGCTAGGATATGATAAGTCTTGGAATATGTCCCATATGCTGATGAGAGGAATGCATATTCTGCTGTTTTGAGGAAGAATGTTCTGTAAATGTCTAAGTCCATTTCTTCTAGAGTCCCATTTTAGTTCAGTGTTTCTTTGTTGATTTTCTTTTTTGATGATTTGTGTAGTTCTGTCAGTGGGACATTGAAGTCCTCAGGAGTTATGATGCTATGGTTTATTTCTTTGTTTAGATCTAGTAGAATTTGTTTTTTGAATCTGAAAATTCCTGTGTTAGATGCATATATATTTAGAATTTTTTCTTTCTTGCTGAATTGCTCTCTTTACCATTATGAAATCATAATCTTCGTTGCTGTTTTTTTTAGCACTGTTGATTTAAGTCTATTATATCTGATATGAGTGGCTCCACCTGTTCTCCTTTGGTTTCCATTTGCATAGAATATTTTTTTCCATCCCTTTACCTTGAATATGTGTGAGTCCTTGTGATTTATATGGGCTTCTTAGAGACAACATATATTTGGGTTGTGTTTTTGCATCCATTCAGCCTATCTATGTCTTCTAAGTGGGGCATTAAGATCATTAATATTCAGTGTTAGAACTGATATGTAGTATATGGTTCTGTTCATCGTATTGAAAGATGCCTTATTGTTTCATTTTCCCTCTTTTGCCACTGTTTTATAAGAGTTGTGAGTTTTAACTTTTGGGTGTTTTTACACTGTTGGATATTCATTGTGCTGTTCCATGCGCAATGCAGTTCTGAGTAATTCCTGTGTGGTAGGTCTAGTAGTGACAAATTCCCTAGTGTTTGCTTGTCCAGAAAAGTCTTTATTTTCCCATCATTTATAAAACTTAGTTTTGCAGGATACCAAATTCTTGGCTGACAGTTGTTCTATTTAAGAAGACTAAAAATGAGGCTCCAATTTTTTCTGGCTTGTAAGGTTTCTGCTGAGAAGTTGCCTGTTAGCCTGATGAGTTCTCCTTTGTAGGTCAGTTGTTAATTTCATCTTGCAGCATTTAAAATTTTCTCCTTCACTTTGACTTTGGCCAGATGGATGATTATGTGACTTTGAGATGTCCTAATTGCTATGAATTATCCCATTTTTCAATGGCCATCTTGTATCTGGATATCTGAATATCTGGAGACACCAGAGAAGTTTTCCTCAATTATTCCCTCAAATAGGTTTTCCATGCTTTTTTCTTTTTCTTCTTCTCCTTTAGGGATACATATAACTCTTGTATTGACCAATTCTATATAGTTCCATATTTCTCTAAATGATTGTTCATTCTTCTTTATTATTTCTTTCTGCACCTTTGACTGTGTTAGTTCAAAAGCCTTGTCTTCAAGTTCTGAGATTGTTTCTTCTGCTTGATCTAGCCTATTGTTGAAGGATTCTGCTGTATTTTGAAATTCCCTAAATGCCTCTTTCACTTCTTTAAGGTTTTTTTTTATCTTTTCTTCTCATTTCTATCTCTTTAGTGACTTTTTCATTTTTTTCATTCATTTCCTGAAATAATTTTTGACTTCTTTTTGTTGGTTTTCAACTTTCCCATCAATCTCATTCACCTTATTTGCTATCCGTATCCTGAATTCCATTTCTGACATTTCAATAATTTCCTTTTGGTTGGGTTCTGTTGCTGTAGATATATTGTGATCTTTTGAGGGTGTTGAACTAGCATGGGCTTTTTATGATGTCAGAGTTCTTTGGTTGCTTTCTTCTCATCTGAAACCTCCTCTCTCAGCTTGCAGCAGGCAGATTTTCAGTGTACCTGTTCTCCTTTTGTGGGAATGCTCCTATTTTGTGAAAAGAATAAGTATCTAGGTGGTGTCTTTGTGTCCTACTCTGGAAGATTTTCTTGGCTGGAGCGAGCTAGATGCACTGAGAGCCTATAATGCAGATATTCTGCATTGTCCTATTCCCTCATGGTTGTCACAGTCCAAGCTGGTGCTGGGGGATATTCTGTTGAAAGCTTGGGCAGGTGGCTTGGTGAGTCCCTCTCCATGGAGGCAGGCATTGCAGGAGATTGTTCTGTCCATGTTTCCCCATGGTGGTGGCAATGGAAGCAGTGCAAGGCTATCAAGGTGGTGGCTGTGGGTGTTCACTTCACCCAGGTCTAGGTGTTTGCACCACCCAGGTCCAGGTGCAATGGTGGCACACAGCTAGTGGATCCTTGGCAGAGCATTGAGTGTGGGTGGGAGCTGCAGGGTTGGTTCTGCAGGACCAGGCAATGTGTGGGAGCCACAGGGGCAAAGCCACGGGGCTGGGCCATCAGGAGGCTTATTTTTTCTCCCTACACAGGTCCTTCTGAAGTAGTTGCCATGGGGAGTCTCGGGTGGCATTGGCAGCACTTACTTTGCTTGAATCCCCCAGTGTGGGGAACACTCAGCTCCCAGTGACTGAACTTGCAAGTGCACCTGCTCTCCTTGCTCCCTTCCCAGCCTAGAAGGTGCAATGTGGAGGTGGTTGCAGCCAAGCTAATCCCTGTGTAGACTGGACACTCTGGACCTGAGAGCTCAAAATGGCATCAGTTACAGTGACCCAGAAATGGAAGCCAGGGATTCCCTGCCATGCCTGCTGTCTGGTGCAGTGTTACTGCACAGTCCCTAAGCAGCTCCTTAATTAGTCTGGAGGTCTGTGGCAGTGATGGGGTCCACCTTACAGCTCAGGTTGCAGTGTTCACGAAGGGAGCGTGAAGCCCCAGGGTTCTTTCCCCTGATCTTTCCCATGTGGGGATGCGTCCCCCAGGTACCTTCTGATCTTGCCAAGTGGATCACCCAGTCTCCTTCTCCTTCACTCTGAGTGTCTCACATTGCTTATCTGATAATTTACAATGCTTTCTCCAAGAAGGTCCATCCATAGTTGGGAATTTACTCTCAATTTTTGATCCTCTCCTTGAGAGTGGCGTGTGTGGGCTGCTTCTTGCCATCTTGGCACCACTTCTAGTCTTAATTTTTTTCTAATTATTTACCTATGTTGAGTAATATTTTTCAACTATGGTACCTCATTGTTCTTTCATCTCAATTGTTCCCTTACTTTAACTTTATAACATTAATATTTGGAAGTAACATTTAAATATTTTTCCTTAATTTCTACTATGTGTGACTCATTTAACACCTGCTTTAAATTTTATTATTTATATTTAGTTTGCATTTTTTGCCATACTTCTTCATTTTATAATTTTCAATTTTGAGGGTTATTTTATATCTTTTGTAAGCAGTACATATTATTTCTTTTACTTTAACATTTTATTATATTCAATGAAGTAATACATTTTAAATTTTGTTCTGCTTTTTGAATTTAAATATTTATATCTTTTTAAGATTTTTAATATATGACTTTTTTGCTGAAGTTATTTCTAGTGTGTTAAAATTTATGATTGACTTTTTTCTACTACTGTTCAACTCTGAATTTTAATGTATTCATTAAAATATTTCTTAAACTAAGAATTAACACTTCAGCAGTAATTTGGATTTTCCTATATATAGCACTGTAATTAACAAAACTTTTACTTAACTTTCTAATGTCTCTGAACCAACTTCTATCTTTTTAATGATGTTTTAGATATATATTTTTGTTATTGCACATTATTTTACACCTACCATATTTTCTCTTTCAAGAAAAAATTGATATTTTCATGCAACATAATAATCAAATCTGCAAATACAATTTAAACTTTTCTTTATTTTGAATTGGCCTCAGTGTTAACTTCTTATTCCATGGTTTTATAATGTTTTCTTATATTTTGTGTCAGGTTTGAGCACATCTTGAAGCAATTTCATAAGAAAACATGACATGTATGTGCTGAGTTCCCTCCTGTTAAAAATTTTTACATGTTATTTTTCATACATGAAATTTGTTTCAAATAATTTAGAATTTATGTTGCTATAAACTTATGTTGCTGTAATTTAGACCTTATGTTTCTATGTGTTATCAACTTTAGTTCATAAATCTCATACATAGTCTAACCTAAAAGTGGAGACTTGCCTGATTTTAGTTGCTATGTAGGTTGATTTTTTTTCTGTTCTCTGGCATATTATAAGAATTTTTCTTCATTCTTGTTCAGAACAGAACCCCTGATCTTGTAATCCCAAACTAGCTCCTTTTGTTTATCTTTCCTATAGCTCAGGCCCAAAATTTCAATGTCTCTTTCTATCTCGCCAAATCCTTTCAGCTGTGCATTAAATATAGATCCACTATTCAAGGCCTTTCCACAACTTCCCTTGCTATGACCTCTGGCACTCTGGACCAAGCCAAAATTGACTAGTCAAAATGGTCTCCCCACTGCTACATTTGTACCACTTGAATTTGTGTTTAAAATAGCAGGAACATTGGATTCCATTAAAATGCTGGTCACACCATGTCCATTCTTTGATTTTTACACTACTCAGAATAAAAGCCAGTCTTTACAGTGGCCAAAAATGTTCCATAGCATTTGTTTCACTGTTAGGTCTCTGACATCATCTCCTATAACTTTGCCCCAGACTGCAATCTTTAGCATTCCTGGCTTCTTACTTTTTCTCAAATACCTCAGGCACTTTCCCTCTGCAGAGATTTTGCAACAGCTGCTCCATCTGCCCAGAACCCTTTCCCCCTGTTTGGTTCATGGCCCATTCTCTTGTGTTCTTCAGATTTTATTTAAATATCTTTTTTTTTTCTTTTTTAGAGGCAGGGTCTCACTCTATTGCCCAGGCTGAAGTGCAGTGCCATGATCATAGCTCACTGCAGCCTCAAACTCTTGGGATCGAGCAACTCTCCTGCTTCAACCTCCCAATTAGCTGGTATTACAGGCACAAGCCACCATGCCCAGCTAATTTTTAACTTTTTTGTACAGATAGGGTCTCACTATATTGCCCAGGCTGGTCTGAACTCCTGGCCTCAATTAACCCTCCCTCCACAGATTCCCAAAGTACTGGGATTATAGGCACGAGCCACCATGCCTGGCTAAATAACCCTTTTTAATTGGAAAAATTGACCCTTCAAACACTCCTTTTCTTCCCTTTACAGCTTTACTTTTTTTGACATCTTTTAATCAATGATGATTATGAGAGCAGGAATATGTTATACAGACTTAGTATAAAACAGAAAAAAAGTTAAGCTTTTTATTTACGCCATAATATGTACTATGGTTTAATTGATTTAGATATAAATTGGAACCTAGTAACCTAAAAACAAAATCTGACTGTAGGCATTTGGGTATTAGTCTTTCTATTTGTATGTGAAGATGCTCCTAATAAGTATATGACACATGAAAATGTTTCTAATAAACACAAAACACTAAATCATATAATTCATTTTTACGTATACATAGGATAACTACATTTTTTATTTGGCAGGGTTTTTAAAATTATTTGTTCTCTATTTAATAAATTAAAAATTCACAATAAATTTTTGAAAATGTCAAACAGAGCTAGTTATTTCCACTATGCTTCATTTTATAAGTTGAAGGAACAACTATTTTTGGTAAGTGTGTCCAGTATAAGATGCCTTAATTTAGTTCAGTTTTAAGAGACAGTTCAACAAATATTTTTAAATTATTATTGTGAATGAGTAGCCCAAATTTGGGACAAGCAAAATGAAATAAAATAGATTGTCAAAGGAGACAAAGTACAAACAAAAGTCATATTTTTCCATGGCAAAGGAAATAGATTGTGGCTGACATTTTGAAAATATACAGCAATAACTAAAAATGTACATTAGGAACATAAATTTATTTTCAGAATTAAGGAACTTTGTAAAAATTATCATGAGTATGAAGAAAGTTCAAACTTAGAAAATTTTGTTGACAAAAATAATCTCTGTAATCTGTCCACAAAGAAACTTGATAATTTTATAAAAAGAAAACTAAATGTGTAATGTTACTTTTTAATATATCTGCCATGTAAATATTGGCATTTTAAGATCCTTTCATAAAGAAATAAGTCCTTTTATTTATTAACATATGTATTAACATTGAACCAACTAAGTCATCATATTTAGGTATTCTCAACACAGCTTTCATATTCCTCAGATATTTTATATTTACAATATGTCCTCAAATTTGTAGTTTTATATTTTTATTATTTGTAAATCTCCAAATTAATCTTAATATACATTTATATATATAAATATACAAATAATACTAACATTTAGTTAGTCACTTGAGTTTAGCCTTAAAACATAATTAACTTTTTACTATATTAAATAAAACGATGCATATATTCATATTTATAACAATTACCATATTAATGGATTATATCCATTTCCTTAAAAAGCCAGTAGACAAACACACTTATTATGTTGATATTCAAATTTATCTATAATCACTGTACTGGGTATTGTCTGAACCACTTATAGTAATGACCACCTTTAACCAAAGTAATAAATTTTTAGTTTTATTTTTTGGACAGAAGCACATATTTATATCAGTTTATGTATCACTTGACAAATTTTAAAGTAAAAATGTATAGAATGCATTACTTACTTAAAGACAATTGCACTTCCTGCTATTCTATAGTATATCCATATAAAAAAAATTAGGAACAAGCATAATGTATAGTTGTGTTTAATAACTGATGGTTTAGTTTTCCTTTGTCTGGAAATTGTTTTGGTATCCAAATATTATATATTAATTGAGTCAATTTAATATTAATATTAGTCAGAGGTATTAAAGTTTATTAAAGATCTTAAAGTTACAATTTAATCTAACAAATCATTTTCTTATAATTGTAGAATTAAAATAATTCACTATATTGAAACATTTTAAAGGGTCTCTATGCAAATTTTGTTTGGTTAAATATGTTTATATTTTATAAACTTAAGTAACTAGTAGAGACAATGATAACTTATTGAGTCAACAGAATTAATGTAAGACGGACAAGAAGTTTAAATCATAAATAATAAAATCAAAATTTTGTCTTAACTCAAATATTATGCTAAAATTATTTTATATGATGATAATGTTAAGAAGAGAACAAATTATATTTTCTAAGTTAAAATATAACCACTGTAATTTTTCCAAAGAGTCATCTAATTATCATGGATATTGTATGAATTATTTTAATGTATAAAATTTCTGTATTCATATATTAAAAAAAAATCTAGCCTTTCAATGCATACTAAAAGCTTTTTTAAGGATTTAGGTTTTTTTCCCTTATCTAGGAACCAAGACTATTTTCCAAACTCACAAGTGATTTTTTCCCCTAAGTTATAGTTTTGCAAGGAAAAAAAAACATACAAAAGAAGCACAAAGAGTTTAATTTTTCTCTTCCTATTGAAAAGTATTGAGCATTTAACTGGACCATCCTAGATGTGAACATAAAGAAAGAGAGAGTGAGAAAAGGAGAAATGTATTTATGCTGAAGTAATACCATAGTTTCCACAGGAAAGGAAAAAGACATGAAGTGGAAGGGAAAGGGAAGAATTGAAATAGAGCCGACTTCAGCTAGGTATGAAATTATTACCATAAAAAAGCAAATTATAGTCCTTCTGCAATAGGAGAAGGCAAATTATATGTAAAAATACATTTGAACATATGCACATACACAAGAGAGGGAAACACTGTACTTTGTTTAAACAATAATTTGAATCTTTAATAATTTCATCAAGTTTTAAGATTAAAAGCCCTAAATTATTAATGTCAGATGATTTTTTCTTTCAAAGAGTGAAGATAGGGAATATTCTCACAAGGGTTTCTTTTTTGTTTCTTTTTTTCTAATTTGATTCTCAAATTTTTTGCATGTCAAAATTCCCAAAGTTGTCATTGTAATTTCAAAATTTCCTTGGGTTTTACACAAAGAAAGCAGGTGTTCCACTTGTAGTGCCAAGTGAACTGAGAATACCCTGTGAAAACTGTATCAGAGTGAAGGACAATGCCTGTACAACTTCTCATCTCCATGAGCTGGTCAAAAATTAATGGTAACCAATGGTGGCAGCTGGTGTGTGGGGGGGTGTCAACAAATTGCCCAACTCCAAGTAGATGAAAAATTTTAAAAAGCAGTTTTCAGGAATAACAGGACAAAAAGGTAAAACACATGGTTTTGAAAAGGTAACCAAAGGAAAAGTTTCTTCTAAAGTTATTGCTTTTACAAGATCTTCTGAACTTAGTCCTTGAAACCAGAACAGGGATAGATTAATTAGGCCTATATGGTCTCTATGTGGACCCTCTTAAGGTCCCACAAGACAAAATGATAAGGATGATGAAAGATACATAATAATATTGTTAATACAAAGGAAGATTTTGATTAAGGATAAGATTTTTCAAATCAGATCTGATAAAGGTTTTATGGAAGTATTCCTCTTTCCTAGGGAAAAAAATAAGCACATTGGAAGCTCTGTGCAAAGAAATCAGACTACAAATGCTTTCCAGGACATACCTTACGTCTGTGGTCACAAACACTCATGAGTAGGAAGCTCTATGAGACTTAGAAGAACACATGGCTTCACCTCAAGTGTCTTGATATATGAGGACTTATTCGTTGGTCTTGGTAGGGCAGCCATGATATTGCATATAAGCCTATCAAAAAGTCACCAGGAAAGTGTGTTGATCAAGCAAGACTAATTTTTATTAGATTTACTACATCATGGGGGCCAATAATTTCACAGTCTTAATAGTGTTTCAGAAGGAGGAAAATGAAGTAGGTTTTTAGGGTTTTTTAAAACCTAAAAGGTAATTTTAAAGTGGGTTTTACAAGAAGGGATCAGGTAAGGCTTAGCTAGAATTTATGGAAAATAGCTTTGGATTGGTTGGCATAGGGAGTGTTGACGTAAGTTTTGATAAGGAAGCTGTTAGTCTTGAGGAGTGTTTATTTTGGTTCACAGTCTTATAGGAGTAAGGTGTCTTGCAGCAAAAGTAGATAGATAATTTTACATGTTCTTAGTTTTGTTTAATATAGGGACAGTAAGTATGCCCAGTTCCAACATTATTTAACATGAAGACAGGAAAGAGTACTTGCCCTGCTCTAACATAGGGATGGGAAATTGTGTTGTTTCAGAATTCACAACATTTTCTTTTTTTTTTAATTTATTTTTTTCATTTCTCTTTTAGTATGTTAATCTCCAAAGTCCATTTTTATCTCTTCCTTAGTAATAGGATTTGTAGCTGGTGTAAGATTTGGGGTACAAAAGACTACATTTCTTAGCACCTACAACAGTCAGGTGTAAACATAATCAATGGAATTGCTGAAATAAAAAAAAAAAACACCACTCTCATAAGAACAAGTGGAGGCTATTTAGTCAGAGCTTACCATAGAAAAGGAGTCAGTAAACATCACTTGCGTTTGGCAGACACTCATAGACAGGAAGGAGGGTAGGAAAACTTTATAGTGAAATCAAAAATTAATGCCTCAGATATAATCTAATTGGAGGTTGCTGGCATGAGAAAGCTGGACTAACTAGAAGTGTGCAATCGTGCATAATTGGATTGGGAAACATATTTGACTCTCTGGTTCATTCCCTGCTGAGAGTGAGGACAATCATTGACCAAGTATTTTTCTGCTGATTTTATGTAGAGGCTGTGGTTTAGTTTTCTGGACTAGATACTTCAGAGCTTATAAGTCAGAGTTCTATTGCCATATATGGTGTGGCCATTGTCTCTTCTACATTCAGTCTCTCAGAACGAGGTAGATTTATCTTGTGGAAACTTCTGGAGTCCTTTAAGAGAAAGCTGACATACATACATTGTCCCCTTTCTTCTTTGTTCTTCCCTAGGTTTGGTTGCCCGGAACAAGATATATCTTAGTCATGAAGCCTAGGCCACCTGTGGGATGATGGAGCACAGGCTGGAAGTTGTCTGTGTCCCTAAAGAACCTGGTAATAAAGTTAGCATAACAGTACATGACTGTTTGTATCCTGACTCTTTTGTGTGAGTAATAAATTTTTATTTTGATTAAGTCAGTATTATTTTTGACAGTTCTTCTGTTTGTAGCCAGACTTTAAAAACCTTAGAAATAATTATGTTTGTTTGAATTGTGACAGTGGCTGCAAAAGGGGCCAATTTTTACTGAAACTTATAAAAATCTTTAAGCAAATGTGACAATCTGATGCCCTTCCCAAAACACAAAATAAAATTGTATTTTTTGGTTATTTTTCATCATATATTTTAAATCTTGAAGTCTTTGTTATACTTAATAATTATTATGCTAACTATGAAATTGTTTCAGGACATATAACTAGTGTAAAGCATCTGGATCATGGTTTTGTTTATGGACAAACACATCTATTGATCAAACATGCCCATGAACACTGATGGGCAGAAGGCACATTGAGAAACCCACAAGAGGAGATAACATAAGGTCTGGCAAGCTTTTAATTTGTTCACAGTATAAGTCTAACCTTTTCCTCCTGTTTAAGAATATTCAGAATTGAAATCTCCAGATATGGATAAAATTGTCCCTCAGGAAAAAAATAAAAACTTATCAATTTCTCTCTGGCATATAATTCATCTTTGAATCACTTCGCAAGAAATTTTAAATCACTGCATTTTATATTCTGATGGGATTCTCTTAAATGGAGGCTCTTGAACAAACTGTTCTTAATGTTTCAATATGCAGTTTGGAGCTATTCAAGGGAAATTTAGTCTAGTATTTGCTAGATGCTTTTCTAAGTTTCTGAATAGCTGAGCCACTTATATTATTTATATTATTCCTGTGGACCCTTACATAGTTATATCAGAAATGCATAGGCATCTAGTGTCAAATTCTAAGGAAATGAAATACAGAAAGACCTAAATTGATAGAATGGTGAAAAGCACACAGAAAGAGCCTTCTGGCTCTTTTTATACTTCTAAAGAGCCAACTTCAAGTGACAATGGCTCTGAGTTTATTTATCCTAAGCATTTATTTTCTCCCTTTAGAAAACAGCTATTGAACCCAGACAGCTACCTAACTAATCTTCAATTTTGGAACTATAATTGTCCACAGCTATGATTAAAAGGGTGAATTTCTTGCCTGGTTATATACGGCATTCCATACAGATTAGAAAAAAGTGAAAATCTTTTGCTTTGTGATACAAATGATGATATATATAAACCAAATAAAATATATGGTAACTCTAGGTAGGTAATTACAAACTTTAAAATCTTTTTAAAAAAGAATTGACATGTATGAGATAAATGGAAGATGAACCTAATGTTCAGATACAAGCAGTATAGAAAAAATACATATGGTTTAAAAAGCATAGCATTTCCAAATTCTGTTCATGCAGATTTCATTCCGAATGTTGACACAGTGCTCGTTTAAAATGGGTAAAATTTCTTATGTGCAAATGGTAAGATTAATTATAGAAGATTTAGCAAATAGGCTATTTAAAACAAGTGCGAAAGATGCTATAAACAAGAACTGTAAACAATATTTAAAGTCAGAATGACATGTTTATTTCTTATTTAATAATAGTTGTGATTTAATTTGATTTCCAAATAGCTGATAAGGAATGTTAAGTAACTATTGGCATTTTTAATTTAGGTCATCTCAAAGTAAAAGCTATGCCTGGAAGCCTATGACACACTACATAACTGTATGACAAGAAACATAATGAACATCATAATAAGAGTTATCAATTACTATATTGTAATAATCACAGAACAAACACCAAAGTGTTATACAATCATAAATATCATCAGAAATTTGGCTTATTTTACTTTGGAGTCAAACTCAATGACATTATAGTACCTCAAAGGATGATCTGATATTTTTTTCAAAGCAGAGTTATTTTCATTCTGATAAATACACACACAGTTACTTATAACAAATAGCCCTATTTCCCCAAGATTCATCATTATTTTCAAATAGATTACAACCTGTGAATTATCTAATCTTTATGGCTAATCATGTAGATAAAGAATTGATATACTATTCAAGTGAGAAATCTAAACCTAAAGATTTAAAGTAATTTACACAATGTTACAAAGCAGCTAAATGGAAGGGTTGGGCCTTTTCTTGTGGTTCAGTGCTCTGGTCCTGTGCATAAACCATGTTGCTTGACAAATGGAGTTATGCAATAAGCTCAGTACTGGGAGTGTACATTCCTGTGTACCAAGATTTGTGTATAAGTCAATTGATAGATCACACAGAGAGAATAAGGAACATATTCAACAGTAAGATATTGTAAAAGCTTAAACCATCTAAATAAAAAAGGGAGATAAATAAATATTCTACTGAACCAAATAAAATGATCCTGACTATCAGAAGAAATACAGACACAAATTTGACAAACAGTTTTGTTAGACATATAATCTACTTTTTATGTAACCACAGATAGTAGAAGTAGACCATCCTTGGTAATAGAGTAATGCAAAAGGATAACAAAAATCGTCCTTTAATTCAGCATGAATGCAGTATGCCTAGATTTAGAGTTTCGTAGTCCAAGATTCTTCTGGATCATTATATATTTCTATGCAATTAAAGCTGTTTATTTGCCAATGTGCCATAAGTAAATTAGGCTAGAATTCCCCCATACATTTTCTTCTGTAACTGACAAGAATTACTGTGAATTTTGGGCGGGGGGGCTGGATGGATAAGAATCCTATGTATTTTGGTGCACAAGTAGAATGATGACTATTTTCAGAGCCTCATATACTATTTTGCATTATATGAAATTTATTTTTTAGAATATTTTTAATTTTACAGCAAAATTGAGCAGAAAGTACAATTCCCATATATCCCCTCCACAACACATGTGCACCCTCCCCCACCATTAATTTCCCACAGCAGAGTGCTACATTTGTTATAATTCATGAACCAACATTTATACATCATTAGCATCCGAAGTCCCTAGTTTGCAATAGAGTTGACTCCTGTTGTTGCATATTTTATGGATTTTGGCAAATATATTTTTCATGGCATATATCTGCCATGAAAGTACCAAACTTTACCATGCTTAAAGTAGTTTCACTGCTTTAAGAATCCCTGTGCTCCACTTATCCAGCCCCTTCCTTGACCCCTGAGATACTACTGATCTTTTTACTGTCTCCAAAATTTTGCCTTTTCCAGAATGTTGTATCATTGGAGTTATACAGTATGTAGCCTTCTCAGGAAGGCTGTGTCCTCACTAATAAAAGGCAAATCATGTGTTTCTTCCCACAGTTCTTCCTGAAGGTGACTGATGTAAGAGGCTGAATTTAGTGGTATCCCTTTTTAACACAAATATCCACTCTATGTAGACTTCTGTAATTTGCTGTTTCACTCCATATCATGCCTTTATGACTAATCCATGTGGTTCCTAGTAAGATTAATTCACACATTTTTTTAATTTAGTGCAGTATTCTATAATATGAATATATCACAATTTATCCATTTTCCTATTGATGTTTGGTTTGTTCTCAGATTTTTGCTATTAGAAACAATGCTGCTGTGAACATTAGTGTACATCTTTCCTGGTAAAAATGTGGAAAAATTTCCCAATATGAAATATATTCTTGGAAATAGAATTGGTGGGTCATAGGATATGTCAATTTTCAATTTCCAAAAAGAATTTCAAAAATATGTAACTGAATAATTCCATCTTTTAATAATTTGTTCTATTTAATCATAAATAAATTATTTTCTACTCTAATTATCTAAAATTTTTCTGTATGTTATTCTAAAAATTTTAAAGGTGACACTTTTATATATTGTTTTATTATATAAGGAAGCAATCCTACGGAAGTTTTTCCATATGGATAAAACATTCTCACAATACCATTATTCAATAGTCTATCATTTTCCTAGTAATATGCAATGCCACCTCTGTCATATGAATTTCATGTGTTTGATGTTCATTTTGTGGATCTTAATTGTATTTAATTGGATGAATGTAACTAATCTGTGCCAAAAATATATGACCTTAATTATTTATAACTTTTTAAAAAAATTTATTATGTGTAGATAATCCCATTACTACAATTTTTGTGTTAAGGGGTGTCTTTACTACTGCTCTACACTAATTTTCCGTATAATCTTTACAAGTTGTTTGTAGAAATATCTTGTAAAAGCAATGTGAGATTTGGACTGCTATGGCATTAATGTTGACTCATTGGGGGGAAAATCCTTTCTATAAACATTTTATATCTCCACAATTATTTACATCTTCTCTAATAACTTTCAAGAAAGTGTTACAATTAGATACATATTTACACCTATTTCATTAGATTTATTTCTAACTTCATTACGTATTTTGTTCTGACTGTGAATGACATAGTTTTGATTTTTAATTATGTTTGGTACCTATAATTTTTAAATTTTTATAGCATATATTCATATGGGATTGCTTTTTAATATATTGCTCTTGGAGTTGGAAGCTATTCCAAACTCTATTATTTTCTAATTTTTCTTTATAGATGCCTTTGTTATTTTCTAGATGGAAATTATGCTATCTGTCAAATATTAAATTTTGGTTTCTCCTCTCTAAGCAGTGAGAGTGGACAATTTCATTCTTGATTTTAAAGGAAATTTTTTAAATGTCATCAGTTGGATTTACATTTCTTTTGTAAGTAACCTTTTCCCCAGCTAATTAGTTTATATTCTACTCCATTTTTTTCTTTTATCTTTTTTAAAAAATCACGTATTGCTGTTCAATTTTATGTCATCTTTTTATGTATCTGTACTTATTTGCATTCTTGGGAGAAACTCAACTTAATCATGATATGCCATGTTCATCAGCCTGTCTGTGTCTAACTGACCATTATCATCAAGCTATCATCTCTCTGCCTCTGTGTGTGGAAAGATATGGATGTGGTGTACTAGCATTTGTCTTCCTGCTTCTGAACTGATGATTTTGAATGAGAAGGGCTGGACATTCTCCTTTGCTGTACTGTCCTTGATTGGTATTGGTATCAAGTTCTGCCGGCCTCGTAGAATAGGTTGGGGGAAGACTGTTGCCCTTTAAAATGATTCTCTAGAAAAGTTTTATATGGTTTAATCTGAAAATTTGATAAATATGACCTAAATACATCTGACACTGATATTTTGTGAAGATATTTTTAAAGTTATGATTGGACACTTTAATGAATTTCTAGAACTTTCTTTGTCAATTTTATTAAAATAGGTTAAGTTTTTTTCAGAATCTGTTTTGTCCAATTTTTCCCTTCATAATAAACTTGTTTTATATTTTCTAAATCTCTTTTAATCTCTGCAGGCTCAACATCACTAATCATTCAGAGAAATGCAAATTAAAACCACGATGAGATAGCATCTTTCTCCAGTTAAAATAGATGTTATTAAAAAGTCAAAAAACAATAGCCGTTGGCATGGAGGCAGAGAAAAGGGAACACTTTTACAGTGTTGGTTGGAATATAAAGTAATACAATCTCTATGGAAAACAGTATGGAGATTCCTCAAAGAACTGAAAATAGATCTACCACTCAATTCAGCAATTCCGTTACTAGGTATCTACCCAATATACAAGAAATCATTACATCAAAAAGATACCTGCACTCATATGTTTATTGCAACACAGTTCACAATAGCAAAGATGTGAAATTAACTGGTGTCCATAAATTCCATCAATTGATGACTGAGTAAAGAAAATGTAGTGTATATATATATACACACCATGAAATACTACTCAACCATAAAAAAGGGTGAAATCATGTCTTTTGTAGCAACATGGATGGGAGTAGAGGAGAGGGATGTGGGATAAGAAATATCTATTGGGTACTACGTACACTAACTGGGTGAGGGTTACACAAAAAGTAAAGACTTCAACACTAAGCAATACATCCATGTAATAAATCTGCATGTGTTCTCCACAAATCAATAAAAAATAAAAATTAAAAAAAAAAACTCTGCAGGATCTATTGTTGTGTTCCTTTCATCAATTTCATTTTATTTAAGTAATTTCTCTTTTATTCTTTATCAATCTTGCCATATGATTGATATTTTATTAGTTTTTATGAAGAAATTTTTTGTTTAGTGTGTTTTTTCTATTATGTCTGATTTTATATTTTATTAATTTCTTCTATGATCCCTTTTACTTCCTTCTTTCTATTTTCTTTGGATTTACTCTCATGTATGTTTTTTTCAAATTATAAAGATAAATAAAGAGAAAATTAATGATCAAATTTTCTTCCTTCATATGCATTTAGTATTAAAATATTTTTCTAAATGCTGCCATGTACAAAGCAGTAATTATGGGATACATATGTAGTAATATAAATATTGATAAATAGTGACTCTAATATCATCAGTCCTAAGTAATATTTTTAATTGTATATTTACATTATAATTCTTAATTGATTCATGAATTATTTGTGTTTTTAAATTCCAAAATATATAGTTAACATTATAGCCATTTTCTTTTCAACTTTTTATACAAATTGATTATTTTCTGAAGTTATAGTATGTGTACTATAGAATTGTTATTATGAATAGAAATTGCTTAATAACCTATTAAGTAACCCATTTTTGAGATATAACTCACATATGCAATAGTCATAATTTAAATTGCAAAATTTAGCAAAGTTTACTATAATATATTCACACAGTTGTGCAACTACCAGCACTATCTAATTGCAGAACATGCTCATTACCTCAAAGAGAAACACCATATCCGTTTCCTCATTCCTCCCTACCTGCAGTCACTGGCAGTGGGTAATCTACCTTCTGTTTCTATGAATTGCCTATCCGGACATTTCATATAAATTCATGCAATATATGACCTTTTGTGCCTGGCTTCTTTCACTTAGCATAATATGTTCTCCAGGTTCATCAGATCATTGTATGGATTAGTAATCCATGCCTTTTTATTTCTCAATAATAATCCATTGTATAGATAAAACAAATTTTGTTAATCCATTCAATACTTGATGGGGATTTGGGTCATTTCCAACTTCTGACTCTTATGAATAATGTTGCTATGAACTGTTCAAGTTTTTGTGTAGATATATGTTTCTATTCCTCTTGGAATAGAAGTAGAATTTATTAATCGTGATAACTATATATTTAACTTTTTGAGCAACTTCGAGACTATTATCCAAAGTGGCAACATTTTACATTTCCTTCCCTCCCCCACAATGCATGAGTCATAATTCCTTGGTGCAAGGTTTTATTTATATTTAATAAGTCTATATTCTTAATTTTGCTTTATGTCTACTGAATTTTTACTATAGCTTTTCTTTGCATTAGCTGTCTGTAATGAGAAAGAGATTTGCTGATATCTCTCATGAAGTTGTTAAACTGTTTGAGGGAAACAGTTTCTACATGTCTTCTTGTCCTACTTGTCCACTTGTTAATATGTAATCTTTTTTATTACAACAATGATAGTGTGTGTGAAGTAGTATCCCATTGTGGTTTTGATTTGCATTTCTGTAAACACTAATGATGCTGAGCATCTTTTAATGTGCTTCTTGGCAATTTGTGTATTTTCTAAAGTTAAATGTCTATTCAAATTATTTGTCCATTTCTTAATTAAGTTACTGGTCTTTTTATTGTTGAGTTGCAGTATCTTTTATATATTCTAGGCACTAGACACTTATCATACATATCTGTGTGTGTATATATATTTATATATATATATAAATTTGTAAATGTTTTCTCATATTCTGCAGGTTCTCTTTTTACGTTGTTGATAGTATCTGTTGAATCACATACATTATTTAATTTCAATGCAGTTCACTTTGCACTTCACTTTTCTTTTGTTGCTTGTGCTTTTGGTGCCATATCTAAGAAAACACTGTCTTATCTAGGAGATTTGGAGACTTTTTTCGTATTTCTTCATTCTTTTTTATTTTCTGTTTTTCAGATTGGATAATCTCAATTGATCTATCTTCAAATTTGCTGATTCATTTTGGCGACAGTTCAAATGTATTTTGAGCCCTGGAATGGTTAATTTTATTTGTCAACTGGACTGGGTCATGGGGTACCCAGATATCTGTTTAAACATTATTTTTGGGTGTCTTTGAGGGCATTTCAAGAAGAGATTATAATTGGTGGTGGACAGAATAAAGCATATGACCTTTCCCAAAGTGGGTGCACATCATCTAATCTTTGAGAGCCCAAATAGAATAAAAAGGTTGGGTTCAATTTCTGCCAGATTGCAGAAGCTGGGACATCAAACTTCTCCTGTCCTTAGTGCTCCCGCTTAACAGGACTTCAAACTCAGATTGAAATCTACACCATTGGCTCTCTGGGTCTCAGGGCATTTAACTACACCACTAGCTTTCCTGGGTCTTCAGTTTACAGATGGGAGATTATAGGATTTTTCAGCCTTCATAATCACATGAGTCAATACCATATACATGTATCTGTCTATATGTATCTATATATCTATCTATATCTATCTATCTATCTATCTATCTATCTATTATATATATATATAGAGAGAGAGAGGGAGATTTAACTATTGGTCTATTTCTCTGGAGAATCCTACCTAATACAAGTCCCTCTAGTGAATTTTTTATTTCTTTTTTTACATTTTTTAACATTAAAATTTCTCTTCTTTTATGACATAACTTTCTATTGATAGCTTCTATTTGGTGAGACACTACATTCATACTTTATATAGACATGGCTTCCTTAAGTTATTTGAATATATTTAATATACCTGTCTTAAAGCATTTTTCAATAAATACAATATCTTGGCTTATTTAGGAACAATTTGTATTGACTACTTCCCCTCCCCCACAATGCATGAGCCATAATTCCTTGGTGCAAGATTTATTTATATTTAATAAGTCTATATTCTTAATTTTGCTTTATGTCTACTGAATTTTTACTATAGTTTTTCTTTGCATTAGCTGTCTGTAATGAGAAAGAGATTTGCTGATATCTCTCATGACGTTGTTAAACCTTCCAATTTCTCCCATAAATGTTTTGTTTTGTTTTATATATGTTGTGCAAAAAATCTTCCCATTTATTTAAAAATCTGTATTATTATGTAATAACTTATTCTTTCCCTAAAATTTTATGTTTCAAAAACTATTTTGACTTATAAAATTCTATCTACTCTAGCTTTATATTTGTTAGTATTTTTCAGTATATACTTTACTAGCCATTTTATTACAACTTTTGCTTTTGTTTTAGATGTATCTTTTGTAAACAAAACAAATTCTCAATTCCATTTTTAACTCAATCTGATGACTTTTTAAAATGTTTCTTAATGAATTTTTTAAATGTGTAATATTAGTCTTTATTTTGTGCTTATAGCATATTTTTACATTGCTACAATGCTATTTTGTTTTCTAATTATTCCATCTTTTATGTACTATCATTCTAATTTTTCTACTTTTAAAATTAAGTTTTAAAAAATTTTGTTTTGTAAAATTTTGTCTAGTAGTGTGAAATTTTTACATTTATTTCTTGTCTTTTAAAGGTTATCCTTAAATTTTGCCTTGATTAAATTGATGGCTGAACAAAGTATCTTGCCTGTCCACAGGAGCACTCCAAAATCTTTAGAAATGAAGTAATTCAAAATACCACCCTTTTTACATTCAGTGCTATTTTTATCCAGAATAATCTGCTTTAGTTTTTCTACTTCCAAATTAAGCAATACTATCATTGTTATTATTGTATTTTTGAGACACTACCCCCTACGTATTTTACTAACAGATTTATCTTTGTTTTTGCTTAATCATTTTTCTTAAATTTCACTTGCTTCATTTTTCTTCCTTCTTTTCTTCCTTCAATTCCAGATAAGTTTCCTTCTTATTTGTGTGCCTCTTTTGGAATCAAAAATTTTATGATCATATTTGTTTATTAGCAAACTCTTTCAATATTTGTTTACCTGGAAGTTTCTTTTATTTTACTTCTTAAATGATAACTATGCTCTATATTAATTGATTAATGAAGTATTAGTTTACAAAAACTTAAATAATAATAATTGAAAAACCATTTATCATTTATACTTGCCAGTCATTGTGTCCTGAGCCTGAAAGCATAAAAATGTTGTTCTCTGCCAATATGGTTACTAACTTTTTCTCTTATTGTAAGGCAAGGAATAAGAATATGTAGAAACAATGTAATCTCTAACTCATGTGTTAGTTATTATTATCCCAACTTTGCTGAACAGGAAATGGATGCACATAAAATTTAGTAAAATTGTCCATAGTCACAGATTCAGTAAATGACAGAGGTGGAATTTAACCATGGCACACTGACTCTAGAATCTGCTTTGTTAAGATCTAGTCTTCTACTTCCTACTGCTTTTTAAATTGTTAATTATTATAGGTACATAACCGTTGCATATTTTTATAGGGTACATGTGATGTTTTGATACAGGCATACAACATGAATTAATCAAATCACAGAAATCAGGGTATCCATCACCTCAGGCATTTATCATTTCTTTGTGTTAGGAACATTCCAATTCCACTCTTTTAGTTATTTTAAAGTATACTCTAACTTATTGTTGGTTATAGTATTTGCAAACTACCCAACTCACAAGGGATTAATAAGTAGAATATATAAGGAGTTCCTACCACTTTTATTGAGGCAACAACAATTAGCTTAATGTTTTCTTTTTTTGGGTAGGGGATATTTTTAACATCTTCTCTTTTGGTCTGGTATTCTATCCTTTTAGTAAAACCTATTTCGGTGTTAATTTATTCTACTTGTATATTGTACATCCTATATCTATGCATTTATGACTTTAATTTTCAAAAAAATCAATCTTTTCATATATTGCCTCTCATCCATTCTTGTTTTATTCTTTAGAGAGTCTGAATAAATATATATCAGAATTTTTCATTATATCTCCATATATTTTGACTTCACTTTTGTAAGTTCCAGCAGCTTTTCTGTTTGCTACATTCTTGGTAGTTACTTATGACCAAATGCCCAAGTCCCTAATTCTGTTCAACTCTAATTTATCATTCAACCCTTCCACTGAGTTCTGTTTATTTTTTAAAATTTTAACAAATGTATTTTTATTTTAAAGCTATATTTCCTTTTTTCAATAGAATCAGTCACAGTTATAGTTTCTTGTGACATACTCATTTTATGACTCTTTTATTCTTCAAACTTTTCATGTGTAAATATTTTATATTCTCTGATAACTGTTTTAGCTTTAGTTCTTATGGGTGCTCATGAAAACATTCATTCAATATTTAATACTGCTATTGCCTTAATTAATAACTTCTTTTATTTATAAATAAAAATAAGATCTTTTGTGGAAATTTTAACATATATTTTATAAATATCAATTTTCCATGAGAATTTTCCTATAATTTTCATTAATTTTCTCAAGTTAAAAATGAGTCCTAGAACCACTATAATTGTGAAAGTATGCATAAGTGTGGGCTTCATAGAATGAAATGACTCGTCTATGAACTTCACAGGTCAGTAGTTCAAAAATTGAAATAAGTTCCACAGATTACAGAGATCATCTGTTTATTAAGTTGAATCATATGTATTCTCTTAAATTAATAAGGACTACCTTTCTCTTAGAATCTCACACAGGGTTTTGGGGAGCTAAGAAAATTTGTTAGGTGCCTCTTCAGGCTTGGGAGTTCTCTCTCAGACTTAAACTTCGTCACATAAGCTCCTATATTCTGATCCTATAAGTCAGAGCAACTGAATTATACAGCACATGTCACTAAGCGTTATTTTAATCACATCTTATTACATCTCTATATGATTCTGTTAAAACTAAATAAACTGCTTACAGCAATGCATATAAGCAATTTGATTACTGGTATTTTACAAAGATTAGAACATGTGTTCCCAGTAAGTATAAATTTACACAGTTCTCACATAATAAGAGGCATGAACCTTTGCATCTTTTAAAATACTATCTCCTTAAGAAAAATTAGCTGGGCATGATAACATGTGCTTGTAGTCCTAGCTACTAAGGAGGCTAAGGTGAGAGGATCATTTGAGCCCGGGGGGTTTGAGGCTGCAATGAGCTGTGATTGTACCATTGCACTCCAGCTTGGACGGCAACAAAGTGAGACCCTGCCTCAAAAATAAAATAAAATAAAATACTATCTCCTGCATGTAGGTATAATGACCTATTTCAATAAAATCACATAATTTTTAGGTTTTGTTTTGTTTTTCATTGCAAAACATTTCATTTTAATTTATAGTAATAAGCACATATACATATATTTATTAAGTACTTCCAATAAGTGATAACTTCTTGCTCTTCTCACATTAATAGGAGATACTGAGTACTATTTTGCACAAGGGTTGACTCTGTTTCTTGACTTTCTTTCAGCTCTATTACCTCTATTGCATGAGAAACCAACTGGTATTTCATTCACATATTACTTATTGGATTATATTCTCTATTAGTGTACTTTCTTTCCTAAAGGATTATTTTCTTGATTTTGAAACTGAACCTCTAAATGCTGTCACATTATTATTAACTGGTATTTTTAAAAAATGGTATGTACTATGGCTGACTTCATGTGTTAATATGGAATGACTTCTATCATCTTTAAAGTCCCATTAAAATTTTTTATTAGAACATCTGTTTCTGTTTTATTAAAAAAGTATTTTCTGGAGATAACTTATAATTGACTATGAAAAATAGCCATCATCAGTAAGGTTTACCTTCTGTACCCTCACTGGTAAGTTGTTTTCTTTTATATATGAAAACAGTAAGTGCTAAGACTGTCAAAACAAAATGGAATTAATTACAGCACATTTGTCTAGAATCAAGAAAACAATGGAAATAATCAGGATGTTTTGTTTGTCTTTAGTATTTATTAAATCTATGGCCAATTTTTACCAAGTGCTCAATAATTTGAAGTTTATTATCCAGATACATGAGAAATTATATAACAATTTAATAAGTGAACTTATATATAGAAATGAAATTTTGAGATGTATTCTACAGAAAAATAAAACATATTCATTAATAAAGAGATATAAAGCTTGCCAAATGCTACAATTCTACAGAATATAAGGCATCCCTGTTTAAACTTCTTGCTTTTAATACTTTCTAGAACAGTATCTTAGTCCCTTTCATCAAATGTAGCACTATAAAGAAAGGTTAAGAGTGAGTAACATCTGCCCCTAATCATGAAGATTGTAGAAAAAAAGTGTTTTATTCAGAAAATTATATGTTAACACAAGTCCCAGAAATTGAAAGATATCAGGTCAAGCCCATCAATTCTTTAAGGGTCCCTAAATGTTGTTAAAAAGTGAAGATTAGGTTTATTTCTGTACCAATTTTCATGTAAACTTCATAACTCTGACTGTCTCTGCAATGTTCTCCCTCATTTTCTCTTTTGAAAAACAGCAAAAAATTCCTTTTAAAATACCTACTAAACCACCTCATAGATTTTAACATAAATCTAGATTTCAGCCATCAGAGTATTACATAAATAATTCAAATAAAGAGCATAAACCTGTAGTTTATTACTGCTAAAAGCAATAAATCTGTTCTGTTATACAGGCTTGCATGCTGAGCACAGCATTATTATTGTGGGGAAAATGGCAATATATATAATGTTATTTAAAATGCAGCTTTTTCTGCTGACTAAGTCTTGAGTGTGAGCACTACTAGTATTCCAAGTGTGTTGGATACATAAGTTAATAAAAATAAATAGAAAATATAAAGTAGAAACAAATGTGTGAAACTTGAGAAATGTTTCTACTCTAAGTATCAGTTTTCCCCACTGTAAATTGGACCACATATTTTCCAAGGATTCTTCTACCTTTTAGTTATTATGAGATGTTTCATTTCTGTGGGGGTGGGGTGGAAGGACTCTTTCAACTTTTCCATACACAAATAATGGCTCTACTTAAGCTAAATAGATGCTTCCACTATCATTAAAACTTTTTAGTGTAAGAAAAAGAAGCTCGCCCAGGCTTTTGACTATGAGAGTAATATATTTATTATAAAGAAGAAATATAGTTCCCTTTTGACTGTAAAAATTATATGGTGATAGTTGTACCTGAAACACAACCTTTTTCATTGGTGATCGACCAAAGGAATATATAGAATAATAGTCCCTGTACCTCTTTATTGACAGATGTAAGAAAAGTATATTGTGCTCTGATAGCTGTGTTTAAATGATACAATCTACAAACCTTTATTTAGTGCTTTCTGGGTGCAACTAATATTACTATTTGGGCCAAGGAGAAATAAATAATTAAAAGATAAAAGAATCAAGAAACACAATGCAATGAACTGAATGGTTATGCCTCTTCCCCAAATTTTTATGTTGAAATCTTAAGCCCCAGGTGATGGTATTAGGAATTGGAATCTTCAGGACGTGATTAAATGAGATTGGTGCCTTTATGAAAGAAACCCAGAGAGATCCCTCACCCCCTTCCACCATGTGAGGGTACAGTGAGAAGACCAGAAAGCAAGCCGTCACCAGATACTGACTCTGCTGGTCTCCTGATCTTTCTGTTGTTTATTGACTGTCCGATTTATGATATTTTGTAATAGCAGCCAGGACTAAGACAAAGAATTTTCTTGTCACGTCTGAACTTAATATCTGACTAATTTCATTCATTCCCCTCTCTGAGGGGAATATCTGAGTAAAGATGTCATGCAATAACTAAAAGCTTCTGGAAGTAAAATCCATACTACTAATCAGAATAAAATTTTATAAAGTGGTCATTGTCATACTACTTATGCCCCTAATCTGTGTTTTAAAAATCTTTACTTGAGCCTGGAGGATATGGGTAAAATAGTGGAGAATCAGTTAGGATGTTGGCCCGTCAGGATTTTTCTGACACGATTAAAATATAGCAAAAAATGTGTCTTTACTTGGGGAAGTCCTGGGGGAGAACTAATCCTGATGTATGAGAGAACCAGGGTGGATGGCATTACTCAGCTATAATGCTCTAATATTAAGGGGGAGACAACTTGGAGCATGACATCAGGACTCTTAATCAAATACATATGTGGCCTAAAATTCCTACATGGATGTCTGAAATCTTGAGGGAAACAGGTTGTAAATAAATAATAAAATCTCTGTTCATTAAACTCTGAAAATTATCAAAGCACACTTGCAGGATTGAACAACGAAGAGGAGTTATGACTCCTCCTTCTGTAGACCTCTGTGCTCTTGACAGTAAAGCAATCAAAGATTTAATAGTGGGTTTCCCAGAGCAGCAGCAGGCACCAGAGAAAATTTAGATCCATGGGAAAACTTCACTCCTGATCAGGAAACAGTGAACTAGCAGATTCACTCAGTATGATTTCAGAGTCAGGGACAGATTTAATTCTCAGGAGAATTAAAATCTTTTGAGTAGGTCAGGGCAAATGACAAGGGGGGGAAAGAAAGCTGGTGATTCTGTGAATTCCCAACAGGGTTATTTGAAAGAGTGATATTAACTTTTCAATATTCCATTTATGCTAAAATCCAATAAAAGTTTTAAGATATAAAACAGCAAAATTTAACTTGAACATATGCCTTTTTTATTTTTAAAACAATGAAATATTTCAGATTTACAAAAACTTATATAGAATATAATAAATGACCATGTTCTCACATTTATAAAAAGTAAGTTATGATAAATTAAAGTTAAGTGCTACAAACAGCCAAAGTCCTAATGCACTATCCACAGAGTAAAGTCCAAGGCACAAGGCCAAACACAGTGACAGTACCAACCTTCAATCATATCATACTTATTCTAACCACTAAATATTTATTTTGGCTATTTTTTCATGAGTCCTGGCCAAAGCATATTATACAGGGCTTTAGACTTACCCTCCCAAAAATAAGCACCACTGAATACAGAGGAAAGGTCTGCTGCTATGTAGTTATAGCTGAGAGTAACAGAGAGTCTGCTCACTCACAGGCAGTTTACCTCATTTAGGAAAACAAAGATTCAGATGGGATAATGCTGTATAATTAAGCACTTAGTTGGCCTTTGTCCTGGGAACCTGGGAGACAACCTCTAAAGCTGTGGATTTCTTTTTTTGAGTATCTTTATTATTCATGGTGGGCCCATCAGACCAAATCTGAATTTATGCTAATGAGGTGACTCAAGATGGGCCCCTAAGTAGTTTCAGGATGGGAGCTAGCCCTGTTAGAAAGACCAACCATGTGACAAGAGTGTTAGGCCTTTTAGTGACATTAGCCCGACCTCAGTGTGGGTGGGGGGGAGATTGAATTCAGCCATGTGGCAAATGATTCAAGCATGCCCACATGATGAAACTCCAACAGAAGCACTACATACCTGAAGACCAGTGAGCTTTGGTAATCATACTTCAATGTGCTGGGAGTTGGACACATCCTGAGGACATGGAAGCTTCATATTTGGGATCCTCCCAGATTTTACTCTGTATGTCTCTTCACTTGGCTGGTCTTGGTTTGTATCCTTTATATTAATAATAAAACTGTAATCTCAAGTACAGGACTTTCTGTGAATCCTAACAAATTACCAAATAGAGGAGGTATATTCTCCAAATTTGTAGCCAGTTGGTCAGAGTACAGGTGACCTTGGAACCCTGGTGCTTACAGCTGGTGTCTGAAGTGAAAGCAGTCTTGTGGGACTGTGCTCTTAACCTGTGAAGTCTGTGCTAACTCTGAGTAGTTAGTGTCAGAACCACATTGCTGGTAACCAGTCTCTAAGTGGACAGCAATGATTCAGCCACTTGATACTCACACCCTTGTGTAGTGCCCTCACACCTCGCACTATTGCTCTCTGTGATAGACCAATGGAATATGGCAGAAGTGATTGTATTCTCTTCCAAGATTTTCACAATATAAAGAGCACTAAAGCTTCCATCTTGCACTCTTGTTCTTCCCCCCAACCCCATCATTGCCATGCCTTAAAAGCCAGGGACCATGTTGTGAGCATCCCTGTGAAGAGGTGCATGTGTGGAACTGAAACTCCCTTACAACAGCTATGTGAGTGAGCTTTGAAGTGGATAGTTCCATTCACTCAAGCCTTCAGGTGGTTATAATTCCAGCTGACTTATTAACTGAAACCTCATTAGAAACACATACAAAATAATTTAACTAAGCTGGTCTTGGATTCCTTCCACTAGAAAACTGTGTGCTTAAAACTAAGATTTGGAGTTGTATATGATGCAGCAAGAGCTAGTTGAGAGATAGAGCAACCTATGCCCACATTTTTTTAATCTTTTCAAGTATACAAATTGTTAATGTTTTTCCAACTTTCCTGAGGAGGAATGAGTGAGGAACAAACAGGCTTGGACCATTACAGCATATGGAATCTTTTCAGCATGAAGAAACTAGGAACAGAATAAAAGAAAAGTTCCCCCTTCACACTAAATTCATCATATTACCATATTACTATACCTCAGAATGCACTTATGAACTATAATATTATATTAAAATAACATGTTGCTATTTCACTAAAGAAAACAATGCAGATCATAATATTTATTTTCATTGTAAGATAAGAAAATAAAATAAGGTGCCAATCAAATTGTATGGTAACCAGCAATCATAATTACTAAGACAAAGTATTGTAATATGTATTCAAATTAATCTCCAAGCTACTCCTATATAATTAATGTTTGGACTTAATCCAGCCTTACATCTCTGGTGTATTTTTATCAAGAGAATATTTATAAGATAGCAAGATTCCCTTGGTCAACTTTTCTAAACCTATATTGGCAAACTTTTATTTGCCAATGTGGTTATCACTTTTCACTTTGTTAGTATATAAAGTTAATATGTCAATTGATTTGTATACTTGTTTTTATTCATATGTTGATCATATAATTTAGAGTCATTTGTTTGATTTTGGATTTCTATGAAGAGAGCTATATATATTTGGTTCACTTGGACATGCTTCAAAAGGACCTATATTCAGATTTGTCAACAAAATATTCTGAGATTCATAAATTTGGAGAGCAGACTTTTATTTTTTATAAATGTTTGCATTTATATAATCCTTACATGCTGAGAAGTGTAGCCTCTGGCAGAGACCAAATGCGGGCATTTCAAAGGAGAGAGGGTGAGACAGGAATTTATGCTGAATGGGTTGGCTAAGTATACATGTTTAACAGATTATAGGAAGAGTTATGCATAGTCATGAAGGGGAGTGTGCACATGTGTAATAAGCAAACATGCATGTTATATACATCCCGTGTTCACTTTGGGGTGGAGTCTTAACATTTAAATGTATTTAAATTAGGCCTTCTATGTCAAAAGTTGAAGCAGGGAAAAGAAGGCACTCAGCGCACAGCCTCTGTAAACCAGCCAGAACCAGTCTTTGGTCAGTGGTCTCTTATCAGGAAACCGTGCTATTCAGTTGTGTCAAAACTGCAAAAAGGAAGGGCAGTCTGGCTGCAGTGTCAGGCAATTGGTTGAAATCAGCAGTGGAGCAAGTCTTTCTAAAGGGCTGGTTTCTGTTTAATTGTAGAAAAGAAAGTCATGAGGTAGTTAAAGAAGGAAGAAAGTGTTGAGGCGTGACTGACCTCTTGCCTTGCCAAAGCTGTACAATCTGGTTTTAAATTTTTCGGGGGTCGCTTTTGCCACGAGGAGTCCAATTTGTTTCTCTTGGGGGCCTAGAGGCTTTATTTTTATTTTACAGGTTAAAAAAATAAACAATTGTAAATATTATACATTAACATCATTTCAAACTCTCTAACCAGTTTGTATTTTTCTTCTGAAGCATTAAGTTTCATCATATAAATACTATCTGTGAGATTCAAATTTAAAAAATAATTGAATGAGGTACTAAATTAGATGTATTTAATGTCCAATAGAATTATGGCATTTTATTTTGCTATGCTATGCTTTTTTGTTGTTATTCTCTTTTCCAGTGAACATCAGGGGATATATCCTGAAGATCTTTGTTAACATCAAAGAACTGAATTTTGCTGTGCATGTCATATAAATTAAGCCAAATGTTATTTACTTTCTTCTGTTGGGTAGCAGTCTGAAATGTCAGTTCTTGGTGTGCTTATGGCCAAAGAATGACCAGACACACCAAAGTAAGGCAAGCACAAAAATGGGATTTATTGAAGAGAGAAAGATAGGATTATAAAGCAAGAGCAAGATATAGGTTTACAGAGTGAGATACATACTCCACAGGTGAGGAACAGACCCATTGTCACAGCAAAAGAGAGAGAGCATGAAAGGGCTTATTTATGGTCTGGGGTCTGTTTTATAGTGCCCGGATTGGGACCTCCCCTCGTGGCTCAGATGTCACCATGGAACCACTTTGATGAACAGTTGGGAGTTATATGACTTCAGTCTTACTGCGCACACGGATATCCCATGAGCCTCTCTGAAAGCCCGTTTGGGCGAGTGAACCACAATGGCCCCCACTTTCATTCCTAGGAGACTTGGAATCCTTCCCTATCTACCTAACACTTCTTTCTTTTTTTTTTCAAATTTTGAAATAGGATTTACTCAAAGGGGCTTGATTGACTGCAGTGACTTCCAATTCAATTAAGCATGTAGTTGGTTATAATGTCATTGTCTTAGTTGTCCTATTGGATATAATTGGGAAAGGAATCACATTACCTCTTATTTCTCTGAAGTTTAATAATGTGATCCCCTCATCCATACTATGATTCCTTTCAGGGGGAAGACTTCTCCAAGTGTATAGGTGAAAATGATTGACATATCTCTAGTTATTTGTGAATAATATTTTTTTTCTACCAACTGCATAATCTTCTAAGAGGCAAGTCTATTCATAAACATCTGTCCATACTGAGATATAGATATAAAAGCAACTAATTTACAAGGAGTTTTAGTATATAATTTGGTAAATATTGCTGTAGAAAACATTTTGAAATCATTCTAAATGCACTTACTAATGTGGTCATCATGGGTGAGGTGATGTGGGGCACAAAGGCACATCCAAATTTAGTACTGCCTTTAGGACTTTGTAGTCCTATAGCATAAGACATAAACAGTTAAAAAATTTTTAAATTAAATTCATAAATTTAATTTTTTTTACCTCTTTCCTCACCTTTAAGAAAGGAATAGTAGAATTGACAATTGCTGACATAAGTATAATTATTATAAAATCCAAGTTAAAAGAGCTGTAAAAGTGAAACATCCACTAAAACAGAAGCAAAGAGATCATAAAATATGAGAGTCTCCTATGGTTGGATATGGTTGGTTTGTCCTTGCCGGGTCTCATGTTTAAATTTGATTCCCAATGTTGGAGGTAAGGCTTGGTAGAAGGTGTTTGGGTTATGGAGGAGGATCCCTAAAGAACTCTTGAACAACTTGGCACTATTCTCATGGGAGTGAATGAGTCCTCACTGTTAATTCCCACAAGAACTGGTTGTTGAAAAGAGCTTGCAACCTGCTCCTTTCTCTCTTACTTTTGCTCTCTCACCATGTGACCTATGCATACCCCGGCTCCCCTTTGCCTTCCTCCATGAGTGGAAGCAACCTGAAGCCCTCACCAGAAGCAGATGCCTTTGCCATGCTCCTTGTACAGCCTGGAGAACTGTGAGCCAATAAACCCCTTTTCTTTATAAATTACCTCACCTCAGGTTTTCCTTTATGGCAACATAAACTGACTAAGGCAGAGTTATTATGGAAAAAAATAGTAAGTGATTTAGATAATATAAAACAAAAGGGTAGATGGAGGGCAATAACATTCATCTGAGGGCGGGCGGGTGGGAGGGAGGTGGAAGGGATGGGAAAAACTCTCACTGAATGGATGCGGGGAGCACAGTTTGGGGGATGACCACGATTGTGGCTCTGACACGGGCAGAACAGGGGCAATGTGTATGGCCAAAGTGTTGTACCCCCATGATATTCTGAAATTAAAAAAATAAAAAAAATAAATAAATAAATAAAAGGGTAGATGGACTTCTGTGTCTAGGAGATAGACTACAGGTATTTTCCACTATTCCACCTTCTAAGTACAACTGCAAACCATGGGCTGTGAGATATGGGCAAGTCTTCCTCTGGGTCCTTGTGTGAGCAGTACAAAGCTAAGACCACAGATAAGAGGGACTGGAGCCAAGTCACAGGAAAAATTTCAGGTCTATTTCTAGGAACCAGGTCAGCTGGCAGACAAGCCTCTCCACTAGGCATTAGTGTGCGTGATTCCCCCTGGGCCTCTTGGCAGATGGCTTTGGTTACAGGCTCAAGTCCAAATGGGGTTGTAGTAAAGCTTTTGGGGAACAGGTCTGTTTCTGAGCTTAACCTGGGAGCACAATTGGCAGCTCTGCCAATCGTGTGTAAGTCTGTACTCTCAAAACAACTCTCCTAGGTTTTGATCTCCACCAGGGTTTCATAAACTTGTACCTGAATCCTGAGGCTCCCACAGAGAGATTTTTGTCTGTGAATGGGGACAAAATTCTTGTTGTTGTGGGGGGATATGAACGAATGACCTTCTATTCCACCATCTTGCTAACCTCACTCTCTAAATCAGAGTTTAATAAGATCCAGGGCGTTATAACATAATACTCAAAATGTCTAGTTTTCAATCAAAAATCACCCATCATGCCAGGAATCAGAATATCTCAAACTGAATGAAAAAATACAATGAATAGATGCCAACACAGAAATAACAGACATGTTAGAATTATGTGACAATGATTTTAAAACAGCCACAATAAAAATAATTCTATGAGCTATTAAGAATATCCTTGAAACAAATTGAAATATACAAAGCTTCAGCAAGCAAATAAAGATACAAAGTAGCACCTAATAGAAATTTTAGAACTGAAAAAATACAATGATCAAATAAAAAGTGAGATAGATAAGCTCAACAGCAAAATGGTGAAGACAGAGGAAATAATCAGTGAAGTAGGAGATCCGTACAAATTAATCTAAACAAAGGAAAGAAAAAAAACTGAAAAAAAATTGTAAAACAAGTTTCAGAAACCTGTGGGACTATTTTTAAAAATTTAACATGTATGTCATTAGAATCCTGGAAGTCAAGAAGAAAAATGGCAAGGCTGAAAATGTACCTAAAGAAATAGTGGCTGAAAAATTTTACCAATTTGTCAAGAGATATAAACCTACAGATTCAAAAAACTGAGCAAACTCCAAACAGGATAAGTTCAAAGAAATCCACTGCATGACACATCTTAGTCAAATTTCTGAAAGCTAAAGACAAAGAAAAAAATCTTGGAAGTTGCAAAAGAGAAATGAAACCTTATCTATAGGGGAAAAACAATTTGAATGACAGTAGATTTCTCATCAGAACCTGTGGAGGCCAGAAAGAAGTATCACAAGATTTTTAAAGTGCTGAAAGAAAAGAATTGGCAGCCCAGAATTCCCTAACCAATGGAATATCCTTCAGAAATGAAAAAGAAAGGAAGATCATTCTCAGATTAAAAAAAAAACAAAGTAAGAGTCTTTCAATAGCAGGTTTACCTGCAAGAATATCTAAAGAAAATTCCATAAACAGAAAGAAAGCATAAAAGAAGGAATCTTGGAACATATATATAAATAAAAACTCCCTTCCTCATATATCTTCTATATTATGTTTAGTAATTGATACAAAAATTATAATGCTACATGATGAGGTTCAAAATGTACATGCAGGAAATATATGAGTCTTTCATTACAAACAGGGGAAAGTAAAGGAACTTAAAAGGAGATAAGATTTCTGCATTAGGCTTGAACTGGTAAAATGTCAACACTAGTATACTTTATTAAGTTATGTATATATAATGTATTGCCTAGACCAAATACTAAAAAACCTTTCAAAATGAAACTCTTGAAAACACTAGTGATAAATCAAAACGGAATTCTCAAAAATATTTGTTGAAGTGATGGTAAAGCAGGAAAAAAATAAACAGATAACTCAACAAAAAGAACAAAGCAAAAACAAAAATAAAATGGGAGAATTAAGTTCCAACCTATAAATAGTTGCATTAAATGTAAATAGTCTAAATATGTCAATTAAAAAGCAGACATTGGTAGACTAGTTTTAAAAACATGATGCAAGTATATGCTAGCTATAAGAAACTCACTTCGAACATATGGATATAGGTAGATTAAAAATTAAAGGATTAAAAATATTTTTCATGAAAATATTAATCACAGGAAAAAGGAAGTGGCTATTTTAATATTAGTTAAAGTAGACTTCAGAATAAACAAAATTAGAGAGATTGGGATATTATATTATGACCAAATTGTCATTCTATCAAGAAAATATACTAATCCTATGTACGCATGGAAGTAACAAGAGGTATGCAAAATAGTGAAGCAAAAACTGATAGAATTCTAAGGAGAAATGGACAATTCCCCCACAATTGTAACTGGAAACACAAATACCCCTCTACCAACAATTTATAGAACAAGTAGAGAATCAGGACGAACATAGAAGAACTCAACACCACCATCAACCAACAAGATCTAATCAATATTTATAAAACACAACAACATCCGAATACACACCCTATTTAAGTAATCATGGAAAACATATCAAGAAACATCATATCCTGGGCTGTAAAACAAATCTTAAAAAAATTAAAGGAATTGAAATCATACAAATTACCAATATCAGCAATGAAAGAAAGAATGTTACTACTGACACTGCAGACATCAAAAGTTTAATAAGGGGATACTATGAATGTCTGTACACATATACGTTTGACAACTTTGATAAAATGATCAACTTCTTGTCAGCAAATGCTGGGAAGGATGTCCGGGAATTGGGTCACTAATACATTACTAATAAGAATGTAAAATGGTACAGTCACTGTAAAAGCCAGTTTCACAATTCATCAAAAAAAAAAAAACTGAACATGCAACTAACAAATGGTCCATCAGTAGCATTCCTGGCATTTATCCCTGAGAAGTGAAAACTTATGTCCACAGAAAAACCTACACAAAAATGTTTATAGCAACTTTATTTGTAATAGCCAAGCCTGGAATTAGCCCAGATGTCCTTTAATAGGTAAATGGTTAAACAAACTGCGGTATATCCTTATCATTGAATATTACTAAACCAAAAGGGAGAAAACTGTTCATGCATGTAACAACATGGATGAATCTCCAGAGAATTATTCTGAGTGCAAAGTGCCAATCCCAAAAGTTTATATAATATTTGATTCCACTCATATATCATTCTAGAAATGACAAAACTATAGAAATAGAGGACAAATTAGGGGTCACCAGGGCTAAGAAGGAGGTGAGGGTAAAAATGAAATGGATGTGCCTATAAAAGGGCAACATGAGGTATCTTTGCAGTGATAGAAATATTCTATATCTTGACTGTGCCAATGTTGATATACTGGGTGTGATATTGTACTATAGTTTTGCAAAATGTTATCATTAGGAAAACTGAGTAAAATATAAACAGAACCTCTCTGTATTATTTCTTACAACTGTGTGTGAATCTACAAATATCTCAAAATAAAAAGTTTAATTAAAAAAGATAGATTTTTAAGCATGTGATAAAAGGATAGAGCAAGCAGGAGAAAAACATGCTTTGAAAATAATAGCATATATAATAATATATTACAACCAGAAAATTCATATGACCAAAGTTTAGTCCCTCAGTTACTAGCTTCTTCTTCTCATACTCTGTACCTAAAACAAATAGCTGTAAATGCTCAAGATATCCTACTCTATTTTTTCATACATTCATCTCTCCATAAAATTCTATTTGCCATTAACTAACTGCCCCCCCATAAATGCTTATGATACTATTAAAATACAATTTGACTTTGACGCAATTCAATTCTAAATTTAACTCATGTCTGTGTAACTCATGTCTGTGTAATATTCATATAGCCTGAGGTAATGAATGAGTGTATTTCTCTCTTCTATACATGCAACTATTTCCTATAGACACCTCTTTCTTCTTTTGAGATTTTATATTTTCTACACAATATTTATTTATATCATCAATATAATAATATACAAGTTGATATCCCAACATAAGGGAACTAGTTTTAAAAACTGTTGAGTAAAGATATGACTTGATGAAGTCACAATTATTCTTGAAAATTCCATTAAATTGCTTTATATAACAACAACACTGAAAAATCTGAACCCTTGGAATTTCAAAAGCAAAAACAATAAAATCTGAAAATCGTCATTTTGTGTTTTTTATCACATTTCCTCTGTGGCCTCTGTTGCTCTTGGGGTATGGAGATCAAAAACCTTTTTGAAGTATGTGTGTCAGCAAACAACCATAGAAAAGGGATATACCACCACTTCTCTCTCTCTATCTCTAACTATTTATATACGATTCTTTTATTTTATTTAAACTTTGTGTTATACAGCCTTGCATAATTCATCTTTACATGAACGACCACTAAAACGGTAAGTACTCCTTTAATCTGTATTAAATGAATGAATGGATTCTGGTGACATACTACTAAAGTTTCAGCCACAATCAAATATCTTAGAATGTTGCTCACAAATAAGTTTGATATATCTTTTCATAAATGCTAATGATACTATTAAAATACAATTTGACTTTGATGCAATTCAATTCTAAATTTAACTCACGTTTGTGTAACTCACGTCTGTGTAATATTCATATAGCCTGAGGTAATGAACGAGTATATTTTTCTTTTCTATATGTGCAACTATTTCCTATAGACATTTTCTCCCAACTAACTTCCAAAAGATTTTTAAGTATTAGATGACACCTAATATTTTTATGGAAAGTAAGCACCCTTATTTTGGAATATTCTCCACTAAGTGTTTTCTATATAACAGCAGTAATGATGTAGATGTCCATGTCTCTTCTATGGAAGGATAGCGCAAGAGAAGAATGAGATGGAGCAACATTACAAAACCCTTTTTAAAAATTATGGTCCAACAGTGAGAGAAAATGGCTACAACAGTAGAAGTATGCTCAAGTTAGGAAGAAAAAGAAAGTAGAAGGAGAGACATTTTCATATAGAAAATTAAATTCTCAAAACAGGCTCATGAGAACCATGGCTCTTACCCATTACTGCATTTTGGTAAATGACCCAGACAACCCCAAGACGTGGCAGAAATCTTCTTCTCCTAGACATGTCTGATTCATCCCTGTCATCTCCATAAGATGTTCCTTCTCTCCCACATCAGAACACCTTCTGGTTTGGAATTTAACATACAAAGTATTCTCTGAGATTGCCCACAGAGAAAGTCATTTTAGTAATGAACTATCCACACCTTATACCCATTAACTGCACAAGTTATGTGACATTTTTCAGCCACACATTCCTTCATAAATCCATACATTCTGAGTTTGTTTACAAATAAAAAATCTAGGCAGAAGAATACATCCTACAAGAAGCATTTATGTACGGTTAAGGCCTTTCTGATACCCTTCTGCCTAAAACTATTATTACTATGTTTACCAGTCACTCATTACCACGTTTACAAGAAGTTTTGATTGAGGTCATACATTTTTCTTCAAGGCATCATGGTTGAGAATGCCTTGTTGACACATCTAATGCTAAGATTTCTCTTCCCACATATTCTGGGATATTGGGAAATTATAAGAGCTTAATTGGAAGAGTCTGGTGAACAAAGATACTCATGAATATTTTACTATTTTGAAGGCAAAGACAAAAAGAGATATAGAATGAAAAGTAAAATCATAAGCCATTTCCAAAGTCTTTAAGACTTTCAGTGTTTTGTGTATTGCTTATCTCTCATTCTGTACTGTTCCTATCCTCATTCCACACCACACCTTATTTTTAGTGCATAGTTGGCTCCTTAGAATCTCCAGAACATGCCAAGTAGTTTTGCACATTCATGCCTTTGCCAGCCGTGTCTTTGATTATGCTGTTCTTTCTGGTTTTATTGCTCCTTGAAGAGATGTTGAAGTGTTCCTTCATTATGAATGAAGACTCCATGTCACAGTAAATCCTCCTCCTCAAATAGAGTTGCTTATTTTTCCCTTTTATCCATCACTGTTTCTGCACATACGTCTAATAATTGTTCCTTACTATATCGTTTTTACGATACAACAGTAAGTATTGTTTTCACAAACTTGTTTATACTAGTGAAGGAAAGGAATATATTTTATGCATATTTAAATCCCTAGCCCATGAATTGGAGTTTCATAAGTACTATAAGAAATAAAATCAGATGAAGTTAGAAAAAACTTTAAAGTTTATTCTGCATACAAAAGATTAGTTTGTGAACTAAGAGACCTCAAACAGAAAGTGGTAAGAAGCTCCACTCACAGCAGTTATAGTGCAGTTTATAAAGCACAAATGTGGGAGTATTTCAAATTTTTTTGTATTTGCTGTTATATATTAAATTAGGCAAGCAGAGCAGTTTAAGCTGATTTGTCCATAGCTTATTGGTTTAATTCTACTGAATCATGCTGATAAGGACATAAAACTTATGTTTTGTGTTTTGATCATGATTACAGTTAGCATTTCAGGGAAATTAGGATAATGTGTTTCGGCTACATGGCTATGGGCAGTTGGCCTTGGATATCAAACTATGACTTCCATGTTTATTTTTTTACAGTACTTAATAGTGTTTGATAAGTTTAAAAAATGAATAAATGACACAAGGTACCCATCATGAGATGACATTGGCCATTCTTCCACGCAGTTAGGAATGGGATGAATTAAAATCAGAAGGTGAATGTCTGATCCATATGCTGAATTAGTATGTTATGCCAATACATATAGAGAATTTTAGAAATACGTCCTATGAACTGGAAGCAAGGAATTCACATAGTACTAGTGATGTGTTCATGATGCTATAGGATTTGAATGAGAGCTAAAATTTTACTGTGGGTGGGTGATTCTGGATTAGAATAATGTGGTATTAAAAGTTGGTGAAATGTTATTTCATAAAATCTTACTAAATATTTATAAAATAAAAAAGACAAGTGAAATTGCCTTCACACTTTTAAAAACAAGAGATATCTTATGATTAACACTTAATAATTCTAGCAATTAAAACATTGACATAGATGTGATAAGAAGCCAAATATGATCTACATATGCTTTACCTTCTGGATTAACAAACACAAAAACTAACACATCACAAACACACACACACACATACACACACACACATCCCTGCCTGCATGGATGGTGGTACAAAAAAAGCATGTACCTTCCTTACTGTACTTCAGTTAACCATCAAGTCCATTGTGCAGATGGTCAAAATCAAAACAATTTTTTTATTCTCTTCTCTGTAACTATACTTCTATGTCCATTGAAAGACTGCAAATTCCATAGCAAAAGTAGAGATGAAGTAAATGGCATCATGAGAGATTTATTTCCCTAGAAAAAGTACTGTAAAATAAGTGGTTCTATAAAAAGTCGGGGAATTTTTGGCAATTCAAAATTTTCTCAAATTCTAATTGGTAACATATCAGAATCCCAGATATAATAGCAGAAAATCCATTATAAGTGGAAGTTTGATGACAATTGAGGTATCAGCAGTGTGAATCAATATTAGAATTAAGATAAGGCAAGTATGCAATAACGTTTTCTACAACTATGGCTATGAAAGAGAAATTCTACTAGAACTCACTTGTCCAGGGCTTCTGCTATGGGAATTGAGAATAAATTTTGTGAAGAGACAAGACACGACCCTTTGTATTAGTGAGCAAAGACAGCCTATACTATATCACTTTTAATTTAAATATTAGTAAACAGTAAAAATAGAACGCTAAATGAAATGTGCTGATAGTTTTGCAGTACCAAAAAAGTGAAATGTGCTGACAATCAAATATTAATAATAATTATAATGATCAGGTAACCAAAAAAGACAGAAACATTTTGTAATGTAAATTTATTTTTAACAAAATAAAATTAAGCATACAGTGATTAGTAAGAGGCTTGGATGATGAGGCAAAAGATTGTGATTAAAAAGAGAGATAGATGAGAAAAAAAATAATGCAGAAAAAATGCAAAAATGCAGAAGTAATGTGTGTTCTCAGACCGTAATGGAATTAAACTAGAAATTAATTAACAGAAAGATAGCTGGAAATGTCAAAATACTTAAATTTTTTGTTTTGTGAGTTAAACAACACATTTGTGAAAAAAAAGAAGAAGAAAAAATTGCAGGAGAAATTAAGAATATTTAGAACTAAATCAAATTATAGCACAACTTAAAATTTGTGAGATGCAGTATAAGAATTGCTTAGAGGGAAATGTATACCATTGAATGCATATATTATAAAAGAACAAAGATATGAAATCAATAATCTAAGCTTTTTTAGGAAATAAGAATAAGAAGAGAAATTAAATTCAAAGTATTAATAAATGTAAGAATAAAATAATAAAAATTGGAGCATAAATCATTTAAATAAAAAACAGGAGATCAATAGAGAAAATAAAAACTGGAAACTGGTTCTTTAAAAGCATTAATAAAATTGATAATCCTCTAGCCAGGCCAACTGAGAGAAAAGATAAAAGACAAATTACTGACATCAGAAATTAAGGAAGGGGCATCACTACAAATCTCATGAGCATTAAAAGGCCAATAAAGAGTGCTATGAACATTTCTATGCCCAAAAATTTGATAATCTAGATGAAATGGACCAATTCCCTGAGAGACACAAGGTATCAAAACTTACACAAGAAGAAATAGACAATCTAAATAGGCTTATATCTATTAAGGAAATTAAATTAATACTTGATAACTTTTCAAAAGCAAAATGACCAGTCCCAGACAAGTTTGCTAGTCAGTTTTACTAAATGTTTAAGGAAGATATTATACCAATTCTCTGCAATCTCTTCCAGAAGATAAAAGCAAAGGGAATACATCCTAACCCATCTTATGACCCAGCCTTACCCTGATACCAAAATCAGACAAAAACATTACAAGAAAAGAAAATGACAGAACAATATGTCTCATAAACATAGATGCAATAAACCTCAACAAAATATTAGCAAATCTAAGTTAACAATTTATAGAATGAATTATATAGAGTGATCAAGTGGAATTTATTTCAAGTATTCAATATTCAACATTCGAAAACCAATTAGTGTAATACATCACATCAATAGGCTAAAGGAGAAAGAACACATGATCAGATGATCATAACAACAGATGCAGAAAAAGCATTTGGCAAGATTCAACACACATTCTTAATAAAAACTGTCAGAAAATTTGGAATCCAGAGAACTTTCTTAACCTGAAATGAACATCTACAAAAAACCCCTACAGCTAACAGTATACTTAATGGTGAGAAACTAGCAGCTTTCTTACTAAGACCAGGAACAAGGAAAGGATGTCCCCACTCCCCAAGCCTTTTCAACACCTTACAGAAAGTCCTGGCTAATGCAATATGATAAGAAAAAGGTAACAAAAGGCATTCAGATAGAGAAGAAAGAAATAAAACGTTCATTACATGCAGATGATATGACTGTCTATATACAAAATACAAAACAATTGACCAAAAAAAGCTCCTGAAACTAATAAATGATTATAGCAAGGTTGCAGAATAAAAAGTTAATATGCAAAAGTCAATCACTTATCTATTACCAGCAATAAACAAGTGAAATTTAAAATTAAAACCACAATTCCATTTATGAAATAATTAGGTAGAATAAGGAACCTATATATAACTCATATTAGTAGGAAATAAATGCTACTTTTACTTTGAAAATGATTTAGCATATCTTTATATATTAAATTATTCTTTATAAAATCTTAAATGTAAACCTTTAATATAATTAAAAACCATGTACATGTATTCCACATCAACGGAATTTAAAAATAAATGAAATATAGTTACATAGGAAAGATTAATAATAAATTAAAACTGTAAGGAAACAATAAAGACCATAATTAAAATTGACAGAATTAGGAACAAATATCTCTGTTATAACAATACATATACATAAAGACCCATATTTAATGTTGGTTATATAGCAGTGATGGAAGTGGTGATCTTTACTCATGCTATTTCTACTCTTCTCAATACCCCCCAAACATTAATGCTATTTTTTTTAAATGCCTATCTATGAGAAGGTCTTATCCACTTCTAGTAATATTTTCACAGCCACCTCAATCTTTACATTTGAACCCAACAGCCTTATTTGTGCCATATGCATCTCTTGACTTCATACTCCATCTCACTGCTCAGCCTTGAATGATTGGGCCACTTGGTCATTTGGGCACCTGGCTAAAGAAGGACTAATCATGTGTTCTCTGTTGGGAATACTGAATTGATATAAACACATTCCAGTTCATTTTGAACCAGAATGGAAGATATGCAAGCTTGGTTAGCATGAGATGCCACTTTCTTTTCAATATGCATTGAGAAGCAGAAAATGTCAATGTACGCAAAACAAAAGGAAAAGTCAACACTCGATAGGAGGACTTGCCTAAATTTTTGATGAGTTTCTAAATCCTGGTTTTAGTTGCCTCCTAAGGCTTGTCTACAACACCTGTCATTATGTTCACCTGTCATTATATTCAAGAGAGATAGTTAATCTAACTATATATGTAATAAATATATGGAGCACCACTATGGGTCAAACATCTTAAGACTGTGGTGATAAAATAGTCAACAAGAAAATGCTTCTGCTTTCATGGATATTGCCACCTAATGAGAGAGACAAGTACTATTCAAATAAGTAGATAAATAATGGAATTTTAGGTAGTAATAAAAGATAGGAAGGAAAAAAATGTATGTTTGAGAAGAGTATGGGGAGTTGTAGGAAGACAATTGTATATGGCCTTTGAGGAAATGACACATGAGCAGTGACCTAAATATTGTGAAAAAAGCAAGTCATAGAAACTGAAGGAAAGCATTCAGACAGAAGAAATGGTTTATGTATGGGGGGAAAGAGAGATAGAGATAACAAAAGTTAATTTGAAGAGAATTAAGTACAGCATAACACCATTTTAATATAGTTTAAAAACAAGCAATGTGTTAATATATTAACATTTTAAAATATGCGTGAAATGATAAACATTAAAATCAGAATATTGGATTATATCTGTGGTGGAAAGAAAGAAATTAGATCTAAAAAAAAATGTATGGTATACTTCAACATTAACTGCAATGGTCAGTTCTTGGGTGCTTCTTAATTTGTTCTCTGTAACTTTTTTTTGTACATTAGAAAATAATCATTTAAAAATATCCTAGACTGAGAATACGCTCGATGTGTTTCAGAATATCCTAAAGGCCATTGTAAGTAAAGTGGCTTGATCAAGTTGGTGAATAATCAAAGATGAGGTATAATAGGTAAACTAAGGCCAGATTGGGTACCCCTTGATCTATTCAGGTAAAGAATTTGCCTGTAATTCTAACTGGGGTGTTAAGACATTGTTTGGTTTTAAAACAGTGAGAGAAATGATGTGTTGTATGTTTTTACAGCACAAGAAAAATTGGGAATGATACATTATACAGCATTCATACTCAGATGGGTGCCAGTCCATGAACTGGTTTTTACTGCTTACTGCTCCACAATAAGCACAGAAATGGAGAATAAACATTTGGAAACTTGTATAACATTTTTACACAATGACAAGCTAGAAGTGTGTTAATTTTTTAAACTATTTCACTGTATTTTACAAAAGTGATAGTGTGTGATAAAATGAGAACAAAGTTGGGCATTCACCACAAAGCATTTGAGAAGTGCATGGACGCAGGGAGATCAGTGCCTTATTAAATAGTCCCAGAATTGAAGATATATGTTGAAAATAAAGCCAATAGAACTTGCCAAAGGATTAGTCATGTGTTGTGAGGATTATAAAGATTATTATATTTATAATAATCCTGTTTGTATTAACTATTTGAATAGGTTTACATTTCTACTACTTGAGCTGAAAACGTTGTGACTAATACAATTCATATTTTATAAATACGAACACAGAAACTTAGAAGGGATGAGTTACTTCTCAAGATAACACAAGTAGCATATAGTACTGCTATAATTTAAAACCATCTATTTTAAACAGTACCCTGACTTTTTTTTGCTATATCTCATTTTCTTCATCATTTTTTAAAAAATCTTAAGATATCAGAAAATAATATGATTTTCACTTAAGATCTAATATTATCTTGAATGATATTTTTCCCCTCATATGGTATTTTCCAGAAAAAAACTCACTGAGGCAGAATGCTAATTTAATATCCAGTTAGATTGGTTTGCTATTTATAATTTATATTAGTCTGTTTTTTGTCTTTTGGGTTTTCTTTAAAGCAAGTTTTGTCAGCCATGGGTACCTAAGCTATATTGCTTCATAAAAAGAGCTTGTAAATTTTCTTTCTTTTTCTAGGTTCTAGAGCAATTTAAATTATTTGGAAATATTCAATCTTTGAAACTTTAGCAGTGCTCTCCTGATAAATTATCTGGACCTAGTAGGGTCTTTTTCTTGCTTGTTTTATTTGAGAGTAGCTCTTTAATATCTCTTTTATTTTTCCTTTGGATATTAATTTGTTTAAATGGTCTGTCTCTACCAAAACATGTGTGTTTTTTCTAGAAAATTATCTATTCCTTCTATGCTTCCAAATCTATTTCAAAGTGTTATGCAAAGTGGCCTTATACTTTTTCATATTTCTTATATTTGATGGCTATTTTTAATTTTTAAATAATTATTTTGTGAAAATGTTCTGTGCCACTACTTGCTTCCCTTGTAGTTCTTTCCTTATACACTATCTGATTTTCAATTTTGTGCATATATGATGGAATCTAGCACACAATATACAAATGTTCTATAGGTTTTTAAACCATGCATGGAATATTGTTTTTAGTGATTATAGGAAAAACATGAAAAGTATAAAGTCTCATAAATAACTCCCTCAAATATTTAATGCAATAAAACAAAAATAAAAATTGTAACATCTTTTAAAGTACATTTGGCATTAAAAATGTTTTCCAAAATAATTCAAAAGTTTCACAAGAAATAATAATGGAATTTTTAAAATATATAGAAATAAATGATCTGCATACCAAAATGATACAGAAAAACAATTATATATAAACTAAAACTATTAAATTTTAATAATGAAAAGCTTTTAAATGGCAAAATGGTACAACTAGAAGCATTTTTTTGAAAAATAAAAGAAGTAATTAAGATATGAGCAATAATTCAAAAATAAACCAAATTATCACTAACAAAATTAATGGGGATGATTAGTAACATTTTTTGTTGTTTCTAGATAACTTTAAGATATAGAAAAGACAGATAACACAACTGATAAAGAAAAGAAGGAATAGAAAAAGTTAATTAACTAAAGGCAAATAACCACAGACATCAACATTTAAGAAATAACAAAAGGCATTTCATTAAAAAAATCCCAATTAAATTGGAAATTTAAATGAAATCAGCAATTTATTTACATTATTTTTTCTGTTCTAAAATTTCTTGTTCTTGTTTATACCTTCTATTTCTTTGCTGAATCTATATCTTTGCTGAGACTTTCTATTTTTCATACACTTCAAGTATGTTTGTAATTGTTTGTTGAAGCATATTTGTGATTGTTGCTCTAAAATCCTTGTGAGATAATTCTAATATCTGTGTTATCTCAATTTTGGCACATACCTTATTTTCTTTCCTTATTCAAGTTGAGATATTTCTTGTTCTTAAAAGAATCATGATCTTAATGAAACTTATCTGGAAATTTTGAATATTGCCTTGTGACACTGAGAATCTTATTTAAATTTTCTATTTTAGCAGGCCTCTCTGGCACTGTTTCGATGAGGAACAAGGGCATTTTTATTACTGCCAGCTGGGAATGAAAGTTTAGGTTTCCCACTGAGCCTCCACTGACACCGTGGAGAGGAGGAGATCATCGGGAGCTCCCCATTCGGCTTCCACTAAAACCTCCTTTGGCTAGGAGTTGTTGCGGTGCTTCCTTAACAGCATGCGGCCTCACTGACACTGCAAGGGAATGGCTACATTAACCACTGGGCAGTGGTCAAAGTATTGACTCTGCACAAGGTCTCTTCTGAAACCACCACCAGAGAGAAGAGGAGGACTGCCTCATTACTGCTGGGTTGGGATCGAAGTCCAGCCTTCCCACACAGTCGCCATTGGTACTGCTGGAGTGGAAGGTGGGGAGAACATCTTACCTCCATAAGAATGAAAATCCTGGCTTTACACTTGGCCTTCTCTGACACATCCTGTGTGTGGTGGGGAATGTAGGGGGCAGGGAAGTATGTTGGGGATATCTCATTACAGACAGGCAAGGGTAGAAAGAAGTCTATGCTTCTCATTAGTGGGGATGGAGACAACTTTTTTCATAATATTTCACTGGAGTAGAACAGTTATTGTCTAAAAGTTTTTTTTCTCCAAGGACCAGGAATGCAAAAATGAATTAACTTTAGAAAATGCATCTGTGTAATCTCTTACATTAAGTTATTAAATATTTGAGCTCATGTAGCCTCATTACTGAGTCCATAGACATAATCATAATCATATAATGTGTATCAATATTTTTAAATATCTGGAGCATTCCTACTTACCAGCAATCATTAATCAGAAAAAGTAACATTAAAAAATGCAATTCATAACCTCAAAAAACTAAAAGATATCAACAAATAATAATGTGTGAAGTTACAAAATAATTTTAAAAGGTGTCCAGCTGAATAAGTGGTGTCATATGTTGTCAATATTGTTTTCATGTAAATGTCCCTCATAATCCATGATATTAATTTAATTTTATTAAATTTCAAAGAGTCTACACATAGGTCTAAAAAATTTATTGTAAAGTTCATTTAGATTAGTACAGATTCAAAATAAAGATGATCAGAGATTTTTGAAAAAAATAAATGAAGATAAATTCAGAAAGTAACCCTAATAAAATAGGCATATTCAAAAATTTACATTAGATATCAATGAGAAAATAACAAACTATTCAACCATTAATATTGGGAAAATGGACAACTGAGGAATGGAAAAAATTTGAGTACTTATAACATACCTCAAATAAATTGCAGATGGCTTAAGGACTAAATGCAGAAAACAAACAATCTTTAAAATTATTAGAAAAAATACAGAAAATAAATGGATAGGTTTGGATTAAAAGATAACTTTTTATATAAAAGGCAGAAACACATAAGTAATAAAGAAAATATTAGTAGGTTGGTATATGTAAACATTAAACATGTTCACATGATAAAACAAAACTTTTAGCTTTGAAGACTAGAGATGTTTGTAACACATAAAAAAATAAGTAATATGTAGAATATATTAAATATTTCTACAAATCAGTAGGAAAAAGATAAACACTCCATGAAAAAATAAGTTAAGAATTTAAATATGCAAACTACGTAAGTAAAATCTTGAATAGCTAATAAGCATACAAGTGATATTAACTCATAATAAAATGTGTGTACTTGACAATAAATATAAGATACAACTTTATACGTGTCAAGGATGCAAAATGAAAGGAAAAATTGATAATAACAAACTTAGGTGAGTACGTGAAGAAGTACAAAAGCTCACACTGATGGTAAATTTTAAATAATATCTATCTCTTTGGAAAGATATTTTGTAATTTTTAGTAACATTGACATTTTTCATATCTTGCAACTCCACATTTTAACATTCAGATCTATATTCTAGAAAAACATTTGAATATGTGTAATAGAAGTTATGTATACTTATTTTCATTGCCTATAATTAAAAAATGGAAAAAACTGAATATCCATCAATAGTTTATGGGTGAGTATGTTACCCAGCCTATACATATCAATATGTAGAGATTATAAACATAATTTTGAGTGATAATAAGAGAGTAAGATGGCATTTGCTTATACTTTCAAAAAACATACAAACCAATATATTGTTACATAGTAAAATGTTATGAAGTATGTATATGTATGTGTAGGAGGTCTGTCTGGAAAGTATCCAGCCATGTAATAGGAAAAATAGAGACATTTATTGAAGAAGATACAAGATATAAGAAACATTGTACATAGGAGAATGCCACCGCAGTCCCCTTCAAAGTAGGCACCTTGGGACCTCGCACAGTTCTCCCAGCATCTTCCAACCTAACCCACACATGTTCAACATTCTCAGGTGCTCTGCTTATCGCAGGCCTTCCAGTGCATGGATCACTATCGACAGATTCTCGACCATCTTTGAAGCATTTGTGCCACACTTTTATTTGAGCTGCACTAATTGCATCATCTCCGAAAGCCTTCTGAATCATCCAAATAGGTTCCGTGGAGGAATGTTCAAACTTAATGCAAAATTTGATGCAGATTTGTTGCTCTCCTCGCTCGGGCACACACTACAAATGCTCACTCAATGGCGTCTAGTGCCCCAGTAACTAGTACAGTGATGGCACCATTGTTCGCGCATGCACATTACAGTCCACTCTCCTTGGCTGCCAGGTGACATCGACGTTGCGCTAACCGTTCTCGTTGTATTAATAATGGCTGGATACTTTCTGGACAGACCTACACATACATGTATATGTATGTGTATATAATATTTTTAAAGATTTAATAATTTTTTTAAAGGTTTACCACTGTGGAACCACCTCACCTGGACCAAGTGCAACTCATCAATATCAGTTACTCACTTAAAATGTAATGGTAAGGTATAATACATTCAGAGTTAAAATCTACCCTTTGGTCTCACCACGCCCATGGGCTTATGGATCCTAATTCATTCCTGATGCTGGAGTGGAAGTCATGCTTAAGAGCCCTTGCGCCAGTCAGATTGCTTATGCTGACTTTGTACATCCTGAAATAAAATTCATTCAACAACAGCCTGAACCATTGCTCTGGTCTTTCTAAGGTAGCTAAATCCACCAGTGCCCAAACCTCACTTATGAAAGGGGATACAATTTTTACCTATTTGTGGTGCATTCTGATGTTAATTGAATAAATATAAACACGCACAGAAATTTCATGGCAGAAGACGTTCACACTTTTCTTCACTGAAGAGTTTCATTATTTTAATGCTGTTTAATATCTTAGGTGGATAAATATTTTTAAAAGCTTAAGGCAGGATTTTGTAATTATGCATAGCCACCTGCTCTGAGTCATATATTTAGTTTAGAATGCTAAGCTTACAGATTTACAGTTTTTCCATTTGGACTCTGAATTTTGGCCTAAATCTGTCACATAATTTCTAAGTAGTTTTGTACACAGAACAGCCTGAATCACAGTCCAAATCACTGAAAGCAAGTCACCAGTCGAGATGGAAACTAATGTCTCTAAGTCAGAATGGTTGTTATATGCTATTTATACCATAGTTTGTCCAGTAGCTGCGTCTATATAATAGTGCACTAAAAGTGAAGTGGATAAATATATTCCATTTGCAAGTTAATGGCCTTCACATGTATAATTTTATTTTCAGTATTTTTCCTGAGATATAATTATTCTATTTCCCTTGCAAAATACAGAGATTATGCTTGAGACAAACATGAACAGAGAAGTACACTACAGTTTTACAGCTCTGTCTTAAAACACTAATACCTCCTGAAATTTCTTTCTTTTCAAAAAAAGCAATTAACTAGAAAATATACTTTGAAACATAATTTATGCATAAAATATGAGTCCAGGAATGTATATACATATAAATACTTCTACTTTAAAATTCTCTGGTGTTACATAGAAAAATAAATTTTACTTTCTCATAAAAGTGAATATACCCTACAATTGCTTTAATTGAAATAGTTTCCTTTCTTTTGAGCATTTTACTGAAATCATGAGAGCTAAAAGTATAATAGTCCAGTAGATACTACTATTTCAACCTGCTGAAGGTTGATGCTAATATTTTAATTTTATCTTCAATGTTATTTTAAATGTAAGGCATTTTTAACAGAAAAAAATAGAGAAAGTTCGGTGATGATTTCTTTTAGTAGTGTGACAGAAAACAGAATCAAAATATATAAGATTCCAAGTTCTTCTGTAAGCTGGACCATCCTGCTTTTGGTCAAATACACTCAATCTGATCTCAAAAAGCAGCATAAACAAGTAAGTTTCTAGTTTAATACCACAAGGATAACCATAATCTTTCATTTTAATGCCCTCTGTTAAATCTTAATGCCATCTATAACTTTTTCAAGAGTAGAAATGTCATTGTTATTTGTTCTCAGTCAGCTCCCACCTGCAATGCAGCATTATCTGTGAGTGATGTTTATACGTCTTGTCCAGGATATTGTAGTTAGATGTAGCCCTGTGGCAAAGAGGTAATCATATTGATTTTTCACTACTGCAACAAATACTCTTGTGTCCAACTGCTAAGCTTTGGCAAAAAATAAATAAAACCACAACTATCAGATCTGCTGTTAAAGCAAGATTCCAAGTACCTCCAAATCATCTGCTGCAAGGTCATTGCAGACAGTATTGCTCTCATAAATGGGATGCATTGGACAATATTTGCAGCTCTCTAAGCTTTCCACTGGCTGGTTATGCTGGGCTATTTTCTTCCTGACTATTTTAATAGGTGTCAATACAAAATATTAAGGAGCAAGTTGTTTATAAATAAAGATATAAGCAATATGTCTGTTACTCTTCAAGCACTTGGAAAACAATTAGAGGTAACAAGGAAATTACGTGTTTTATTTCTCTTAAAATAACTAAAAAAAATTTTTTAAAGCATGCAATAAAATATTACATATGAAAGGAAGACTTTTAACAATGTTTGAAGGAAGTCTTATTTTAAATGTAGTCAATGAAGAACTCTTGTTTGTTGATACTAAATGTTCTGTTTTTCTTTGCTTTGTTTTTTATAACTGATATTTTGGTCAGAAATACAGTAGATAAAATTAGCTGATTTCCCTCTGACTGGAAATTATAGAACATTTTAGCAGCTATTGCATTTTTGGAATCTAGTTATCTCTATCTGAGAATAAATAGTTTTACAAAATAATATTAGTCTTTGTTCAGGCCATACGTAGCAATATAAAATTACCTAAATTTTATTTTAAGGCCCTTAAATTTACATTCATTCATTCCATTATTCAATCATTTGTTATCTAGCTCAAAACATATGTACTGAGCATACAGGATTCTCTGTGTACTCAAGGAGCATCATGTGTGGGAGGTAACATGGATATGTAAAGAAATTCGTGCATTATCCAGTCAAATTACAAAATCAAGATATGTTATGATAATGAAAGATCTTGTCATTTCTCTGTGTAACACCTTCTAGTGGTGCTCTGGTGCACTTAAAGTCCACTTTCCAAGTTAGGTTCTACATGGACTTACATGATATGGGCCCTGTTTACCTCTCTTGAAGGTGCTAATACCACTAGAATCCAGCCACACAAACATTTCTTCTCTGTCTCCTCCTCATCCTCATCCTGTTCCTCTTCCTCTTCCATCTCTCCCTCCATCTTCTTATCCTTCTTTTTTTCTTTCTTCTTCTCTTCTTCTTTGTCTTTCTCCTTCTTTAATAAAACATAACTCTTTTATTCCTTGGTGATATGTGTCACATGCATTTCTATTTAGATGAGTGATTCTTTCTCTGAATTTTTTATGACTGATAATCAGCTCAAATGTCATCTCCCAAAGAGATGCTCTGCAATACAGCTTTGTGCTCCCCATTCATTATAACATTACCCCTTTTAATTTATTCTACAGCAGTGAAAATCTTATAAGAGAATCTTTCCTATCATCTATCTTTATCAAAATATCCAATATTTTCTGTCCCTTTACTTGTATGTAAACCCCATAGGATCAGCTACCCTATCTAGAATGTCCATGACTATATCACTAGTGATTAGAACGTTTCTTAGTTCAGAGAAGCTAATTCATAAATATTTATTAAACTAATATGTAACATTCAAGAATAATGCTTTGTATGCCCAGTACCAATTATAGTACTTCTTAATTATACATAGTTAATAAATGTTTAGTAAATTACTGATTTCTGCTTTCATAGTATACATGAGAGATGAGTTACTCTTTCAGGTTTGATGAGACTGTAACAGACAGATAAAAGGTACACAGACATGACAGGAAGATGAAATATAGCCATGAATGATTTATGTAATTTGTAGTTATATGTAATTTCATATAGCTGGGACATACAGCCCAATTTTGGAGCAAAACACTCTTGGGTAACAAACTATGGTGTAAGAGAAATAGTTAAGGAATGTGAACATAGAGGTTCTAATATGTAATGAAGGTTAATTTGGATTTCATCTGTTAGATTACAGAGATTTGAAAGCAAGTAAAAAGCAGGTGAGAGTGATCGGGAGTTGCTACCTGTATTTTTCTCTTTTTTTTTTTTTGTCCGGATAGAGAGGCTGGAAAGATCATTCTACTGGCATTGCAGAGGGAATGGGACTAGAAACAGGGCGGCCAATCAGAAGCCCACTGTAATAGTCATAGGAAAAGATAGGGTCTGGCTAAGACATTGTCAGAGAGTACGTCTCAATTTGAGATATATTTCCAAGAAAATATTAACAGGATATAGAGAACCTATTATGAAGTAACAGAGAGAGAAGAATAAAAGAAAAATCCAAAGAATTAGGTTAACTTACTGGGTACATTATGTTATTAATAACAGGAAAATACTTAGTGGATAAAGGAGAATAAGGTTGATATTGACAACTTTGAGTTTGAGGACATGGCAACTAAAAATGAAGATATCTGGATAATCAGTAGCTACTGGACATATTAGAATATAAATTCCATGTGAAGAGGAGTAGTGACTGCTTCAACTCAAATGTTATTATTTCAGCATCATGCATAGTTCTTGGGACATAAGATGGGCTCAATAAGTATTTGTTGGGTTCATTTAAGTAATAGCAGATATTATAGGGATTAACAAAATTACCTTGGCAGATCGTATGGAGTGAAAAAGGAAGAACAATGTAAACCTTGGAGAATGCCAGAATCTATATTTAGGCTCACCATTTTTTCCTACCAGTGGTAATTACTGATCAAATATTTTTCAAAAATAAAGAAAGAATAATTTTATTAAGTTATTGTGTAAACTTACTTTTCTAGTATAACATTTTAAAATATATATTATGATAAAATTAAATATATATAATTTAATGATATTAATAAATTTAGTTAAATACCACTGTATAATATATAATTTAGTATTCAGTTTTACATAGAAACTTAAGAACACAGTTAATAAAATGTCCCCTAAATATGAATATTTCTGGATTTGATATAGACAAAATTATATTCTAATGAGGTAGAAAAGACATATGAATATGTTACCAAAACACACAGCTAGCAAAGAAGTTACTTTTTGAACTTTGTTGCTTATAACTTGGAATGGGATTATTGCCCAAATGATGAGAACACTTAATGAGATCTATCCCTTTGTCACCTAGACATTTTTAACTGGTTTGAAACATGAGCAGAATGAAGTACAGCAGAGGTGCCTGAAAGACTACAAATAATAAAAAATTATGAAAAAAATCATATATAATATTTATACTATTCAAACCTTATGTTGTAAAAAATGGAAAGTTTTCCTAGGAAACTTTTGGTTCACTTCTATGTCCCATATTTACAAATCTAATACTGAAAGGTAGTTTTTGTTTTTTTTATTGCAAGTCTTCTGAAGAAATGCCAATGAGAAAAATAATAGCTTTCTGCACCAGTCAGAGAGGAACTTTGCAAATAGAAAGCTACAAGGTAAATTTCAGTTGATGACCTTAGGTTGTGTTTTCCTTCTGTCACACAAAATTAGGAAAAGTGTTGGCGAGAAAGCACTTCAGGTAAAAAAAAAAAAAAGAGAGAGAAAAAGAAAAAGTCCCAGACTTTCTTACCCACCCAAAATCTAATCCCTAAAACCAATCTATATAAAGAATAGTTGTTGGAAACTCATGATTTATTCAATAAATTATTATTAATCTAGTAACAGTAGCCTCCTAACCATTTGATTGAATTAAAGGGAAAGTCATATACAGTATCCTATATTATTTTATACCTACCAAGTTTCAAATATGCTTTGGATTCTATTAATATAAAAAGCAAGTGTACCATCATAGAATATGTGTTAAAATAAAAATACAAGTCAAGCCTATTAACCAAATGAAAGAAACGAAAGCGTCATATAATAGGTTCCTTTACATGTATTGCATCACCAGATTTCAATGAGCTAAAGCACACAGTGTAGTCTCTTACACATCATTGTATTGCAGTAGGATGAGGAATAACTTGGACAATCTTTGCAAGTGGAATCATTGAGCCTCAAAAACTTATGTCTTTTAGAAGAAAATGTGGAAGAAGCCACTGCTGACTTAAATGATACCAGTATCAACCACAAAGGTAGACTGATAGATGAATTCATTTTCATATAGACAGAAAAAGAGCGAGCATATTGTATTGTGAACAATTCTACTTCTGGATATACATTACCAAAATGAGTGCTATGTCATTCAGGAAAACAAGAAAAACTTTAAGAAAAACTGTTCACTGACAGTAGAATGTTTGAATAACCTGTTCTATAATCAGTGGACTACAATGCAGCAATAAGCACGAGTGAATGACTTATATATGGTGATACTGGTAAATTTTATAGCATAATTTTTAAAAAAGAAGGCAGACATATAAAATAACATATACTGTATGATTCTATTTATATAAAATTTAAAAACTAAGAAGACAAAAGGATTTAATTTAGGAATAAATAATTGAATAGTTTCACAATTCAATTTTGTTTCACAAAATTAAAAGCAAGAGGGATTACAATAAAACTCAGTTTCCTAGTTTGAAAGTAGGAACTAGTGATTAGGAAAATACACATTGAGTAAGGGGATGCTGACAACATTCTATTCATTGACTTGCATGGTAGTTATATTGTTGAATATTTTACAATAATTTGTTAATATATACATTTATGATTTTAGGTACTCTTAACATGTGTGTTATAATTCATCATAAAAGTTATTAAGAACAAAAAGAAAGCAAGACAAAAATTAACAAGGAAAATAAATAATATTGAGATCGTATTTAAGGGAGAAAGAAAGTAAGTTCAAGGAAGATTAGGCTCAAATATGATAGAGATTAACTGAAAATGATTTGGAAATGTTCTCCCTCTGTGGGCCGTTTTGTCTTGCCAGGTTTCACTTAGTCTTTTGCTTTGCACATAAGCAAGTTAGCTAAAATGTAATTCATGCTACAACTAACAGGTTGCTAAATGTAGAATCCTTGTAAAACACATTACTAACAAATGTAAAATAAATTGGTCACTTGCATAAAATTAGTGAGAAGAAATAAAGAAATATAATATGAAGGAAAAGGAAAGTAATCAGAAGGGAAAATGTTTATTTCTAAAAATTAACAATAAAGTTGAGTCAAAACTAATTAATGTAGTTTACCTTAAAATTAAAAGTGATTACAATGCCCTTAATTTGCAATGTTTAAATATTGATAAGAAATCTCTAGAATTTAATTATGTTAAAGTACCATGATACATGGTTTTTACAAGTATAGATTATTAATATTACAATGTCACATGTTTGGCACTGTCTACATAACTGAATATAGAGAAAAAATATTGTAAGTTGATATTTTATAATACTATTTTTAATTCTTTGTTATGAGAAAAATTATTTCTAGATTTCTTAGTGCTTACATTTATTTTCTATTGTGTTAGATAATTTAACAGAATAATTCCTAGAATGGCTCTGAAAAACACGACCACGTAAACAATCTGCCTCCTTCTTACTTGTGCATTATCAACCTTCCAAGTTAAATAATTACAGTTTTAAATAGTATGTATGTGTGAAACTGCTTAGCGACTTTTGACAGAAAAAAGTCTGATTAAGGAATATGCCAATGAGGTGTTTTTCTCCACAGCTAAAGTGAAGTGAGGCAATCACTTGCTTAATTCAAGCATTAGAACTGTTTTTGCTTCAATTGCCTAGATAATCAAAATCAAGCTGCTGGGAATTTTGCCTAAATTTTTCAAGCAGTTTGTTCCATCTTTAAGTGGATTTGGTTGTAGAAATGTAAGTGCTGAATTGTGTGGTGTTATTATTCATAGTGAAAGCAATGAAACTTGCTACTCTCACCACTCAAATATTGGAGTAATTCTGGATTAGATGAAAAATAAAGGCTTTCAAATTTTCTTTTTAATTACTTTAGTTATCGTCTGTTCTTTGCCTTGACCACTTGCCCTTTCTGTTATTTTTTCTTGTCTCTTTTATTTCTAACACACATACTCACACACACACACACACACACAAAACCAAACTCGTTCAAAAGTGTTATCTCATTAAAATTTGATATGTTGGCTCATATTTGGGGGGGTATGCATAGCAGATGAAAGGGTGAAAATTTAGTGACAAATTGCCTAAAAAATTGGGAAGTATTAGAGTCAAGAGCTCATAGTAGTTACTGAGAAAGAGGAGGATAAGCAACTTTCAGACAATGGATATCACGCTATGTTCAAGCATCAGTAAGGCATTCATTATAGAATACAGTGATTTTTGTACTGTAAAAGCAGGCAGAATACAAAGGCAAAATGTCAAAAGATGATCACAGAGAAAATCAGAGGTTTATAAAAGAACTATGTGAACTTCCTGGTCTGTTCAATAGGTTACCACTGAAGTTCTTTATGTGGGAAAGAGACACAACCAGACTTTTGAGAGGATAACATAGGCAGCAAGGAGAATGGACTTAGAGAGAAAAGAGTGACAGAGAAACCTATTAGATGATGGTTGGAATACCTCAGGCTTAAAAAATAAAGCAATAGTAATAGGTACAGGGTGGAGAGTACAGATTTTTGGAATAATTTTGAGGGATAATACACAGAAATTTTAACATATTGGACGTAGGTGATCATCCAGGGAAAGTACACACAAGCAAGAAGAGAAGCCAAGCCAGATTGAAATTGTCAGAATCAGAAAATGACAAAGGCAAAAAAGATAGAAATAATAGTGAAGTTACATGATGATAAACGAGAAGAGAACCATAACAAATTTTTCCTAGAGTATTTGTCCTTGAACCTTTTCTTCAAAAGGTAGGCATAATTAAAGTATATGGTTCAGTAACTATTATTCTATTTTTTTTGGCTTGCTTCAAGTCAAACATAACTATCAAGTGAATGGGTTAATATTTAAATGCTGAATAAAACCCCAAAAGAGAAAATTATTAACTGTTTTAAATATATAGAACATAGGAGACTATAAAAGGAATGTATTTATGGTAACCCATTTTCATGATTATTTTCTAATTCCCGATTTTTTTGTATTTTTTAAATTGATATATCATAGTTGTGAATATTTTGGGAGTACATGTGATATTTTAATACATGGATACAACGTGTAAAGATCAAGTCAAGGTAATTAGGATATCCATCACCTCAAACATTTACCTTTATTTGTGTGTTGGGAGCATTGCAATTCTTCTCTTCTGGCTATTTTGAAATATACAATGAAGTATTTTTAACTATAATTTCCCTATTGAACTATTAAATACTATAACTTTTTTCTTTCTATTTAACTTATTTTTGATTAATTAGTGTTTATAGAGTGGGATTCATTTGTCTGAATAATGGACTGTAATTCCATTGTTTTGAAAAATGTGGCTGACACATATTTAAATATTCCCATCTTAAATATTTACTGGGAAATTCAAACATATATGTCTCTTTCTGTGTTGATCAATACAATGACATGATATTATGGATTATTTTAATAAGGTATCACGTACAATGATTTGGGCATTAGATATCCTAATAGTAAACATATCACTATATAATAACCAAAAGAACCCTCAATACTTTTCAAAATCTTATAATTGTAGATTATAAGGGTTCCGTTTTTTAAAAGGAAGAAATGAAGATTCAATGACTTTTAAATATCAAACTAACATTTATTTAATTTTAATATCTATGAGAATCTTTACTAATTAAATTTTTAATTTATAATTGACACATACTAATTGTGCATATTTTTGGGGTAAAACGTGATGCTTTATCGCATGCATGCATTGTACAATGACCAAATCACAGTAATTACTACATCCATCACTTTAAACATTTATCATTTCATTGTGGTTATAACATTCAAGATCTTCTCTTCTAGCTATCATGAAATATATGCTACATTGTTATTAGTTATAATCGCCCTACTGTGTAATTGAACACCAGAATTTATTCTTCCTCTCTAATTGTAATCTATTGGAATCTTTTGGTGGGAAAGCTAGCCACAGTTATTTCTTTCATTGATTATATTTTATAGAAAAGTTTTTACAGTCCATAATTGTATATACTTTCTCAAAATTAACAATTTTGAAAATTAGACTTTAAGAGAAAATGAGAACTATCCCCCCAGGCAAACCTCCTCTAATCTTCTACATTCCAGTACAAATGGAATGTGTGGTGTGCATACGATCCAACGCCGGTTCATTCTTTGTACTTTTATGTCCCTCCTCTATTTCTCCACTTTAGTATTCATTATGTAGTAGTGTTATTCTGCAAATTTGCCTTGGTATTCCTTAAAACCAGCACAGTGCCTCATGTTCATATTATTTATTGAATAGCAAAAATATTAATGATACCACATTCACCATTTAGCCAAACTATTATTGAATCTTAGGAATTATGCCATCATCAAAAACACTACCCCTGGCAAGTAAAGTAGTGCTGTGAAAACATCTCTAATTTTCCTAATTTATTGTTTTTTAAATATTAATTATTTTGAATTTATGGTTTTTAAAAAATTAGTTTAGTCTTCTGCATTTAATAAACCAAATGAGAGTGTGGCTTTCCTGGTAACTCAGTAGTCACCAGGTCCTCAGAGATCTTTAATATCCAAGTTAATTCTAGACTTAATATAATTATTATTTCATAAACCAGAAACTCCTCCCACTATTAATTAATTCCTCTGGTGCCTGTATTGGAAGGTTTCAATTATTAACAAAAGTTGCTGCTGATCAGAACACAAACAACTAAACAACTTTGCTGGACAAAAATTCAGCAACAAATGAGTGACCCAATTGCTAGCATAATTTCCCTAAGGAGCAATACTTTCCATGAAGCCAGCTAAAGAGCTTATGTCTTTTTTATTTTGCACCTATATTCCCTAGAAGAATATTGATATCTTTATTAACACTCAGAAAGCTGAACTTCCTTGTGACAGCGCACGTGTGTTTCCATCTGAAGTGCCACTGAGCGGGGCTGTGCACGTGAATCATTTTCTCTATTTCTCCTGGGCTCTCCTTGAAAATAAACACACATACATATTTATGATGTGGTTTCATTCATTTAGGAGTCAAAAATAGCCACATAATAAAAGCAATGATGTGTTTAAAAATGAATAGCAAATCTCAGCATCAGATGTATGCTGTTAACCCCAACCCTAAGCTTTATGGAAGCATACTGATCTCACCATTCTTATAAGGATAAGTCATTTAACTTTATGCCAACTGACCTGAATTTAAAAACAGAGGACATAGGAAACATTACATTGAGATGGTTTTATGTTATATTCAACTTTGAATTCTGTCATTTTTGTCTTTGACAGTTGCACATAGTGTCATATTTTCAGGAAAGTATGAGAACTGAAGCCACACTTAGAAATGTGAATGTGGTAACTTTTATTTTCAATTATCTTTCCTCCATACTATGGCACTTTGATCCTCCATGTCCATGTCTCCTGCAATAAATATATGATGACACCAAGTTCTCTCTCTGAATTCTTTATTCTCATTTAAGTACTGTAAAAATTGAATTTAACTTACAAATTAAATAATAAGAAGTATATAAGACTTATATACTTTTCTTCACAAAGTTATTTCATCTTAATACAAGCAAAGCCTAACAAACAAAATAAACAGGAATGATTCAATTCAGGCTTCAAGGACAGGCTAATTTTGTTGTTTATTTGTTTGTTTGAGTATGCTACTCTCAAATAATTACACACATTTTGTCACATGCCCTTATGGATCTATCCTTTAGGATATAACTAACTTATCTGTGGTGTTGAGTTATGTAGCTACCATTCATAAATTCACTAAATTCTCTCACAGAACACTTTTACTTCTATGTGTAACATTCCAATGGAACTCTATGCATCCGCTCTTTAAATGGAAGGAATTTTCTTTCTTTTTTTGAACTTCTTACTTGATCTGTTTCTACGTAAAATGCAGCAAGATTTTGTCAGCCTTACACAACTAATTTATAGAACCACAAGAATACTTTTGAGGTCCTATAATATGAAATACCAAATTCTAGAAAATGTGAGGAATTCAAAGAAAATTATTTCATATTCCCCACTATGAAGAAGCTTGCTTAGTAATTATCTTATTGGGGTAGAATATGGTATGTGCTCAGAGAGTTAGAAGATAAAAATTGTAAGTGAGAGACAGAGAGAGAGAACAAGAAAGAAGGAGATTGTTTCTTATTGGAGTCATAACACAGACTTTATGGATAATGTGGCATCTTGTTAAGTCTTCAAAATGAGTAGAATTTAATTATGGCAGAAAAAAGAAGAGACAATTCGAAATAATATCACCCTGGAAACTAAAAGTCCCCAAAGAAGATACAAATTCAAAGCAATTCCTATTAAATCCCAATGATAATTTTCACAGAAATAGAAAAAGCATTCCTGACATTTGTGTGCAGCCACAAAACATCCCAAGTAGCCAAAGCAATCTTGAGACAAAAAAACAAAGCTGGCAGTGTCACAACTTCTTGATTTCAAACTATATTATAAAACTATCGTAGCCAAAACAGACATATAGACCAATGAGACCGAATAGAGAGCCCAGAAATAAATCCACGCATATACAGTCAACTAGTCTTTGACAATGGAGAAGGGCAGTCTTGTCAATAAAATGGTGGTGGGAAAATTGGATATCCACAAGAAAAATAGTGAAACTGGGTACTTATCTTACCCCACTCATAAAAATTTACTCAAAATGGATGAAAGACATAAATTTAATACCTAAGACCATAAAATTTCTAGATGAAAAAATAGAGAAACAGCTCCTTGACATTGACCTTGGCAATGATTTTTTTGGGATATGACAACAAAAATATAGTCAACAGAAGTAAAAATAAACAAGTAGACCCACATCAAACTAAAAAGTTTCTACACAGTAAAGAAAAAATCAACAAAATGGAAAAAAAAAACCCTACAAAATGGGAGAAAATATTTGAAAACAATATATCTGATAAGAGGTTAATATCTAAAATATAGAAGGAACACACAAAGTTCAATAGCAAATAAATAAATAAATAAATAACAAATAAGCTGATTTAAAAATGGGCATACAACCTGAATGGATATTTTTGCAAAGAAGATTTACAAACAAAAATAGTTACAGGAAAAGGTGCTCAACCTCACTAATGATCAGGGAGATGCAAATTAAAAATGTAATGAGATATCACCTCACACTTGTTAGAATGGCTATTATCAAAAGTTAAAAGACAACAAGTGATGGTGAGGTTGTAGAGAAAAGGGAAACTTTATACACTGTTGGTGGGAATGTAAACTGGTGTAGCCATTATGGAAAACTTTATGAAGGTTTGTCAAAAAATTAAAAGTAGAACTACCATATGATCCAGAAATCACTTCTGGGTATATATACAAAGGAAATGAAATCAGTATGTCTAAGAGATATCTGCACTCTCATGTTCATTGCGTTATCACAATAGCCAAAATAGAGAAACAACCTTAGTGTTCATCAGTAGATGAATGGATACAGCAGATATTATTCAGCCATAAACAAAGAAAGAAATCCTGTTATTTGTGAAAACATAGATGAAACTGAAGGACATTATGCTGAGTGAAATAAGCCAGACACAGAAAGACAATATCACATGATCTCACTTATATGTAGAATCTATTTTTAAAAAAGTGGAACTTAAGAAAGAGAGAGTAGAATGAATGGGGAAAAGGAGAGATATTGGGCAAACCTTATGAACATTCAGTTATAAAATGAATAAGTTCTGAGGATTCAATGTATAATATGGGGGCTATAGTCAATAATACTGTATTATATACCTGAAGTTCACTAAAAGAGTAGATCCTAAACAATCTCACCAAATAAATAAATAAATAAATAAATAAATAAATAAAGGAATAAAGGCAACTATGTGAGGTGATTAATTAATTAACTTGATCATGGTAATCATTTCACAATGTATGTGTATACCAATTACATCACTACATTGTACACTTAAAATATACACAATTTTTTATTTGTCAATTATGCCTCAACATACCTGAAAAGAAAATGTCAAATTTTGGGCATGAAGAGTAGCAATAACATTATTTTTGTGAGAGTGTACCACACTAGGGGACTAGAGTTTGGCAGGTCATTAAGAACCAAATAATGCAGGTCACTCAATTTCATCTATGAAATCTGAACTTTATTCCAAAGGCAGTAAGAATCCTTTTTATACCAGATTATATATAATTTGAAAAAGAAAGGAAATTATAATGTGATAATCTTTATAAACTTCATCTTATCCTGTAGTATCCAAGGGGTGGGTTTACTTACTGTGGTGAGGCAGAAAACAAGAGATTAATAAGAAAATTTTAAAAACTGTAAAAATATTGTGCCAGGTAATAGTAAGTACCGTGAAGAAAAATAAAGCAGGATAAAGAAATAGAGAATTAGTTGTAGGGAGGAAATTATGTGAGGGAGGTCAGGGAAGGATTCTTAAATCAGGAGAAAAAATATTCTATGTGATATATAAGACATGAGTTCAGAAGGAGAGATACAAATTTGGAGGTATTCCAGTACAGAAAATAGCTAAAGCCAATTGATTGGATGAGCTCTTCAAAGGAAGGGTCAACTGGATAGTAAAGGACTGAAGGCCGGGGTCTGAGAAAGCAGGAGGATAGAGGTATGGAAGAGGAGGAGACACAGACAGTGAAGGAAAAGGGGCTGGAGCCTCCAGTGAGCTGTAAGGAAGATAATCATAGTTGTGTTTGAAGCCAAACAAATGAGTTTTTCAACATAGAAAGAGTGAGCAACTGCTTCAACTGGTGATAAAAATTAATGGGTATTTAAAATTTCCTTTGGATTTGGCAAGCTCATGAGTGATTGGTTACTGGAATTTGAGAGATTTAGGTATGGTTGGGCTGATACAAGAGGGAACGTGAGATGATCTAGGGCAGATCTAGTGTAGAGAATTTCTCTAATGACCTTTACTATAAAGGAAAAGATGGGATTTAATGAGATGTTTTTGTTATTTTTTTATTATTGTTATAATATGTGACTACAGCATATTTTTGTGCTATGGAAGTGAACTATTACAGAGAAAGGAGAGAGCGAGCATTCACTTTAAAATAATAAACTTATAAAGGGCTGCTTCTGATGGGAGGGACCAACTGGTGCGATTGCTGAAGTCTCTAGTCTCAGAAAGATAGGAACACTCATACACTGCTGGTGGGATTACGAATTAGTGCAACCTCCATGGAAAGTAGTATGGAGAAATTTCAAAGGACTAAAAGTAGAACTACCATTTGATCCAGCAATCCCACTACTGGGTATTTACCCAGAGAAAAATGACATTCTATAATAAAGACATCTACATGCGAATGTTTATAGCAGCACAATTCACAATTGCAAAGATATGGAAACAAGTTAAGTGTCCATCAATTCATGAGTGGATTAATAAAATGTGGCATATGTATACCATGGAGTACTACTCAGCCATAAAAAACAATGGTGAATTAACACATCTGGTATTATCCTGGATGGAGCTAGAGCCCATTCTTTGAAGTGAAGTATCACAAGAATGGAAAAATAAGCACCACTGGTACCCACCATCAAGTTGGTACTAACTGATCAGTACTTATGTGCACACATGGAAATAATATTCATCAGGGGTCGGGCAGGTGGGAGGGGGGTGGAGGGGATGGATAAACTCACACCTAATGGGTGTGGGGCACACTGTCTGGGGGATGGGCATGATTGTAGCTCTGACTTGGGCAGTGCATAGGCAATACATGTAACCAAAGTGTTTGTGCCCCCGTCATATTCTGAAAGTTAAAAATAAATTTAAAAAAAGAATAAACTTATAAAGTGGAGAGAAAAATTGCTTCCTTTGCAAAAGAGGAGTTGTACCTTAGATAAGAACAAGGGGAATTCATCCAGGAAAGAATAGGGAAGACCAAACATATGGCACAGATGACAGGTAGCCTAAAAGGCTTGGCAATAGGAAGATTGTTTTATGCTGATTTGCACCACATACGTGCTTGTTGATTAATGATTTATAATTTGGCGCTCAAAATTATCTCTTATATCATGAATACTTGCACTGGTATGATCAAAAATAATGTTTTCATGTTTTACTCATTTATATTACAGCTTAAGACAGCAGTCCCCAACCTTTTTGGCACCAAGGACCATTTTCATGGAAGACAATTTTTCCATGGACCAAAGGCAGGGGGGATGGTTTTGGGATGTGTCAAGCACCCTACATTTATTGGGTGCTTTATTTCTATTATTATTACATTGTAATATATAATAAAATGTATAATGTAATATATAATGAAATAATTATATAACTCACCATCGGTTGGGGACCCCTGCTCTAAGAAATGTTTTGAATTAAGTAAGTCCTTTGTTTGTTCAACTTTACTGGTACAAACTCCAAGTAACCCTGTGCCATCAGTGCACTTCTGACATGTAATTCACTGATGATATGCACAGTACTTTCTAGGTTTTGCATAAAATACAAAGATGAGTAAATGCACAGTCTCTGCATGTGAACATAGTTCCATGATAGAATAAAACATATAAATAAATAATATAATACAAATAAAGGATATGTGTCTGTAATAATTTCTAATAAATTTATCTCATCATTCATTCCCTATATATGAAAATTCACATTCTTTTTTCTTTACTGTGTCTATAATCCTTTTATCTACTATAAAAACTTAAGAGTTAATGACAAGCTCTGCTGGAAATATATTTTTAAACTATTTTATCAAAATAATTATTACTATAAACTACTCTTAAGAACAAATCTACAAATATATGTCTCAAAAATCGATAATGCCCCCAGAGAAATATATGTGCTGATTGTATTTTCATCATACTTTTCTATATCTCAAATGTTACCTCTTAGAGTAACTGTACCTTTAAATATGTTGATAACTTTGTCCTTTATTTGAAAGTCTCTGTAAGTGAAAACATACCATTATCTTCATTATAAACTTTACAGATAATAACCTCCATATCACATGTATCTCTTTTACTTTGATTTGGATAATTTGTTACTCTAGGTAAATAAATTTTCATTTAAAATAATTTTCTGAGAATCAATAATATGGTGGATAAAATGAAAGAAAAAATTTACCATTATATTTACCTTACTTTTCAGAAAGGAAGAATTTCTGTTACCAAGCTTTCTCTGTTTATATTTTACATAATTAAAATGTTCATGCTCAGAGAACAAATTGGATCCCATTATTAAATTAAGCATTATTATTGTGTAGAATTGAAAGACAAATGTGTACTGCCAGTGGGCATTTCAAATGGCTAAGTTCTGGTGACATTCCATATTTTAAAAAATCCAAAACTAGAGCTATGTAAAAACGATGTTGTATTTCTGGCAGTAGTAACCCAAATTAATGTTTTCATTTATAAATGTTAAATAAACATATCTTATCATAATTTAATTTCTATGCATAATTGCTGTTACATTGAAATGATACTCTAGTCAAAATGCAGTCAAGAATCTACTCTGAAATGCCCAGTGAATTGAATGGCTTAGACTATTAATCTCTGAACAGATATGGAAGCCATAAGGCAATCATATAAGAAAGCATAAATTTTAAAGTATATATGTGACTATGCTAAAGTTTCCCCTGGATACTCTGCTTTATGTATACTTGACCGATCTCAAATGTTTCTAATTCTTTCTAAACATTCCAATATGGCATTTGGCCAATTGGCTTACTACAGAAAAAGATAAAATAATAAGTCCTTACCTTTTCTGAGCCTCAATGAAGCAGGAAAGAGAGGAAAATTTTAGTGATTTTTAAACAAAGTCACTTTAGCATCAAGTGGAGAGTCTTTGGGAATGCAATAATATTCTTAGATCTATTCTAACCATACAAATAGTAACATGTTTATGTGTACCATAACTCATAAATTATACTTTCCTCCAAATTTTACTTAAATGCCTCCCAAAATAAGTTTCCAAACTATTCATTTTTTCACATCTTACCGTGACTAATACATAGTATAGAACCTTTCTCTATTATTGCTAAACATTCTGCAAAGTAAAAATTTTAATATTTTTTTCTAACACTTGCTCATAGTAAACATTTTTAGTGCCAACTCTCTGGGAAGTGTGTAATTAGATACTGTTAAATTCATCAGCTCAAGAGAAACAAATTCAAGTATGCTGTTGCCACTTTATTCAGAATAATTTATGTATTTTTTTCCTTTTAAAGAATCATGATAATATAATGCATTTTTTTCTTAGGTCAGTAGTTTGCTTCTCATAATTATTTGATAAGCATTTAATTTCTTCTGCTTCCCCAGAATTTAGTTAAAACATCAGTGCTGTTAAGATTAGAGAGAAATTGAGGTATAAATATTCAGTGGAGACTAACCATTTTCTTAGAGATGACATCTCAAGAGTGAGCACTGTAACAATAGTGCTCTAAGCATCTAAATAATGTAGGTTTGTGCCTTTTAGAGTCTATGTGACATAATGATATCCCTATGGCTTTTTCATCAAAGGGCAGCCTGAGAGTAGTGCCCTTATAAGAAGAAACATTAGACATCTTGCTCCTTCTCTCTCTCTATCATGTGAGGACACAGACAGAAGGAGGCCATCTGCAAGCCAGAAAGAGTATCCAGAATCCACTATAATCCAGCCATACCGGTACCCTGATCTCAACTTTTGGCCTTTTTAGAAAGGGGGAAAATTTCTGTTGTTTCAGCCACCTCCCCCCCTGCCAAAAAAAATGACAAACAAAAAATATTTCTACTGCAAAATTTTAAGGTGTAGTATCAGGGTTTATATGGAAAAAAATTATTGTATAATGAAACATCTTCTTGTCATTTGACTAAGTGATCAAGGAACAGAAACTCTTAATGTCATTTACTATTTTGACACTCATAAAAAATTCTGTGCCTGCTTTACAAAATTAATTAATTGCTCATAAGTATATTAATTTTCCACACGAAGTTGCACCTAATGACTATTTGGGGCTATTATAATTAAGGCAATGCTTTAATTTTCAGATTTTGTATGGAATAATGATGTAATGCCCCATGATTTAATATTCTTGTCGTAAAAATACTAAAATTTCTTCACGGAATCATTTTATTTTACTTTAGACTTGCCATGGTGAGGCTATGTCTGTATCCTTAATACCCTGCCTGAATGTCTTTAATCAACCTCCACTGAATTTTTCTTCCTATCTTCCCACTGATATTTCAGATAGATCTTGTAGCTTTCCTAGTGGTTTTAACTAGATGAACTCCTTTATCTTTAGTTTTTAAAAGCCAAATATAAGTCCAAGTTCAAATTCTAATTCTGCATGTATGTTAAATACCTGCCTTTTCCCTAACTCAGCTCTGAGCCACATGTCAGGAGACGAAATGTGGGAGTAGCTTTTTTTCTTACTCTGACTTCAGTCTGATCAAAGTACATTCTACTTCACCCAGTCTCTGACTTAACTCCTGGTACCTTATTTTCCTGCTTGTGCCTAGGAAATTTCACATTTTTTGGCAGCAGTTGACATCATTTTCTTTGCCCTTTCTACGGTTTCTGTTGATTCATCCACATGAGAGATGTGCACAGCAGAAAGGGGAAGTTTTGTTTGCCGTAGAAGACAAAGGCGATGGAGTTGGGTGTGGTAGTGTGCTTTACTCCAGCATATGTCTGTTCATTCAATAAACATCTAAAATTAAATAAACCTCTTCTTATTAAGTGCCAATTTATTTTTAAAATGCATTTTAAATAAGAGCTGTTTATATTTTATCTTCTAATAACATTGATGTTATATCTTCAGAATGAATAACCTAACATTATGACAAATCACCTCTTCCTTCCCTGAATTATATTGCAAAACATCACAGTAATAAAGAAATAACAAAATACTGCTTCAATTGCTACTCTATAATTCTAGATTTTCCCATCAATAGAGGGAATTTTAGATCTTCCTGCCATATTTGTGAATCAGATAGCTAAACTAGCTTCATAAATCTTATAGAGAGTCTATATTCTGCAGTCAAAAATGAACAAAAAACCCACATAACAAATAAAAAACATCACCCTCACCCCTCAAGGAAACAACACTTGTGTAAGTCAAATTGAATTTATCCCTCCATTGTCAGTTTGTGACCACAGTCTTAGAGCTGTAATGCAAATAAGGCATAACTTTTTTCTAGCTCCTACATGGTTTCATATTTTCACATTTATATATCTAATCTATGTGGACATCTTCACAATACGTGGTATAAACATGATGTTTTCACCTTAGTTGTGTCAATACTGTTTCTTAAGACATACATCTTTTCACCAGTGATTTGAGAGGTCACATTTGTCTTATACCAAATTTGATATGTTCTTCAGTGTATTAATGTACTTTCTATTCAATTTCACCGGTGATATCACTATTCAGGAGTCAAAACCATACGTTTTAATTAAACAAGCTTTATGGTATGGAATGGTCTTTACATATCATAGATAGAACTACCTCTCCCTTCCTTATTTATCTCCATTTTCAATGTTTTCAGGTCTTCTTTGCTCATTTATTTGTCCATATAAAATTTTAATTAACTTATCTAGATAGGAATAAATAGTATTTATAATTGAGTGACATTAAATTTATGTATAAATGTAGGGAGAAATGACATATTTTTGAAGGTATCTATCCTCCAAGAGTATGGGATGCCTTTCCATTTGTTAAGTTCTATTTTGTGTTTTTTGATATATTTAAAAATTTCCTCATGAAGCTCATAAAAAGTTCCTCATGTTGCTCTTAACAAGTTCATTTGTACATACTTAACTTTTTTTGTTGCATTCTAAACAAGTTTTTTCCTTGAATATGTTTTCTAAGTTTATTTTTGCATATATATAAAGGTCATTGCTTGATATATTAGTTGCATAATCTGCTGCTTAACAATTTTTTTTTTTGGTTGAACTGTTTAAGCTTCTTTTTTAAAATTGTTTTAGAGTTTTATTTCTGTTTTCCCTTTCTCTTTACTTATTAAGTGAATTTGTGTTTTCCTCCACTTCTATTGAAATAGGTGGTTAATTTACCAATTTTGATAGTTGTTTTAAGAAACTGCCTTTGATTAGATCATCAATTTCATAGTTTTATATAATTTTCAATATTCTAACATTAATTTATGCATTATTTTTCTTTTTTCCTACTTCTACTTCTTTTTAGTGTGTTTCTTGTGTTTAGTGTGTTTCTCTTCTTTTGAGTTGAATGCTACTGGTCAAATTCTTTGCTGATTCATTTATTAATAGTTTTAATTTGTATTGTCACATGGTTTTTATTGAATAGCATTTAATGTACATAATTATTTAAAATTACATACTTGTAACTTTATCTTGAGTTTTAAATGCATACATTAAATTCTTCAGAATTCCAGTATATAATTCAATAAATTATTTAAAGTATACATCTCACATATTAGTGTAAAACATTTTCTTCACTACAGAAATTTTCCCTAAATTCCTTTCTAGTCAATACCAACTCTAAAACTAATTTATTTTCTTTTAACTTTATTGATTTTTGCTCTGTCTATTAAATATTTGCCAATGTCAAAACCTCAAAGATATTCTCCTTATTTTTCTTTAAGGTGCTATTAGCTTTTACATTTAGATCTATGCTTCATCCCAAATAAACTTCTGGGTATGAAATGAAGTGACAATTGAAGGTTGGTTTTGTTCATTGATTAGAAGAATCAATATTGTTAAAATGTCTATACTATCCAAAGCAATCTACAGGTTCAATGCAATCCCTATCAAAATACTAATGACATTCTCACAAAAAATAGAAAAAAAAATTCCTGAAATTTATATGGAACCACAAAGAATCAGAATAACCAAAGCCATCCTGACTAAAATGATAGAAGCTAGAGGCATCACATTACCTGACATCAAATTATACTGCAAAGCTATAATAACCAAATCAGCATGGTACCAGAATAAAAACAGACAACACAGAGAACAATGCAATAGAATAGAGAACACAGAAATAGATCAACACATTTATATTCAACTAATTTTCAACAAATGAGCCAAGAACATACATTGGGGAAAGGACAGTCTCTTCAATAAATGGTGTTGGGCAAACTGGCTAACCATATGCAGAAGAATGAAACTAGATCCCTATCTCTAGCCATATATAAAAATCAAATCAAAATGGATTAAAGACTTAAATCTAAAACCTAAACTTATAAAACTACTAGAAGTAAACAAAGGAGAAATGCTCCAGGATGCTGGTCTGGGCAAAGATTTCTTGAGTAAGACCTCAAAAGCACAGACAACCAAAGCAATAATGGACAAATGGGACCAAATCAAGCTAAAACTTCTGCACAGCAGAAGAAACAATTAATAAAGTGAACAGACAACCCACAAAATTGGAGAAAGTATTTACAAACTAACCATCTCCCAAGGGATTAATAATTAGAATACATAAGGAGCTTAAAAAACTAAATAGAAAAAAAAACCCAAATAATCCAACTAAAAATGGGTAAAATATCTTAATAGACATTTCTTAAGAAAAGACATACAAATGGCCAAAAAGTATATGAAAAAAATATTCAACATCACTAATCATCAGAGAAATGCAAATCAAAACCACAATTAGATATCATCTCACCCCAGTTGAATATCTTTTATTAAAAAACGCAGAAAATAATGAAAGCTAGTGGGGATGTGGAGGAAGGAGAACGCTTGTACACTGTTAGTTGAAATGTAAGGTAGTACAACCACTATGGAGAACAGTTTGGAGGTTCCTCCAAAAACTAAAAATAGAACTACCACGTGATCAAGCAATCTCACTGCTGGGTATATATTCAAAAGAAAGGAAATCAGTATATCAGTGAGATATCTGCACTCCCATGTGTATTGCAGCACTATTCACAACAGCCAAGACATGGAGTCAACCTAAGTGTCCGTGAGTGGATAAAGAAAATATGGTGTACATATGCAGTGGAACATTATTCAGCCATAAAAAGAATGAAGTCCTGTCATTTGCAACAATATGAATAAAACTGGTGGACAGTATGTTAAGTGCAATTTGCTCGGTATAGAAAAACAAATATCACATGTTGTCACTCATATGTGGGAGCTAAAAAAAAATGAGGTCATGGAGATATAGAGTATGATGATGGTCACCAGAGGCTGGGAAGGGTAGTGAGGATGGGGAGGGATAAAGAAGGGATGGTTAATGGGTACAAAATACAGTTAGATGGAAGAAAACAGCACAATAGGACAACTATAGTTAACAATAATTTATTGTATATTTTACAATAATTGAAAGAGTAAAACTGGTTGTTCCTAACATAAGGAAATGAGAAATGCTTGAGGTGATAAATATCCTAATTACTCTGATTTGATCATTACACATTGTATGCCTGTATCATAATACACATGTACCCCATAAATACCTATAATTATTATTTATCCATAATAATTAAAATTAAAACAGAACAAAACAAGAAAACAGGATGTATAAATTGCTTACCACAATAATAAATACTAATAAATTGACCAATGTATCTAAAACTAACATTAAGAGAGTGAAAAATCTATCCAGAGAATGGGAAAATACACTTCCAATACATTGGACCAAAAAAGAGCTTTTATCTAGATTTAATATACCCCCAAATAGCAGTAAGTTTAGGAGGGTACTCAAAAGAATAATGGGAAAAGTCTTGAACAACCACTTCAAAGAACAGAATATCTTAAAGACTAATAAACTTATAAAATATTTTCAAATCAATAAGATCATACCATGAAACCTATCTATCTGTACAACTAAACATGTAGTCAACAAAAAGACTGAAGAATAAGCATTCGCAAAAATGGTGGGAACTCTCAGGTACTGTTCGTGAGTGTATGAATTGCTACTACTATCTATTGTGGAAAACTACTTGGCATTTTCTACTGGATTAAAAAATATGTATATCTTGTCCCCCAAGAATTGTACTCCTGAGGGTATACCAAACAATTGCAGGCATATATGCACCAAAGGACATGTATAGATTCTTCAGAACAGTATTCTTCATAATATTTAAAAACTAGTAACAATCCAAATTTCCACCAGCAATAGAGAGAATATATAAACTATGATATTTTCATTCAATGGAATACTATATATCTATATCAAGGACAGCCGTATATGCATGAGTTACCCATGCTGAACATAGATGAATCTCACAAAAAATCATTTTGTGCAAAGAAAGCCAGACACAAAGAATACAAACTGTATAATTCTATTCATATATACAGAGACAGTCATGGACAAACTACACCATAGCATTAAAAGCTAAGACTGTAACCACTACCTTTAATATATTTTATTATTATAATTTTGTACCCTTGTATCACATTATTTTAAATTATAGGATTGAAAAAATGTTAATGATCAAGACTTCTGGGGTTTCACTTCTTGTCTTAGGTTTTAGTTATCTTGTATATTTGCTCTGTGATAATTTGTTGTACTGTATATATATGTTTTGTGCGTTTTTGTGTGCATTATATTCAATAAAAAGTTAAACAAATAATAACAAACCAACAAATGGAGATAAAAAATTTTAAAGATGTATGCTAATTTGAGAGAGATTAGGAATAGAACAAACTATGAATCTATACCCCTTTTATTTTATTTTATTTTTTAATTTATTTTTTATTTTTATTTTTTATTATTTCAGAATATTATGGGAGCACTACCACTTTGTTTACATATATTGCCTATGCACTGCCCAAGTCAGAGCCAAAATCATGAACATCCCCCAGACAGTGTGCCCACACCCATTAGGTGTGAGTTTACCCATCCCCTCCACCCCCCTCCCACCTGCCCACCCCCTGATGAATATTATTTTTATGTGTGCACATAAGTATTGATCAGTTAGTACCAATTTGATGGTGAGTACCAGTGGGGCTTGTTTTTCCATTCTTGTGATACTTTGCTTCGAGGAATGGGCTCTAGCTCCATCCAGGATAATACCAGAGGTATTAATTCACTATTGTTTTTTACAGCTGTGTAGTACTCCGTGGTATACATATACCACATTTTATTAATCCACTCATGTATTGATGGGCACTTGGGTTGTTTCCACATCTTTGCAATTGTGTATTTTATTTTTTTGAAACAACAGAGGGAGAAAGAAATTAGGGTAAGAACAAGAAGAAGCAGTCCCCAAAGAGAAAGTAGCTCGTTTCTTGACTCAGTAAAAAGTAAAGTAACTCATAGGAAAGAAAACATGGAGTATTTTGAACCAACATCTCCCATGAACTTGAGAATAAGAATAATTAATTAATTATTTAATTAATCTTTTGTGGAAATATTCTCCATCCCACCCCCATTTACAAAGAACGGGAGAAAAAATTAGCATTCTATACTCACAAATATTTTTACTCTGAGCACAAGAGTGAGGTGTCTATAATCTTCATTTTTGTTTTATCTTTCCTCCTCTCCCAAATATTCACCAACCTCTTTCCCATAGCTTTATTTTTTTAAGTTAGTTATAATGAATTATGTCCTTCAGTTTCGAAGGTGATATACATTGAGTTCTTTGCTTAAATTGGTGATAGATTGTGTTGTGTCATTATACCAGACTCAGTTTATGCTTTATTCCAGATATGCTAACCTGCACCCCCTCTTACAGGCCTTAGCCGATTACCTTGCTTCTAAGACAGAACATGCCATCCAATGACTCATATCATTCTAATGGCACAGCTGTTTTCTTTGTTGCTGCAGCCACCACAAACTAGAAGCCCTCAGATGAAGTGCTAACTGACAAAAGAGACCACTCTGCTTTCCCTCTAAGGAGACTCCACAAAACTACTCTGGCTTCTTCAGCAGTACCTGGAAGGGCTGCACAACAGGACATTGAATTGCCAGGGAGGTAACGCCTCTTGGAGTGATTCTGAACAAGTTAAAAGGGAATCTAGGGCTATTCAGATTCCATAACACATCTTGGGAGACATGACACTTGACTGAGAAAGCAGATGTGCTTATTGGGAAGCCATAACCAATTGGTTAACATACCACATTATATTTGTTCTTCCTTTTCCCTGGGATTGCATCCCTCCAGTGAAGGATTATCACATAAGCTTTGGCTTCATTCATTGTTTTTTGTAGGGAGTCCAGGTTAAGCCGGTCGTTCGTGGCATTTTGCTCCACCTACTCCTTTAAATAATGACAACAGGGTTAATGGGTAGAGGTGGTTGTGGTAAAATGGAGATTTTCTTTTTTAAAAGCAAATTAATCTACATAGTCATAGAACTCTGACCCTTTGCTCATTATCTCATTAATCATCTGTATTAGGTGACTAAGCTAAATGATTCAGCCAGTTATGAATAAAATGTTAAAAATAAGATAACCGAAAGGAAAAAAATTCTGATATGTGGTAAGCAATTAATATGGAAAAAAATGCTTGAATGAATACATGATATTGCTCCATCTTTTTTCCTTCAAGTGACATTTTTCCTAGTAGTTCAACATTATTGTTAACCCTAGGTTATCTATAGTCAAACACAATGCATTATATACCATAATGTGCTATTTTCAACTTAAGCACATTTTACTGGACAAACTTAGGTTAAGTCTTAAGTGTATGATTTTTATTGTGCTATCTATTTTAAGGTTCTTAGAGCTTTAAGAAGTGTGCTGACCAAGGCAGACAAAGATGACATAAGGATCAGTGCAGCTCACTGGCATTAAGTCATTTATCAAAAGCTGACAAATTACTGATAATTTGTATTGATTCTCTAACCAGGCTTAGTGAACTGAAAAGCCAAATCCAAATACACAGTGAACTAGATTTAAAAACCTGACTGCCTCCAGCAAATCAAAGTCAAGTTAAGCTGAAATTTTACCTTATTTATGTACATTCAGCTCCCTATTTTCTGTTAAATTGAACAAAACATTTGACTTAATTGCTGTAGATTTAAACTAGTTTTTGCTGTTAGGAACCAAAATTTTGCCAAGAGTTTTAGGAAGTCACAGTGGATTCCAAGTTTGTATTTTGAAATAGAAACTTTCTAACTACCAGGGCCAAAGTTTAATTGCTTGGAAGTAGCAAAATTTCACATACCTAAGCATAATTACAAAATATACTTTTTGAAAATCTCGTTAAATACTTTTTTAAACACATGCTATAAAATGATATAATTAATATATTAAGTAATTTAATGAAAACAAACTCTCACATGTTTTTGCCAGTAATCTGCTAGTTCACATGTACATATGAAAGTTCATACGTTTTGTATATTGGATTATGTGATATAGTGGTGTTGTGCAGAACATATATCCTTTGATTCAATAGTTACAACACCAATTTACAGGGATTCTATCAATATATTAGGGGAAAGTTAAGCTTATAAGTTAACATTTATTTCTTATATAAAAATACAATGAAAATATTTATCTATGTCTGGAATTCCACCAAAACTTGTCTCTTTTCCGTTATACTATGCTAAAAAATCTATTTAAAGAAATTGCATCATATATTGTATATTACCATATTTGTAACTGTAGTTATTCTCTCCTATTTGTAGTCTTTGTTCCTGGAGGTACACCTGAAAATATATTTTATATCTGAAATAAATTAATTTTTAAAATATGGATTAATATTAACCATAACGAAATAATTAATAACATAAGGCATATGATTATTTTCCAATGTAATAGATGATTCTATTGCCTTTGCACTCCTCATTTAAGTCAGTAAGCATATAAAATGGGTGTTTGTGAAAACTGGTTTTGAATGACAGAAAATTAATGCAAATCTTTTTATTATATTTATTAATCACCCTTTATGGTATTAAATATTTTTGATTCATAATAAAAATTCTTTAAAAAGGCACAATATACTAATTTTTGCATATTGAAAGAGTCATAAAATATTTCAGCAGGTTTTAAACTGCCTAAAATTGCATGTGGAGATTTAATATTGTTTGTTTTCTTGGCCCAAAATATCCTAAAATAAAAGAAGACAGTGTTTTCTGAAAGGAAGAAAGAAAAAAAGGAAGGAAGGAAGGAATTCACATAAACACATAAACACAGGTCAGTTAGAATTTAATATTGTCTGGCCCAAGTAAGAAGGGCATATGCTCTTTATGATTATATTTTGTCAATTTTTCACATTGGTATTACTTGCATTGACCCTTAGGCACTGGATTTTATGATCACAGATTTCCACAATAAGAATCAGCTGTACTATAACTATTGTTTAATTTAAGGAGTAGTTGAATGGTATGTCTAGCATTGATTAATTTTTTACAAAGGGTGAAAATGGTTGATATTCTCTCAAGTTATTTGTAAGTTTAAAATATTTATTTAATATAAAATGTCCGTATCTTCCTCTGTTGGAGACTTTAAAAAAATAAGGAAAATGTCTATTCATGAAGTGACATTTCAACAGCAGAGAATGTCTTTTCTTCCTGTGGTTTTAATGTCATCGAGAATTAATATCATTGACACTCTCCACATTTTTAAAATAATAGTTTCCTTGAAAATAGGAACTTTCCCCAGAAGTGGTAATGTTTATAGAATTAAGAAAGAATACATATTACCATGAACAGGTGAGTCCCTTTAAGGCTACCATCTGTCATACAGGGTTTTGGCATGAGTTTAAAAAGAGGTTTTTTTGGAAAAAGGAAAAAAGATCACAAGTCCAGGTCAAGAACATGAAGATCCCCAGTGTCCCTATTGACTCATGTAGAGGAGTGTCAGGGCTAGGACAACCATTTGACGTGGAGGGTTTTTGTTCTAGTGGGAAAGACCCACTTCCTCTGTGGACTCTCTTTTAATATGGCAATTGATGGAAAGAAACTTTAATAATTGGAAAGTACGCTGGCAGCTCAACATTGGGCAATATCAATTTGGGTGGCAGCTGTTTATAGCAATTGTGTAAAACAACAGCTGATCTGCGTCTGAGAACTCTAGCTGTCAGGCCATTACATCAGAGCCTGGGTGGTTGCAGATACCACTCCTAGGTTGAAGAAGTGAAGGGTATTGTGGGAAGAAACTAAGCTGGGGTACCATCCCTGCAGTTGAGAAAAGTGAAATGACCCCTCCTTTCCAGGTAAGTAAGGGTCCTCACTGAGGTCAATTTTCAAAAAATCATCTTCCATGCAAAGCATGTTTTACCTCACTTGATAAACACACAGGCATTTTAAGAAGCTAAACAGACAAAGCTAAGCTCTGGGAAGATTTATTAAGTACATTTAATTTATTTTGACTTTGACCTTTACAAAATAGCTGATGATTCAAAACAAGAGGGGAAAAAATGGAATACATTTTGAAGTTGATAAGCTTCACTAGTTGCCTTAGAAATAAAGGGAGATTATACATTTTGTGTTTTCCAAAATAGTATTATTAATTACAACAGTAACAAAACAAATGAATACTTCCTATAAAATGTATGTGTGCAAAAATTAGCCAACAAGATTGTTATAAGAACAATTTTTATAAAGAAAAATTTATTTTCAGAAAAAAATCTTAATAGTTTTTGTATGCACATTATAAATATCCTAAGGGAATTATTATTTTCAGCAATTACTAGGATTTGAGATTTAAAGAAGAAGAAATAGCTATGGCATCATTTAATGGTATTAAAATACCACTCTTATGAAATCAGGATTTATGTCTTCACATTTCCCTTAAAATAAAATATGTAAATATATACTTTCATGTATGTTATGAAGTTCCCTTATTAATGGTGCTCAAGGACCATTGTAGGGGCATTGTACTCTTTTAAGTCTACAGAATCATACTTTAGATCCATGCCAAAATGCATCTATCCTCATATTTCTCTTGTTTACATTTTCAATAGATGAAGAAAATATTTATCTTTGACATCCAAAATTCAAATACTTATCTTTGAAAAGCAAGGAAAAGAAATGTAAGAGATGATGTTCAATATCTGATCAGCTTAGTAACTTGTGGTTTGATTTTGCACCTTACAATTACTTTAGTTTATAGGCAGGTTTTTCACAAACAATCCAAGTGTCATTAAAATAAAGGCATACAGAGCAAAGTGTTACAATGTAAATTTCCAGCTCATTTTATATAAAATCACTACATATTTATGTGTTTTAATTTGATGAACTCAAACATTTGAATTATAAATTTATGTAATTATGGAAGAGGCATTCTCTTTGATACAGGTTTAGTTTTGTGTTGCTTGTTTTTAATATCGCATACATACAGCTGTATGCCGGCCCCTGCAAAACAGCAGCTGTTTCAGTCACGAGCTTCTATATAAAATGAAAGACCCCTGACATTTGGGCATAGTTCAGTCCAAATACATTTACATGACAAGGACTCTTACTTTCTGTTCCTGTTGACACCAGCAATGCAGAGGCACAATTCAGTCACATTTTCTAAAATACAGCATTCATGTTTGTAGAATACCACAGTCCGTGTGTGATCAGAGTATTTCCATGCACTGAAGCCACATGCCCTACAGCCTGCTGCTTCCATGATTGCCAATGTTTTGCAAAGAGAACAAAGTTCCAGGTGCAATCACATCACATTACTAATTCTATATCAACCAGATGAGGAAAAATGCAAAATTCTCCCAATTTCCTTTCATATTTGCCACAACTATGACATTTATTCCCTGAGTATCCAAGTTTGCCTCAAGAGGCCAATATATTAATATATTTAAAATTTCTATCTCCGAAGAACATGAGGAGTGTTTGAAGCACACATTTCTCCCAGTGCATAAGTTATCTCCATACTTTGTTAATTGTTTCCTTTGATATGCAGAAGTTTTTTATTTTGATGTAATCCCACTTGTCTATCTTTGCATTTGTTGCCTGTACTTTTGGAGTCAAAGCTAAAAAATAATTTCCCAGACCAATGTTGTGTAGAGTGTTCTCTATGTTTTTCTCTAGAAGTTTTATAATTTCAGGTCTTATGTTTAAGTCTTTAAACTATTTTGAGTTTATTTTTGTATATAGTGTGAGAAAGTGGCCTACTTTAATTCTTTTGTATATGTATATCCAGTTTTTCCAATACCACTTATTTAAGGGATTGTTCTTTTCCCATTGTATATTGTTTGCACAATTGACCGTAGATGTGTGGCTTCTATTCTGGACTCTGTATTTTGTCCCGTTGGTTGTTGTGTCTGTTCTCATGCCAATACCATGTTGTTCTAATTAATATTGCTTTGTAGTAATAGTACGTTGCCTATTACCTAGTTTGAAATTAGGTATTGCGATGCCTCCAGCTCTATTTCTTTTCCTCATGATTGCTTTAGCTATTTGTTTTGTGTGTGAATTTTAAGATTTTTCTTTATATCTATGAGAAATGACATTGGGATGTTGATAGGGATTGTTTTGTATCTGTAGATCACTTTGTGTATAATGGACATTTAAACAATATTAATCTTTCCAGTCCATCAACACAAGATATCTTTCCATTTATTTGTCTTCTTCAATTTATTTTATTTTATTAATGTTTTACAGTTGTCAGTGAACAAGTCTTTCACCTTCCTAGTGAAATTTATTTCTAAGTATTGATTTTTTGTAGCTAGTGTAAATAGGATTGTTCTCTTGATTTCTTTTTCAGAAAGTTCGTTATTCATGTAGAGAAATGCTGCTGATTTTTGCATGTTGATTTGATATCTTGCAACTTTACTAAATTCCTTTATCAGTTCTAACAGTTTTTGGGTGGAATCTTTGAGATTTTTTATGTGTAAGATCATGTTATCTACAAACAGGGACAATTTACTTTCTTCCTTTCGAATATGGATTCCTTTTCTTTCTTTCTTCTGCATAATTGCTCTGGATAGGACGTCCAGTACTATAGTGAATAGGGGTGATGAGAGTGGGCATCCTTGTCTTGTTCTGGATCTTAGAGGAAAATCTTTCCCCACGGCATATGCTGTTATCTGTGGCTTTATCATATATGGCCTTTTTTGTACCATATGTTGTATCATATATTGAGAATTTTTATCATGGAAAAATGGTGAATTTTGTCAAATTCTTTTTTGCAGCTAATGAGATGAGCATATGACTTTTGTCCTTCACTTTTTAATGTGGCATATCACATTTATTGATTTGGAAATTTTGAACCATTTTTGCTTCCCAGGGATAAAACTGACTTGATTATGGTGAATGATCTTATTAACATGTTATTGAATTCAGTTTGCTAATATTTTTTGAGGATTTTTGTATCTATGTTCATCAAGGATATTGGTCTGTAGTTTTCTTTTCTTGTAATGTCTTTGTCTGGATTTGGTATCAGAGTAATACTAGCCTTTAAAAAAAGTTTGGAAGTATTTTTTCCTCTTCTATTTTTTGGAACAGTTTGTAGAGAATTGGTATTAGCTCTTCTTTAAATGTTTGGTAAAATTCAGAAGTGAAGTTATCAGGTCCTGGGCTTTTCATTTATGGGAGAATTTTATTATTGATTTAATCTCTTCACTCATTATTGGTCTGTTCAGATTTTTTATTTCTTCATGATTCAGTCTTGATAGGTTGTATGTGTCTAGGAAATCATCCATTTCTTCTAGGTTATCCAACTTTGAGGTTTATAATTTTTCATAGTAGTCTCTTATAAATCCTTTGTGTTTTGGTGGTATCAGTTGTACTGCCCACTGTTTCATTTCTGATTTTATATATTTGAATCTTTTCTCTTTTTCTGTTGGTTAATTAACGAAACTGTTAATTGTGTTTGTCTTTTCAGAACACCAACTCTTAGTTTTGTTGATCTTTGTATTGTTTTTCTAGTCTCTATTTCATTTATTTCTGTTCTGGTCTTTATTATTTCTTTCCTTCTACATTGGACTTTGTTCTTTTTTAATTTCCTTAAGACATAACATTAAGTAGTTCATTTGCAGTCTTTCTTCTTTTTTGATGTAGATATTTATTGTTATAAAATTTCCTCTTAGAACTGCATGTGTTGCATCCTATGAGTTTTGATATGCTTTGTTTCCATTTTTGTTTGTTTCAAGATTTTTTTAATTGTCCATTTAATTTCTTTATTGACATATTGGTTTTTCAGGAGCATGTTGCTTACTTTTACGTATTTGTGAATTTTCCAAAATTATTCCTGTTACTGATGTCTGGTTTCATACTATTGTGGTCAGAAAAGGTATTTGATATAATTTCAAGCTTCTTAAATTTACTAACACTTATCTTATGGCCTAACATATGATCTATCCTAGAGAATGTTTCATGTGTGCTTGAGAAGAATGTGTATTCTGTTACTGTTAGATGGAATGTTTTGTATATGTCTTAGTTCCATTTGTTCTAAAGTGTTAAGTCCAATGTTTACTTATTAATTTTCTGTCTGGGTGATTTTTCCAACATTGAAAGTGGTATGTTGAAGTCCTCTCATATTATTGAATTATAATCTATCTCTCCTTTCAGATCCTTTAATATTTGCTTCATATACTTATAAGCTCTACTCTTGGGTGCATATATATTTACAGTTGATATATCTTCTTGATGAATTAATCCCTATATCATTATATAATAACTTTCTTTGTCTTTTAAAAATGTTTTTTATATAAAGTCTATTTTGTATGATATATGTATTGCCCTTTTTTGCTTTCCATTTGAATGAAATATATTTTTCTATCCCTTACTTTCAGTACATTTGTATCCTTAAAAGTGAAATGCATCTGTTATAGGCAGCATATAGTTGAATCTTGATATTGTTTTAGCCATTTATTAACTCTGTATCTTTTTATTGGAGAATTTAATCCACTTACATTTGCAGTAATTATTGATAGGTAAGAACTTACTACCACCATTTTGTTAATTGTTTTCTAGTTTTTCTGTATATATACTTTCTTTCTTTGTCTCTTGCTGTCTTATTTTGTGGTTTGGTGATTTTCTATAGTGTATGTTTTGAATATTTTTTGCTTTTGTTTTTGCATCTTGTATAGATTTTTGGTTTTTGGCACTATGAGGCTTACAAAGAATATCTTACACTTATTATAGTTTATTTCAGGATGACAAGAAATTAACTTTTATTACATATGACAACTCTACACTTTTACTGCCCCCCACACATTCCGTTTTTCATGTCTAAATTTACATTATTTTATTATATGTGTTGTTTGATAATTTTATTTTAGCTATCACTGTTACTAATAATTTTGTACTTTGATCCTCTTACTGGGTATAAAAATACTTTATACACCACCATTACAATCCTAGAGTATGCTGAATATTGCTCAGTGTGACTTATACCATTAGGTTTTGTCCTTTGGTAAATTCTATGTTTTAACTAGAAGCCTTTCAGCTAAGGAATTTTCTTTAGCAATTTCTATAAGACAAACATAGTGATGATGATCTACCTTAGTTTTTGTTTGTCTGGGAAAGTTTTTATTTCTCCCTCATTTCTGAAAAACTGATTTGTGACTAGGGTATTTTTAGTTGGCAGTTTATTTTTCTTTTCTTCAGCTCATTGACTATATCATCCACTCTCTCCTGGCCTGTATGGTTTCTTCTGAGAAGTCTGTGGATAGTTGTATTGAGATTTGTTTGTGTGTGATATATTTCTTATCTCCTGCTGCACTAAGAATTTTTTTGTCTCTGATTTTTGATGGTGTGAATATTATGCATTGTGTGAACTCCTTTTTATGTGGAATTTGATTAGAATATCTGCAATACCTGTACCTGAATATTGGCTTCTTTCTTCAGACTATGAATGTTTTTATCCATTATTTTTTAAAATATGCTTTCTGTCCCCTTATCACTTCTTCTTCTTTATTTCTTATTATACATAGATTAGGTCACTTGCAGGTGTCCCATAAGGGACACCTGTCCCACAGGAACACAGGTGTTCCTGTGGCTTTCATCATTCTTTTTCATTTTTTTTTCTTTTTTGCTCCTCCGATTAATTTTAATTGTTCTGTCTTCACACTCGCTATTTCTTTCTTTTGCTTGATTGAGCTGGCTATTAAAACTTTCTATTGCATTTTTCACTTCAGTCCTCTTATTTCTCATCTCTGATTTCTACTTGAGTTTTTAAAATTATTTTTATGTCTTTGTCAAGCTTCTCATTTTTTTCATGTATTGTTTTCCAAATTTCATTTAAATTTTTTTTTCTGTATATTCTTGGAGTTCCCTAAACTTCTTAAAGAAACTTATTTTAAATTATTTTTCTGTCCCCTTATAGAGCTCTTTTTCTTTGGGATCCATTGTTGGAGCTTTGTTAGTTTCTTTTGGAGGTACCATGATTTCCTTAGTCTTTGTAATTCTTGTGTCCTTGTGTTGGTGTTTGCACATTTACAAACACAACCACCTTTTTAGGCTTTCACAGGTCTTCTTTGGCAGTGATAGACCTCCACGTAGGCTATTTAGTATAGCCTATGATTCTAGATGGGCTATCTGATTATAACTGGGGCAGACAGAGCTTAGTTTCAGGTTCTCTAGATGGCCGGCATGCTGGCTAGGTCCTGGAATTTGGCAAGACCACTGGTTGATCTCTGTAATCAGACTGAGCTGCTGGATGCATACTGCAATTGCCTGTGATCTGGTTAGGTCACAGGGTTGTTCCCTGGCCAGAATGTACTGCTATTTGAGTTCAGTAGTTGAGGGTTGCAGCAGTGGCCCCATGGTTAAATAATTTGGGATGGATGCACTGTTATACTTAGTAGAAATGCATGATTGAGATTTCCCTCCCTAAGCAGGGCCTGGGTGGAGGCTTTGAGGCTGTGGCAAGTGCCACTTAAATTCCTATGTGTAGCAAAAGTAACGCTTGCTTGTTGTCATAATTCAAAGGAGTGGCCTGAAGAATGGCCTTCTAGGGGTTCAATCCAGGAAGCACTTCTCATTTCTTCTGAAGGTGAACAGTTCAGATTTGCAGGTAAGCTGCATTGTTAGTGGTACCTCTGGACAAGCATCACTGCAGGGAGGTACACTGAGCTTTCACTAAAATCTTCATGCTGGTCTCTGTGGGCTCTGTCTTCTTGCTCTGTTTCCATGTCGTCCCAGTCTAGTCATTCAGTTTCCTCCTATGTGTCCCATTCCCTGTGAGGTGAGAGTGCATTGAGCTTCCTGTAAGGCATTAGGGAAGCTGAGTGTCAACCTTCCCACTTCTCTTTCCCACCGTGGGAACAATGGACCCTAGGTATTCCTCTCTATGTGGCACTGTGCTGACTTGAGGGAGGGTTAAGAGCAATGCAGTCAATGTGAGAATGTTTCTCTTATTCTTTCGGTGCCAATTTTTACCCAGTTCCATGAAACATGCAAGTAACTTGGGCTTATTCCCATGTTTTGGTGGTTTTAACATGGTGTTTTGTCTGTGAATAGTTGCCAGTTAATCTTTCTACTGGGGGGAGTGAAGCCCGAAACCTCCTATTCTGCATCTTGCTGATGTCATCCCAAAAAGCCAAATTTTATAGAACTTTATTTTTGGAGCTGGAGTCTCGCTATATTGCTCAGGCTGGTCTCAAACTCCTGGCCTCAAGCGATCTTCCCACCTTAGCCTCTCAAGTAGCTGGGACTATAGGCGTGAGCCACCATGCCCAGCTAATGATGCTAAGTCATTTATATGTACTTCCATTTGATCTTCACATGGCCCACTTTCAGATAGGGATACTCAGGCAGAAGGTAATGTGGTCCAGATTGCTGTCCCATGTCACAGAGCTAGAAAAACTAGGATTTAAATTTATGTCCATATGACTTTATCACCTGTGTTAGATGCATCATCCACACCATCAGGATAATTGCAGATCTTGCTCTGAATGGCCTCCCTGTTGTACCGTCTGCCTATTATCACCACCTATCAAAGATTTTGTGGAGCTATAATTTCTGTGGTTTACATTACGTGAATAATATTTACGTGTCCTTTATATTTTAGAAATTTATTATAAAATTCAGATATTATTTTTAAGTACATCTCTTTCCTTCATATCATACTCTTTTGTAAAGCACTGTAAGTTAATTTTGTGGTGAGAATTAGCATAGTCAGCTTTATTTAATTCAAAAGTTGAATTTAACTCATTAAACTAACATTATAGATTCAATTGCCTACTTACTTCATAAAAAAATTTTACATCACACTCATTATAAACTGTATTTCTCAAAAATTTGATAATTGCAAAGACAAATAATCATTAAAGCACAGTTAGTAATCTTTATCCAAAAATAAATAAATAATGACAGTGGAATTTATTTGCTACTGTTTGAATCACACATTTAGTACAACTCTTGCTAACTTCTAAACAATATGTTCTTTTGTTAAAGTCCCATAGAAAAGTAAAGTATCATTAACCTTACTTATTATTATATCTTATTATAAAATGTAGCTCTAGAGACATGAAATAGCAGTGTTTATTATCATATTCATCCCACTCCCATTTTGTCATTGTTTTCAGAAAATATAAAACTTTGAGCATCTTGGGCCTTACAATAAGGCATTTAAGAACAAGTTAAATTTATTTTAGCAGTCTAAATACACACAGAAGCATCTACCTATGGATAGTAGTAGTTCAAATTACAAACAATGACACATGCAAACACTGGCATCTGTGCCAATATCTTTCTTTTTCTTCTTTCTTTCTTTCACTTCTTTTCCCCTCCTTTCTTTTTTTTTTGCCTTTTTTGTTCTGGTGTTCATACAGAAATGAACAGCACAGAGTACATAACTGATATTATTACAAACATCCTACCGTAGGTCTTGTGAAGAATTATGAACAGACTTTACTCTTTGCATTTCAAACAAAAGACAAATTTATTTTATTCTATAAAACTAACATTTTGAATTCTTATGTCAAAGCTAAATAAAGATTTTCCTTGGCTGTGAACATTACTTTGTATTTGGGAATAAATCATTAAGGTTTATGCTTAAGTTTTTCTGAATCCAGCTTGATCATTGCCTTCCATAAGTGCATAAATAAAAATTATCATGAAAAAGTCCATGTAACTGCATTAAGATATAATTTGCTTCATATTTAACTATAAGTGGAACATTTTCTATTTTCTTTCTCGTGTATAAGTGGCTAGTACCAAAAAAAGCCATCTTTACTATTATTGTCTTTTTTCCCCCAGAGAATCCTGTTTAAAAAACTCAAGAAAGGAAACTAATGAAATTATTTTATATATAAACTCTCTGAAAACATTTAAAATCATATAAAACTTGAGTCCTATTATTAAAAAGGATCAAAACAAACTATATTTTGACAAATAAGGGCGTAAAGAAAATCCTAATAAATCTTTTTTATTAGGAGATTGCTGTCTGGAAAAATTATTTTCTAATACCGATTTTCATATGAGTACAGACAAAATATATTTGCTTTCAAATAAAAAAGTAGATTAGTATTTGTTTCTTATAACATATTCAAGAAACACAAAATATATTCAAATATTGAACACAATAATTTTAAAAGAGTATACATATTGGCAGTTAGGTAACAGCATACCTTTGGATTGTCTTCCTAATAATCATTGTTTATTGGTAAATGGTTTTAGATGCATTTAGAAAATTTCTCTGAACAAGGTGGTGATTGGATGCCATAGGTGTATATAAGATTATCACCTCTTGTTTTTACTCTCTCCATTACAAATAGAATTGATTCTCTTCTATTTAAAATTTAAAAACCCTCCTTGATTCCAGTTTTTCCCCTGCAGGAATTTATGTCCCTTCGTTGCCTAATTCTATTTCTTTCGTAATTCTGAGACTGCTTTCATTGAAAACAATATGGAGGAGGAGAAATAGAGAATTTTCTGATGATATTGCTGTTTCTTGCTTTTAATAGGATGTGTAATGTATATCTGCAAGTAAATGAACATGTTTAAATTAATTATGTAAATTAATTGCATCAAAACTCTCTACAGTACATTTTTCTGAATTATTCTTTTTGTTTTTTGTAAGATTTTTACCACTAGCTGGAGATACCAGGGGGTTTACCTTTTGTTTACTGCTCTCTTTCTTACTCTTATCTCAAATGGAAGAGAAAATGAATTATGTATTGTCATTTGGCATTGACTGAACAATTGTCCCTCCTCCCTGTTCTTTCTTCTTTCCTCAACGTTTATTAAAAGCCCTCTGTGAACTACATGCTGAGGATGCAGGGCAAAATCAACTCCTGTCCAGTAGTTTATTATATAGTTTAGAAAATTGCTTTAACATTTTTAAGCTAGAGTATGACTATTTTTAGGGAAAGAGTCTACTGATAACTTTATAGAGGATAAAAGAAAACCTGGATTTGGTGAGGTCACTTCAGTGATGACTGAAATTATTTAGGAAAATATAATGTAGGAGGGATGGAAAACAGAATAAGAAATAAGTTAGAATGGAAAGAAAAAGAATGAGGAACATGGGTAGGAATAATATTGACATCTAAAAGTGAGCAGAAGAAAAATCAACCTAAGATAGAGACCTGCATTTAATACTTAGAGCTGTAGGGGGAGAATCATGATCAAGAAGTGTGCTGGAAGCTAATAGGATGCAGAAGAATGTCAAGAGAAGGAAGAGCTACAGTGATAAGGAAGGTATGTGAGGCAAGGCAAGTGCCAAATTATTGAATTCAATCAGCTAATTAAAGGTTATTGACTTTTTTCAGAAATAGTTCTGAGGTTATTGATAGTTTAAGTTGATTACAGTATTTTGAAGAGTAAGAGGAGGGTGAGAACCTGAAGACAACATAGTATGTGTCAGCAGATAACCCAGTACAGAAGCTAAAATAATGTTCCTTTCTTGAAAGAGATGACAAAAAATGGGCTGTTAATGGAGCTTATGTTAAACATTAGCAAATGTTAATGATTTTACACTGTAAAGCAAATATTAAATGAGTTGCCATTCACTCCAAACCTCTTTATTTAGTCCTTATCATGAATCTCTTTCTGTTTTAGTTGTTGTGAGCCACATTCCTAGAGCAATGAACATGGCAGAGAAAGTCTTACTCTCATTAGAATGAGTAAGAATGCAAGTTATTGTACAAGATAATTTCAGAAACTGAAAAGTGCTGTGAGAAAAATATGCTAGAACTTGATTGGGAAACAGAAGGATAGTTCAATTTCGTGATCTCGATAGGGCTTTATGATGAGATGAAATGTGAGCTGAGGCCTGAACGAGCAGGATACAGTCAAGTAAAGGTTTTGTGCAGGGTGCATTCCAGGCAGAGGGAATAGCAAATGCAGCAGCAAACTTGGCATGTTTGAGGAACAAATGAAAGTCAGTTTTAAAGGAATAGAATCTGGATTTTAAGAGATCAAAGATATCTTACTGCCATATTTTGTTTAATCTAATTTTAGAGTATTCATTCACAAAGACTTTCATGTATGCCAACATTGAGAGCTGTGCACACATCAGCTAAGGAAATAATAGTTTTTATTATTTGCTGAACTACTTGTTAGTTTAATTATAGAAAATATATTAACATTTTACAATGAAAATATATTATCTTTATTTCACTAAAAAATGCCGTACACTTGACTCGGTCACTAGCATTTTACTGAGGATTTCTGCATCCATGTTCATTAGATATATTGGCCTATAGTTTTCTTTTCTTTTAGTGTCTCTGTCTGGTTTTGAAATCAGGGTAATTCTGCTTTCATAAAATGAGTTTGAAAGTGCTCCTTCTTCTATTTTTTTGGAAAATTTTAAGAGCCATTGATATTAATCCTATTTTAAAATGTTTGGTATAATTCACCTATGAAACCTTTCCTTTGTTCGAAGTTTGATTAGGGATTCAATCCCCTTATTTGTTGTTGGCTTTTTAGGCTTCCTATTTCTTCACAATTCAGTTTTGGGAAGTTATATGTCTTTATGAATTTATTCATTTCTTCTATGTTATTTAGTTACTTGGCATGTAATTGTTCATTAGAGCCTCTATGATCCTTTTGAATTCTGAGGCATCCATTGTAATATATCCCCTTTCATTTTTGTATTTCATTTGAGTCTGCTCTCTTTTTTCTTAATCTAGCTAAAAGTTTGTTGATTTTATGTTTTCAAAAAGCCAACGTTTATTTTTTCTATTTTTTTTTGTTCTCTATTTGATTTATTCCTCCTCTAATCTTTATTATTCCTTCACTACTGTTAACTTTGGCCTTATTATTTTTCTTCTTTTTCTAATTCTTTGAGGTATAAAATTAGATTGTTTGAGATCTTTCTCCTTTTTTATTGTATGTATTTATTCCAATAAACTTCCCTTTTAGTACTGCTGTTACTGTATATTATAAGTTGTGGAGTTTTTTTTAATTTACATTTGTCACAAGATATGTTTTAAATTATTTTTTTTCTTCTTTGACTCAGTGGTTTTTCAAGGGTGTTTTGTTTAGTTCTCACATATTTGTGAATTTTCCTGTTTTCATGGTGATTTTGATGTCTAGTTTCATTCTACTGCAATGACAGAAAAAATGATTTCAATCTTATTAAGTATGCTAAGTCCTATTTTATCATCTAACATGTGATCTATCCTGGAAAATGCTCTTAAGCACTTGAGAAGTTGCATATTCTTACACTGTTGGGTAGAAAGTTCTTTATATGTCTATTAGGCCCATGTGGTTTATACTGTTGTTCAAGTCAGCTATTTATTGATTTTCTTTCTGGAGGTTGTATTCATTTTTTGTAAGTAGAGTATCGAAGTCACCTGCTATGATCATATTGCTAAGAATTTTTTTTTCAGACCTGTCAATATTTGCTTTATATATTTAAGTCCTCTAATGTTGAGTGTGTATATATTTATAGTTATTATATCTTCTTATTGAATTGACTTATTTTTCATTATATAATAACCTTCTTTATCACTAGAGACAGTTTTTGACTTAAAGTTTATTTTGTTTGATAAGTATAACCACACCTGCTTTCTTTTGGTTACCATTTGCATGCAATATATTTCTTCCATCCCTCCACTCTAAATCTACAAGAATCCGTAAATCTAAAGCTGGTCTTTTGTAGATAGTTTGTTTTTTTTTTCTAATCTCTTCCGCTACTTTATGCCTTTTGATTGAGGAGTTTAATCCATTTACACTTCAAGTAATTATTGATAGGTGAAGACTTACTATTGTCATTTTGTGAATTGTTTCATGTTTTCCAATTGTTTTGTCCCTCTCTTCTGCTCTTGTTGTCTTTCCTTATTATTTGATAGTTTTTTGTAGTGATTTGTTTCCATTCTCTTCCATTTTTATTTTATGTACCAATTATAGGCTTTTCCTTTTTGTTTACATCAAGGCTTGCATAAAATATCTTGTCATTATAACCGTCTATTTTAAGTTGATAAGAGGTTAATTTCATTTGCGAACAAAATCTGCACTTTTACTCCCCCAATACACTTTGTGTTCTTGTAGTCAGAGTTGTTTCTTTTTATATTTTGTATTCATTAACAAATTTTTATCTTTTAACTTTTATATTAGAATTCAAAATATATTATGCACCACCATGTCAGTCTTTCAGTTTTCTGTATTTTTCGACATATTTACCTATACCAGTGAGATTCATGCTTTTGTATGTTTTTGCATTGCTGTTTAGTATGTTTCTGTTTGAATTTTAAGAACTCCCTTAAACATGCCTTAGAAGGTAGATCTAGTAGTTCTTAGTGGTAATGAACTCCCTTAGTTTTGGATTGTCTGGGAAAGAACTTTTTCCAAGTAAGTATTCGTAGTCAGTAGATTTTTTTGTTTGTTTTTTTCTGTCTTACAGTACTTTGAATGCATCATGCCACTCTCTCCTGGCCTGAAAGTTTTCTTCTGAGAAATCCACTGATGGTATTATATGGGTTCCATTTCATGTGATGATGAGTCACTTTTCTCTTGATGCTTTGAAAATTCTCTCTTTGTTCTAGATTTTGACAATTTGATTATAAACTGTCTTGGTTTAGTATTCATTGGATTGCTCCTATGTGGGATTCTTGAGTTTCATGTATCTGGATGTCCATTTCCTTCCCAAGATTTGTGAAGTTTCAAGCCATTATGTCTTTAAATAAGATTTCTGCAAGTATCTCTGTCCTTTATTTTTGGACATCTATAATACGTATATTGGTTTGTTTAATTGTGTCCTACAAATCCAATAGGCATTCTTCATTCTTTTTCATCCTTATTTTTCTTTGTTCTCCTCTGACTGGATAATTCAAATGCCCCCTCAGAGTTCACAGATTCTTTGTTCTGCTTGATCAAGTCTGCAGTGGAAGTTATCTATTGTATTTTTCTTTTCATTCATTCTACTCTTCAGTTACAGAATATTTTTCTTGGTTCTTTTATAATTTCTATCCCTTTGTTGAACTCATTGTTTTGCTTATGTATTGTTTTCCTGATTTCTGTTGAGCTATCTGTGTTTTTTTGTAGTTTGCTAAGCTTCCTTAAAACAATTATTTTGAATTCTTTGCCAGGCAGTTTGTAGATCTCTTTTTCTTTGGGGTTGGTTTCTGGAAATTTATTGTGTTCCTTTGGTAGTGCCATGTTTTCTTGACTTTTCATGTTGCATGTAGCCTTGGATTGATATCTGTGCATTTGAACCTGTAGTCATCTTTTCCATATTTTGCAAACTTACTTTGGGGGGGTAAAGATCTTCATATACATGTTGGTGAAATGGTGCCAGTTGGGTGGTATATAATGCCTCTGGCTTAGGGGGTGAGGATCACAGTGGCAGAAATGTTCCAGGCAGTTCTGTTAGCAGGGATCAGTATCAGCAAAGACTTTAGATGTTTTCAGTACTGAAAGCTGTGGATTTCCACTGCAGCAGCAAGGACTGCTGTAGTCCTTGGTGTTAAATTATATTGGGTTTTCTGTTCTCCTTTCCCCTACAAGGGGAAATTGCTGCCAAGGAGATCTCTCATGGTACTAAGCCATGCTAGAGGATCAGTTGACACAGGTAGAATGCTTCCAATGCTTCTCTATGTTAACATCCTTCATTTTTTGTGATCCACTGTTTCTGTAGATTTTTAATTGTACTCTAGATCTTTTCCAGAGTTATTTTTGTTAGTGGGTAGTTGTTAAATTTTTGTTGGTTCTGTTTTCATATTAAAACTTCAAACAAGCTCCATAAATTTATATATCTTTATATGTCATTGTATATCATCCATAAGCTAGGAGAGCCAATGATAGATAGATAGATATAGATATATAGATATATAGATGTATAGATATATAGATGTTAGATATATAAACATATATTTTAACTCAACTTTCTTAACATAATCCCTAGTTGTTCGGGAAATGAGTGTTAGATACTGAATGACGCATTATAGCATCCACTTTAATGTTCCTTGGATATGCTAAGCTTCTTGCCTTATCAGGCCCTTTACATTTGCTTTATATATATATTTTTCCTTTGCCAGGAATACTGTGTTGAGATGCTTTTTATTCTTTATGAAAATTTTTCTCTGGATCTCTATATGGATAATTCCTTTTCATATTTTAGCTCTTATCTCAAATATGCTTCATAAAAGATGTAATGTCTTTCTTTACCTTCCTAGCTAAATTGGAGCCAACACCTCTTTATCCTATTTGTATTTCTTTTCCTTGTATTTGCTTAAGTCATATTATATTAACGTTATGATGTTAATTTTTCATTATATTTCTTTCTAAAAATATAAAAACTTTAAGGGTAGGTCCCATGACTTGTTTCTTATATCTTCCCAATATCTAGATGAGTCCCTGGAAAATGTGAAGAACTCAAAACAATGTATTGCCTCACTAATATACTGTAGCACTATAGAAACATTTATCTAATTATTCTATTGTTTCACAATATAGGTTTCAGCCTGCTTTTTTGGAAAATAAAATTAACTACATTATCATTAAACTGTATAACAGAGTAGAGTTTGTGACATAATTGATGTAATTCCTAATATTTTTATGGTAGTGGATGTCACTACTCTAGATTCATTCAGTATGGGAAACCCAACAATTATGCTTATGCAAAGTTACACAGTTTGATCTTACAGAAAGGAAAAAAGCTCATAGCAAAGACATCTCTTATCTCTAAAAATTATTTTCTTTCATTCCATTTGATTTTCTGATAAAATTAATGTGTGTAGGCAGTTAAACTGGGTGCCTGACACAAACCACAAGAATTCATCTGATAAAATTTAGGGAACAATTTCTCACAGTTTCATAGCTTTTCTTTACCAGTTAGCTATAGAAGTCACAAGAGGTAATGGGGATTGTTTTGTAGTATTGGAGAATACTTTAATCATGTAATGGTTATAGATTTTCACTAACAGAAATACAGTTAGTGTTTGAATAGTTGGTTATGTTCTAAGTGCTATAATTGCCTTGAGACTAGCATAGCTTGAAATGGTTATCAGCCAGTCAAATTGTTTCATTTGCTTTTGCTATGCTCCATTTGGTATCCTGCTACAAGGTTTCATATTTCCAACTTGTAAATATGTCATTTACTTGTTCAAGGAAAGAACTGACCTTTTATGAAGGTTATCTCCAGGGACAGAGAAAGAACTAGGGCACAACACATTAATAAACATGTAGCCTCTACCTCAGAATACCAATTATATGAGTACCTGAATGTACTATTTTTTCATTATAGCAAGGGAACATTTATTTTCACAAAAGCAGAACAACATAAAGACCTTGCCATTCTACATTGGCACATATATGAAATGTTTTAATTGTTAGGCATTAAGATAGAATGCTTCACAATTGAAAGACAAATATAGAATGAACAAGAACATAATACTAGTGTTCACTTCCTCATTTGATTTTCTGATAAAGAAAATCAAATGTAATTTATTTAGTGTAGTGAGGTCCAATTGACAAGATATTGGATTTTGCTCTGAGATTTTCTAATAATTTTAAATGCCATTCTGTACATTATATATGCCATCATGCTGTTTTTGGTACTAGGAACAGTGAGAAGCTCACTATAAATTTTGAATTCTATAGGCCAGAAGTCATTTTAAGGTAGGTACATTTTAGAGTACACTGAAGTAATGAATTGCTAAAATTAAAAAAATATATTGTGAGTAAAATTTCATGTTATGCACTTGAAGCTTTATTCTAAGACTGTAGTGTAAAGAATTCTTTGTAAAATTATTTGATATCCACAAGCCTTTACTATTTCTGTTCCTAATACTTAAGGACTTCCAGCCTCACTTAAAGATATAAGAATGTAAATAGGTGCTATAGCTAACCAATAAATAATTTAAAATTTAGAGATAGTCAATCTTTATTTTTCTGTCAGAATTAATTCTGTAATATTATTTTCAAAAAAGTTTGTTTATGCACAGGTTACACAAAGCCAGATAAAAATTTGGATTTGTGAAAACTTTGTTCCTCAGTAGCCCTAAGAATCTACATAAATTTCTGGAATTTAGGAATAGGTTGATGTGTGAACTGAATATTTGAAGCTGCCACCAGTTTCTTCAGCAAATGTTGCTTTGTCACTTTTTCAGGCTCCATCACAATGAGGCTGTTTCAAAGAAACACAGTGATATCAGGTCCTGCCTCTATGTTTTGTTTCATCGGGTAACATAACTTTTAACTCTTGTTCAGGGGCCTATAGGAGAAAATGACGTGTATGTACATTTTTATTTCCAGTATACTTTTTTAATGGTTATTATAAGAACGTAAGTAAGCCATAGATTTTTGAATTGATTGAAAATCAACGTCTTACTTATATTCTTATATAAAGGATATTTTAAAAGTTTTCTTTGTGATTCTGTAATCTTTGAGTTGATCAAAGTTAAAAACAGTTATTGGCCTCTGTATTAGGCTTTTATCTCTAGAAAATATATTTATCTTATCATAATCTTGAAAAGTAAGGGTTTTAATAACGTTTAAACACATTTTAGTTGACAAGATTGGAAAAAAGTCCAGTTTTGTTGTTTTAAAATTAAATATATAAAAACAATTGTCAATATCATAAAATAAGTATTGTGCTGATAAGTCACTCTAATTAAGAGAATTGGTATTTAAAGACACAGTCTAATTCTGATTATTATGTATACATTATATATATGTGTGTATATTAATTAATATATCATATAATAATGTAATAATATATATTAAAATATATTAATAGTATAATATGTTAATAATATATATTAGTATATAATCAAGACTTTCATCCAAATAATCTATATTCTTCTAAAATCAGGGCTTATCATAAGCAACATTTTTTGCTTTTGCTACCAACTATAATTGATTCCAATTTGTTCCTCTGTAGGCATCTTAAAAAAAATGGCTCTATCTTGTACACTGTTGGTGGGAATGTAAATTAGTGCAACCATTATAGAGGTTCTTCAAAAAACTAAAAATAGAACCACCATATGACCCAGCAATCCCATTGCTGGGTATATATCCAAAGAATGGGAATTCAGTATATCAAAAAGATATCTGCACTTCCATGTTCATTGCAGCACTATTCACAATAGCCAAGATATAGAATCACCCTAAATGTTCATCAATGGATGAGTGAATAAAGAAATTATGGTACATATACACAATGGAATATTATATAGCCACAAAAAAGAATGAAATACTTCTATTTGATATGGATGGAACTAGAGAACATTATGTTAAGTGAAATAAGCCAAGCACAAAAAGACAAATCTCACAAGTTCTCCCTCATATGTGGGAGATAAATAATAAAAACAATTGATCTCATGGAGATCAGAGAGTAGAATGACGGTTACCAGAGGCTGGGAAGGGTATTGGGGAGTGGAGGATAAAGTGGGGATGGTTAATGGGTGCAAAAATATTGTTAGAGAGTCAGATAGAATGAACAGTGTTTGATAGCACAACAAAGTGACTACAATCGACAATAAGTTAGGGTATACTTTAAAATAACTAAAAGAGTGGAATTGGAATGTTCCTAACACAAAGAAATGACAAATACCTGAGATGATGAATGCCCCAGTTACCCTGATTTGATTAATTCACATTGTATGCCTGTATCAAAACATCACATGTACCCTATGAAGATATATAATTATTATGTACCTATAATAATTGAAAACTTAAAATTAAAAAAAATGGTTCTATCACAATTATTCTCTATATCTATACCAAACAATTAATAAATAAGAATAATGTGTACTGTTTAATGACTGTGTTCTAGCACATACAAGTAATAATTCAATTGAACCTACTAAATCCTATGATTATAGCAACTATAAAGATAATGTAATATAAATTTTAATTTAATTTTTGTTGAGTTTCATAACCATATGAAGACTAAAATAAAATACTGAACAACATTACTAGATTGCAAACAGACAAAAAGCATGATGAAGATAATAAGAAACTTAATGAAGGTTGAAAAAGAACCGGGGGCAAATGCTTATAAAAAAACCATCCATGGGAATGAGTTTTAGAGAAAGCATTAAAAAAAAGCAATTGAAAGAGATTGGTGCAGACTAGCAACTAAATTACCTCTGGGTTTAGTCAGTTTTTTCTTAGATATTTAATCAAAAATCTTTTTGGGTACACGTGCTCTTATCACTTCTAGATACATGCTGTTTATAATTGGAAACTACTTCTTATAGTAACATTTTACCAAAAGATTAACAAAGCTAATCACATTCCCAAGTCACAACGTGCTTTAAGACATTTGAGAATAACTTTTGAGGGTCTTTTATCAAAAATTAATAAGACAAGTATTCAAATTTCCAGTTCCAGGTGAGAAGGATTCAAATGATGCATATTTCTACAAAAGGTGTTTTTAATTCTTAGGAAGAGGAATAGTTAAATCTATGACAAACAGGTGATATAATAAACTCTATAAAACAATTAAAACCAAAACACATTAACCCTCTTCCTTTACCAGCTTATGACTTTAGCATAAAGACTTATCTTAAAAAGTAAATGTTTCTGGGAGAGGACACATTCTCACTATTATCAGATATTCACACCTAAGAGTGAAAAGTGGGGTGTGTGTGTGTATATATATGTGTATATATATATATCATAAGCAACATTTTGTTTTTGATTAGAGAGAGTCAGTCTTTTGGTAGAGAGAGAGAGAGAGGCAATAAAGATAATTTGAGTTAGTTGGCCAAAATAGGAATAGTCAAGGCAGAATAGAAAAAAGACAAAAACAAAAACAAAGGATTGTAGACTATGAATTTCAAAGAGTCCATACTCAAATTCTGAATCTATCACTTACAGGTTTTGTAATTTAAAAATATAAGATACACTTCATAAGTTTTCTAAATTTCTTGGCTGTAAATATAAATTACAAAAAAAAAGTGACTGTAAGGAGTTTTCAGTGAATCAAGTGAGTGTATGTAGTCATAATTCCTGGTATGAAGTAGCAGTTTATCAACAGTTAGTTTTATCACCTCATCCAACTATTCATTTATCCCAGTTTCTCTATAGGGTACTAGTACTACCACACTTATCGATCCCTCTTGGAAGTTGCACCTAATGGGTCACAAGTCCCAAAAGTTATCTAAGGTACAAGTTCAAAATATGAAAGTTGTCAGGTAATGGGGTTAAAACATAGAGCCATGCCATAACATTATAACATAGAACCATGCCATAACATTATAACATTGATTTTTCCAAAGCAATTTAGTTGGTATTAGTGAAATACTGTATTTATAAATGACATTTATATATAAATTCTATTCCTTTTTTGGTAGCCAGAGACATTTTGACTTGTAAAATGCCTTAAAAATTTTTATAGGTATGGTTTCCATTTGCTCAGCAGTGAAAACAAATAATATATCTCTATTGCTTCTTTTAGTCAAACGCATTATTAATATTTCATAGGGAAAAAGCCAGAGAAGAGTATACAGATGTACAAATGCTGGAAAGTGGCAAATATATTTCTACTGTGTAAAAAAACCACAAGATGAGGTTTGATATATTCCTTAAGATGCTTTTCTGGTTTCAAATATGAATAATAAACACAAAGTAATTGTCGAGAATAAAAATAACTTTGGTCTTATTAGGCAGCTGGCATGAGTATAACATTACCAAAAGCAGAAAATGAGTATCAAATTAAATTCAGGTTTAAGAATACATAATTCTACCTGAAAGCAAGGCTACAGAAACTATAAAGAAAATGTCTATCTCTAATGAATAAAAAATGTTTTGAGCTTTAAAATTTCTTTCAATTTATATTTTTTAAATTGCATTTTATTAGAATTTTGGAAAGTTACGTGCAATAGGAAATCTAGAAGACCAAGGTAATAATGTTCTCAAATAATTTAGAGAAGTGATCGCAAATAAGCCAATAATTCATATAAAACAAATATATTCCTAACTTTTTAAAATTGATGAAGATATGGTCAAAATTAAAAATAAAATTTGTGTCAAAATGCCAAAGTAGAAGTCATTTTATAGAAAAGAAGGTTGAATAATGAAAGCACTTAAAACTAATGGCTAGAACATCAAATAAAAAGAATTGCTAGTTTAGATAGAATAGCACTTGTACAATATTTTTTGACAACTTGAAGTTGAAAAATAAAGTATAAAAGAAAGTACTTGAAAATATTTCCTGTGCTCACTGAGAAATGTGAGGTATCAAATTGTATAGGAACATCAAAAATTAGATGAGAAGAAATTCGGATATGCCACTGGCATGTTCATAAGTGGAAAGAGAGCAAAAAGCTATTGAAGTGCTTAAGGACATAAGAATAAAATGAGATCTAACAGGGTAGAGCAAAGAACTACAGTGAAAGATGTTCTCAGCCAGATAAATCATTTCCAGGCGATTTTTATTTTCATCAAATCAAGTCAATACATGAAACAGGAGATAACATTCCATTATCTTTTAAAAAATAGTTCTCCCTAGTTAAGAGAATATACTTTATGAATGCTCACAGGTGGTTGAGGGCTATTTGTTATCTGGGGTGCAAAGAGAAATAAATTTGATTCATTGCTTATGGAAATAAATAAAATAATTCTACTATTCTAAATATTGTTATTAAAATATATTAGCATTATAACATGTGCATCTTTCAGTATGGATTGCAAATAATGCAATACTTAATTTCAACATTTTTAGAATTATAACTCTTTCAGCTGTTCTTATTGTACTTTAAAACATATATATATATGTATTACTAGCATACTGTAGTAAGATATTTGTTTTGGTTTGTGTGAATAAACAAATATTATTAAGCACTTAGTTATAAAGTGAGTAGTGTTTAATTATGTTGTTCTTTTTGCTGTGGTCCCTTTTTTATTTTATTTTATTATTTTTTTAATTTATTTTTTTATTTAAAAATATTATGGGGGTACAAACATTTAGGTTACATAAATTGCCTTTGCACCACCTGAGTCAGAGCTACAAGTGTGCCCCTACCCCAGACAGTGCACACCGCACCCATTAGGTACGAATATACCCATCCCCTCCGTCCCCTTCCCACCTGCCTGACACCCGATGAATGTTACTTTCATATGTGCACATAAGTGTTGATCAATTAGTACCAATTTGATGGTGAGTATATGTGGTACTTGTTTTTGAACAGATATCAAGCATCTAATTGCTACCACAACACTTAGTGCCAGGAATGCACCTCTGAAAAAAAAAAAAGACACATGATATCTTGCCTTATAATGTTTACCATCTAACATGGAGGATAAATAATTAGAGCGAATGGCTGTCCACATTTATTAATAAACATATCCATTTTCCTGAGTTTGAGAGTCAGTCCCTATGAAGCATCCACCCTTCACCTTGAAATATTTGAGATAGGATTGACCACGTTCAATTTTAAACCTCAATACTATTTGAAAATATTTGACATATATTTCACTATAACACTCAAAATTCTGTAACACTATACTTGTTTACACATTTTTCTTTAAAATTGACCTCAACTAATTTAGAACAGGCCCCATATTTTATTTATCTTTGTATTTCCAGCATAAGTTTCAGTTACACTAAATGATTAAATTCTAAAGATCTGCTGTACAACATAGTGCCTATAGTTAGCAATACAGTATTGTGCTCTTTAAAATTTGTTGAGAGGGTGGATCTCATGTTAATTGTTTTTACCACAAAAAACAAGCAAATGAATAACACACATGCAAAAAAAGAGACCCAAGGAAATTTTGGGAGGTGTTGGAAAGGTCTATCACCTTGATTGTGGTCACAGTATCAGGGGTGTTTTTCACATGATCAAATTCTTCACATTGTAGAGATTAAATATATGCACTTCTTTGTGTACCAATTATGCATCAATAAAGCTGTTAGAAAATAGTTTCAAAAATTGTGTTTGTTTAGTTAGGCCTGAGTAAAGACTAGTACTAAAGTTGCTTTGTAGAATGATAATACATAAGTGTATGTATTCCATAGTTTATGGTTCTTCGTAAGAAACACACTATATTCAAAGTTTGAAAGAACAGATTTTTAGATGTGGAGAACCAGGTATTAGAGAGATTCAGTGCCTTGTTCAGAGTGATAAGCCAAGTTTAGAAACAAGACACCCTGACTCCAAACTGTGTTCTGGACATTACTTCTGTTAAGGAAAACATATTCAAATTTGGAAATAAGCCAAAGGGATTTTAAATTGTTCTTTCAGTTTTGTGTTGTACATTATCTATCAGGTTCAAATAGAGATTATCTGATTCTCTACAGGTGTATACCTTTGTTTGATTTTCTATTCATTGATACCTACTTACAGCAAAGGAACTGATTCATGCCTAATAGTAATGTAAATTATTATCATCTAGTAGAAATAAAGGTTATGGTTTATAATACTATAGAAAATTCACTATAAATTACTTTAATTTAAAAAAAATTCTGTGTGTCATTTTGGTGTATTCCAACTCTTCAAATGACATTTGAACCAGGTTTGCTATCTTGCTAGTCCCTTCATTAATGATTTAACTAATAAATCTTTGACACATGGTCATTTTTTGTTCTTATCAGAATCATGCTTATAATTTGTTGTAAATTATACTTTAATATCACATTTGGAGCTCATTTTTTCTGTCCAAGAACTCACCCATTCCTTATTTGAGTAACTGTTTTCTCCCCACCCCAATCACGTCAACGTGGTGGGGCTGCCTTTCCAGTATGCTGTTTTCCTGGCCATAAGTATAGGCACACGTTCTGGGACATTTCATTCATAATGAACATTTTATTGATCTAATCATGTACATGTTAAATTAAAACAGATCCTAGACTTGTTTGTTTGTTTGTTTCCTTTTAGGAGTTCAAGGAAAAGATGGTGTGGCTTATAGAGGTAGTTGAATGAGATTCACAGGAAGTCCTGTCACATTTCCCTCACTACACTAAGGTGCAGAGAAGAGAAAGGGAGAGAGAGCAGATTTTGGTGATTTCTTTAAGTTCCTGTATCCAATTTTGCCTGAAAGCATATTATTTTTGGTCTTCCAAAATCAGGAGAAAAATTATTGTTTTTTTAAAGGGAGTTTGATTTTTTTCTGTTTCTTATAGCCAAATAATTCTAACTAGAGAATTAAGCAATGGAAATAATGAAACATAGATTTAGAAAACAAATGTAATACATATGAACATATTTTGCATGACGTTATAAAGGCATACAAATCATGGCAAGCCTAAATTTAGTAGAACTTTCATAATTGTTTGCAGAAATATTCAAAATGAACATTTCATTTGTTATTGATATCTTCCTGTAATCTCTTTTGTCCGATGATAAAATCTCAGGTGATTAGATTGCATTAATATTAACAATTCAGAAATAATACTAGAAAATTTTATTGAAAATTTGGAAACCTAATGACTACAACAGAAATCAAAACAACAGGTGAAATAATAATAATAAACAGGAAATCCATGTTTATTAAAAGTCTTAGTATGACACTGGAAGTAAAATACATCAACATTTGGAATAAAAACATACCCAGTGATGATACATTTCGTTTTTAACCATAGCCCAAGATTTGGGTATGTAGTAAACTTTTGAAGTTTTTAAAACTATCATAGTAGAGATTTATGTAGAAAATTTTAATAAGTAGAGTGTCTAATGAAAACAAAACATGTAACTGTTTAAAATTATCATGAAGACATATTTTGTTCTTTTAAGGGACTATTTTGCTTTCATTACAAAATGTTGCGGGAACAACTTGTACTACTACAAAATGATTTACAGTATATTTCTTTTTATCTGAGAAAATGAATAACAAATTACCTAAGGGGAATATTCAATAAATGAGGCTTTTTTTTCTTTAAAATACATTAAAGGTACTAGAGCTTTCATAATTGACCTTATGTCTTCTTACTTGGACCAAAAGATGAACCCTTTTTGTTCTCGTTATACAATGTGCATATGCTGGAACTGTCTTCTTCTTTGGCCTTAATCAGTGCCTAACTTTTATCATACGTGATCTCATGTAGGCTTTCTACTAAAGAGTAGAGCAGGAAGTGGATGGTGAAGAAATGGTTTCAATCACTGAAATCTTTATCTGTGTCTATTTTTCTTTTTGTCATTATCTTCATTATCATGAAACATTTGTATACGTTTAATGCAAATGTGCTCCTCTAAAATTTAGGAATATATCTTTTAAAACATTTAAATTGTATTATAGTGATTAATTAGTAGGATTAATTAATCTGATTTCTGGAAAGCAGAGACAATATAGTAAACATCCATTTTTGGCCACAGGGCCAAGCACTAAGCTATAAAAAATGTGTAAATCTATCTGTTTTGAATTAATTAATGTATTAATTAATATGATAGTTCCTCAGCTACTCTTCTATGAGGGAAAGAGTTCTATTTTCTTTTTCTTTTTCTTTTTTTTTTTTTTTTGAGGCAGAGTCTCCCTCTTTTGCCTGGGCTGGAATGCGGTGGTGTCATCATAGCTCACTGCAACCTCAAACTCCTGGGCTCAAGCTATCCTACTGCCTCAGCCTCCCAAGTAACTGGGGCTACAGGAACATGCCACCATGCCCAGCTAACTTTTCTATTTTTTGTAGAGATGGGGTCTGCCTATGTTGCTTAGGTTGGTCTCGAACTCCTGGCCTCAAGCAATCCTGTCCGCCTCGGCCTCCCAGAGTGCTAGGATTACAGGCATGAGCCACCACACACAGCCATGAATGAGTTCTAAATGCAGCCGACTTATGCTTGACCCCAATCAAGACTCCCTATATTATGCTTAACTCTTTTCCAGGCACACCATCCTATTGGCTGACTGTTTATATAGTATTGTATAGGTCAAAAATTAAAAAAGATTACTAGCTCTTAAGAATTTATTTTTAACCTATTGCCACTCTGGTATATTTCCTAGAGATTTTTCAACTTCCACAGATAACTGTGCAAGGTGAGAAGATAGATATATTCACCATTAAGCCTTGTAGCAGCTATTTGTGAAAGCTCAGGCTGTCAAGTATTAAATTTATTTAGCAAGGGTGTTAAGTTTTCCCATATTTCTGACAGTATACAATATTTTTTATTGTCCACAAAAAATATGCACTGTAAGAATTTTACTTCCTTCTAAAGTTCTGTTTACATATTTTTTTATTTCTCAGAAATTAAAATTTAGCTTTCTTTTTAGACATTAGTATGTATTATTTATTTTTAAATGTTCATTACAGAATGGAATACATAATCAAATGAGAAAAACATAGGGCTATTTGCTATAAAGATATTAGTACCTATATTATGTTGTTTGATTTTTTCACATTATTTGTACCTGTGGCACATATTTTCATAAATGCACACGTATTATACATATTTTCTAATTCATGCATTTTCTACATGTTATTGTACATAACATATTTTAGCAAACACTATATATTAGCTCCTACCTAGATTTTTAAGTGCTCTTCTTTGTTTCTGCACTGAATAGGTCAATATATTATAATACTTGGTTGGACCACACATATAGGCTGTTGCCTGCAATGATGCAAGTTACTTGTTTAAGTGCACATTTTTCCTTCTAAAATGACAAAACTAGATGTTAGTAGCTCCCCATCAAACAGTTTAAATGTATATATTTCAACAAAAAGCATTAGTTTAGAAATCATATATTTTATGTGACAGTATGTGAAAAATATAAGCTATTATTTCTTCCTAGTGCAGATACGTTAGATAATTTAAAGACACTGAGCAAATCTTACTTTTATGTGGTGCCTCCAGTGCACAGGACCATTTATAGGTGCCAGGGGAATCATGTCCATGACCGAGTCCATATATTTACCTGCTCTCTACAGCAAATAAAACAACAGTTTAGCATTGCTGGCATTACATATTGGCAAGTCAGGCAATCTTTCAAGTGAAAAAAATTAACTTAGATTTGTCCAAGTGTTTATTAAAAGCTGTCACTCCAAAAGAAAAAAGAAAAAAAAAGGGAGAAAGAAAAGTATTTCAATATTTAGATTACCTTAAGAGAAGCCTTAGAGCAATTTATTGCAATGGAGTAATGGAGTGAGCAATTGGAATCAATCCTGGTTCTGCCAGTAGGTGTCAGCCTCTTGGAACAAATTACACACTTAGAGTTGATCTCCGTGGTTCCCTTCAGTGCTAATATTTATGATTATGTGTCTAGAAATAAGACAAAGAAAATAGGCGTAAATGTTCCTTTCATTGGATAGATAAATGAATTCCCTTAGCAAACTTACTCTTCTCAGTGGACTCACTGCAGACAATCGGCAGGTTTTGCACTGGATATTCTTTCTGCCTGAAGCATTCTCCCAGGAGATAATCCCCCTTTGGCTAGCTTTCTTACAGCTGTCAAGGCTTTGCTTATGTATCACCATCTAAGCTAGGTCCGCTTCTGATCATCCTACATGCAACTGTAACTTGCCCGCAACCTCTCCACACCAGGATTCTCTATTCCCTTTTATCCTACTGTACCTTTTCTTTCTCCATGGCACTTTCTTCTTTTAATACATTGTATTATTTACTTATTTATTCTGTTTATGTGGAAATATCTGTTTTCTCTCTGCTAGAATGCAATCTTTCCAAGGGCAGGAGTTTTTATTTAAGTCACTGTCATATGCACAGCACCTAGAACATTGCCCGTGCTTAGCCATCATTAAATAAACATTTGCGGAATTAATGAATTGCTTAGAAAGCCATGCTGACCTATATTACACTTTTAAATAATCTGAAAACAGAGTGTACATCTTCAAAATAATAAATCTATGCTCTCTCAAACTAAAAGATGTGGGAAAAAGTGTAGAAAACATATAAGCTGATTGAATAAATAAAAATGGAGAAAATTACCTAATGCATATATTCAATTTAAATCCTGGAAATAGGATCTTTGTACCCTAAGGAAAACCAGAATAAAAACTAAAGGAGGGAAAAGGACAAAAGGAAAAAGATAAAGAGAGTAGGAAAAAAAAAGCTGCCTGTTTTGGTTAGTGTGAGGGGAGAGCAATTCTCATCCAAGGATCACCTCCCCCCCAATTCCCACCCTACCATTCAGTGGAGGTTTGCCATTTCTGAAAAACCCTAGGATACTAAGAAATACAGTGTGAAAAACACCAGATTAATACAAGAATGGCTTAATAAGGTTAGAGCCAAAGTTGAGCAGAGACAATGAAGGGATAATTAGCTCAAGTCAGATTTTGAAGGCTTTTATGTGCAGGGCTCAGTGGATTATAACTTTATTTTATAAGTACAGGAACCCTTGCACACTGTTGGTGGGAATGTAAATTAATACAGCCATTAAGAATAACAGGATGGAGGTTCCACAAAATATTAAATATATAACTAACATATGATCTAGCAATTCCACTACTGGGTATATATCCAAAGGAAATGAAATAAATATGTTGAAGAGATATCGGCACTCCCGTGTATATCACAGCACTATTCACAATAGGCAAGACATGGAAGCAACCTAAGTGTCCATCAACAGATGAGTGGATAAAGAAAATATGGCATCAATACACAATGGAGTATTATTCAGCCATAAAAAGAATGAAATCCTGTCATTGGAGACAACATGGATGAGTCTGGAGAGAACATTATGTTGAGTAAAATAAGACAGGCACAAGAAGACAAATACTGCGTGATCTCATTCATATGTACAATCTCAGAAAGTTGATGTGATAGAAGTAGAGAGAAGAACAGTGGTTACCAGAGACAGAGACCGTTAGATGGGAGGGAAAAGGGGAAGATATTGGTCAAAAGATATATAATTACAGTTAGGTTGAAGGAATATTTAAAAATATGTCCATAATAGGCAAATATATAGAGACAGAAAGTAGATGAGTGATTGCCTGGGGCTGGGGGACGGGGGAAGAGACTGGGTGGCAGGAACAAAGAGAAATGGGGAATGGCTATGCAATGGTTGTGGAGTTTCTTTTTTATGTGATGAAAAGGTGCTAAAATTGAATTTAGTGATGGTTGCGCAACTCTGTGAACATATTAAGAACCATTGGATCATATACTTTAAATGGGTAAACTATATGATATTGTGAATTATCAAATAATCTCAGTAAAATTCTTTTAAATTAAAAGGATTACTGAGTTTGGGGAAAAAATAAAAATAAATAAAAGTACAGGGAATTAGGGAGGTGATTTTATTAAATATATGAATCCAAATGTCTGTACATTTTAGAAATGTAGACAGCATTTTAAAAGATTTTCTGAATTAATGAGGTATTTATAATAATTTAGATAAGACAGTTTACACGAAGATTTTATACTGTGTATGTTTAACTTGCTAATGTGGAGTACACAGAGAAGAATCACCACTTCCATTACCTAGACTTCCCCTAACCACATCCATTGCATGGCTTTCTACCAGAGCAGAATACCAAAATATGAGCAATGGACCTGAAAATTTATTGTAATCCTTATGTCTTAATGTTATCAAATGAATTAATAGGTACATTAAAGCCTTTGAACCTTCCAGATCACTTTCAACTCTAAGCCAACATATCTAGTGACCAGACCTGGTTCATATTTTCTATAGAGCACATATACTTACAGTGAACACTTTATTCTCTGACTTTTCTATTAGCTGTTCTAGATCTAAACATATATTAATAAAAATGAGCTGTAACATAGCTAAACTATTCACTGCAGCTATCTTAGTGGTCTAGGTGGACTACTGAGTGACTGATTCAGTTGCAAAACATTTGTAAGGATTGAGTGGAGTGACCCATACGAATTTAAATTACCTACTGTGGCAGCCAACCAAAGCAGCTCTGATGGTTCAATGCAGAGCTAGGCAAATAGTGTTACGCTCATATATTTTCCAGAAAATATGGAAACATTATTTTTACGGATAGCCTTTTTAATACAATATGAGACCAATTGTGTAGGTGGGCATTCAACTCATAAAAGTCACAGTATGAAAAATCACCCGGCCTTATGCTAAAACAAAAAATGTTAATGATTAACAGTCACATCAGAATCCTCTCCAATCTATGTTTAAGTAAAGTAACTGCAAAGTGGAATACTGATGAGCAGAATTCCCTTGTTCAAGAAGTCTATTGACTTCACTTTTGCACTCCCTCAGTGGTTTGTGCAAAACTCAAAACTCTGCTTCTTGGACAGCTTGAGGGCATACTATTAACTCATATGCAGTATTTCAATGGGAGTTGAAGTTTTATATTATATATTTTTAAAGATTAAGTTATTTCTGTTTTAGCATTCCTATTTATTAACATAAATTAATAGTGTAATAAATTTGAAAATTTAAATGAAATTATTGTTATATATGTGTTGCTTAAATTCAGATAATATGATAGAAAAAAAATTCAAAATATTTTCAAATAGTATTTTAATTCATTCAAAATAATAAATATAAGTGTGGGTCTGCTTGGGAATGGGGTAGATGAAGAACTCAGATAAGGACCTAAGGACCAGGACCTCATGTAGGGTGAAACAATAGCCACAGGAGTCTGGAGATGCCGGAGGCTGTAAAAATAACTCCAACCACAAACTGTGGTGGTGGAACCAGCAGGGACCGGCAGGGACCATCGGCTGTTTAAGAAAAGACTCACCCTCCCCAAACTTTTATCCAAATCCTCTGTAAGACCCGCCACTCTCCCCTCCTCAGTGTGGACGCTCTTTTTGGCCTCCACCCACCTGCACCCGGGTGCCCCAAATAAATGACATTTTGCTGTATCTCAGGTTTGAGTGTCTTCCTCTCAGCTCCAACCTAACAATAGATATAGTCTCTGACAAATGGGAAATATCTAACATATATAAAATAAAAAGCCTAAATAGATATATAATTTTAATGTATTTTACATTGTATTATACATTATTTTAAAGTTTTTGCCAGACATACTGCTATATTATTATCTAAAGCGTAAAATTAAGCCACTATGATGACATAAGGCTTTCAACTGTGAAACAGGAAGAAAGGGTTTTATAAAACCAAAGTTTTTTTTTTTTTTTTAAATCTATATTCTTTTGAATTAATTGACTAAATAACAATTTACCAAAGTACTGTATTTAAGAAAAAGCAGACTGAAATCTGGAAAAATAAATTAAAAGTTCATTTCTTGATACTCTCAACTGTTCTACTTTTTTTGGTAACCTCATTTATGCAAGAAATTAGTGACTATGATCATGGGTTAATGATAAAATCAAAGTATATTGGTGCATATGTTGTCACATAAATAAAATGTCATGAACATCAATTTATTTTAATGTCCCTGAAGCTCTACAAGGATGTATATCCTAGGAAAGATCACAAAAATCTCATGTACATATATGTGATCCCAACCTAAATAATAAGATCTCAACATTTCCTTTTTTTGGCATTTTTTTGGGGGAGAATACATTTTCCAAAGTGAGGAGCTGAGTCTCATTAATAATTTGATAAGCAGCTTATGCCTTTACTTTTTTTGCATTCTTACCATCCTTGTCAGCTCTTGCCCAAACTGATAATTTTGTCTCTGAAACTTGCTACCTAGCTTACCTGAAGTAGTGTTACATGTTCCACTGCAGTGCTCTCTTAGGAGCTTCCACCTCATCCATCTCTGATGTGTATCATCAGTCCTTGGAGCAGCTCTTCTTTCTGTTGTTGCTGAGGTCTCTCAGAACCTGCCTCAGAGTCTCTTTTAATTTAATACTATCTGAACTGCTCCACACTCCAATTAAGAGTTCCCTCCTGAAGATAATGCATTGCCACATATAGTCAATGCTTATGTTGCTTGCTCTGCCAGTAAGTCTATCATTTCTCCTTATTGAAACTGAAGGCAGGGTTTCTCAACAGTTTATTCAGTCACCAGTAAAGACTTCTTGGTTTTGCTGCAGAAAGAACTCTCCCCTCAGCAGGTAGGTGCGATACTCCGATAGAAATCTTCTTTCTCATGCACTTTTGCTAAGTCTTCTGAGCCATGAAACAGTTCCCAGTTTAAGTGATTTTTCTTCTTTTATGAATCCTGTTATCTTTCTTTGCAACTTACTTTCAGTTAAGGACTTCAGAGTCTATTGGACTCATCAGTCTTATTTGTATTTATCTTGGTAGTATTAATTAGTAGACAAGAGTAGGGTCAGATTCTTTCATTTTGCCAATAAAAATCAGAATGTGTGACCAGATTTGTGTCACTGGAATGTGTATAAGCCTCAACTTCAACCCAACCAGGAACCATAGTACATTGATTTCAACTACTCCAACTTACCCATTTACCAAATGGACACCCAGATCAATTAATCAGGCAGACTTTAATTAGTGCTATAATAGAGTTGCAAATGATACATTCATTGGAAATATTTCCAGCTGTGTTAGAGGCAGGAGGAGAAAAGGATGGTGAAGACTTTTTGAAATAATTGCTAGGGAAACAAACATTTATTATTTGCTTATTGGTAGTAAGGCTTGGTAAAATAGAGATAAGTGGAACAACTCCTGCCCCTCAAGAAAATTCTAAGTTGTAGGAAAAAAGGCAAAAGAAACAAGACTGCAAAGTTACGAAAATGATATATTGCCTTGCCATGTTTCTTATCTTATGCATTTGTAACTTGTGTTTCTAGAGAATGAATATATGCTACATTTTCGGTAAGAATAATGATAAAAGATAACACAATGATAATTTTTTGAAAATAAAATATTAAACTGTAAGCTCCTTTCTCTTCCTGTCTCTCTCTTCCCTCTCTTTCTTCCCCCTCCTTCTCTCTCTCTCTTTTTAATCTTAATTTTTTTTGTTCCTCTTGACTATTAGGAAAAATCTAAGAAGCAATAGTTTACTTTAGACAATTGAAAATTTAAGTTCATGCACAAGTTGTTGCTGGGGATGGAGTGAGGTGGCAAATAATAAAGAGACACTGATCTATAGAGAATAGACTTTTAAAAGAACTTTAGAAAAAAAGTGATTTGGGAAAATGTCAGAGTGGAAATTTCAGGACAGATAGATGTACTGGCAAGATTTACTGTTCATTACTCTGTAAATTTGTCAAAATTCACAGGAGACCTTCAGAAAATTCTCACAATGTTTATCAATTCTTTCAGGTATAATCTACATGCAAAAGTTATGCAGGGTTTAGAAGTACATTTCAATAAGTTTTGACAAATGTATACACCCATGTGACTACAACCAAAATCAAGACACAGGATATTTCCAACAATCACTCAAAAAAGTTATGAAGTTATTTTACAATAAATCCCATACACTGACAGTTTCCTGTAACCCTGCCCCACAACACACACAGCACACACAGCAGCCACAGCAAAACAGTGATATGCTTTCTGTTACTGTTATGTTAGTGTTGCCTTTCATAAAATTTAATTTGGATTAAATCATGTTTTATGTATTCCATTTGCCTGGCTTCTTTTTTCATCTTAATGATATTGAGATTCATCTAAGTTGTCATGTGCATCAATGCACATGTCCATGTGCATTAATGGACATGTCATGTCCATTAATTTTTAATTGTAGATAGTAGCTCCATTTTATGGTTATACCACAGATTGTTTACCCATTTCTCTGCTGGACATTGTGGATCTTCCCCCTAGTTTTGGCCACTATGAATTTTTTGTTATGATCTTTCACACATAAGTATTCGTGTAGTCACATGTTTTCATTTTTTTTTAGTGCAAACTGGAGTAAACTCTATAGTATGAGCTAGTTTTACTCACTGCTAATGGGTAAACCTTTCTGATGCATAGTGAATGGCCTAAATGTTCACGAAGTTGGTCCACTCTGGCTGGTATGGACTTGAAAGAGTCACAAGGCTGTATGGCTGTGAGTTCTATGAATTGTTCAGCTCACGATTACCCAGTTTTCTTTCCTGGCATTTGTTCTTTGCCTGACTTCATGGTGTTTCACCCTATGGGTATACAGAATGATCATCAGAGACTCAAAGGATGCTTCATTGGGTTCTGAAGCCCTGTGTCTGCATACCTCTCTTTTCCAGCACTTTAACCTGAAAATCCTTGTTGAGTCTGCCTTGTGGAAACCTGTTCTTTGCCTCTTCACCCCAGTAAGACTGCTGGGCTCTTTCTGGCCTCACCGCCTTGCTTTGCCGCCTGGGAATAGTCTCTAGCTGCAAAGCGGGGACTTCCTTGGTCTCTTCTCACTTGTCTGTCTTTCAGGGATAGATCACAGTCTTTCGGTGACTGTGGTCCAGTGTTATCTTCAGTTGTATAATTTTCAAGATTTTTATAACAGGAGGGAAGGCATTATTTTTATTCATATTCTAAAAACAAGATTTTGTGTTTCTTTCAAAGGTATTCCTATACTGAAATGGGTTTGAGCAATAGGCAGCTATATTTATCTAGATTATTGTAAAAATTAGTAGTAATAATATAATAATCATTAATAGCAGTGATATAATAATAACCAGTAAAAGTAATAACTGCTACTTATACAACCATCACTTACACTAAACCTTTAGCAAATTATACTTATCTGAAAAATAATTATGATTGTTCATAATATTGTAGCCTTTCCAAGGGTAAAGATACTGATGCTTAGATTACTGAGAAGATATTGGTGTCACATATCTACATATTCACAGCTTAACAATTTATTTATTATTTTATTCAACAATTATTCTTGAGTGCTTACCAGGGTCAGCCAACATGCTAGGGACATGTAATACAGGAATAAAAATGAAACAAAACAAAACATAACAAAAACTTAAGTGATTTATGTTCCAGTAGTCATATACAGAAAATAACAATATCAATATGTAAAATGTATAATATTATAGATGCTGATAGGCTCTAAAAGAAAATAATGCAGAAAAACAACGTAGGAAGCATTTGGGGGTGATTGTAATTAACCTAAGGTAGCTTGGGATTCTCTGTGAAATGGTATCATTTGAGGAGAGACTGAAGGAGGTGAAGGAGCCTGAGGGAGCCTGAGGAAGAAAGTAGTAAGGGATAAAATCAAAGAAGAGTTATAGGTAGGGTGAAGGAAGCACAACCTATATTACTTTAAAGACCATTCTAAGGATCTTGGCATTTACTAGGACTCAGAGGAATCCCCACTGGTGTGTTTTTAGCAGACGAGGAGAAAAGTCTGACTTTGTTTTGAAGGATCATTCTAGATGCAGTGTTGGAACTGTCTTAATTTGGTTTTGCTGCTATAACAAAATACCATAGACTGAGTAATTTATAAAGAAAAGAATATTATTTTCTCACAGTTCTGGAGGCTAGAAAGTCAACCATCAAGGCACCAGCACATTCAGTTGTCTGAGGTGGACTGTTCTCTGCTTCCAAGGTGACACTTCATTGCTGCATTCTCTGGAAGGGAGAAATACCATGTCTTCACATGACAAGAAGAGAAGGGTAAGCAAGCCCAAGCTGTGTGAAACCTCTTTTATAAGGACCTTAAGACCATTCATGAGGGAAGTAGTCCTTATAACCTCTTAGAGGCTAAACTTCTTAATACCATCAAATTGGCCATTAAGTTTCAACACTTGTATTCTAGAACTGCAACACTTCCAAATGCAGCACTTTGTATTTTGATTTGCATATTCAAATCATAACACTGACCTAAGTGGACAGAAGCCGAAGCAGGAAGTGCTATAAGAAGCAGTTGTAATAATCCGGGTTGAGATAATTGGTTGAGATAATATTTTTACCATAGCAGTAACAGGGGAGGTGTTTAAAAGTGTTCAAATTCTAGATACAATTTAAAACTTGATATTCTAAGCCTGGTTTATCTTACTGAAAAATCTATGTGGCTTTTAATTTTCTCTTCTACTTTAGACTCTTCTTCTAATTTTCTAACAGAGTATTCTCAGTGTACAAAAACTTAGTGAACAACAAATTACATCTAATTGGTTGAAGTAATTAGTTAATATTTAATGGAGAATTTCAGATTCTCTGGATTAAATTATTTCTTCAAGTGGAAACAATAAGCTTTGATACACAGACACGTGTGTGTGTGTGTGTGATTGTCAATATTTTAAATCGGGGCCTCATAAAAATCAAAATTCATTATGTTTTAAAATTTTTAGAGCAAATAATGCTGGGCAAAAAGGGAAAGAAAACTAATTGGAGACAACCAGTGGAAGTGGGGAAGTGTTGCAAAGCAGGTTTGAGAGTACATAAATAGTACGACATTGAAAAATAAGTGTTGAGAAACTAGAGGCAAAGAATATAAACATAGAGCTTAATGCCAACAGATCTGAAAAGGAAGTAAAGTAGCACAATTAAAGGAAAAAGTTCTTGATTATTTCTATTATTTTCTTACTTCCTCCTGATTAACCTAGCCTTGAAATACAGATTCTACATGATGATAGAAAACATCTTGACTTTAGGTACAATTTTCCAACAATGCAAAGTTAAACAAAATAAAGAATTGAATAATAATATCTATACCATTGTGTAATTTCTATTAAACAAATTATAAAATAAAAACAGGTGTTTAAAAGGGGGAAAAGACCACTATGTTAATGTTTAATCTATCCTCTGCAGCCCATCTCCAATCATTTTCAACATAGTAAATAAAGAACTTACCAGAATAATGAACAGGTAAAATTTGCTTTCTCTTTTTCAATATGAAAAAAAGATATTGTTTGGCAAAATGTTAAGAATAATTCAGTTTGTAGAAATAGAGCTCTTATTTAGCTTTATTTCAGAGACCTTGGAATTACACGTGCAGAGTAGAGGTACATGCAAAAACTGAGGAACAAAACCATTATGTGACTGATTCATTCATCCTAAACAGTCTGATGTATTCTTTTTCTGATAAATAAGACTTTGGTCCAAACATTTTCTGATCTTTTTTTTTCTGGTTATTTTCATCTGTTCATCAAAATCCTCTACTAAAACTCTGCCCAATATTTTAGGAAGTAGCCCTTCCTGCTCTCTCATAGAAGAGGCGATAGATAGATCATGCTGCTAGCAGGGTCACAACTAAAATATTTGATCTATTTTCTTGGAGTCAGACCTTACAAATATGATACCTAATTCTATGATTAGTTAATATAAAATAATATGTATATTTCCTACTGAAAACAATCTTTTGATAGGATAAAGTACAGTGGTAGGGTAACTCAGTGTATTACATAGTACGTGTCTTCTATAAAGAAAAAAATTGCATTAGTAAAATTCATCTTTCTTATTCACTAGGTTGCATCTACTATTGTGTTTGCAGCTAAATTATTACATGCATGATAGTGTGACTCATTATTTTAATTACCCCCCATATTTCCTAGTGAGCCTTTGTAAATAAAGGGAATCCTTATGTCAAAGCACATTAATGAAGAAAAATATCAAGTATTTCTAATAGCAAATCCTCAAAACTTATGGATTGTTTATATCCTTATTATAAGAAATTTGATAGCATGTTTGTGGGCAACATCTATTATTGCTTACTTTGTGGCAAGCATTTTGGAAAGCAATGCACATAGATTTTATGTAGCAACATGTTTAATTCACTTAATTCTCTAAATAATTCCATAATAAATATATTTTTATTATATTATTTAATGTTATATTTAAACATACTACATATTATAAATAATATAAAGCATATTTAAATATTATATTACCTATGATATAATATTTATATTTATTATTTTGTTGATGAAACTAAGAAACTAAAAGTTTGAGTAAATTGTCCCATGTCACCAAGCTGGTAAGTGGTAAAGCTGAGAATGCAGCATAGATTTTGCTGAAGGATGCAGGCATGGTCTTCCATAAGTAGATCTTCTATATGAATCTACATTTGCAAAAATCTACATTTGTGGAACTTTTCAAGTTCTTATTTTATATGCACATACAATAGCACCTTTGTGAAACCTATTGTAATAGATGGTACTGTGTTAATAGTTTGGGCCTGGAATCAAGCATAACTCAATTTAAGGCATAGCTCCTAAATTTATGATTTGTATGAATTTGGTCAAATATCATATTCACTTAAGCCTGTAAAGCAAATTAGATAATAATATCTAACACAAAGTTTTGCTAATAAAATTAAATGTGATGACATATCTCAAATAACCAAGACAATGTTTGGCTCAGAGTAAGTGTACAATAAATAGTAGGGTTTTTTTTCCATTTCTATAGACATCTACATGTTTAAAAGCATAAATTGTTGATATATGCATGGAGAGATGGTTCTAAATGTAATTAGTGATACTTCTGAGTTTTCAGTTAACTGTCTTTGTGAATTATGTTGCATTTACTTAATCAAAGTGAAATAATACCTTTTGTCATATACATGAATGGAGGTATTATGCTATAAGCTAATATGAAATCCCAGGAATCTATCAAGCACTTTGTAAAAATAAAATGATTGATGATTATCATTATTTCAATTTAGAAATTCAGCTGCAAAATATAAGCTTTTGAATTGTCATGACACCATATTATATCACTCTAATTTATATAGTTTATGCTTAGTTCCTGAAGAAAGACAATTTAGCAGAATTTTGTATTGATATTTAGTAAATACAATAAAGAATTCAAAATTTATTTTTGGCTTTCTTATGACTATTCTCTTACTTGACTGTCACCTAAACCTCCTTTGAAAAAAAGTTTTGCTTTAATTTATATATCCTACTAACTTTTACATGATTAAAAAAATAAACATTATATACCAACTGATCATCTTTCTTAGAATTACTGATGACCAAATATGTCTTTTAGAACCCAAATTAAATCTTAGTTTTTATATAGTCCAAAGGAAAAAATTTTTCTCCATCATTTATTAAAATATCATTCAGTAGTTCCTTATAACTACTATAACTACTACTATAGAAAATTTTTTAAAAATTGATTATACCAAAAATACATAAAGATATTCTAACACAAAAGTAATTACTATTTTTAATAATATGATGTTATGCTGATAGTAAGTACCTTTGATGTCATGTAATGAAAATGGCACTTTCCCTCTATGTTCTTCCTCCCAAAAGCCATAGCATCAGGCTCGTCATGAGAAAAACATCACATAAATCCCAATAGAAGGGCATTCTTCAAAATACCTGACCAGTACAGCTCAAAACTGTCACTGTCATTAAAAACAAGGAAAGTCTGAGAAACTATCACATCCAAGGAAAGCCTAGGTAGAAATGATGAATAAGTATAACATTGTATTCTGGATGGGATCCTAGAAGAGAAAAAGGACATTGAGCAAAATTTAAGGAAATCTGAATAAAGTATGGACGTTCGTTAATAGTAATGTATTCATATTGGTATTAGCCCATCTGTAACAAATGTACCATGCAAATGCAAGATATATGATCACTACGCTTTTTCTAAAATTAACTCTTCTAAAAAGTAAAGTTTATTAAAATAAAAAAACATTCTACACAATTATTTCAATAACAGCAAAGCGTTCCTTGAATGTATCTCCCGTAATTTATTTAAACACTGTGCTGATATTGAACATAGAGTTTTATTCTAGGTTTTGCCATCCATCCATCCACTTGAAAAATGTGTGTTAAGCATCTCCTATGTTTCAGATGCTGTAATAAGATTTGAGATCCTACGAAGAAACAGATAGAAATAAGCCCCTACAACTGCATGCTTATAATTAATGAAGGAAGCTGGTAAAAGACAAGTAAATTTAAAGTAAAGAAAAGACAAATCAAGTAAAATGAAAGTAGGTATATAATTGGGAGAATGGGGAATGAAGAGCTTTTTTGAACAGCAGCTCCATTGTCTCTTGTCTCACTCTCTGCTCTGTAGACAAAAGGGTGCAGGAGTGAAGGAAGGGGTAGCTCTGAGGATTTTATTGCATTGGCCCAGGTAGAAATGAAGGTGGTTTTGAGGTTACACGAGGGTGTTGGCAGAGGACATACTAATGAAGGACTGGTATCTAAAGGTATCACAAGGAGAAGCCTAAAGAGTACTCTTACGATTTGGATGTGAGTATGAGGGGAGCAGAAGAAATCAAGGATTACTCTATATTTTAAAGACATTGGTGGGGATGCACAATTTTAAGTATTTTAATACTTTTGATTATTTCTCCATAAATGAAGAAGCATACACTCCCACCGATAAGATTGTTTGACCTGTCTCCCCAGAATTAGTGCATGTGTTTGAATTAGCTGCTTAAAACAAAAGGCCGGAAAAAGAGCAATTAACATGATAAATGTTTGTTTTTAACATAAAAGAAGTCCAGAAGTAGGTAGTCCAAGGCTTCTCTGGCCCCTCCATAATTATCAGAAATAACTATCTCCCTGCTTTTATTTACTGACTTTAATCTTCAAGTGTAAGAAGGCTGCTCTTGTGTCACGGTTTACAGGAAGGGAAAAGGAAGAAAGGACAAAGAGGCAACACTTTCTGAGGAACTTTGCCACTGCCCTTAACAGGCTTCCCTGAATTTTCATGTTAGGATTGCCTTCGCACATCATTTACTAGAACTCTATCACATGACCAAACCTAGTTACAAAGGAGCGTTAGACATAGGTCTCTTAACTGGTTGCATTGTCATCCATACAAATTCAGAAAAAAATGTTACTAAGGAAGAATAAAAATATATCTTCAGGAAACATCTAGCAGTCTCAGTTCTATCAGTAACAATGAAAATATTATATTTCTTTTAAGAATATCTTAAATGTCATATATCTGCTAGTAATTTGCTTTATTTCACCTCTTTAATTAGTATAGAAGCTTAATACTTTGTCACATGTTTAATAGTCATTTCTTTATTTCTGGCAATGTATATTTATAAAAAGTTCTGAAATTATGGAAAAGTCTTGAGAGACAAATCAAGGGCAGTGAAAAACAAAACAACTGCTGTTCAACTAACGACAGTTGTATGGTAGGAGGAAATTTACTATGTGGTTAGAAAAGAGCCAGTTGTAGGTATAGAGTAAATTCTCATTGTGGAGCTTATTTTTTGAAGAAAAAAAAATATTACATGATCCAATGTAATGTTCAGAAAGCTAAATTCCCTGTGAACTCTCATTCTTGTGATATAAGTTACTATATCTCTAGAAGGAACTTATTCCAAGTAATCACATTAACAGAGAAAGAAAATTATTAGCATATTTTCTTGAATTAATTTATTGTTTAAATAGCTGCTATGGAAAATGATGGGACTCTTAGGGTTTATACTAAGGTAAATCATGACAAAGGAAAGGAAGAGAAAATATGGAGAACTGCTCCATAGTAATTCATGTTAGGGTTTTACCTTGTTATATTAGGCTGTTTCTCATCAGAGATTTATGTGCCTAAGTAAAGTGGGGTTCCAAGGATACAAAGATTCTGAAGATTAATTTTCAAACTTTATTAAGGCCATCTTTGAATAGAATACATCATCAAATCTTATCCCTTTAACTTTTAATACCTTGACTTAAAATCACTCAAGGCATACATATGTTGTTGAAGTAAAGTATTGTAAGAAATACTGACAATGAACATTTTTCTGAGGTAAAAATACCACCTTGTTTTTTTATAGGCCCTAGAGAACATATAGAAAATGACCCTGAATATGTTCTTTTATTCTCTATCATCAAAACTTAATTTTGCTTAAGTGTACAGGGGATACGCAAATGCCAAGACATAAAAAATGTATTTTGGCAGGTTTAGCTTTATTAATAAAACTAATGTCCTTGAAATCTATTTTCTCTCTTCCTTCATGGTTAAAGGCCCAATCATTTCCTTGGACAATAAAGCTTATTCCTTTCTCTCACTTCTTAGTCATAGTAGGTACAGGGGAAAACGGAAGAAGGGTCAAACATCTATGAGAATTTTTCACTAATAAATGTATTAATAAATGAAGAAATCTTTTGAACATTCCTTCATCTAGTTCCATGAAGGTAGGGGAAAATGGCAGGCTGTGTCCAAACAGATGTAGACCAGGACATCAAAGCCAAGAAATAATGAGAATAAAGTGTTGATACAAGTTCATATCTAGTTGAAGATTCATGCTGTTTGCTCTAGAATCTTGGCTGCCAAACTAAGGCAAAAATCCAACAAAAAAGCCAGTTAAATAAAAGGAAACTGCCTTTTAAAAAAATCAGTTATTTTTGTAAACAAAAATTGGTGATATTTACAGGAAAAAAAAAAACCTTGTCCAGGTAGAAATAGGTCTAAAACATAGAACTTTTTGGGGATAGGGTATAATAATGTTAAAATTAGTAAATGACCATCTCCTTCAATTATACTTATTTTGAGATCAAAAGACCGAAGTAGTTGTTTATAGAAGTTAAATACATTGATGTATATACTTTGTGGTTGACTTTATGTTCTATGTGACAGGTAAAATATCTAGTACCTTTCCACACCACTGTCATAGGCTCAGGAATATCCTCGACCCCTATTCAGTGTGTTATATTTTTCAGAAGATCACTTCCAACCAAAAGGAAAAACAAAAATATCAACATCAGCCATTAAAACAAAAACCTTAAATAATAATTTATGTTTTCTCTAATTTTCTGAGTCCACTCATTTTGTCATTTGTGCACCAAAGTTCCTCATTATCATTTAATTTATTTTTTGCTCAATATAGGCTTTAAGAAAAAAATCATATACAGAAGGAATATGAAAGTGATATTCCCTTTGGAATACATTAAACATAACACATTTTTAAATTATGTCTATATAATACTTCAGCTTTTTATCCTGGTCATAGACCAGGGAGAAATGAAGAAGAAATTATTCTTTCCTGGGGGCTTCTGTATTCAGTGACCAAACTATCTTAGTAAAGTGTATGAGCCAGAAGGAGGTAAAGGAGGTAGAATGGGAAATCTTTCTGAGTCAATTTTGGAGAAGGATATTCCAATGTGCAGCAATAAAACATGCTTATAAATGATATAGAGCAGCTGTCCCCAACTTTTTTAGCACCAGGGGCTGATTTCACAAAAGATAATATTTCCATGGACCAGGGGGCAGGGAGAAGGATGGTTTCGGGATGATTCAAGTTCATTACTTTTATTGTGTACTTTATTTCTATTATTATTACTTTGTAATACATAATGAAATAATTATACAACTCACCATAACGCAGAATCAGTGGGAACCCTGAGCTTGTTTTCCTGCAATTAGATGGTCCCATCTGGGGCTGAAGGGAGACAATGACACCCAAAGTGTTGCTTATGTCCAGTCTACTCCATGGTCTCATTTTGGTTGCTGTCACTGCATAAAACCCTGATTCACAAAGATAGGATGTTGGAAATGGAAGCCGGCTTTTCAGTGCTTTTGCGGTAATCTCAAGATATTCCACCTTGACTTTAATCCAGAATGTATGGAGATTTTAAATTGTCTCAAACATACTTTTAAGGCCACTGTCATTTGCGATCTCAAGCAGTTGATCCTCTTCTAGCATGGACAAAGTCAATTCACCTGGCTTATTCCAAATGGGTCACGGATCCATTCCTTCCCAGTTCAGAGGTCTTCTGTGGTTGGGAGGTAATGATCAAACTCTTTTGAAAGCTGAGATAGATGATCATGCACCAGCTGGGAGAAGGAAGGTCCTGGCTTAGTTTCTTTCAAAATCTCTTCTAATGTTTGAAACATGTCAAAATTCCCAACGTTTACTCATCGCCCCCATAATTCCAGTTTGGCTTTGGATGCAGCCATTTTATCTGCCGACTTGTACACAGTTGTCATTCTCCCCTGAAGTGACAGATTGAGTTTGTTGAACAGGTTGAATGTCACACAAGTAAGCAAGTTTTGTGACCCATTCTGTGTCACTGAAATGTGCTGCCAGTGGTGACAGTTTTTCTAAAAGAAATCTCTGGAGTGGCTTTCATAACTCAAAAAGTCTGGTAGTGATCTGCCTTTCAAAAGCCATCTTACTTCTGAGTATAAGATAAGATGTGTGTGCTCTGCATCCATCTCCTCACAGAGATGCACAAACTGACGTTAGTTAAGGGCATGTACCTTAATGTGGTTGATAATTTTAATCACAATCTGCAAAACATTGTTCAGTTCAGGTGACATTTTTCGGCTAGCCAGCATTTCTCAATGGATGACACAGTGCATAGACTCACACTCAGAAGCGACCTCCTTGACCCAAGTGGTGACACCAGAAAGCCGTCCAGTCATGGCAGCTACCCTGTCCATGCATATACAGACACAAAATTACCAGTTCAGTTTCCTGATATGTAATCATTCAAAGACTTGGATAGTTCTGTAGCTGTGGTGTTGGTTGGCAACAAAAGCATATATAACATCCTCATGCACATCCTCCTGAAAAATATATCACACAAATACAAGCATTGTTGCCTTGTTGTCAACATTGGTAGACTTGTCAACCTGGATTACATACCACATGACTCATTAATTCTCTCAAACAATTGTGCCTCAATATCCTCTGCTATTTCATCAATTCTTCTAGTTATGGTGCTAGCTGAAAGAGAAAGAGATGTCACCTTTTGAACTGCAGCCTCTCCTAAAAGTTCATGGCAAATGTCCTTAGCACAGTCAGAATCAACTCTTCACCAACAGTAAAGGGCTTCTTAGCTTTAACAATGCGGTTAGCCACTAAGAATTATGCTCTCAGTGCAGGCACATTTGATGAAGTGGTGGCTTTCAATAATTGCTTCTGGTTTTTGTGTTCACATTTTTTTCTTTTGAAAAACACCAAAGGCTTGTCTTTTAATACAGGGCACTTAGTCTCCATGTGGCGAAGCAGTTTTGAAGGTTTCATGGCTTCGTTGGATAGACGGTTGCCACATATTGTACAAAACGGGCTTGGAGAATGTGAATCACCTGTTGCAATAAACCCATACTTTGAGAAGGACTCTTGGTATTTTCTTTTAAATGCAGCTTTCATTTTGTTGGCAGTCTTAGAGTCTTCTCTTGTCTCATCATTGGGTTTCTCCCCCTTTACAAAGAAGCTCTCCAGTGACTTTTTTTTTAACTCATTTTTGCTAGGGTTAGCTTGTGGGCTACCAAAACTGTGACTGAGACAAGTGCATAGTGCGTGAAAGGGCACGGAAGGAAGTGGTAAATAAAATAATGGGTGGGCCAGGCGTGGACTAAAATAAGTGTCAGATTCTGCCACCAGATGCAGCAGTATACAATTGAAGTTCATCAACTCACTTGCTACTATAAAGCCATCAGATGCAGCTAAATTTTCACTTGCCATTCACTGATAGGGTTTTGATATGGGTCTTCAAGGAATTGATTCATTATGGTCTCTGTGCAGTCAAACCTCTCTGCTAATGATAATCTGTATTTGCAGCTGCTCCCCAGCACTAGCATCACTGCCTCAGCTCCACCTGAGATCATCAAGCATTAGATTCTCATAAGGAGTGTGCAACCTAGATCCCTCGCATATGCAGTTTACAGTAGGATTCATGCTCCTATGAGAATCTAATGCTGCCGCTGATCTGACAGGAGGCAGAACTCAGGTGGTGATGCAAGCCACGGGGAGTGGCTGGAAATACAGATGAAGCTTCGCTAGGTGGCCTGCTGTTCACCTCCTGCTGTGCGGACTAGCTCCTAATAGATCACAGACCTGTACCAGTCTGCGGCCCGGGGGTTGGGGACTGCAGATATAGAGGGTGGAAGTTTGGCTGAATACCTCCACTGTCAACCTATTGTTGAATTCATCTGTGATAAAAGAATACTATTTTCAGGAATGGATTTTTAACAATTAAATTGTTAACAATTAAGTTGTTAATAAAGTAGAAAAATGATACTGATTAGTTTTCAGGGCCATAGTGTTGTGGCTGGGGTCGGTTGTCAGACCAGAACAGTAACATATAACCTGAAAAAAGTGTCAACAGTGGTAAGACATTCTATATAGCCTTGAGTCAAGGTCAAAGGTCTGATGTGGTCAGTCTGAAGATGTTGAGCAGACATGGGCAACACCCAATACCATGGGACCTCCTCCACTGGGAGACAACCTGGTAACCTTTTGGCAGGAGACACAAGTCTGGTATACAATGATAGCTCAGATCATGATGGTGGATGTATTGCAAAGACCTGTATGATGATCGATGTAGGTCATAATGGTAGCAATCTGAGGAGTGCAGGCTTGATCAGCAGCTGGATTCGAGTCTGTCTCATTAGAGAATGGTCTTTTACCATAGACTTTCATGTAAGTGGTCCAGATATTTTTATAAGTAGACATTTCGTGGTCTTAAAGAGAGGTGTCTTTAATTTGCCAGTATTTTATTTTCCAAGTGGCAGACCAAACAGCGAAGCAATTGAGAACAGCCTAGTTAATCAGTAGAAAAATATAACTAGGTTCTTCTATGTGAACATTGGACAGATCTATGAGAATGGCCTGGAGTTCTGCCCAGTGAGTGGAGCAAGCATATCTGTCTTGGGTCTGCACAGCACTAAAACAGAGCAGCCCCAGCATCCCATGAACACCATTGGTCCTCAGCTTAGCCAAACCATCAGTGTAAGTCTCAAGCATTTAAGGGAGCCTCTGTGAATCTAGGGGCCCAGTGTGCCCACGAGTTTTCTTTAAGTGGGGAAGCACATAACAGTTTTTCCTAAGGGAATAGTTGCTATTTTCTCACATAAAAGCCAACATGATATTGGCGACAAGTGAGCTGCATTCTTGAATACACAATTTGTACTTGACAAGTGAGGCTTTTTGGGCTTTTTTCATGTTATTGAGTCTGAGTTCAAGTGCCCAACAAACGGAATCTTTTTAAAACTGGTTTCACTTATATCTGTGTCAGGGAGGTGATAAGGCTTTGCATTTTCTTTTTCATTTAGAGTGGCTCCCTGCACAGCTCAACCAGACACACCAATGCATGCACTGGCAAAGGTACCCTTTGACAAACATTCCAATCACAAAAATCATTAGCTGCAGAGACTTGTAGTTCAAAGGGATCACTAGAAATGTAAGACCACAAAAGTACTAACAATTCTCTGTATTTTTTTCACCCTTGTTTGGAGTATCCCCTCTGGCACTTGTGAGCTTTGAGAGTACGGACATGATAAACATCAATATCAAGTATACATGCAGCTTGGAAATCACAGCAATAGTACACTGAACTGACCCAGTGCATCCCACCTGCAAGGCTACTACAGCCTCCCTGGAGAAAAGGGACATAATATCTTTTTCATACTAGAAAGCAATCTCCAATCTGTTCTTTGGAGTGAGGAAATTTATCTATTTTTGAGACTCTTCACTATGTAAACATACTTGGAAAGACAGTTTGAAACAAAGTCATCCAAGCTTCTGTTTACAAAATGTATAGAAACATAAGCGACTCATAGAGAAGTTTTTCTCCCAAGAGAAATAAAGATTTATTTAGACAATCAGCTCACAGAAAGCATTGCCAGCATGGATACTTCTGGACCAAATTAAATTAAATGTGGCTACTTTGACCATTTCTATTACACTGCCAAAGCAACATTTTAAGCTCTTAAAAACTGGTGAGATCTGTCAGTTAATTTCAACTGCAACTGTCTCTATCTTTTACTCTTCAGTGATTATCTATGGAATTTTCTAAGTAATTTATTGAATTCTCATGCTGTAATATTAATATAAAGTAATAAAATTAAATAATTGTTATGAATTATGAAAAGTAAATTATCAAATAGCATGTCAAATGAAAGATATCATTAGGAATATTAGCTTGTCTTTTCTAAAACTCTCTTGAAGTGAATAAATTATAATATTTACTTGTTTTGTTTCACTTTTGACATTCTATTTTCTCATTTAAAAATATGTGTGCCGATTATTTTCAAAGATGGGATGTTTATAGTTAAATGAATATTAGGTCTTTTTACAGTAGATATTCATGTTCATTCTCCAATTGAACCAAAATTTCCTACCCCTATATAAGATGTAATTCTCAGGCTGATTTAATTAGTTGGACATTCATAGTTATGTAACAAATGGTATCCTCTGAAGATTATAAGAATTATACTCTATACTCTATAATTGCATAATATCCATTATCACAGTATTTACTTTTGAAATTAATAGAACATATTAAAGGTAATTATTTGCTCTGCAATAATCTTTGCAGTTGTATTAGACTATTTCTTATTCATATAGCATTATTGGATATAGGAATATGCTATTAATTAATAGCTTAAATTGATCATTTAAACCAATAAAATGGGTTGAAGTGAAATGTTTTATTCCCTGCTAAAAAGATTAAAATTAATATATTAGTGAATTGGGATTGCCAAAACTTGGAAACAACCAAGATGCCCTTCAATAGGTGAAAGAATAAACAAACTGTGGAACATCCATACAATGGCATATTATTCAGCAATAAGAGAAATGAACTATCAAGCCACAAAAAGACATGGAGGAACTTTAAATGCATATATAAATGTAAATGGAAAAGTCACTTAGCAATATAAGAAGACTATTATGATTCTAACTATAGGACATTTTGGAAAAGGCAAATCTGTGCAGAGAGCAAAAAGATCAGTGATTACCAGGGATATAAGGAGAGAAACGGTGAAGCACAGGGGACTTTTAGGGCAGTGTAAATATTCTGTGTGACACTGTATTGGAGGATATATATCATTATACATTTGTCAAAATCCAGAGAACACACAACACAAAAAGTGAATCATAAGGTAAACTATAGACTTTATTAAAAATAATGTATACATATTGGTTCATCAATGGCCACCAATCAAAGTTTAACCATCAAAAAAATAACAAATCAAAATGCACAACACTAATGCAAGATGATGATAACAGCAGAAACTTTGGGGGAGCAGTAGGAGAAGGTATATGGGCACTGTCTGTATTTTCCACTCAATTTTAGTGTAAACTTAAAACTGCAAAAAATATATAAAGTCTATTAATGAAAAAAATAATCATGGAGAAAAAAACTAAGTACTCATTGAGTTATTCACTATTTCCTAGAATACGGGCAAATTCAGTATTTTGGAGGATATTGTTAATAGGTATAACGAAATAGAACTCTCTTACCTATTCCTTTGCCTACAAAATACTCATAAAAATCCATCTGACTGCAAATTTATATTTAGAAAATATACTTGATTAAAAGTTTCTTAAATTTCTGAGGATTTATGTTAATATAGCCACCTAAGAGGCAAGAACTAATTTATCAGATTATTTTTTATCAGTAATAAACCATTTTTAAAATGATTAAAATAATAAAACATAGTCAGATGCCTCTTTTTTCTGTAGCTTTATCATTGGACTGACTGCCTCGTGAGGGCAAATGAATGCAGCAGTTGCACATTAATCTGTACACCCCAAACTCCTCACCTTCCCAACCTAATAAGTGTTCTTTCCTGAAGCCATAAAAAAGAGTAAAAATAATAATAGTAAGTTCCATGTTTCAATTTGATTGAACCAACATATACCAAGTTTCCACCACTGGACATGACTAATTTATTTATAAATTTATTTTTTTCCAAAAATCTATGTGCTTTTGTTTGTTTGTTTGCATAATGAGCTATTCTGCAAAGACTTCCCAATATAGTAGAATATCTCACATATTTGGAAAGAGTAGCTATATAAATGACATGGAACAAAAGTGCCAGAATAGGGACAGTGAGGGATGTATGGAAAATAAAGAAGAAAATAAGACTTAAAAATTATAGGAAATTCTTTCAGGAACTCTAAGAATGAAACCATATGCATACCATATACTGTCATGAAGCTTATATCAAGATAACATTTATTGTTTATCATTTTTTTAAATGTTTTAACAATTTTAGTCAAAGCAAAATGTATTAGTAATCCCATCACCAAGAGTAATCATGGTTGCTATTTTACTCTATTTCCTTTCTTCAATATTTTTTCTAAGAATGTACCTGGCACAGTGCCACTTGTCATCATTAGGCAATTTTATTTTTACTATTGATTATTGTCATGGTTTACAAATTTGTGTTTCTCCCAAATTCATATGTTGAAGCCCTAACCCCCAGTGGGATACTAGTAGGAGATGGGGCCTTTGAGAGGTAATTAAGTCATGAAGGCAGAGCCCTCATGATTGAATTAGTGTCCTCACAAAACAGACAGGAGCATTTGTTTCCTCTCTCTTTGCTGTCCATCACGGAAGGATACAGAAGAATATGGCCATATGCAAACCAGGAAGCAGCCTCTCACCAGACAGCAGATCTGCCAGGACCTTGATACTGGACTTCCCAGCTTCCAGAACTGTGAGAAATAAATGTGGTTTAAGTTACCAAGTTATGGTGATTTGTTATAACAGCCTGAAATGACTAAGAAAATTGTAAAAAGTATTATTACACCTATAGTGCAGAGCATCTGTTTAAAATTATCAAGTCTTTTCTTCTTCATCTCTTTCATTATTAGTTCAACAAAAATAATAAATGTGGAAAAAATATATATATAAATATAAATGAGTTGAAGTTGGAATTTATGTATACCATTTTTGTTACATTATTATAGGAATGAGTTTCCAGGTCTAAACTGAAAATAAAACAACTAAAATAAAGTGAGAGAATTATTTTGGAGATATACTCATTAATGAACAGAACTTTAAAAGAGAACTATTTATTAATAATCTCTAAACTTTTGATTGATGACTGTATTTTCTCTAATATGTAGATAAAAACACAAAAAATTGCTTATTTATTTACTTCATTTTATCTTTCATTTTATAATCCTCTCTTTTATTTACATACTCCTACACAATAAATATTAACACAAAGTTATATGGTAAATTGCTCTCCTCTGTTGGAAATTTTTATACTTAATGATTGAAAACAAATGTTTTTAGCTCTGAAGACAGCTTAGACTTGCAAAGTTCTGCATCTTACCTTCTTTGCACATCTCATTTTTCCCACTGTGTGAATACTTTCAGATCTATGGTATTTTACTGTTCAAAGAAATATTTTCTTGATTAATCAGTCCCCAGTATGAATAAAAGCTGCTAAAATACCCTCTAACTTGGTGACACACAATCTGCAAACTCTTTTCCTCTGTGGATCTGGTCAGAGATTAGTTTTAGGCTTTGTGAGGGAAGGGGTAGGCAAGACCCTATTCTTCAGAGCACGTTACTACATGTCCTTAGACTTCAGATCAGAGAAACTGTGAGATAATAAATATATGTTGTTTAAAGCTGCTAAGTGTGCAGCAATGTTATGAAACAAGAGATAATACACCAAACATTAAAAAATGCTCCACAATTTATATTTCTCCGTATTGCTCTTCACCTCAACTCAGCAAATTGAAAAGAGTCAATCCTAATATGACACATGTTGAAATCCCAAATTTGTTCCAATGTGATGGATTTATTAGTGCACAATTTGGGTATAAAATGAATTTTGTATTTGTGTATATGTAATTTTACCTACAAGAAATTCTAGATAAATGCAGAAAATTACAACTGACTAAATGCCGTGGTGTAGAAACATTTCATGATGCATGCACACTCATGTCATGATGACGAGCCGTGTCAGTCCACATCAGCTGTTAAAATTTTCTATCTAATTTCAGATAATCCTCCTTCTACCACTTCACGTTAACTAACTAGCTGCACCCTTTTCAATAACCATCTTGTCTGTGCAGCCTCCTGCTTCCTCTTAGACTGTTTTGCACTTTCCCTTTTCTTCTCTGAGCTTTTCCTTCCTTTACCTTCATTTTCCCTCACTCCTTTTTTCTTTCTCTTTTTTGTTTTGTTTTCTCTTTCTTTTGCTAGGGAACCAGGTGAGCAAGCCAGCAGGAGCACGGGCACTCACTTCCATAAGAAAACTTCCTGTCTTTTTTCAAGGTAGAGTGCCATATTCATTGTAGTATTTATGTTTCTCAGCCATTTACCACGCAAAAAACTGTGCTAACTTTTTAAGTAATTTCTTTTTTTGTTAATGTGTTACTGACCAAAGTTTTTGAGTGAAAGGCCCATAAAGGCGTTTTCCCATAAACCCTTGAGTTTTATTGTGTGACTTTGCATAGCGCAGTGTATTTTAGGGATGCATGTACCATGTTATAGCAAAATTGGCTGTACAGATTTCAGTAGAATTCAAATTACTGCATATATTCCCTATATTTTCATGCCTCTGTGTCTTTGTTTTCATGTTATTTGCTCAACCCTGAATGACTTAGAAGTGTACACGTAAAAACTGAATCTAATCTCTAGAATTATCATTTCTTCCAAGAAACCTGTTTTCATTTTATTCAAATGTAAATGATTTCTCTCTCCTTTCAACTCTATTGAACTTTCTCTGTTACTTTCTTATTTTTTTTCTATCACCATTTATTCTTATCTTATGTCTTCTACCATAGTATCAAAATGCTTGTGGGCAGGACCTGCTTCTCTAATCAACTATATCACAAAGCGTTCTGCCTTGTATGTTTTAAGTTCCAGAGAAATTTTTGAGGATAGCTACACAGAAGGAATTAAATCCAGTGCACATAAACATATACTCCCTCCCTTATGATGATTTTAATCAGAATAGGAGTATCCTGAGTTCCTCACTTTATCAAGATTAATCACTGCCAGAGGACTATGATAAATATTTCCTTTTCTATAAAACAATAATTTTGATGTTGATCACATAATACATCAGCACTAGCCAATAGAAACTTCTAGAATAATAAAAATATTCTTTTTTGTGCTGTTAAATATTGAAACCACTAGACACTTGTGATTTTTAAGTGCTTAAAATGTGGCAATTTTGACTAAGTAGCTCAATTTTTAACTTTATTTAATCTTAATTTTTCTTTATATTTAAAAGCCACATTCTTTTTGCTATTTGCTACTTCCCTGTGAATCCACATCATTTATTAATCTATGCTATATATAGTTCATTCACTTTCTCTCTGTCCCTAGTTTGACTAAGTAGTCCATCCATTATCTAGTGTTTCAATTTCTTGGCTACACATCCCTAGGTTTCTTTACCTCCACTCCACTTCAAGTATGAACCCTATCACTCTAAGTTGTCTTAATATATTGCTTTTCATTTATCCCTTATTTAACTTATAGAGTCAATGTGATTCTTTGTAGGTTTTTTTGGTACAAATTTATGAATTTATGGGGTACCAGTGTAATTTTGTTACATGGATATATTAAGCAGTAGTGAAGTCCAGGCTTTTAGTATATCCATCACCCAAATACTGCACACGTACCCATTAAGTAATTTCTCATCATCCACCCTCCTGCCACCCCTCACCCTTCCATGTCTCCATCTCCATTGTCTATCATTCCACACTCTATATTCATGTGTATGCATTATTTAGCTCTCAAAAGTGAGAACAAGCAGTACTTGTCTTTATAGTTTTGACCAAAATATTAAGACTACAAATGAGAGAAATAGCTATATACCAAAACACTTAAGGAAACACTCCTGCCCACAAGAGAAATGTCACAAGAAGCCATGTCTCATAAAAAAATGAGTAAAACTTTCAGAACAAAGTTTCCCATGGAAAATATATTTAACCTATCTTTCTAAATAATGCTGCATCCCCTTGTCCATCTAGTAAGAATGTCTGATATGCTGTAAGGATGAATCATACATTTTGCATATAAAAGTGATTTGCCTACTGAAATTCTCCTCAGAAAAGAAGAATTTTGGCCCAATGTTATTACTAACACATGCTGTTTTCACCACAATTACTTTTATAAAATTTCATTGGTGTGAAAGTGTATTATTATACACTTGGAATTTAATCTGATATTCTTATCTCACTTTTTGACTAGATTTCTAAACTTGTTTACTTTCAAATCTTTCATTTTCTATTCAATTAGAGTAGCCAATTTGTCTGTTAGAGTGTGGAAAACTTGAAATTTAGATTTCAAAAGTGAAGGGGTTGATGATGAAAAGGTCAAGTCTATGAACTAAATGGGAAAGTCATCAATGAATGACTTACGAGATTAGTAAGATAAATTTCTGTTGTTGATTTTTTAAAAAGTCAGTAGAGGACAACAGAGGAAAAGATTAAGAGAGAAATGCCTAATGGCACATATATTAATACGGTCTTGGTTTTGATTTTTTAATATTTTGGGAAGAAGAAGCTGTAATTAAATATTTTATTTTAGAATTAAGTATTTAATCACCACAATAGCACCAGGATGAAGTTTCTGTTGATAATAGAATTCTTCTAATTTGCATCTTATTGCTTTGTGAAGAAATTTTACTCAGGGTCCTCTTGGAAATAGAGTTTGGAAAAATAAAAGAAATATGTATTCTTGGAAAATGCCATTTTTTAAAATTTCAGAATATTACAGGGGTACAAATGTTTTGGTTACATGGATTGCTTTTGTACTGTTTGAGTCAAAGTTGTAAGTGTGCCCGTCACCCAGATAGTGTGCATTGTACCCATTACGTATGATTTCATCCCCTCCCCCACCCCACCTACATGATTTCTGTTGAGTTTTACTTCTGTTTGTGCACATGAGTGCTGATAGATTAGTTCCAATTTAATACTGAGTACCTGTGCTGCTTGTTTTTGCCTTTTTGAGGTACTTCATTTAGGAAGATGGTCTCCAGTTCCATCCAGATTGTTACAAAAGCTATTAATTCATTTCTTTTTATGGCTGAGTAGTACTCTCTGGTATACATATACCACATTTTGTTAATCCACTCATGAATTGATGGGCACTTGGGTTGATTCCACATCTTTGCAATTGTGAATTGTGCTGCAATAAACATTCTAGTGCATGTGTCTTTTTGATAAACTGACTTTTTTTCCTTTGGGTAAATACCCAGTAGTGGTATTGCTGGATCAAATGTTAGGTCAACTTTTAATTTTTTGAGGAATCTACATATTATTTTCCATAGAGGTTGCACTAGTTTGCAGTCCCACCAACAGTGTATAAGTGTTCCTTTCTCTCCATATCCATGCCAGAATCTATTGTTTTGGGAGTTTTTGATAAAAGCCATTCTCACTGGGGTTAGGTGATATCTCATTGTGGTTTTGATTTGCATTTCTCTGATAATTAGTGACATTGAGCATTCTTTCATATGTTTATTGGCCATTAGTTTATCTTCTTTTGAAAAGCATCTGTTAATGTCTTTTACACACTTTTTAATGGGGTTGTTTAATTTTTTCTTGCTGATTTGCCTGAGTTTTTTGTACATTTTGGTTATTAGCCATTTATTGGATGTATAGAATGTGAATATTTTCTCCCAGTCCCTAGGTTGTCTATTTGCTCTGTTGATTGTTTCCTTGGCTGTGCAGAAGCTTTTAAATTTAACCAAGTAGTAAAGAGCTGAGTACTTTTTTTTTTATTTTGGACTACTTAGAGCTTTCAAGACCCATACTCCCCTTTCCCTTCTGCCCCACATTTAGACAACCATATAAAGGAGCCTGTGTACTCCCTCCTTTGGTGCCAACTCACACATGCGTGAGAATCTTCAACCCAGTCCCACCTCTTACCCACAATAAAACCCAAGTCAGCCTCCTTTCTGTGCTGTCTTACTATTTTCAGACCTGCTTGGGAGCTAGCCCTGCTTCTCCCAGAAAGCCTCATCATGTTAGTAATAGACCTTCACTCACCCTTTGGTGCATATGTGGTGTCATCAGTCTTGTAATCTACTCTAAAGTTTGTGTGGTGTGACTCATACTTCTTTGAAATAACCACAATATAATACATAATATTATCCTAATCACACCCTATAAAAATTTGTGATTTGGGAAGGTGTTATGGATCTGCTCTGAATTTTACCTAATATCTCTTTTTTTTATAATAGCTATTCCTGAAATATCATTATATTAATTTGATGACCTGCTCTATCATGGTAATTTGCCTTTCCTTGTGAGAAATTAGGCATATAAAATAACTGAAATTAATTCTTTCTCTAAAAGATGGATTTAATAAAAGCAACTATGGTATGCTGAGTAACGGCCCCTCCAAATATGCCCATATCCTAATCCTGAGAACCTGTGAATATATCATCTTACAAGGTAAAAGGGACTTTGCAGATATGATTAAGTTAAGGATCGTGACCCGGGGAGATTATTCTGCATTGTCTGTGTGGGCCCAGTGCAATCACAAACATCCTTTTAAAAGGGAGGTAGGATCAGACTCAGGGACAATATGTGAAGACAGGAGCTGAGGCCAGTAAGGAGAGAAAATGCTACACTGATGGCTTTGAAGATGGACGAAGGGCACTGTGACCCAAGGAATAAGGAATATAGGCGGTCTCTAGAAGCAGGAAAAAGCAGGGAAACAGTTTCTCCACTAGAGCCTGGGGGCAGAATGCATCTTTGTCAATCCATTTGTAGCTTCTCACCTTCAGAACTATAAGAGAATAAATATGTGTTCAAGAAGCCACTAACTGTATGGCAATTTGTTACAGCAGCAATAGGAAGTTAATATAATGACAAAAGGAAGAAAAAGACTTGAGGTGATTTTTTTCCAATGTTGTCTTCAGAAGAACAAGTTGATTCATTACAGCAATGAGCAAGATCGGCCTGTAAATTTACTTATTTTTTAATACCTTCATCATGTTCTAGTTATGAGGGTTACATTGGCATCTTTTAAGTATTTGGGTGTTCTCTTGGTTTTTATTCTCCAGAAGTACCTGTATGATTTTGCAATTATTTCTTCCTTAAATATTTGCTAGAAATAATGGATAATAGTACCTTGGCCTGGAGTTTTCTTTGTAAAGAGCCTTTAAATATAAATACAATTTTTCATGTGGCAAGCTATTCAGGATTTCTATTTTTTATGTGTCAGTTGTGTTTTTATACAATTCACAGAATATGATAAAAATGCATAAAGTTTAAAATTTGCTAAGATTAAGTTTTATCTTTTTAATATCTAAAGCATTTATGGTACTCTCCCATCTTCACTCTGATATTGGATATTTTTTGTCTTCTCTCTTATCTTTCTTGATTTGTCTTAGAAAAGCTAAATACATATATAATTAGTCTCTCCAAAGACTAATTTGTTTGGTTGATTTTTCTATTGTATTCAGTATTAATTATTTTATGAATTTCTACTCTTATCTTTTTTATTTCCATTGTTCCAGTCATCTAATTTCTTAATGTTTAATTTGTAGTTTTTTCTTGAAAAAAAAGGTTTTTTCTCTTTTTCTAACACGTTGACTTTTCAGATTTTCTTCCTTTCTTAGCATATGGATTCACAGCCATACATTTCCTTTTAAACATTGCTGTAGCCGAATCCAACAAATTTTGGTATTAAGGTTTTTTTTAGTTAAATAAAATTTCAAATTTCCAATGTGATTGTTTCTTTGAACCAAGAGATATTTAAGAGTCTATTTTTCAATTGGCAGATGTGTAGGATTTTGTATCTAATCAAAGGAAATAAGATGTAAGATGTCAATTCTTTGAAATTTATTGAGACTGTTTTTGTGGCTCAGCCTATAGTCAATTTTTAAAATTGTTCCATGTATCCTAAAAGAGAATTATACTGCAAATGCTAACACGATGTTTTATATGTGTCTATTAGGTCAAATTTGTTCACTGCGTTGTTTAGACTTTCATGATCCGTTTGCTGTTTAGTGTGATTTATCTATCAGTTACTGAGAGTGGTACATTAAAATCTTACATTATAGATTTTTCTATTTCTCTTTTTAGTTACGTCTTTCTGATGATTTCAGCATTAATCATTATCAAACTGCCCCCTTTATCTAGCAGTGCTTTTCTATTAGTGTCTGCTTTGTCTGATATTAACATAGACCAGTTTTCTTTATATTAGTATTTGCATTTGCATTATATCTTCTTATATCTATATCTATGTCCATATATCTTTATTCCTCTCTCTCTCTCTCTGTGTGTGTATATATATATATATCTCCCACCCTTTTACTGTCAAATTTTATAGCCTTATATTTTTTATGTATTTTCTCTAAGCATCATATATAGTAGAGCCAAAGTTTTTAAATCAGTCTTCACTACTTTGCTTAACTGTTTCAAGCTTAAAAGATGATGTGTGTGATATGCCTAATGCTTGCTAAACACATATTAAGTGTTTACAAATAAAAATTATCATGCTATATATACATTTAATATTTAAACATTGAAATTTATAAAATTACCTTAAAAATTACATCCTCAATTTTTTGGTGTATATAATTCTCTAGATATTATAAATTATATCCTTATTTTTCAACTATGTGAATTAAGCACATCTATGTTCATTACAAAATTTTAAACTGGAGATTTCCTGAATTGCAGAATTATAAAACTTTTAGAAATATATGGAGATACTTCTAAAGGAGAAGTCATTTCTAAAACTAGTTATTAGTAACAAGGTATATGGACAAAAATAATAAGCCTAAGGAGATGACAGAAAATGGGTTAATGTCAGTGATTGGGAAAGGGCTGTATTACTCACTCAGTCTAAATTTAGTTATTTTTTAAACAGAAATCAACATTGATACCAAGGAGATATGAATTTTTTTCCAAGGCCATCCACCTAGTGAGTGGCATGAATAACAACATGAGGAGTTAATACAATTCCATTAAATAATACACAACATGGAGGCATGGAAAAAGAAAATCTTATTTAAAAAAAAAACTGACACAAAATTAATGAAAGATGAAAACATGGAGAAGGCAAAGGGATTTACAAAAGAATGTCATAGTAGCAAGTTTTGTTGATCTCGATTTATTCATTCAATACAAAGTAAGTTTTAATAAGTTTATATTTTATTTTGATAGGAACTACCTATAGTAAATACGAAAATAATTTAAGAAAAGATAATATCAGGAAATTCTGCCTTGAATAAAAAAATGAAAACATGTATTGCATATTTTACTTAAAAATATGATAGAAGAAACTGGAATAAATCCACTGAGGAAAAAAAGAGTCATTTGGAAATAAAACTGGTGATAAAGTACTTGGAATGATAAGATAGTAAGTTACATATAAAATTTCAATATAAAAACAGGCATTGTATCAGTCAATTTAAAATGATAAAAATAATAGTATTTTGCGTTTATATACCAGAGTCTCATGACCCCAACATAAACATATTTAAAACATAATTTTCTTCCCTGAAAACATCCTTTGGAGGCCCAGAACCAACATAATACTTATATAAACAAATATTTGTTTAAAAAAGTATTGGATTATTTTTCTAGATGAGGAAAACAGAGAACACAGCTAGAAAAATCCATTACATTTTTTCACTGAATGGAAGCATTTTCTACATGAACTGATTTGCTGATTTGAATAATTTATAAATTGGCTTATGTGTATTAAATTATTGCATAATTTTATGTATTTTATAGTAGTAGAGCTACTGTAAGCACAATATAACAGAAATTTTGTTTCAAATTATTGCATGTGTCTACTGTTAAAAGTAAAATTTTATGTTCATAGGCAAATGATTCAATGAAAGCAAATCGTAAGTGTGTTGTTTCATAATAAATAATTTACAGAAAATTTTGTTAGTTATTTTTGTTATACTGAAAAAAATGCTCATGCCTTTATCACATTACCCACTAGAATATGCATATTTAGTTATATTTTAAATTATAATGGAATAATATGAAAGCATACTGTTAAAATTCAACATGATTATATTGAACTGAATAAAATATACCAAAACAGTGACAGTGATTTCTTTGAGATGGGTTATGGATAATTTTTATATTGTCTATTTTCTTTGAATTTTCAAATTTTCCACAATGAATATATATTGCTTTACAATGACACAAAAATAAATATTTTGTGTTAAGAATTGCCCAAGAAAAAATTAGAACAATCATATGTCTGTAGAGTACTTAACATTTCAAGGCATTTTTATGTATATTATTGTTGTGGAAACTGCAGGGAGATTTCAGCTTAGGTCCAGTTGCTGGTCGCATAAAAGATCAAATTATTGAGACAAAAAGGATTGCCAAGGAAGAAATAAAGTTTTTAATATGAAAGATGTCTTATCAGGAGAACAGGAGAAGCTGCCTCAAATCTCTCTCTCTAAGTAACAGAGATCATGGGCTTTTTAAGGAGGGGCTACATGGCTTGGAGCAAGTTGTGGTGCAATTAACATGGGACCATGTCCACTGGGGGCAGGTGAGTCTTGGCGTCAGGAAGACTGTTCAGGGGACTTCAGAATCTCAACTCTTTTGTCTTGTATTAAATACACCATTTCTGGAAAAAAACTCAAAAGATTAAGTAGTTAGTTAAGGGAGAGGATTATAAAAAAACAAGTAAGGGTCATTGAAATTTGTACACAGAGCCAGCTACAATTCCACCCTTCTTTTTAGTCCATTCCTCAATCTTGGGAAATCAGGGTGTCAATCTATCTCACTGCTTCCTGCTGAAATGGGGTGTAGTTGGGGTATGAGGAAGAACAAAAATGCTGAGCTCATAACCAAAACTTTTTAGTACATTTTGTTGAGTTGCAACTCTCTCCCCACTAAAGTAGTAAAGTATATCAAAGAACTAGGTACCCATCCCCCTCTGGGATCCCACCCAGGAAATATTGGCCCAGTGTCCCCCAGATAGAATTTTCATCCAAAATTCCCCTAGTTACTCATGAAAACAGTTTTAGGGAGCTAGTTTAATGGCAAATTTTGTCCTGTTAGGTACTGAAAAGTGGGTGGGGTGGTAAGGATTTCCAATAAGCAAGTATCTCCCATTGTCCAGCTATTTAGATAATCATAGGCCCAAGGTTTTTTTTTTTTGTTATTTTTACCCCTCACACAAAAATATACTCAAAGGGGGCACCAATAGTGCATGCTCCTGTTTGCCTGTCCCTCTGGGAGCTGGCATGTTATCAATTTCCCTACACATTGGGGAAACATCGTTTGCTGACATACTATTATACAAATAGGGGTCCCCTGGCCATCCGATTGGAGGGAGGGTATTAAGGCCAATTGGTTGGACAATTGCTGGGTTGCTCTTTTGGTCCTCAAGTCTACCATAGACAATTCTCTGATGTCCCCTGCCATGCAAGATGGCTACCTTCTTGGAATGTAAAACTGCTTTTAATAACTCAAGAATTTGTGCTTCATATTTAATTTTCTTTTTTTCAGAGGTAAGTTACCCTTGTCTCTTCCAAATAACTTTATAAAAACCAGGCAACATTTCTTGATAAAATGGTATGGAGGGCATAAGGATTAGGTATTACAGGATGAACATCCTCCACTATTTGGTTTGTTGACCTTAGACTTTGAAAAAACCAATATTCCTGGGTTCTAGAGGTTTTTTTTTTTAATTGGTAGAATAGGGGTATAAAGAGACATGTCCAACCTTCCTTCCCCTCATGAACAGAAACTCAGTTTTAAAGGGGGTATCCTCAGCCAAGAGGGGGTCCATTTAGTTAGCAGGGAAGAAAGTGCCTAGGATAATAATTTAGTTTACATTTTCCCCCTTTTGGCCAAGATTTTCCAGAGGTGGGATTGATGGCTAAACTTTTATTTTATCCCATCACTGGTGGGGTAGTGTGCCTACCTGCACTAGTTCCATCCTTTCCCTTTTTGTGGCCAAGGGATCTAAAGTCAAAAGACTTATAGCCAATTAAATATTCTAAGCCAGGTGGGGAAAGGAGGTGGACAGGCATTTATCAATCTTTAAATCCTTTTAAGTAACATAAGAGCAAAAAAACCAAAACCCAAAAGCAAGATTATAAAATTAACTTACCTAAAAGCATCATGCTACTGTCAGACTTGTAGGAATTTGCTATACAGAAGATAAGCATTTGTATTTGGTTTTTTTTAAGACTGAATCTTACTCTGTCAGCTGGGCTAGATTGCAGTGGTGTCATCATAGCTCACTGCAACCTCAAACTCCTGGGCTCAAGCAATTCTCCTGCCTCAGCCTCTTGAGTAGCTGTGACTACAGGCATGTGCCACCATGCCTGGCTAATTTTTGTAGTTTTTGTAGAAATGGGTCTTGCTCTTGCTCAGGCTGGTCTTCAACTCTTGGCCTCAAGCAATCATCTTGCCTCCATTTGAGCTAAGGATTTAGAAACTCTTGTATCAGAATGAACAAACAACATTGTAAACAAAAAGGTTATAAATCCTGCCTAGTTCTGACAATGATAGGAAAATAGAAGCTTATAGGTAGCTAAACATTCTTGTTATATAAATTTTGTGGACCTTTGTCAAAGATATTAAAAGGCTCAAAGCATTTGATCAAAATAAAATCACAGGTTATTGTAAAATAATAGCAATTCATTCAACCAAGTGTGATAATTGGGAGACTTTAAAGGCAATACAGATAAAAGCTTGACTTTTTAAAGCTCAGTTTTCCCAAGTAATCAAAAACCTAATAAGGTCAACATATGAATTCTCTTGATAAAACAAAAAATTTTTGTTTCCTAGGCCAATGACAAAAAGGTAAAGAAAAACTTTCTTTAGTGTGATTATTTTTTCTTATGGGAAACCCATTTAGACAACTTAGAAGTCAAACCTCATGATAAAGGTACCAAATTTATCTCACATAAGAAGACAGTGTTCAGGGTTATGAGGCATATTATATTGTAAAGGAAACAAGAAACTAGAAAAATAATACCTCAAGAAGGGGAATACACAACTCTTTTTAAAAGCATGCAAAGATTTTTTTTTGACCATATTGAACAACTCAGACATATCAAGAAGCTAAGAAAAACTGTTGCTTTTCAGACCTTTAAGGTAAACATTTTAACATCAGACCTTAACAGCAGACTTAGAACTAAGGGGAAAAAATTACAGGAACTGATGAAAAAGTTGAAGGAAAGGGTTATCAACTCAGGCCTTCTCAAGGGGAGGAAAAGCTGAGAGCAGTAAGACACAGCCAAAGTTTAACTTCTGAGATATAAATCTGAGAATTTTCAAAAGAAGTAGATAATAGAATTAGTATTAAAACCTCTTGCAATTTTATTAAAACAAACAATATTTTAGAGAAACTCATTGTTTTTTTTTTTTCTTTTAATTTATTTTTTTAATTTCAGAATATCATGGGGGTACAACACTTTGGCCATACACATTGCCCCTGTTCTGCCCGTGTCAGAGCCACAATCATGGTCATCCCCCAAACTGTGCTCCCCACATCCATTCAGTGAGAGTTTTTCCCATCCCTTCCATCCCCTTCCTGCCCGCCCGCCTTCAGATGAATGTTATTGCCCTGTGTGATGTAAATGTTCATCAGTTAGTACCAATTTGATGGTGAGTACCAGTGGTGCTTGTTTTTCCAATCCTGTGACATTTTGCTTCGAAGAATGGGTTCTAGCTCCAACCAGGATAATACCAGATGAATTAATTCACTGTTGTTCCTTATTGCTGAGTAATACTCCATGGTATACATATACCACATTTTATTGATCCACTCGTGTATTGATGGGCACCTTGGTTGTTTCCACAACTTTGCAATTGTGAATTGTGCTGCTATGAACATTCGAGAGCAGATGTCTTTATTATAAAATGTCTTTTTTTCTTTTGGATAAATACCCAGTAGTGGGATTGCTGGGTCAAATGGTAATTCTACTTTTAATTCTTTGAGGTATCTCCATATTCTTTTCCATAGAGGTTGTGAGAACCTCATTGTTTTAACCTAAAATTTTTCCTTTTAACTGGATCACATACAAAATTCCTTTATACATTTTATAACTTACATAGACCACCTATGACTTACTTGGGCTTTTTATTTTGTCCTAAATTTTTTCTTAAATAACAAGCCATTTTACTTTAGGACCAAAAATATGCAATATAAGATCTTTTTTCATATAAAGTTATATATTTTTCTGTTTAAACCTTACTTATCAAAATATATCTTCATATTTATAACTTTCTTCATCTCTGTTTACTGTCTTAAATCTTGTTTTATAAAAACCTTTAATAACCTCTGAATTAAAGAAAATTATTCTTTAATAAAAACATTTTATGCCTATTTTTAATTTTTTTCTATAAAAATATATCACATTTATTTTTGGCTCAGATTATATATAGTATCACATACATTAACCAGAAATTTTAACTCCCAGTAACCCAAGCCTTAGTGAAAACCTAGGAAGCAAAAAATCTTGAATTATCTGTCATGAGCCTTTATCTCATTTACAGTTACCTAATTTATTTTACCAGCTTACTTAGATTCTACTTACCATTTTAAGTTATTTTCCTGTTAACCCTTTAGATAGCCTGTGAATATTAGATACACAATGAATGTGATTAATTTTGCCCTTAACAAAATCATTCAATGTCTAAACAAATTTAATATATAAACATATTTTCATAAACAAAATTGGGAGAAAAGAGAAGGAAAAGAATTTCAAAACATAAACCAGGAAACAATCACAAAATATAGTTTAAACTATTACTTTTAAACTTAAAAAGCCTACCAAGATAACAAATGTAAGTATTCTGGTAAGACTTGCTATTCTGAATAATGTAACATCCTTAAATTCTATAAATACAGTAGAAGTTTTGGAACATATCCTGCTTATAGATGTAAACTAATTAGATCTTTCTAAAATACCAACATTCCAAACTAAAATTTATTGACATGGCATCATCTGACTGCAGACCAAATAAACCTCTAACATCAGTCCTTAACAACTCAAATAATGACACAAACTCATAACATTTTTTAACATAAGGATCAAGATCAAGCTATTTTAAAAACAATCTAAGTGCTCTCAAAACATTTTTCTACATTAGCATGAATTCAATTACATGTAATACTTCCAAAGAATAAGATTGTTTTGAGATTCTCTTTGTATTCTAAGAATAACCATTTTGTTCATTTTGAAATAAATTACTATACAAAAATTAACAGTTCAAGGATTCTTTTTAAAATTTTTCTAGGCAAAGTAATTTTTATACCAACACTTTGACCATAAGTTTCTGTTTTTGTGGTATCATTTACTTAGAGTTTTATTTATTCTAATATACTGTAACCTATTTTTGTTTAGATGTGTCTACATTTTTACCTGAATAAGAACATTAAACACATGGGTATTTTTGCCAATAACTAAGAATATTTACCTGTTTTCATTAAACCTACAATATTAAATTAGTCTTACTTATCAAAAATCATACAAACACAGATCATTTTGTTTTGGCTGTGTTTTTAGTTTCATTACCTTTGTGTCAAACCCTGACACCTTCAAATATAAAAACAACCAGTAAACCCAGGCAAAAATGTATACTGACAATTTTGAAGACATTTTTATTGCTATTTTATCAATTTTTAAAAATCAGCATGTTTACCAAAGATTACTAAATTCACATGAACTTGAAAAGCATTTGGGCTTATTTATTTAATTTATGAAAGCTCCTTTTATTTATATGCCAATTTTGGTACCATGTAGACATATGATATATGTAAATATACAAAATATATATAAACACATACTCCCACACTCAAACAAAGTTTCAATAGCTTTTATCTCAGAACTTTAGCCATGACATGTTCTGAAGTTCTACATAAATCTGTACACATTATGTTTCCATTCCCCTTCCCTGTCCAACAGCGGGCATCCGCTCATCTCAGCCAGGTTGCCTCCATGGATGGAGATGTCTTTCAATCTCCTAGACCTAGGAGGAGATGTCCTCTAATCTCCCAAACCTTAGGACAGTGGTGTCTTTTATTCTTTTAGATCTTAAAACTTGCTGCAAGAGAAACCACCATCAGAGGTTTTTTCAACTTTCCCAGACCTTGGACTGCATATATAATACCATCAATAGCAAATTTAAAGTACACAAAAAGAAAATAGAGACAAAGAGCTTAACAGATTCCACATTTACATGCCACACACCAATACAGATAAACACTCAACATAAAGATAAATTTAAGAAGTTCCAAACAAACAAAATGCAATTTCACCTAATAAGTGCTGGGAGTGCCAAATCAAAACAATTAGGTTAGTTCCCACTCTCACAATGAGTTAGGGGTTTATCCAACCCAAAAAAAGTGGAAATTCCCCAAATTGAGAGTGTTTCTGCTACTGTGTGGCACCTTCAAGTAGCACTCTCCTGTCTGGATGCAAATGTCAAAATCCAGACGTCCTTTCTTCTAAGGAAATCAGGAGGCACTGACCAATGTATTGGAGGCTGGTAATGGCAGAGCTGGTGGGAGAGTTCAAAGCTGCCCTCTGGCAAATATGGTGAGGCAGCTGCTAAAGGAGGCTTTTTTTCTCTCCCTGCTCTGTAGCACTAAATCATGAGTGATGCCATCCCAGATGAGCCCTGATAATGGTTGTTGAAACTGCAAGGACAAGGTCAAGTTGCTTGTCAGCCTAGGTCAAGTTTCGTGTTGCACAAAGATCCAATTATTGAGACAACAAGGATTACCAAGGAAAAAAGGAGTTTTTTAATACAAAAGATATCTTTTCAGGAGAACTGAAGAAGCTGCCTCAAATCTGTCTCTCCAACTAATGGAGATCATGGGCTTTTAAAGAAGGGGCCATGTGCCTTGGAGCAGGTCATGGTGCAGTTATCAAGGGGCTACATGCATTGGGGGCAGGTTGTGGGGCATGGTGAGTCTTGGCATCAGGAAGTCTGCTCAGCAGCCTTCATAATTTCAACTCCTTTTGTGTTGTAGAAAATCCACTATTTTGGGGAAACAACTCAAAAGGTCAAGTAGTTAGTTAAGGAAGAGGATTATAAAAAACACATAGGAGTCATTGAAATTTGTTCATAAAGCCAGTTACATTATCACATTTTATCAAGGCCTACATTTGGCAAGTGTTCACCACACCATCATATCTGTTGTTATCTGGTTGGTACCTGCTCTGATTACCAGTGGACCTTACTGAATCTTAATCAGTATACATTCTGGTTCTTACCATTTGTCAAAGCAAATGGTAAATGGATATTAAGTGGCTTACCCATAGTAAATGGAGGTAGGGCTCATGCTCAAAGGTAAGTTTCTTGACTACTAGACCAGCCCTCCTTTAACATTTCAATAAATCACTTATATGAATGAGCATTGCACTAGAACTTATAAATATTAGAAAAAACAGATTAGATGCAAATAAAACAATGATTAAATATTAAATTAGTTCATTAACAAATTTACATATTCATATATCACTTTTTGTAACATAAAGGAAAACAAATGTGTATATTTTGACTTCTCCAGGAGCAACACATATTTAGCAATAACAGTTATATATAGTTTCTCTTGAAACCTAAGATTTCTATAGAGAAGCTATTTGACTTTAGAAGTGTGTATTTGTATGTGTGTGTGTATGTGTTTATTTTGTTTTATATTTTAGTGTATCTGTAACTTACTTTAGAGAGGGAGTATAGATGTTACTTTCACAACAATTAAATACAGAAATAGAGTTGGAACCTACTTCAGAAAGATGTTTTCAAGTTCATGAAAATTTTTTTGGAGTATAATATTCAATGGTCATATTTTGTCAACACTATTCAAATGACTTTCTTCTAAATTAAGCAAATATATGACCAGAATGACACAAGAACTACATGATTTACATTGCTAGAACTTGGCTAGGGTATCAAGTAGTACATATATGGTCATAAATCAAAAGCAACTATTTAAAAAATGAGTTTCTCCTACCGAAATTTCAAGACTTGTCCCCGATGCCGAATCAGTAAGAACAAAGAACGAAGACAAGTGTTTGAGGAAAAGAAAAGAGAAGTTTATTAATTTGTCAGAAAATGAGGAGGATGGCAGACTAGTGTCTCGAAAAACCTCTGTCCCCCCTTTAAGCAGAAATATAGGACTTTTTAAAGAGGGGGTTTTCAGTGGTTGGGCTTGGGTCTATGCGACCAGTGTCACATATTGTGGCTTTGGGCTATTGTTCAACTATAGTTGGTGGTTTTGTTTGACCTTATTTCTGATGATGATCTCATGACCTTTGTCCAGACAATTCTGTTGAGCCATCTCCTGTGGTTTAAGATGCAGGAAAACAAACAGCAAAAAACATTTTCCTGCTCTTTGGTTATTGGCCTCAGACAGGAATGCAGGTTTTAATTCCCAAAAAGGGTGGAGGTTTTAAAGAGACAAATCGTAAAACATTTTGCCCTTTTCAGACCTTTACCTCTGTTACATGTTCTGCACTGTCAATTTTATCTTTCCATATCTATGGGAGAAGGGGCAACATAGTCATTGAGCTACTTCCTGCTGAATTGGGTGATGTTTTAAATGGTAGGTTTGTATTTATTTGCACCATTGCTCTTTCTGGTTTGTCAAAGCTTTGAGAGTAGATTTATAAAAAACAAAAAGTGCAACAGATTACCAGGCAAGAAAGGGCATAAACAATAACTACAACCATGAGGATTTGCAAGGCAAAATTGAGGAGACCTGATAAGAAAGATTTTACCCCACTTGGTATCTAAGACACCAGTAGGACTGTGGGTCCTTGCTGTAGCCCTTGTACATAATATCTGATAAGGAGCTGGGTAAGAAAGAAACATGGGACCTCTGAGTACAGAGCTATTACTCACAATAAAAAATCCAGCAAGACAGATCAGCAGAAGAAGCAATAGTTTGGGAAACTCCACTAAGGAGTTGTTCATTCTATAGACAGAACAAATAATGAAAGAAAGGTTAGCAAAAATATCAAAATTTTCATTTTTCCTTTTTCTTAAACAGATATTTAAATCACCTAAAGCCTAGCCCAACCACTGGTGGCTTGTGTCCTCTTCTTCCATGGGACACTTCTTTACTCTGGTATGATGGACCCAAGGTTTTACTCCTGACAATTTTGACAAGCTGTGAGTTGTTAGAAGCACTTCATCATGTCCCTTCCATTTCTATGCCAGTTTCTGTTTGGGTCCTTGTTCAATCCAGTCTTTAAGCAACACCCAGTCTCCTAGTTTAAAGGGGTGGAGGGGTGCTTCCAACTGGGGTGGGGACCTGAAAAAGGCAAACTCATGTATAGTGGTTAGTATTTGATTTATTTGTTTGATCTATTCTTCATTTTTCCTGTAGAATGAGGTCTCCAGGATGCATGAACTTTCCACTCTAGATCCAGAGCTTTATTTACTTCTTGGGTTACCTCTGATATAAAGGAGGGTCCATTATCACTCTGTATTGAGGAAGGAAATTCCTATCTCAGGATGAGTTCCTTCAGGAGTCATGTGACTTCATATGATCTCCATTTGGGTAGGATAAGCCTCTACCCAGCCTGAAAAGGTATCTACTAATACCAGCAAGTATTTGAAGTTTCCAGTTGTTTTCTGAGTGAAATAAGTTTGCCAATCATTGAAAGGGTGGGCCCTCACATGTTTGGGTCTCCTGTGCAGCAGGTCGCTTTTCTGTTTTTGGATTGTTTCAAGCACATTAAGGGCAGCTCTGAGTTATTTGTTGGATAGTTTGTTGTGAACAGGGTCCTTTTAAGTGAGGTCCCACCAAATCCATTAAGGTACCACACCCATAATGTGTTCCTTCATGCAGGTGCCTCATAAGGGGCCAAACCATGGCTTTGGGTAGATGAACGAGTCCGTGAGAATTCTGTCTCCACTTAGCTGTGTCATCCCAAGAGTCAAAGCTCCAGTCTTTAGCTCTCTTTTCATCCTCATCAGTGTAGTGGGGTTTATGTTGATCTAAGTCAAGCTGGGGTATCAAGGCCCCAAGGAACAGATCACCTTTAGTAGCCTTCCTGACAGCCTTGTCAGTAGCCTAATTTCTTTTTGCAATATAAGTGTCTCCTTTATGGTGACCAGGACAGTGCATGATCACCACCTGCTTGTGCTCAGCCGCAGCCTGTATCACGGCCATTATTTCAGTGGCATACTTAATATCCTTATTTCCTGCTTCCAGGAGCCCCCTTTCCTTCCAGATGGCACCATGAAGATGCACAACCATAAAAGCATGTTTAGAGTCCATATAAATGTTTACCTTTTTCCCTCCGGATAACTGAAGAGCGCTTGTTAAAGCAATCAGCTCAGACTTCTGGGCTGAAGTCCCAGGCAGCAGTGCCATTGCTTCCAATACCTGTTGTTCCATGACCAGTGCATATTCAGCCCTTCATTGTCCATTGTCCATAAAGCTGTTCCCATCACTGAAAAGATCCCAATCTGGCTCTGGCATCAGCTGATCTGACAGATCCATCTTGATAAAAGAGACAGCCTGTAGAATCTCAAAACAGTCATTCTTTTCAGCTGGTAACAGGATGGCAGGATTGAGAGTAAACACAGTCTTTAATGTTTGGATTATCCAAAAGGTTGGCCTGTTATTTTCCTAGCCTTTCTGCAGTCAGCCAATAACCCCCTTCTGGTCTAATAAAGTCAGAACCTTGTGGGGGGCATATACTACAACAGGTTGTCTTAAAGTGAATTTTTTGGCCTCTTGTAACAAGTCACAAGAGGCTACTGCCTCTTGCTACTACTTGCAACTGCCTGGAGGCAAGGGGGCCATCCTCTCACAGTATTGTCCAGTTGTTTGACAAGTATGCCACTGGCCATGGGATGCCTGCCAGCATCTTTAATAAGAATCCAAGGCTCATTCCTTGTTTTTCATGAACATATAATTTAAATTCTTTCTGCAAGTCGGGCAAGCCCAGAGTGGGGCAGTCAAGAGGCTCTCCTTTATTTTTTCAAAGGCATTTTGACAGTCTGTGGTATAGAACAAGGGCTCCACATTTGTCCCTTTAAAGGCCTCATACAAAGGCTTTGTTATTAGTCCAAAGTTTGGGATTCAGATGTGACAGAACCCTGCCATTCCTAGGAACCCATGCAGTTGTCTTTTATTTTGGGGCATCTTAAATTCAAGATGAATTGCTTCAGTCTGATAAAAGGCTGTGGGTTCCTTTGCTACTTTGGAATCCCAAACAAGTAACCTGCTTTTTACAAATCTGTGCCTTTTTGGGTGATACTTTATAGCCACATGAAGCCAGATGATTTAGCACAGACACAGTATTTATGAGAGGATGATCATAATTGGGGCTGGCTATAAGTAAATCACCCACATATTGTAACAGAATCCCTTGGTCCAATTGCAGCTTCTGCAAGTCTCTTGCTAAGCTCTCACTAAACAGGGTAAGAAAGTTTTTAAACCCTGAGGCAACACAGTCCAGCAGTACTGTGAGGTCATCCTCGTCTCAAGATCCTGCCATTCAAATGCAAAAGGGAGTTGGGTCTCTTTTTCCAAAGGAACGCAAAAGAAAGCATCTTTTAAATCCAGTACTGAGTACCATCCATAGTCACCTGGCACTGCTGTCAAGAGTATATGGGTTTGGCACCGTAAGGTGTATGTCTTATACAATATCATTAATGGCATGTAGATCCTGTATGAATCTATATTCATTGGTGTGGGGCTTCTTGACAGGTAAAATTGGTGTATTATAAGAAAACAGGGACAAATTAATCCATGCTCTAGAAATCTGTTCAATACAGGTTGAATTCCTTCCAATGCTTCCTTTTTGATGGGGTATTGTTTCTTTTGAGGGCATGAGGCCCTTTCTTTTAACAGAATAGTAATTGGCATGGCTGTTATGGCACATCCCAGGGGCCCATCAGCCCATATGGCCTTAGCCACTTTTTAGTAGACCTTGGGAGGAATAGAATTTGTTTCTTCTTCTTTGTCAGTGAGTATACATTGAAACTGGGTAGTATTTTGCGGCAGGACCTGCAGATAGAGTTGTTGCTTCTCTGGAAAAAAAGTTATTTGGACATTCATCTTGCATAACAAATCACAGCCTAGGAGAGGTATTGCATAGTCTGTCATATATAAGAAACTGTGTCTCAACTTTTGTTCTCCTAGTTGGCACTCTTACCAGTTATCCTGACCACTGCCAGTGTGTCCTCTCCAAGGGAAGCTAGTTTAGAGTTTAGAACAGAAAATGTAGCTCCTGTGTCAATTAAAAAGTCCACTAATCAAGTCCCCACTCTCAATTCTACCCAGGGCTGCTATGGGGATATTTGGATTGGAGCCACTAGTCGGGCAGGGATCCCCAGGCCCCCTCATTAGTCATCTGAGTCCTGAACCTGAGAAACCATTTGCTTTCCTGGGAGTTTCTTGTTACCTGGAGCCTTTTGCAGTTTAGGCAGTGTCCTTTCCAACGTCCTTCCTCTTTACAAAAAGGACACTGATTGTACTTCAACCTAGGGCAGCTTTTTCCACCCTTTCCTTTTGACTGTCTCTAAAGGACCCTTGGTTGGCACAGCTACCAGAACATGCACAGGTTTCTGTTTCTGTTCTTCTCTGGCATTATATTCTTTAAAGGCAATATCAAGAAGCTGTGGGGGATTCATGCCAATTGCCCTTCCTACACGGTGTAGTTTCCTTTTTATATCTGGAGCTCTGCCCTATAAAAGTTATATTAACCATGCACAAATTTGCAGGGACCTCTGGAACTGCATCTGTATATTTCTTATATTTCTTATAGATGCATTCCAAAAATTTGGAGGGATCTTCATTAGTTTTTCATTGTAGGTCTTGCAACTTGTTTAAACTCTTCTGTCTAGGTATTCCACTCCAGAGGCCTGCCAGAATACACTTTCAATAATGATTTATTCTCACACTGTCTGTGCCGTCATTTGGATCCCAATTTGTTTCTGCCATTGGAATGGCAGCATTGGGGTCTAGGGTCTTATTAGGATCCTCACCATGGAGATACTGTGCCTCCCCCTTGGCCTTGTCCACCACCAGTCTATACTCATCTGCAGTAAATAATATATAAAGTGGGGTCTGTACATCCACCCACGTGAGGCAGTGCAACAAATTTGTCATTCTCTGAGGGTCCTCTGTATAGATTGGGTTTTAGTTTTTTCAATTCAATAAGTTAGAGGTGGAAAATGGGGTATAAGTCCAATAATACCCTGCCAACTGTCCCTGTACATTTAAGCCCCCATCAGATACTGCCATAATGGAAATTGCCCTGCCTTGGCTATGGGTGCCATCTGGCCAAATTGAATTCCCTGCCAGGTCTTGGAAGGAGAGACCATTCCCACTCTTGAGTCAACCTGGTGGAAAAGGGACTGAAGAATGAGTTCCAGTTGTGCCTTCCCCAACCATGGGCCCCTCTTCTGGCAGTGGTGGATAGAAGGGAGCTGATGGGTGGGGGAGATTCTTCAAGGTTTTGGATTGAAAGGCTTCATGAGATTCAACCTGGTTAATTCCTCCTCGGTTTTATCACCTGGGGTCTGACTATCCTCACACACTGGTGGTAGAGGTTTCCTTTGTACCATTAACTTTGTCCCAAGCCTTTCAGCCTCTTTGTTATGCAATCACATGAAAGATTGTACTTACGGGATCCTGTTCCATTTACCTGACCTTTGACAAAATAATTACAGTTGTAAGATAGTATAATTATTTAAGGTTCCTTTCAACAGCCACTTCTCCTCACACTCCAGCACGTACGTTGGTCAAACACTATTACAGAAAAACCCATTCTCCTTGTACACGTGGGCTTATAGCTATGAGTCTACCATTCAGCCAAGATTCTCCCCAAAGGACTTTCAGATGAAACAGAAGCAAAGCCTCCCATGTTAGAACAAAACTTACAAGCAACAACAAACACAAGTTGACCAGTAGACAATGCAGGGAATTCCCAGCGCAAACGATCTCAATGTCCATGCCAAGGCTACCAAACAAATAGCAACATACAAAAGAGAGCCTCATTCTCCTAACCCAAAAGGAGGTGAATGCCCCAGATTCCCTAGTTTCACTCAACCATGACTCCCACACCCATGGCACCAAAAATACCCTGCTACAGGGCTGGGAGGTTAACAACTTTCCCCAAATGCATTAAATCAAGGGTCTCAGTGTGCACACTGGAGAACTTACAAAAGGGCCGAGGTGTCACAACTCTTCCCAAATCCGTTTCCTTTTCCTCAGCAAGGTTCAAATTGTGAGGAGTTGCATCTAATTTGGGGAGGGATAGACAGGAGTTCCCCAGAGCTAAACAGGCTCTGGCAGCAGCTGGGTGCTCCCTCACTCTCTCACCAAGAAAAGATGATGCTCCCACTGGCAAAGACCCACAGCTTGACCCAGGGGTGCTCTCTACTTCTTCCAGCCACGGCAGCAGTTATGGGGTGCCATTCCACCAGGGCTCCGGTGGGCCCACCCAGGAATGCCAACTTTTGTTACTGAAAGTTTGGTACTTGTCTCCGAGGCCAAATCAGTGAGAATGAAGAATAAGGCCAAGTGGTTTTGTAACAGAGAAAATGGCCTGAAAAAGGGTAAAAATGTTTTCTGGCTCTTCAAAATCCACTCACCCTTTTTGAGAACTAAAACCTACATCCCTGCATCAGACCAGTGGTCAGGAGGGGAAGGAGTGTGTCCTTGGTTCTTTGTGTCACAGGAGATGGCTCAAAGGAATTGCCCGGGCAGAGGTCATGAGATTGTCTTAGCCAAATATGGGATTATGGGATTAGTCAGAACCTTTAAAAGCTCTATACTTCTGCTCAAGGGCAGGATGTTGGTACTTTGAGACAGGAGTCTGCCAACTTCCTCGTTTGCTGGCAAATTAATAAACTCTTTTCTTCTCCTCAAACCACTTGTCCTCATTCTTCTGACGCAGCCTCAGGGACAAGCGCCGAACTTTCAGTAACAGTTTGCGGAAAAGGAAAGAGAAGTTTATTAATTTGCTGGCAAATGAGGAGGACAGAAGACTAGCATCTGTAAAAACCACCATCTCCCCCTTAAGCAGAAATACAGGGCTTTTTAAAGGGGTGCGCTCAGGTCTATGTGACAAGTGTCATATATCATGGCTTTGGACTATTTTTCAACTATCGTTGGTGGTTTAGGTTGACCTTATCTCTAGTGAGGATGATCTCATGACCTTTGTCCAGACAATTCTGTTGAGCCATCTCCTGTGGTTAAGATGTTATAAAACAAACAGCAAAGAACATTTTCTTGTCCCTTTAATTACTGTCCTTGGGTGGGAATGCAGGTTTTAATTCCCAAAAAGGGTGGAGATTTTAAAGAAACAAATCATAAAACATTTTGCCCTTTTTCAGACCTTTACTTCTGTTATACTTCTAATCCATAATTAACCCAAATCATGGACCTCAGTTCTTTATCATCTGAAATTTCAATAATTTTTCCCCTGGAGTTAAAATAAAACTCTCCAAATCAGTGCTCTGAGCTGGTGATAATATCTAAAATGAAAGGCACTCTCCTCATTGGTAAATCTTGTCTAATGTAAGGCAGACTGACACTGACCCTTAAACATAATATTTCTAAAGGTCCTGAATGTTGAATTAAGATTTTTAAACCTAAAACATGAAGGAATCTAATTTGGGAACCATTAAATTTTATACTTACTTAAAAAAAATCAGCCCATATTGAGGTCTTATTTTATAAGAGTTTTTTCCTAAGGCATGAAAGTATAATTGATATATGCCTTCATACAAATATTTTAACTAAGCACAAAACAAGTTGGGAAGCTTCAATACCTGTGATAGAGGTATAAATAAAACCCTTTAAACACATGGTTGAGGGATGTATGTTAAGATAAAGAATATTTTCCAAATAATAACCATCAATAGTATGTCTTCTCCCAAAATGCCTATGGGTATCATTTTATTTAGATATTATAATTTAAAAAGTTAAATGAATGTAAATTATATAGAATACAACATAAATGTACTTTTTTCCACAGTGAACTTGCATGCTTATGTTAGCGTGAGGGGAAAACTTTCCCTTTGCCCTCAGAATATTCCCTGAAAAATCAACTCACAATAAAGCAGATTAATAAAAGAAAAGTTATAAAATTTATTTTGACATGTACACACTGGAACTCTCAGAAAATGAAGATTTAACTCCCCACTTGGGTTCAGAAGCTTATATGCCTTTCCGGTAAAATGGGTTATGGAAGGAGGGTAAAGAGGGATTCTATTCAGGGGCAGTAAAGGATACTTAGGGAGGATGGATGGTTGAGGAACAAAGATTAACTGGTAAATAGTTCCTTTATAATATAAATGAGTCTGAGAGAAGAGACATTATCTTCTTAAAGAGTCTGTTCAGGTGTGGTCACATTCATTGTCTTACCCAGAAGAGAAGGACAGAACAATTGTTCTACTAGGTGGCTCTGGATGTCAGGCAGAGAAAGAAACTTCAACAATTTTGGAAGAGTCAATGGTGGTGGTGGGGGAAGGTCAGAGAGACCTTAAGGCTTCTTTAGTCAGTCCTGTGTAGCAAAATGTCACATTTTGGAGTAAAATCTTTCTAATTTCCTTCACTTACATCTGACCTTTCTGATTAAATACCTTTCATTTGAGACTGCTTAATTAATTTGCACTACAATTATGATTACATTTTACTAACCTTATAGGATATGCTAAGCATTGTTTTGCCAAAGAAGAAAACAATGAAACCCCAAACAGAAACTTAAATCAGCAATAATGCAAAAACTTAAATATTCAATGTGCAAGTCAGAATTTCCTAAGTACCTCCATATACACAAGATTACCTTGATAATCTTTTAAAAATATTGCCAATACCTTATTTTTATTCTTCTAATATGGCAGATATGAAAAATGTAGTCCAGAACAATACGTGGTGTGCAATGACATCTGAGTGATTTTTAGAAATGTAAGGTTCCAGGAAATATCTAAAATACATATACATAAAACAAAATAATTTGAGAAAAGGAAAAAGTAGTATCAAAATTTAGACCTGGGCCCAGGCTGAGAAGTATTTCTCCTACTTAGTTTATACTAAAATAGTTTGAGAAAATATTCTTTTACAATTTTAATCTATTGGTAATATACATGTGATTACAAATTGATCACATTAATCTTTGATTGCCTGGGGTGGGGTGGAAGGGTTGATATAGTTACCAAAAGCTCAGTGCTTGTCCCTGAGGCCAAATCAATGAAAATGAAGAATGAGGACAAGTGGTTTTGAGGAAAAGGAAAGAGAAATTTATTAATTTGCTGGCAAATGAGGAAGGCGACAGACTAGCCTCTCAAAGACCACCATCCTGACTTTAAGGAAAAAAACAGGGCTTTTTAAAGGGGGGGGTCTGTCACATGTTGGGGCTTTGGGCTATTGTTGCCTAACCATAATCAGTGGTTTTGGTCTTGAGTTATTGTGACCTTATCTCCGGTGACTATGATCTTGTGACCTTTGTCTGGACAATTCTGTTGAGCCATCTCCTGTTGTTTAAGATAATAGAAAACAAACAGCAAAGAACATTTTTCTGCCCCTTTGTTCACTGGCCTCAGGAAGGAATGCAAGTTTTAATTCCCCAAAAGGGAAGAGTTTTAAAGAGGCAACTCATGAAACACTTCTGCCTTTTTTCAGACCTTTACCTCTGTTATAATATGGATTAATGGAAGAAAGAGCAAGAAGAAAAAGAAATATAGGTTGAAAAAATGAGTCCAGAAAAAGAATGACAGTGCTCCCATGAAAATCTTCCCCTAATTTAAATATTAGTAGCTAACATAACAGATTTCATTTATAATTTTAAATTCATTTTAGGCTTTTATGCAAATAGTTATTAATATTTCAGTAAACATTACTCCACACTGGCAAAAGTTTAATCTTAAAGATGTATTTAATTATACAGACATATCTCATGGTATTAAACAGAAGTAAAATGCAACAATATAATGCAATAAATAACAATATTGAAATAAGAGAATTGCAACCACATTTATAAATTAGTATATTAATTCAGACTTTAAATTCTGCCAGCAACTTTTTGTAATTAGTGTTTTTCTTTAGCATTTTCTTCTCAACTATATCAAATTCTTGAAATAATATCAGCACTGTTAATGGAAAAAAACCCAAACTCTGCAAAATAATTTAAAGAGGTTTATTCTGAGCTGAGTGTGTATGACTGCAGACTTGAAACATGTCCTCAAGAGATCTTGAGAAAATGCACCCAAGGTAGCTGCATTACAGTTTGGTTTTATACATTCATGGAGACAAGAATTGCACATGATATCATAAATCCATATGTTGAAGGTATACATTTGTTTGGCCCCAAAGGCAGGACATCTCGAAGGGTGGTCTGGGGGAAATGAGGTGGGGGATATTACTTGAGGTAAGTTAAGAATAAAGGGATTTTTTTTTCAAAATAACAGAGTTGTGAGGTAAAGTAAGAATGAACCATTAGGAAACTCAGGATGACATTATGAAAGAAGGAAATAGGCATGGATATGGAAGAAGGTAGGAAATACCACAAAATATCTCCTAAAGGTAGGAGAATGTGCTGAATCGGCTGAAATAACTGGCTTTAACATTTTAATCACACCTCATATTGCAGTTAATGAATCAAGTACAAAAATCAGTTCCTGGTAGTAGAGAAAACAATATCCATTAAATTTCCCTAAAGAAGACAACCATGTTTCAAAACCTTCATTAGGTTTATTTCTGCAATAAAAAAGTATAATCTCTCTGCAAATAAATGACCATACTTCTTTTGTCAGCAATGATAACTATTTGTTTTGTTTTTTTTCTCTATGCTTTATTGGCACATATAGCTAAGCTTTATTAAAATATTATTTAAGCCAACAATTTCCCATGAAATATTAGCCTTGCTAATTTTTTCCTTAGATTTTTGCCAAAATACTAGATGCCTTGTGTTTCCAATATGATGTTTTGTTGCTAGAAGTTCAGTGAAGTAGGAACAAAGAAGAGAAGCTCCTATTTTCAGGTGAAAACTTTTCACCCCAAATCACTGCCTTTCACCATCCTCTCCTTCCTGTTTGCCAAGGACATAGGAAATGCGGTGCCTGGGTTGAGTGCTCGGCACTTGTAAGCGTCTGGGAGTGATAGTTCACTGGGAGAAATGGCTGCTTCTATCTGAAGTATGCTTGCAATGTCATACGTGTTTTAGGGGATCCTAAAATGGGTGAAATAGTGCAATTCGGGGGTGGGGGGTGGTGTGTTACTGCTTGTTTTGAGTGGGCAGTTGTGAGAAAATGTCTCACAGGCTGTGTGTCATGCAGTCATTCCCACAGGGAAATAAAACTTGGGCTTAAAAAGTCAATATTTGGAGGTGATTACTTATGGCAGGAGATTTTGTTTGGTTTTCTTGATTTAAAAGAAAATTACATCTTTCTTTGGATTTTCTCTTTCTCTGGAGCAAAGGTAGGATGGGAGAATATGAGTAGAATGGCCAAGGGTTTTAGTAAACCAGCTCATTTTCGTGCTTATGTGATAGAAGAATGGTTTTCCCTCTCCCAATTTTTTTTTTTCAAAGTAAAATAATCAGTACGAGCCCAGTCTCATCACCCTTTGTCTGAAACCACTGGTTGTGCGTTGGGTTTGCATTCTTTCTTTCATGTCGCTCTCCAGACTGTGTTAGGTTCTCCTCAGCATAAGACATTACTTCTAATTGGCATATACTACCTGGCCACAGCTTTTTAGACCAGAGGTAGACCCCTTCCCCAGAGTGATGGAATTCAAAGTTGTCTAGTCATGTATAAGGTAAAAAGATGAGCCGGACAAGGCAGATTCCTTGCTTAATACTTTAAAATAGACAATCTGACAAACGGAGATAGTTGTGGGCCCCAAAGCTAGAAGATTTAGTCTCAGAGATAGGAATGGTTCACAAAGGTTGTGTGCAGGATGAGAAAGAAGTAGGCAGCAATAGGAATGAGGCAGAAGAAAAATGAAAAACTAGAACAGAGAGATGGAACTGAGGGAGTGGATTGTCCCTAGATAGGTCCCCAGACTGTCTCAGTCCTCACTTTCCCTGAGACCTGATAATTCTGCTTTTTCTAGATTCCAGTACAGATATATCCTTTCAAATCCAACTCCATCTCTCTACGTCGAGCCCCTGCTGTTTAAAAGCACAGTCTCTGGAGTCACACAGGCAGACTTCAAATCAGTGATTTGGGGTAAATAATTTCAATCCTAGCCTCAGTTTCTTTATCTGTAAAGAAAGTATAATAAAGATATTCATTTCTTAAGATTTCATGCTATTTTTAATATACTGTATAGCTATGCATTACACTGACAGATAATCTCTTTGAATAGTACTTTGTTACTTAAAGATGAACACATAGCAGATATTCAACAAATTATCAATCAAGATGAAATAACCAAAGTTTATTTTCATGCAGCATCCGCTAGGAGAGAGACGACCACCTTCCACAGACGCCCAGTTCACTACCTTTCATAACAATCATTATCATCCTTTCATTGAACTAAAAAGAGCCTGCTCCCTGTAACCCAGCAATGTGTTGCCAGCGTTATCTTAAAAAGTAGGTTTTTTTAAAAAACAGCTGAACCTCATATCAATGAAAACACATTTTATGATCTATCTAGAAGTGAAATCCCTTCCTAAGGTAATTTAGGTCTGGGAGATACACTTATAGATTATCGTGATTGTAAGAATATTTTTCTTTGTGCCATCCATTCTAACCATCTGTATTTGAATTGTCTATTCATTGTATTAATATGTGATGTAAAGATTCATAGCCACTGCACCCTTATTTAAGGCAGCAAGTTAAGGTAAAATGTGAATGTATACATGTGCGTGTGCACATGCACGCAGATGTACCGAGGAGTCGAAGGATAGGTTATAAGCTATAAAATAGAGTAAACAGTACACTTTAATAGATTTAAACAGCTAGAGATTCTGTTTATATCTAACTGCAAAGAATTGGTGTACATTTTGGGTGATTAAAAGAGATTAAGAATTGTTTAAATTACTCTTTTTTAAATTTTAAAATTTTTTTAAATATGTTTTTTCCTTCTTTTATTTCAGAATATTATGGGGGAACAACATTTTGGTTATATATATTGCCCATGCACTGCCCATGTCAGAGCTACAATCGTGGACTTCCCCAAGACTGTGAGCCCTGCCCCCATTCAGTGAGAGTTTTCCCATCCCCTCCATCCCCGTCCCACTTGCCCGTCCCCTGATGAATATTATTGCCATGTGTGACATAAGTATTGATCCATTAGTACCAATTTGATAGTGAGTACCAGTGCTGCTTGTTTTTCCATTCTTGTGATACTTCGCTTCAAAGAAAGGGCTCTAGTTCCATCCAGGATAATACCAGATGTATTAATTCACCATTGTTTTTTATTTCTGAGTAATACTCCATGGTATACATGTGCCACATTTTATTAATCCACTTGTGTACTGATGGGCACCTGGGTTGTTCCCACATCTTTGCAATTGTGAATTGTGCTGCTATAAACATTCGCGTGCAGGTGTCTTTATTATAGAATGTCTTTTTTCCCTTTGGGTAAGTACCCAGTAGTGGGATTGCTGGATCAAATGGTAATTCTACTTTTAGTTCTTTGAGGTATCTCCATACTACTTTCCATAGAGGTTGTACTAGTTTGCAGTCCCGCCAGCATTGTGTGAGTGTTCCTGTCTGTCCGCACAGCAATGATAACTATTTGAATGAGAATGTTTCCTCTTTCAACTTAGTCAGCAGGAAATGTAGTGGTAATATATACATCCGTTTACAAATAATCTTTAGCTCAGATTCTTGGAAATGCTGCTTCTAAGAGTTACGAAATATATCTTTATTTTGCTTTCATTTTTAGCTTTCTAATTTTCCTAATATTTTACATGGAATAAAACCCCTCTTTAGATACAGAGTATAGCTTCAACAAATAGCTTTTCAACAAGCCGTTCAATAGTTTAGCAAGGTAACTTTCTCCCTCTATCCTCAACTTCTTCTATAACATATACATATTTTAAAAATTAATGCATTTTATGTCTATGGTCTTCATCATAAAGTTTATGCGATTTCTTCCTGTTCTGTGAAATTAAATGTTTATGCTACTTATCTGCCAAGAGTCCTTGTCTATTGATTGTGGCAACAGCTCAGGCAGCAGAACAGGGGCAGATGGGAAGGAATTCAGGATTGGCAAAAATGTGGGCAGAGAGCACAGTTGCACATCCACCTTTGAGGGTTTTTTGTTTGTTTTTTGTTTTTCTACCTCCAGGAACTGGAGAGACCTCAGATAGGGTATCAAAAAATGAACTGGACAGATGGGACAGTAGAAATCTGTTTAGTCTGCCAAGTTTAGGAGTCTAGCTTTCTGATTCATGGATAATGTACAAATAACTTATAAGAAAGGTGATGCTACACCAAACATCTTCAATGTGCTAAGATGTAGAAAGAGTATTGTCAACCTTAACTACATTCTTTAGCGTTAATAGCTTTAATAACAGATTCTTCTGCTCTCATCTGAATTCAAATGTTGAAACTACTGATGAGGAAAAAAATATTGTTAGGAAAGATATTCAGAAGTTATCTATATTAGGAATTGTGGCAGAAATATTATTTAATATAGAAATAAAACTGGAAATGCTGGAATTTTATGAAATTTCTCCATCATTACACCAGGTCTTTTGAACATTTTTTACCCTACAGATAACATGTGAATATAGAGTAGTGCTAAAGTGCCTGTTTTAGGCAAAAAGCTGGACATTTGCTAAATATGTGGAATTTTCCATAGAGGGCTATTAAAGAGCTATTAATAACAATAAGAAAAAATCAAAGAGAATTCCATAAAATAATTATGAATTTTTGTGCAATTTATCCTGTGTATTTTCAACAAATGCCAGGCAGTTTCCATATGTATTTGACATATTTTTAAAATCTTTGCAATTGCTTCAATATATGTAATTTTTCATGTTAAAGAAGAAAAATGTTATTTATATGGAAAGCTTTTATAGTTTCCATTGATATCTACAAAGAAATCACTCTTTAACCAGACTTACATTTTTCTCTACAAATTCTTAATGAACTTTTCCAATAGAGAATATAAACATATCCTATATTGAATCAAAAGTACATTTATATTTTAATACTTCTGCATTCTCCAAATACATCTGTGCATAGGTCACAAACACATGCATGTGCATGCACACACTTCTCTTTAGAAGGGAAAATATTTACTTTTAGTTATACATTTCATCTTATAGAGGATAAAGCTCTAGCATTGGCTTCTGGTAAATATTTATCTTATTTTTTACTTTTATATATACTGGGGTTGTGGAAGAGAATATAGAAGTGCACACTGTTCAGATACATATAGTAAGTTCTTATCATTTAACAGCTTTGTGGAATTTTATAAAGTCATTGCATGGACCAATACAAAGAAGCTTCTTTTCTCTTTGTCCTAAGCAAGAGCTGATGTCTCCTTATCTTTATTTTAAAAAATATTTTTTAACCTACCACTTGAGAAAGAGATATTCTACTTCGTTCCTTCATTGTTCAATGTGATCTTCACAAACATTTCCAGAAATATTTGCATAATACTATAAAGTAGTATACATTTCCCAAGTGTTTTTAACAGGAACTATAAGAATGAATATTCAATGCTTAATCAGCATGTTTTTAAGAAAATTAATAAAAAATGGAACAACATTTTTCTATTGGAACAAGAGATTGAATTAGGAGATCTTTGCAGTGTTTGGCCGGATGTGAAAGGGACAAATAGGTTTCAGAAGAAGGCAACTAATATTTATTTATCTGTGACTAAAAAGGCAGGCCATGAGAATCCATTACTCCTTTTTCATATTTTTCTTCTCATTTCAGATTAATTCTCAAAGCAAAAGAAGAACTTTCCTCTCTAACAGATATTTTCTTGGTCATTAACAGATCTGGCTAGATAGAATTACCATTAAAGTCACAATTTGACTTGTAAATTGTGACAACTCAGTTAGTATTACATATAACATTTAAAATACATTATATGTGTGTGTATATATAAAACATATCTCTCTATATACAATCTGTCTACATCCACACACATCCACACACATACACACACACGTGCACACACACATACATATATATGAAAGAACTTAAAAAATCCGCATCACAAAAGCATTCAGTAATGGCTGGTCTTATTTGAACCTGTTTCTATTTAATTCAAATTTGTGTGTGTTGAACTTAAATTTGGTATAATTCACTTAGTTTTTGAAGGAACAATATTGTATATTTTCAAAACTTTGAGTGGTATCCATCTTAAAACTACCCAAAATCACCTTTAGTCATCACTGGTTTAGCCTTTAAGGTGTAACTCCCTAAAAAAGAGATGTACTCACTATGGGAATTGAAAAAGAAATATATCATTTATGATTTGTGTATTGGGGCTTTCTGTTTGGAAGTTAATATAACCTAAGGACAAAGTTGTTCCACTGAGAAATTTGATCACATTTAAAACTGTCTTTGGCATAAAGAAGGATATTTCTGAATTAAAATGTTCTATGAGTTTTCCTAACAGTAAGCTGGTCTCTATTGTTTTAAATATTTTTTATATCAGGAAACATCAGCTTTATACATTTTAACATTAGAACATCAAAAAAGGGGATCAAGATTTCTGATGCAAATTCATTTCCCATACCACCCCACAAAACCCTCCCTCTGACCTTTTCTCAGAAATTTAATATAGAAATAAAGTTCCTATCATTTAATCTAATGGATTATAGATTCCAGTTGTATTTTAATATGAATATAATAATATTTATTATTTAAACTGAGTATAAATTTTTCTACATTCACCAATAACTGCATGCTCCATTGAGTACACAGAATTTGACAAGTTTGCAGTGAATTCCCAATATTGATCAACATTTTTGGTACATAATGGGAGAAAATATTATTGAATAAGTGAATCTGAATTCCACCAAACGAAAGCTTTGGGAATTTCAAAAGGGATGGTATCATGTTTACCTTTGAATGGCCTAAAATGAAAATATAATAAAAACAATAATTATAATGGTAGAAATTACTTACCAATTCAAAGCACTTTATGCTTGTGTGCTAATGAACAGTTTTCATGTTGTTTGAGTTAATAAAGTGATATGTGGTCCTCCCAAGAATGTTTTGAGGCAATCATGTTGTGCTAACACCTTATAATCCTATGTTAGATCATGGGCTAGTTTTTAATGTGAGTATTTTGGCTCCTAGTAACAACATCTGTACACAAACTAGTTTAAATAAAAAGAAAATGCATTAGTTCATAGAATCACCTTAAATTAGTGATATGGTCAAGGTCCCAGATTCTATGCAACTGTCTGATCTGCCATCAGTATTTCCTGGTAAGACTGGCCAAGTTTAGGTTAATGTTGGAGAAAAGACTAGAATTTCTAACTTATATTAGTGTGTTTTCACATAATTAAACTGAATTTTGGAAGAAATGGAGAGAGAGTTTATAATTCTTGGGACATTGTACTATTTTTTCTCCTTTAAAGTCCTCTCCTTATATCTCCTTTACCTAGATCAAATTTTGCTCTTCTCTGCCTTGTACTGTGGCTTTGTAGGATGACCTTTATGGAGACTGAGGGTCAGGAAAAAGGAGGATAAAGGATTTGTTCCTCATCCTCTGTGCACATGCATCACTGTGGTACTGCCTGTGGCTGCTTTCTGCATTTGCATTGCCCACCCAGCAGCTCTCCTTCCTCAATTCCTAGCTCCTTATGGCTCCCATGACATAGCCACACTCCTTATTCCTTCAGGACTAGAAGTGGAAATGGCCACCCAAAATTAATCACGGAGTGCTTCACCACCCCTAGTTGGTTGCCTTAGCCTTGCTCACTACTCTCTTTACTGACCCTTTGTTAAATTGTTAAACATTAAACTCTTTATAAATTTGCCATCTCTTAAGTGCCAGAAACCTGCATGGTCCAATAATTGATACCAGGAGTGACCCAAGAAATAGATCCTCTAAGTAGGATTCTGGGAATAGATTATTCAAATATTTGATAAATATCTGTATACCCTTCTGTTCTGATGAAAATGTCTCACAAGTAAGTAATGGCATGCAGTGGTGTTTATTATAATAACTCAAATTAGCACCAGCAGTAGAATGGGATGAAGTGTCAGGGGAAGAAGAAGTATCAAGAGTTCAAGTGACTAGAACAGCTGTTGGCAAACTTTCCCTTGAGGGGCCAAATAGTAAATATTTTAAACTTTGCTAGCCATAGTTTTCTGTTGCAACTTTTCAACTCTGCCCTTGTTGAGCTAAAGCAAACTAATGTAATCAAGTTTCTTCACTATGTCCAAGAAAATGTATCTATCCAAACAGTCAGGAGGCTAAATTTGGTTCATGTGCCGTGGATTGGTGACCCCAGAGCTAAAGCATTAGTTACTATGGCAACAGGAGTGATTAAAAATAGTGTAGGTGATAGAATGGCTTCTTCTTAGTGCCCTAAGATGCTTACCAAAAGTATGTATTTAAATTAAGTCCACGGATTCCAAAAAAAAGTCATGGCTGGAGAATCAGAAAATATCTATAGAAGTCTCAAACTAATTACTTTAATCAGGCACAGGATACAAATAGCTCAGTTAGGTTTCATTGTAAGGTTTTCAGAGTTGCAATAACAGTTAAACATACAACACAGCCATATTTCTTAGGCTAAGCTCAGAACTATGTTGGGATAGATCAGGATGATCAGACTTGGGATGTACTACATATCTTTGGGCAGTTGTAAAAATGGCCAAGAATTTAATACTCCAAATATCCTTGAAACTTTGTTGCCAGAGGAAGCAGCCCATTCCTCTTTAGTGAGGAAATCAGCCATCCCTAGCATAAAAACTTCAGAGACTTCATCTATGACGGTTGCCTCCAAAGGGGATACTGATTCTCAATGCCATTCATTGAATTCAGATCATAGTGTAAAGTTTTGCTTCAGAAGGTGATAGAAGGCACCTCCGTTAATATAGGCAAGATATTGACAATTTCATATCAAAAGGTGCCTGTGGAACTTGTATATAAATGGAAACTAAGTGTTTTAGAACAAGAACAAAGCATAAAATTTGAGTAGTTATTTTATATATATATAATATTTAAATATATATATATGTATTTAACCAGGATTCAGGACGTAATGGTTTGGCTCAAGCACCAATAGTGGAATTATCAGCCTGAAGGAGTGATCAGTTGAAGCTAGGCTCAATAGGGAGGATATTTAATGAGTAGAAAATGATAGTGCTTAGATTTTTTAATGTAGATAAGGAGTACTAAGGCTTAGGGAAATAGGGATGTTGGAGTAGCACCATTATTTACGAATGGCTCCACTATGTCCTAGGCATACCTTAAAGAAGGTAATCCCTTCATCCTTACCCTTAAGCTATGTTTGGTGAGTGGAAAAACATTATACTTGAAGAGTAGAATGGTTTCTTCTGTTAGTAGAAATGAATGTGAGAAATGCTGCCATGGCTTTGCATTCTCTGCATTCAATAAGAATAATGAAAACCTGGGAGACCAGGTGGTGCCATGTAACCATCTATGATAAAGTAAGTGAAATTGTCATAATAATCATCAAGGACAGAAATAATAATTCCAGTGTTTGACCTTTTGTATTTTGTGTTGATGGCTAACTGATGACAAGGTTCCTATGGATCAAGTAGATCAGCAATCTACTACAATGGTGCTTGATTTTTATAAGAAGACTATTCATCTGTTGGGCAAACACTTTTCTATAGTCACTGTAAGGGGTGTCATGGTCTCTTACCTTATTCCAAGACATAAACTGGTATACAGATACATTGAGGGGAAACCCAGTCATTCTGAGTAAGGTTCCATCAATGTGGAACAAGTTTATACTGAGAATGATCCTCCATGATTTCCCAAAGAAGCCTCCAGCCATTAACAAAGTGAGTGTGCACTTGGAAAAGTAAAATACCAAGACCTTCAGGGAGTTATTAGACACTGACCCAAATGCCTCTGTGTCTACTATTCAGAGTAATCTTACCAAAGACATGGAGTTTATGGTATCTTGGCCAAAGTCTATCTTACAATGCTTATAGTAGGAAGATTTATCAAGGTGATTGTGCAGTTGTTTAAAGTGAAATCCCATCTTTGTTTTTTATCCCCCAGTATCAGATTTTATAGTGTGACTGCATCTACATATATTAAATAACTTGAAAAATCCCCAGATTGCTCCCCAGATCTATGGAATGAAATCTATTATGGTAGAGTGGGGTCCAATGGAAGATTACCAAGCCCACACCATAACAGTAATCCAAAATGATAGCAAACATGTCTAAGGGAATTCCAGATACTTATTCTACTATCAAAGATTTAGAAGATGCAAGGGTGTTGATTCATCTCACAACCTAATTAAACTGGCTTATATTTATGATTCAAACCCTTATGAGTTTTGGAAAAAAGACCTGTGGTATCAAAAATAGGAGCTGTTTTTCCAAATATTATATATTTACTGGGATAAGTCAATAAATTTACTGACACCTGATATGCATCTATTAACCTCTAAGGTTATTTCTTTTAAATCCCAGTCAATAACCAGAAGTAATTCTCCTTCAACAGCCAGATACAAGAGTATAGGTTTAATATCTCACCTCAAGACCATGTCAACTCTCCAGAATTCAGCTATCAGACAGTCTCAAGGGACTTTGATTGTCTTAATATCCCAATCTATTGCATCATATTGGTTTATTTCATTGACAGCATCACTCTAGTTGGATCTAGTGATAAAGAAAAGAAATAACATGGATCTTACATGCCTTAGCAAGATATATGAGTGCTAGAGAATAAGTAATAAACCTGAAGAATGTGCACTGAACTGCCACATCAGTGCATTGCTAGGGGTCCAGTAGTTTCGGGTACATTGAGATAGTCTCTATAAAGTAAGAGACGTATGCTGACATTTTACCACCAAGTATGAAGAAAGGTAGAATGTTTGGAGGCATTTCTGGATTTTGTTGGCAATATATACCACTCTTAGACATACTGCTCTTATGCTTTGAATGTGTATTTACCTTCCTATCCACAGTGTTTTTATCAGCATTACCATTCATGTACACACAGAATATTTTTATTCCAAAGTACTAAACATATTATCTCTAACTAAGGAATTAGTTATATAGTGAAAAAAATGTAGTAATTGGCTCCTACCCATTCAATGTTTTGGCCTTCCCAAGTGCCTCATCTATTGGAGTCAGGTGGCTTACTCTGAGGGCTCAGTTATAATGGGGGCTGGACAATCACAGCCATCAAGGTTCGACCATGGTCCTACAAAGTTTTACAAAAATTTTCAAAAGCATGTGATACCATTTAATCCAGGCACAGAATTAATGGGTTGGGGTTACGACTGTGCCCTGTCACTGTGACATGCATTAATCACTTATGTGAGTTTCATTTCCCATCTCTGATACCTTGCACTTAGAGGAAGTAGAGCTCTTGAGGTTCCAGGTAATATTATCTAGGGGAAATGATCCTGATTTCATTAAATAGGAAGTTGATTCAAACTTCTGTTCATTTTGAACTCCTCATTCTTCTAAACCAAACAGAGAAGGGAGTTATGTTACTGGCAAAGAGTAAATGATTCTTGTTAGCAAAGGGAAATCAAGTAGTTATTTCAAAATTGGGACAAAAATCATATTTCTAGAACCCAGAAGACTCACAGAGGTTCCTCATAGTACTTCCCCCTCTAATAAGAATGTTAGTAGGAAACCACAACAACCAAAAAACAGAAACCCTACAAATTTACGTTTTTTTTAGAAATAATGGTTTAGGCCACCCCAATAGTTAGAAGGTAAGTAGTAAATGTGATGGAAATCTTTAAAAGGAATCTGCAATAAAGAGTAGAATAATATAAATTTAGCCTTGGGAACATCTACAGAGCTGGTATTAGGACAGTACTGTATTATGTTAATCAACTTTTAGTTCCCCTTTTTCCTTTTACATTATATGAAGAGTACTGGTGCTGGTTACATTATAACTTCATTCTATGCAGGTATATGATTGAATAGAACAATCCTGGAGCATATTAGAAGATTATGAAATTTTATATATTCCCTGAGCTTTCTTCATACACATACCAAAAAAAAAAAAAAAATAGATAAGTAGATATAGCGGCAAAAGCAAGGGATTATGCTGATTATTTTTATTCCTGCCACTCCATCAAGATTCATTCTTCTCTTAGGAGGCTGACTCCAAGGACTCCTTTGCCCTTAGTATTCAAGTTGCGTTAAGTCAAAGAAAGGCACTGCCACGAGACCTGAGGGCAGCCATACTGAAATGTCATATGTGTCCCAGACTCCCTCTCAGCCTCACGAGGTCTGGCAGTGGCTGCCTCTTCCATGGCTCCACATTCATTCTGGTCTCAAAATACATTGTCTCCTTTTCTAGCCCATTCGAATCTAAAGGTGATAAAACGTTTAGTTGCTGATTGCTTTTGAGCATTTCACTATTGCTGTTTCTTTCCAACTCTGTTCACACTTAAGTAAATTGTCCCTTCCCTAAACTCTCTCCTCAGTTTCCATCTATTAAGAGTGTCGTTTCTTAGGGTCGATGTTACAAATACATTAAGTTAAAAATTTCTCTAAGTATCCAAGAAGAATTGTCTTGAATCTCAAGACAAAAGGGAGATTTGGGCATTGTCAACTTATTTATTAGTTGTTTATGGTTCCAGAAGATATTACTAGGGACATTGTATAATGTGGAATAATAGTGGCAAAGAAAAAACACAGAGAGAAAGACGTGGGATGACTGATGATGTTATACAACTTGGAAGCTAAGGGCAGGGAGCATGGGTTTAAAGGTATGAGTACAAAATGATTTTATACACTTTTTTTTATTATTCTTGCAATTAATTCTGATTCCTCAAATGGTGAATTTACATATTTTGACACTTGGGAAAAATTTTCATTGACTATCCTTTCTAATATTACTTCTTTCCATTTCTCTCTTTCAACTCCTTTTTGAATTCTGATTAGGTGTATGTTAGACTTCCAGAAATATCATGTCACAACCATTCTAGCCTCACTAGATTAGAGTTTGATTATATTTAGAATTACCTTCCAATTCTTTAATTCTCTCTTCAGCTATGGCTAATCCTTATGTGTATGTGTGTTTGTACACACATATATTCTAGCTTCTCTGTTAGTTAGCTTTAACATATTAACCATTAATTTTATTATTGGGGCTCATAATTTGTATATTTGAAGTATTTGTTGGTTTTGGTTCTGCTGTTTCTTTATTCTACTGGCTCTAACTCATGTCTACCAGTAGACGAATTAAGACTTTATACTCAAATCCCATTTTGACATTTTTTTAAGTGGTAGAATTCTGGAACTGCCCAAGGGCTGGCTTGTGGTTGTGAATTATGGAGATTTTTTCCCCTCCTCTTAGCACTAAGTCTACCAAGTTATTCTGCTGTCTGTTTCTGTGCAGTGCAGTTATTTATCTTTCATCTTTACACAGACAGCACAGTTTTTAAAGTCCCCAATTTATACAGAAGTCCATGTTTACAATTTTCTCCTTCACTGAACTTGGAATTTATCTTCTGTCCCTAATTCATTGCCACCATTGTAAAAAATAAGCTCAGGTTCTTCAGTTTTCACCAGAAAACCCATGGTTCAGTCAGTTTTTTTCAGTAATTCCAGGGACCCTGTTTTCACTTCATATTTTGATCACTATGGCTTCATAGTGTATTTTATGAAGCTTTTGTATTTTTGTATTAGCTCAGTAATACAAGAAAAATTATATAGGTAGATGGATACATATCCTGAATAATGTCATCAAATTAAACAACCAACATACTATAATATTATTTTATAGTATGCTGGTTATTTCATTTGACAGGATTATCCAATATATCTAATAAGCTAAACTATAATACTACTACCAATACTATTTATTTTTATTAACTGGGGCAGTTATTAATAAATACAGGATACCAGAGTTATTGAGCAAGGAAGAATGTTTCAGAATGGCACACCAAAAAAAAAGCTGATTTTGAAATAAGTTGTTCCAGCTAATCTTCTAGTTGAAAACTTCATTATTTTATAAATGCTTATAAGTGGATTGTTCCAAAATATTATAGATGAAATATGTTGGGTAGACTTTAGGTGCTATTATTCATATGGAATTATTGCCTCTATCCCACTTGCTCTGTGTTTACATTTTAGGAAAATGCTGCAAGAATAGTGATTATGAAGTGAGCCTCCCTTGGTACTTTCATATGCTTAATAAATTCAGAGTATTTAAAGATCTGTTTTTAATAGTGAAGAGTAGTATATAACTCAGTCTGGTATATATATCTTGTAAAACTTTAATTGTTTTTAGATTATTTTTAAAAATTCTAAACTTTTTTTCATTCCTACCATAAGAATCCCTGATTTCTTCTCTTACTTGCCTTAGAACATAATAATGTTTAATATAAAAATAGAAAATACTTTTCTATCTTTAAAATTCCTATGTTTTCAAAAATGGATGAATAGATACATGCAAAATATTTTAATATTTGTGAAACCTCATTTTAACTTCCAAATATTTATTGAAAATATAGTCATATTTATTTAAGCTTAATCACTCAGCTGTCTTACCATGGTAAACTTTTGAAAGCAATATTTTATTATTTTGGAATTTTCTTAGGTATATACAAGGTGAAGGCACATCTAGTGCACTCCATTGAAAACATACTTTCCCTTGTACCACTTGAAACCATGTTTTCTTCATTCTGACCTAATTTAAATACTTCCTTTTCCTTTCCTATAGAAGGACAGAAGGTTGAGAAGTTCTTATTGGGCTTCATTTGAGCAGCATATTGAAATAACTGTGAAGAACAGCAATAATTCAGAAGCACTGATGACATGTTCCTTGTTCACCAGCTAGAAATTTGTTATTATGTGCATAATTTAACATACACTGCACAGGTCAATACATACTATTAACACAAAAAAATGATGAGGAAAATGTCTTTAAAAACAGAAAACACTGGAAATAACCAGATAAAATCCCAGATTTTATCATTCTACATGTATTTATGTATTTATATTTTTCTAGATAAGAATTCCTTGATAAAAGTATAGTATTTTAAAACCTTTTTCAATTACAATAGGCTACAACTCTAAAGAATACATTAGAAAAGACAGACAGTAAATAATGTTGGTCCTTTAGGCTTCATAGGTAAATCCTCTTGTCACTTTTTCCTTAAAAGTATATCTAAAATTTTTGCATGAATAAGCACATTGCAATTTTATTTAAAATTCATAATGTTTCAAAAATACTATTTACACAGCACATGGTAAAAGCTGAATATCATTGATGCAAATGTCAAAATAACATAATTTATACCTATAAATTCTGACTAAATTATGCTACTGCTTTCAGCCAAACTAACCACCTTTACTCACAATGGCTGTATAGTAATAACCAGGGCATATGGATCAATTTTTGATGTTTGAAGGTGAAGGATGTTTTATAAAATAACTTGTACATTGTAACTGAGAATAACTAGTTACTTTCTGAAAGATGGAGGAACAAAAGCAAAACTGTCCTAAGTTAAAAAAAAATGATGTGACAATAATAGATTAATGTTTTTGACTGCAGTACGTAGGAATGAAATATTCCAGGCAAGATAAGAAACTTAACTTCCACTTAGGAAGGATTAGGAACCATCTCCAAGTGCTGGCATTCTGGGTTACCCAATGAAGCTGTTCTCAGGGGCTCTGTCCGGATTAATATTCCACACTGTGGGGGAACCACTTGTCAGAATCCCCACTTATTATTTTGTTACTCCAGGAAAACCTCTTGAAGTTCTTCAAATTATTTATACTCTATTGGATGGCATAAAACATGCTGTTCTGTAATCTTATCCATTTTCACTTGGAGGTAGCATTGAAGATTAAGCAGAAAATCAATCCATCTATATCTGTTCTATAGGCCACTGCTAATACATTTCCTTCATAGTCAGAAAGATAAAAGTAGAATAAATTGGATGCATATTGAGAAGGTAGGGCCATAAATCTAATTTCTTATGCTTGTGAGTTATCTGTAGTATAGTCTAGATTCTAAAAAGAAAAACTGTTCCCTGTAACACATGATTCTTGCTGTTTACACGTGCAGAAAATTTGCATGAGATTATTCCCTTTTTTGTCCAATTCCCTACATCGTAGTTGTGGTTCCATTTATAGAATGTCACTTATGGAAGGTCAATAGGAGATAGTAAAGTAACCTTGAATATGTCCTAATTTATAGAGATAAATTTGTTTCTACAAACTTGCTTTTATTTTTGTTTAGCTTTGTAGTTGTAGTTTTTTCAAGAGAGCCTAGTTAAGGTTCCCTCAAAGCAATAGGAAATCATTATTCATAGAAGCTAAAAGAAAGGCTTATGTTACATCTAATTGGGAAGACATACCAGACATAAGATGGCTTGGACTGGACATAGAAGACAGTAAGTGATTGTAAATGTGACCACCTCAAAATAAATGTATTTTAATTATAATTAAATAATATTTCCAATATGCAGAGTTGAAATGCATGATTTTGAGCACTTTTTCATATGTTTATTGTCCATTTGTCTACCTTCTTTTGAAAAGCTTCTGTTGATGTCTTTTGCCCACTTTTTAATGGGGGGATTTGGTTTTTTCTTTCTGATTTGCTTGAGTTCTTTGTAGATTCCGGTTATTAGCCCTTTATTGGACGTATAGTTTAAGAATATTTTCTCCCATTCTGTAGGTTGTATATTTGCTCTGTTGATTATTTCCTTAGCTGTGAAGAGGCTTTTTAGTTTGATCAAGTCCTATTTATTTATTTTTGTTGTTGCTGTGATTGCATTGGGGTCTTCATAAATTCTTTGCCTAGGCTGACATTTAGAAGACTTTTTTCAACATTTTCTTCTAGAGTTCTTATGGTTTCATGCCTTACATTTAGGTCTTTTATCTATCTTGAATTAATTTTTGTGAGTGGTGAGAGATATGGATCCTGTTTCATTCTTCTGCATGTGACTATCCTATGTTCCCAGCACCATTTATTGAATAGGGGATCTTTTCCCCAGTGTATATTTTCTGCTTTATCAAAGATCAGTTGGCTGTATGTGGATGGTCTTATGTCTGGGTTCTCTGTTCTATTCCATTGGTCTGTGTCTCTATTTTTGTACCAGTACCATGAGTTTTGGTTATTATAGCCTTGTAGTATAGTTTGGTGTCTGGTAATGTGATGCCTCCAGATTTGTTCTTTTTGCTTAAGATTGCTTTGTCTATTCAGGCTCTTTTCTGATTCCAAACAAAGTGTAGAATTATTTTTTCTAGGTCTGTGAGATGGCATTGGTATTTTGATGGGGGATTGGATTGAATCTGTATATCACTTTGGGCAGTATGGACATTTTAACAATATTGATTCTACCAATCCATGAGCATAATATGTTTTCCATTTGTTTGTGTTGTCTGCAATTTCTTTCCTCAGTGTTTTGTAGTTCTCTTTGTATAGATCTTTCACCTCCTTGGTTAAATAAATTCCTAGGTATTTTAATTTCTTTGTGGGTATTGTGAATGGTATTGAGCCTTTGATTGGACCCTCAGCTTGACTGTGTTGGTGTATAAGAGTGCTACTGATTTATATACATTGATTTTGTAACCTGAGACTTTGTTGAATTTATTTATTAACTCCAGGAGTCTCTTGGTGGAGTCTTTGGAGTTTTATAGATATGAGATCATATCATCAGCAGGAATTCTTCATGGAACAAATACTTTTCATTTAGAGACCTCAGTGAAGAGGAAACTCTAGAGTTGTCTGTCAAGATCCTGAAAGATTTGCCTGAGGACACTTGAGAAAGAGGCTTAGGGGAATGTTTACAAAAGCAAGGATGTGTGAAATCATAATAGAAGTTTTTCCATAATAGATTATATGTAAGTTGGGATAATAGGGGATAAATTAAGAATGGCTAGATCATTTTCAATTTCAGTTTAAGAAATTAGCCCTGGAATCTTTCAGTAATGCAGAGCCAAATATTTAAATCTGTCTGATCAGGTGGTGACATAATTTGAGTGATGTATTAGAAACTTAATTTGGCAAAAAACAAATGGAGTTATGTTACTGTAAGTTATTTATAATAAATATATAAATCAAAATAAACAAATTGCAGTTTCATCATGATATAATAGAGATGTAAGGGTGTGAAGACTATAAGACCAGATAAAACTTCATGAAAAATAATTGTTAAAAGACAGCTTGAGATTTTTTTTTATTTTAATGGTGAAATAAGGCATAGAATTGAAAGAATAGATATAGAAAAGAAGATAGATATTTGATTTGAACTATATTAAAGTTTGAGACTAGATAAAACATTCAGGTATTTGAAAACAGTACTCTAACTAAGGAGATAATTCAGTGTTGGCTATTAAAAGAACTTTGATAATCATGAAAAACCACATTTATTAGCTGAAGATTTGAGATAATTGAGAGAAGACAGATCTGGAGGAAGAGAGATAACATTAAGGTGAAGGGCAAAACTGTAGGGATCTTGAATGGCGTGAATAGAATAAGGAGTCAATACAGAAAGAAAAAAGAGTCTGACATACTGAAATCAGTAAGATAGTAGTATAATCATGCCAAAAAGCAAGAGTTTTAAAAATGAGAAGGTGATTAACAATGTCAAAGACAGCAGACAAATTTGAGAAAAGTTTATAATACTATATCCATAACTGTAAAAATGGGTATAAATAATGGCATTATTAAAAATAATAGCATAAATATACTGAATGCTGACCATATACAAGATATATTACAAAGAAATCTATATATAAAATTATGAGTGCTCACTATGATCCTTCATATCAACAGAGCATTATTTTCCATAATATATATATTAGGAAATATCAAAGTGACAGTCCAATCCCAGGTTTCTCTGACCCAAACCCTACACAATATCCCAAAGTGTAAAACTGCTTACATTTTGAGTAAAGAGTGAAGCATTTATACATGTATCAACATGCATGTATACATACAGGATTTTCCACTGTCTAGTATATGTGTACAACTTGAGATACTCATTTCATCAAGTAATTAAATCACCAAATCTTTTTTGAACATCATCTCTATTTAATTATTCTGCTAGTTACTGCAACAAAGATTTACAAACCAGGCTTAAAATCCTGTGGATTTTAGATTATCTTGTTATGAAAGAGCATTATTCTTAGAATCAAGAGACCATTTTCTGCTGATAATCTTCAACATGACTTACAATAAGCCACTAAATCATTGGCTTCTTTCTTCTTTTTATTAAATAAATTTGCTTTTATTTCTTAGAAGCCATATTATAAAAGACAAATATTCCCTTAGCTAATTCTGTACCATAACTTTGAGAATCATCAATTCTTAGTTTAAATAACAAACATTTAGTTATTAATAGCAGCAGGTTTATATAATAATGTATATTCAAAATTTTTTATTTATTATCTTAACAGGTCTGAGTTAAAAGTTCTTTTTTTGTATTAGATTCATAACTCAATTCTTCATAACTTCTTTAGAAAGAATCAATACCTACTCTCACAGAGGCCATGCCATATGTACCCAAATGTGCCTTTTAATTTCTCTTCTAACAATAAAGCCTAGGGGATAGCTACATTAATTTTATTTTATATATAATTCACAGATGTGCACACACATACACACATATAGAGTAAAAATAATGTTAAATATATATTCTGCATTTAGTTAGCTTTTAAAAAACTTGAATTACTTTTTTTTAAAACCTGATAAATATTATATCATTAAAAATTATTTTACAGTAAGTAAATGAATTTAAATGAAATAATACACATTTTATAGAGTTCATTTACTTTACATTATTATGCATCTTTTGTAAGGCTGAAATGATAACTCCAATTAAGTTTAATTGTAAAATCCATTTGTGCCATTTTAAAGTTTTTGGATATTATATTAAATAGTTAAGCAAATTAAAGATTGGTAATTTAATTTCCCTATGAAAATAAGCTTGTTAAATTAATCCATAGCTAACATAATTCAACTAAATAAGAAATAGGTTATAAGTTTTAATATAATCAACTTAATTAAAGTTCATGTAATAAAAAGCTCCATCAGCATAATATTGAATTTATTTCTAAAAAATAGTCGTATGTCTCAATTTTTTATTTATCAGTGATATAGCTAAGCATTTTTACATGTCACAAGCATTCAAACCAAAATTTGAGGTTGACCCTAGATAGGAGTCTTAGGATAGCTTTAGTTTATTTTGGGTTGCTAAATTTATAACTTCTCTCTGCTCTCAGAGATATGACAATCTAATCAGTAGATTCTAGAGGCTGGCACATTTGACCGGGATTCCGGATGCTGGCACATTTGACTGGAGTTAAATCTGCTCTTTATTGTCCTCAGAATGAAACTGATTTTATTTATTACTGAAAGGGAGAAGCAATATTGCATCTAACTTGAAGGCTTAAATTATCTATGCCTCTCTTTCTTCATTAGGAAAATACAAGATATTTTTAAATGTCTAGATAATAAATTAAGGCTCACTAGAAATAATTCCGTACAAATTAGCAAGGAAATTTTAAGCAGGATGAGTTTATAAGTATCTCATCCTAAAGGAGACCAAGAATTAGCAGTTCATATCTCTGTATTAATCTTGATCATGAAATCTGTAAAACAAACATAAGTCCCTGATCTTGACAAAGAGAAAAAACATCATCAGAAATGTCCATAATGACATGCAAAATTTTCTTAAATAACTTCCTTCTCAGTTCACTTATCTTTTCACACTGTGGAAAAATTTTTTCAACTACAAATATTTAATATTATCTAAAGAAAAATTCAGTCCTCATACCTGGCTTTGTGGCTCACTGAGAGGAATGATAAAGAAAAAGGACAAGGAGAATTATGTAAATTCAAGGAATATAATTTGCAACATTACTTTACAGTTACGTTCAACCATGTACACATAAGACAGAATGGTTTCGTATACTCCTTATGATAACTAGTTAAAATCTTCCTATCCATCCTCATTATGATCAAAAACTGCATCAACTCCACACGTAAAATAAGATCAAGAATCAGAATATCCAATTGCTTTGTGGATAATAAAAATGAGAATGAATGAAATAAAACTACTCTTTCATATAAAACCTAATCTTTCTTTGGTTTGCACATTATGAGTAAGTCAGAGGATCTTCACGCAGAATCGCACTTTGCAATGCATCAATAAGGACAGACAATTTATTACAGTGGTTAAATGCCCTTGCTCAGCAGCCAGAATGCCTGACTTACATTCCAGCTCCACCCATTGTGTGATTCTGAACAACAACCTGAGTTGTTCTGTGACTTAGTTGTATCATATAGAAATAAGGATAATAATTGTCCTTGTTGTCTAAGGTATTATGTTTCTATGAGTCAGTGCATATAAAACATTTAGAAGAGTGTCTCACACATAAAAAAATTCAAAAAGACTTGTCATTATTAATTTGTATGATTGAATTAATGAAAATTAGAAATTTGACTTTGATTTTAACATAATCCTTATTATCTTGGTTATGAGAAAATATCTATTTTTTCCATGTTAATACATTATAATTTTCACTTGAGAGAAATTTAAATTATTAATTTCAATTGTTTTGTGACATTCACATAATAATTGTAATATTGAGAAAGGTTGAATTTTGTCTCTCAAAAAATAGTGACTGGGTCATGATAGCATAACTGTAAGCTATATCAACACCTTTTGCACCCCATAAAAGACAAGCTAGAAATCATTAATGGGACATTGGAGGAAAGACGTACACTAGAAAGTAGAACTGGATTTCTGATGATAAAAGTCAATTACAGTCTGACTGTGGAGACCCAGTTGTGTCTCTTACATATTAACATGAAGATACCAACCTCTTAAAGAGGCACCATCAAAGCCCTCCATTAATTTGGTAAATCCATAACAAGTATTGGATTCTTAGTGTCTATGGATTTTGCCATCACTGTGTGCTTTTCAATGTAACTTAAATTGCTGTTTTCTAGGGGAAACAGTAAAGAATATTGATCTTTTAAAATTCATTCATTCAACTCAATTTAGAAAGAAATGATAAAATATCACTTCCAGAATGCTTGTCAGATTTACGTCACCTTTGTCTCTGTCAAAACAAAGAGCGCATCATGCTACAATTACATAAATTTCAAGTGGAAACATGCTTTTCACAGTCTGATTATGTGAACACTCCTGTATTTTCTCTAGGAATTCAGAAGATCTCTCATTATGAAATTATATTTTATTATTAATTAATCTGCAGCATATGAGAATTACAATATGCATTTAAGATCATCCCATTTATCCAATAAAATTGTGCTTCTCATACTGAAGTTTTTCTGGTATATCAATAATGGATATACTATTAACAACAAGTGAAACAAATTATTTTTTTTACAGTGGCTAAAACCGAAGGAAAATGTTAAAAACTTCTAAATCTCTAAACCAGAAATTATATGAATTCTATGTTTTTCAACTAAGTTAATTAAAATGCCTTTCTCCCCATATATCATTCAGTGAAGAGTGAGCATTTAAGACAGCTTTAGAATAAAAAGTTGTGTTCAACATCAAAGTGGAAAATAGTGAAATTGTGTCACTATTCTAATGAATAACATCATTAGAATTTAGACACTATGGTATATACCCAATTAATTCTTCATTCCCTGTTAAACATAAGGGCTTGATTTTATTCAGACAGAGACTAGGAAGGTGTCTACCAGACATCTGCAACTTGAATTGGAGATAAGGACAATATTTCTATGCAAACTACAAAGTCATGATTGTACAAGTTATAACAGAATGATGTTTTTTACGGGATCTCTGTAGGCAATAAACATATTCATTTATCACCAAAAACAAACACTATTATTTACTAAACTGTTTTTTTGGCAGCTGACCAGTAGGTATTAATTTTAAGGAATTATTAATAAAATACCATACTGTGTATTTATTGATTGATTTTAAAAATCTTCATTTAATATTTAATCAAAATATGTTTTCATATTTTAAAAATTGTTTAAAATTGTCTCTCAATTAAATATAAAGATTCAATGGAGAGATAAAATGTATATCTAGACTGAAAGAAAATTTTTGAATGATAAAGAACTAGGAACTTTGAAGAAAGCAAAAAAATTATGGAGAAAAAAGAATAGTGAAATGGGAAAGAATTATCATATAGAAATTCTGGTTGTAAATAATCAGTAGGCAGGAATCTAAACAGAGAAGAGTCTTATAAATGTTGTCACACTTATACAAGTTATAGAAATAAATTAAGCTGTTAGCGTGGTTAAATATATTGACTACTTTCATAGCAGAAAATTTAATTTTAATACAACTTTCTGTTTTAGATATTGACTCTATAGTAAGAGCTGCTTACACATTAAACAAAACATTATAAAAGGTAATAAAATTGTAAAAATCAGCAATGAAGTTTGCATCATTGGGAAACAAGATGAAACCTCCCAGTAAGAATCCATACCATTCTTGAATATATGGTCAGAGTTTTAAAAAATATGCTAATAATGTTGTTAATGATTGTTAAGAGCTGTTAGAAAAACACCTATTATGCCAAGAAAAGCTAGTTAGATGGATAACTATATGCAATGGTATTTAAAAGCATGGACTTTTGAGTAATACCAGTCTTCAATGCCTTTGCCATTTCTGATTCTATTACTTCAGGTAAGATAGTTTTTTGAGCATATCTTTTCATCTATAAGATAAGTCAATATTGCATATCTTATATGAATGGGCAGGCTTAATTCAATATACCTGAAGTTGTTAGCATATGTATGTCTGTTAAAAATGATAGGTATTATTATAAAGGAGAACAAGTAATTTAGTGTAAAATATTCATATAATAAGTTAAGACATGGGTTTGGGTCTTGCCTTATATCTTAATAACTATTCTAATTGTCTATCTTTATTATGTAGACACAAGCTTTATGTATAAAAGGCAAATATGCAAACATTGGACTTTGGCTTGAGGACTCTTTGATTAATACTGTTAAGCATTAATTTGGAAGAACATAATGTCATGCACCAAAGAGCTAACAATGTGATATAAATAATGAGAAACTCCTACTGACTCAACCTCTATCAAGAAATCATCTTTTCATAATCATTATACATCATCTTTTCATAATGAACCTGGAAGGCATTATGCTAAGTGAAATAAGCCAGACAAAAAAAGACAAATACTGCATGATCTCACTTATATGTTGTATCAGGGTTCTCCAGAGAGACAGAACCAATAGGATAGATAGATAGATAAGAGGAAATTTATTAGGGGAATTGGCTCACAGGAATATGGAGGCTGAGAAGTCCTATGATAGGCCATCTGCAAGCTGGAGAACCAGAGAGGCCAGTAGCACAGTTCAGTCCACATCTGAAAGCCTTTAAACCAGGGAAGCTGATGGTGTAACTCTCAGTCTGAGGCCAAAGGCCTGAGAGCCCAGTGGACCACTGGTTCTGGTCCTGGGATTCAAAAACTGAAGAATCTGGAGTTCAAACCTGCAAGGGCAGGAGAAAAAGGGTGTCTTGGCTCCAAAAGAGAAAGCAAGAATTCACCCTTCCTCAGCTTTTTGTTCCATGCAGGCCCCCAGGCAACTGGGTGGTGCCCAGCCACATTGATGGTGGATCTACTCCACTCAGTCCATGGACTTACATTCTGCTCTCCTCCAAAACACCCTCACAGACACATTCAAAAAGAGTGCTTTACCAGCTACCTAGGTATCCCTTAATCCAGTCAAGTTGGCATCTAAAATCAATCATCATATATATAGAATCAAAAAAAAAAAAAAAAGAGAGAGAAGGGAAGTTACCAGAGAGTAGGGGTGGAGGGAGAGGGTTGGGGAATGGGAAGATGTTGATCGAATGTAAGTTTCACTTATAAGTTGAATAACTTCTGGAAACCAAATGTACACCATGGTAACTATGTAATTCATTATTAATAATGTATTGCATGCTTAAAATTTGCTAAGAGAGTAGATTTTGTGTATTTTTACTACACACACAAAAGGTAACTAGGTAAAGTAAAGGATATATGAATTAGCTTGATTGTTGCAATAGTTTCGCAATGTATATGTATATCAAAACATAACTTTGTACACCTTAAATATATATAATTCTAATTTGTTAATTATACCTCAATAAATGTGGAAAAAACAAATCATTTTGTCCACTAATAATACTGCAGACAAAACTTACATTGCCATAATAAAGATATATTACTGCTCAATTATATTTCATTATACATTGCTTATTATTTTCTTAAACCACTCCAATTTCATACAATTCTATTTTAATGAATCTGCAAAATACACACAATGTCCCTATATTACGTATGGAACAATAGATAAAGAATTTTCCCTTTAAAAAAAGTCAGTTCTTTAAATATTTGAAGCTGATATCAATATTTTCTGTGTTTTGCAAATAGAATCATAGAAATGTTTATTTACAAGATTTCTTTATTTTAAAGAAAAGCACCTATGGAAATTCAGATTTCTCAAGATGAATTAGAAAGACACTAGCAATATTACAAAAGGTTTAAATATAAAAGTTCTTTAAATACCAAGTTTTTTGTATTTTGTACAGATAGCCAATATGTAACAACATAATACAAAATAGTAAATTAATCTATTTCCAATGACAAGTCTATAGCTTGAAGTAAAATACCACTGTTACACAAAACATATCTAGTTTCCAGCTTATATGTGACTTAAATACCACAGGTGACTACCTTGTGCCATAGTACAGTATCACAGAAAGGGAACTCATTTTATTTTAAAATGATTTAGCAGAAGTGTATAAGAACAAACAAATATACATACTTATACTTGTATCATATTTATGTCAAAATTATCTGACTATCTGTCATGTTTACATGTCCACTTAGGTTGCAAATCTATCATTTCACCTGTCGAAATTTTCCAGCATGCATTTTTTTTGTTGTAATTATTTTATTTTTTGTTTTGTATCTTCAACATCATTACCCGTGTCCACTGCCTTAAAACATCATATCTTTCTTATTCTAATAATATTTGAGATGATTTTTCATACTCCAGCTTTTTCAAGTTCTAATTCACCTAAAATATATTTCAAAACAAATAATTTATGTTTTATCTCTTTCATTGAGTTATTCATCATTTGAGAATCTCAGACTCTAATTTATATCAATTCCAAATTTTGATTCTAACTCTCAAGGCCCTCCATAATTTGTTCTATATTTACCCTTGCAACTATACATCTATCTATTTCTTTAACTATCTTAATATATAATGTGTTTGTGTTATGCAAAAGTGTGTGTATATACTATAAACATGTATACATATACATATAATGTATATATTACGTACATACACATGTAAATGCATATGTATGTATAGTTAATGCAGATAAATTCTCTCACAGTCATTGAATTCATTTTCCACACATATGCATTGATCTTTCTTTGATTTCTCACTTTGATTTTATTCAAGTCTCTATATAATGAAAATTGATTTTATAAATTCCCTAATAGACATTTCTAGTGTTTTGACTTCCTAAAGTTAAGTTAAATTATATTAAATTAAATATTTTTACTTTTAAATAATTAGGTAAACTTTTGGTTACTAGTTGAAAAACATTTACCACTTACTGTAACTCAAATCACACTCATGCATGTCTAAAAATTTATGTGGATATGCATCACTTTACATTTGAATTCTCACTGACATCCATTTCTAACCGTGATGAAATAATTGGGCGAAGACCAACCCTCCTTCCACAAACAACTATAAAACTGGAGAATATACGTGAAGCAACTGGTTTCAGATATTGGAAGAGAAGCAATGCAAAACCGTGTTCTCTAAGGGAAGGGAAACAAAGCAGGTGAACACCAGCATTGCTTGGGTGGTCAGCCTACGAGCTCCTTCTTGATGGAAATGTCAGATAGTGGAGCCCACACAGACCACAGAAGTCTCCTTCAGCTGTGAAGTCAGAGTCTGAAGAACGAGTCTTCAGAAATCTGCAAAGATGTCCCGTAAGTGCTTGGCCAAGTATTAAATTGTACATGACAGATTGAGATCCTTGATGTCCTGATAGACAGTAGATACTAGGGAGCTGTGAAATGAATGATCATTTTGAAGATCACACAGTCCTGGAAGGTACAGGAGTTTGAACCATACAGAATGGATAAACTTTACAGAATAACCTTGGTATTCAATTAAGATTCATAAAGCACATAACTTAAGAGTGTGGCTACATTAGCCCTAAAGTAAAGGCTCCTCTAGACTTACCTTAAGCAAACAAAACACAAGCATCAAGTGGATTAAATTAATATCTAATTTACATATGTAACCTTATTTGATGCTTACAATAATCTCATGAGTAAGCACTTTTATTACCTCTAATATCACAAGTTAGGAAACTGAGTCTCAGAGACATTAAGTGACAAACATTGGGGAAAGGACAGTCTCTTCAATAAATGGTTCTGGGAAAACTGGACAACCATGTGCAAAGGAATGAAACCAGACCCTTATCACCCACCATATATAATAATAAAATCAAAATGTATTAAAGACTTAAATCTAAGACTTGCAACTATTAAACTACTAGAAGAAAACATTGAGGAAATGCTCCAGGACATTGGTCTAAGCAAAAGTTTTTTTTGGTAAGACCTTAAAAGCACACACAACGAAAGCAAAAATAAACAAATGAGATTACATTGAGGTAAAAAGCTTTTGCACAGCAAAGGAAATAATCAACAAAGTGAAGAAACAACCCACGGGATGGGAGAAAATATTTGCCAACTATCCGCCTGACGAGAGAGTAATAACCAGAACATATAAGGAGCTCAAATAACTCAATGGCAAAATGAATAAATAAATAAATAATCAATCCACTAAAAAATGGGCAAAAGATACAAATAGACATTTCTCAAAAGAAGACATACAAGTCTTAGGGTATGTGAAAAAATGCTCAGCATCACTAATCGTCACAGAACTGCAAACCAAAACCACAATGAGATACCGTCTCACCCCAGTTAGAATGGCTTGTATCAAAAAGACAGGAATAACAGATGTCGGCAAGAGTGTAGAGAAAGGGGAGCTCTTGTAGACTGTTGGTGGGAATGTAAATTAGTACAGCGAAATAAATATATCAAAGAGATGTCTGCACCTTCATGTTTATTGCAACACTATTCATAATAACAGAAATATGGAATCAGCCTAAGTGCCCATCACTAGATGAATGGAAAAAAAAATTTTGTATATATACATAATGGAAGATTATTCAGCCATAAAAAGGATGAAATTCTGTCACATGAAGCAACATAGATGGAGCTGGGGGTTGTTATGTTAATTGAAATAAGTCAAGCACAGAACGACACATTTTGCACGTTCTTACTCACATACAGGAGTTGAAAAAGTGTATCTCATGGAAATAGAGAGTAGATTGATGGTTACCAGCGGCTGGGAAGGGTGGGGGTGGGAATGAAGAGTGGTTGATTAATTGGTACAAATATGCATTTAAATAGAAGAAATAAGACCTAGTGTTTGATAGATCAGTACTGTGACTATAGTTAACATTAATTGATTAGACATTTCGAAATAGCTATAAGAGAACATTTTAAATGTTCCTAGGATAAAGAAAAAAAAAATTTAACATTATAGATATCCCAATTACCCTGATTTGATTATATGAATGTATCAAATTATCACATGTACCTCCTAAATATATATATAAAATATGTATCAATACAAAATAAATTTTAAAATATTTTAATAATGTTAGACATTATTTAAGTATAATAGTTTTGAAAATCTCATTCAAATCATATGTGCATCCAATCTAAAGACATAGACATCAATTTTTCAAAGTCATTATTGACAAACAACATGATATTGTAGGGTTTTAAAATTTTTGTTTAGAGTGAATTGAAACTAAATATTAAGAAAGTAATATTCTATACTTCTGAGTAAGATACACATTTTTGGAGGCTACTAGAATATATCCTATTACATTTTATAAATGATCACTTCTGTTGTTACAAACAATGTACTTTCTGAAAGGCAGGAGCTAAGAGGATTAGATATCATGTGCATTATTTTGCCATGTGTTTTGAGCATCACTACTGTTCTGAAATTTGTGAAGATTCAATTCAGTTCCTACTTAGAATATTCATTTGTTTTATGCTTGGTGCATTGATGCCTCAAAAGTATTCTCTCCACATTTCAAAGTGGCCCCTTTACTCAGGCTTGCCAGACATGCAGTGGGATGAGGTTGGGAGCGGGGTCAAGGCAGTGGTTACAGAAAGCCACGTGTGTGAAGCACTCTCCCCTCCTCCAACACCACTGTCTTTCATACACTTAAAAATTCATGGAGGAGAAAATACCTTGAAGAACATGTCTTCTGGTGATAGAAAATGGGTATTGTTTGCCTTTCCTCAACACAAAGGGTGGAGTAGCTAAACTAATAAATGCCAACTTGGCCTGCTTCTTTCCTGGGGAAAAAAGCATAGATCTTAACCTATATAATTACCACAAGCTCTGCTTTATAATTATAAACAATTTTTATATTGTGAAGTATAAAACCAAAAGATCAGAAAGCAAATACGTTTATTCTGTAGTAAGTAATATAAAGTGAATACACCATACAGGCTGTATCCAGAATTAGAAATGGCACATTGCCAGTAAACCCGAGATCCCTGTGTCTTTCCATTTCACGCTCCTTCTGTCTTCCTCACACAGGTACCTGAAATCCTGATTACGGCGCAGTACTTTTCCTTTCTTTACCTTTTTACTACTGTAGTTCCAAACTTTACCCAATAATCTACCTTACTTTTGCTTGTTAAACTTTATGTAGGAAACTCTCCCTATTCTTGTGTATTTTGTTTTTTATGACAAACATTATATGTGGAAGGGACACATGTTGTTGCCTGTAATTATATTTTATTCACTTTTATTGTCATATTTAATATTACAAATAAATCAAAGTTTATGTATTATATTATTGATAAACATTTGGATTATTTCCATAATTCAGGTACCTGGATGATGAATTACAAGGTGGACATGCTTTTGTCTTGTCCCATTTTTCAGTATTTTTAAACTGAAAATGAGAATTTTTTCTGCTATAAAAAGCCATTTAAATAATAGTATTTACCTGGCTAGCCTGACATATGGCATATTTCTGACATATCAGGTACAATATATGTGTACTTGGACTATCAGAAAAAGAGGGAGAAAAGGGCAGAATGATGATGGTACTATGGCCTAAAACTTGCCAAAACTTTTTTTTAAATTACAGATCCCAAAAGCTCAGTGAGCCCCATATAGGATAAATATTAAAAAAAATTATAACTAAGTAAATTATAGTCAAGCTGCAGAAAACCAAATATAAGAGGGAAAAATCTTGAAAATAGCACATTACACAGAGAGAAACAACAATTCATGACTGTGGACTTCTCATCACAAACTATGGTGACCAAAATACAATAGAGTATCATTAAAGAGCTTAAAGAAAAAAACAGAAAATCCATAATACTTTATCCATTAAAATACATATATCATCAATGAAGGCAAGATTATGCCAATTTCAAAAGGTAAATAAAGACAAAAAAATCTCTTACCAATGCACCAGCACGCTAAGGAACGCTGAAGGAGTTCTGCCTGAAAAAAACTAATACCAATGGGAAACAAGAGCTTAAGATATAAATGAAAAGCTTTAAAAACATGTATGTAAATTTTACATCAATAAAGCTGAATTTTAAAACAGTGGATAAGTTAAAGGGGTGCTTGAAGGTAAATCATAGTCTGACATACAGTCTCAAAGGGAAAAAATTGCTTTTGTTCTTAAAGAAAATCAGTGAAAATTGCCAATTTAATTTTCTCAACAGAAATTTGAGGGGATATAAAAACAAAGGGAATTTATGTCACTTATATAACAATGGAATTACAGTTACATTTTAATGATGTTTTAGATAGTATGTTAGTCATCATAAAGATGGGGTGTACATTATAGCTTGAGTGAATAGATTAAATTTCCTCCAAGTTCAATTTCCTGCAACAGACTTATAAACAAGAATGTAATGATTACAGCACAAAGGCAAAAACTGTATCTCACAGACTAGTACAACATACGTTTTTATAAGAAACACAATATCAGAACATCTTGCTTTTTCTGCAAAATTCATTTTCATAATTAAAAGATATACAGTATTTATTGACATACTAAATTTGAATATTCATTAACCATATCCCCCATGATCTTATTCTTTTAATATTTATAACTTACTTATTACTAGTCTTCTCTGGCTTTTTTTTATCTTTATAACATATGGTAATGACTAATTCAGTCTTCAGCCTTCTCATAAGCACTTTGTCAATAAATTGTTTTATTTTCATGGTTTCTCATTAATTCCATTATGATATGTGCCCCCTGCCTTTTCTGTCATATAACAGAGGTGGAATTCAATGTTTTATGTATTTCTAAATTTTCTATATTTAGTGTAGTCAAGTATATTATAACTATATCTAAATATCTGAAAGACTGTTATAAAGGAAGAAAGATTAGAATTTTCTTATTGTAATATAACTTTCCAACTTTTTGAAGCAACCAAAGAGGAAATGGAATGCCTAGGAAGATAGTGAGGTTACCATCATTAGATATTATTTTACATAGCCTTGAAATCACTTGGAAAGATTCTGTGTATGACAGTATTTACCAAATAAAATTTTTTTAAATTATTGGCTTAATGATAAAATCATTTCTTACTCTAAGAATCTGTGATTGCAAGACATTTGATATGTTATTTGATATCTTCTGAAAATTAAGGCATTGATTTCAAAAATATCTGTGATTTACTTGTACTTTAAACTCGTGACTTAAAGCCTAAACAATGAAAATATCTGTGAATTACACCAAGTACTTTCAGTTACATTCTGATTTTATCTTTTACTCTACTGCTTTAATTATTTGTTTCTAGCCTTTAATTTTTATTTTCTTGTTGAATATTCTCCTTCTATGTATCTCCTATTCTTTGTTCTCATTTTAGTGTACTAAAAACCTCCTGGAGTCAACCTTTTTGTCAGTCTCACTCAACTATAAGATCTTCTTTGAGACTAGTGGTTGGCACATAATACATGCAAGTAGGTGCTTATTAAACTTGTCAATTTCATCTTTGGGAATTCCACAATGGTTCTCATTTCAGTTAATTCACCAAAAAATATTATTTAGTGAAGTGGAAAGCAGATCATTGTCCATAGGTGAAATTACTCTCTGGTATTTTTTAATAATGATTTGCTGAAATACAGAGCCATGCCCATTTGTTTGTTCTGTGCTACAGTGGCAGAGCAACACAGAGTATCTCAGTGGCATAGCTGCAACTGAGATAAAATGGTACACAGTCTAAAATATTTACTATCTTTATATTTATGGAAAAAGTTTGCCAACTCTTTCTCAAAATTACCAATGATATTCATGCCTTTAAATCAATGGCCATTTTTTCAGCTGTGCTGTATTTTTTACCTTTCTTGTGAGAATGAAAGGCAGTGAGGAGGCAGTATCACTTGTGATTAAGAATTCTGCTTCCAGAGTCACATCATCAGGGCAATATTCCACACTATGATACTTTTTAGCTGAGTCTCGTTGAATCAGTCCCTTTCCTTCTCTAAAATTCAGTGGTAATGTATAAAATAGACAATAATAATGTTGAAACATACATATTTTGAGTCATTGATGAAATGATACACATGAAACTCAATGACCTGGTATACAGCAAGCACTGAAGACATATTATCTTTATGTTAATAATTAAGGAAATGGAGGTTCACTGAGCTAATTTATCAGAGGATACTTGATTCAGATATTGACTAGATCCTGGGCATTAAGCTTTTTAAGCCACTGCAAAATCTTCTATCCTTACATCATTTCAAGATCTAACTACAATGCTTGGGAGAAATTCCACATTGATAAAGTTAAATTTAAATGTAGACAATGCATCCTCCCATGCTCCAATTCAACAACATATTTTCTCTTCTTTCTTTACCCTCCAAACTTTCTCACTCTTTAATTCTCAGTTGATACCATTATTTGCAGTTCACTTTTTTTAAAAAAACTCAAGAGAAAACCTCATCTTCCCACCTAAATGTTATCAACTCTCAAGTATTTGTACAGATATTGTGTGCGTTTCATAAGGTTGCTATGACCTGACCATGTTCAACCCCTTCGCTTCAACTTTGGATCCATTCTCTATTATCAACACAAGGATATTGATCTAACAACACTTTCTCCACCATATTATTTTTTCCCTTGTTTAAAGTGTTGCTAGAAACATGCTGAGATATATTCCAGTAAAAAGAAAAAAAATCATTCTATAAGCCTATGCACTTCTCCACTATCACTCCTTTTCTCTATAGATGTTTATAGTGAAATTTCTCTAAATTTGTATACACACACCATCTCTAATTCTTTATATCCTATTTTCTCTTAAACCCACTTTGATCAGACATGTATATCCAATCAGAATTGTAGACTTTTTATTGTCAACAATGACTTTCATGTTATCAAATCTAATGAACACTTCTAGTCCTCACTGTATTCTGCCATGCAGCATTTATCATTGAGCATGTCCTTCTTCTTATGTGTTTCACTTAACTTACAGCATACCATACTCTCCTAGTTTCCTTCTACCTCATTATATGTTTCTTTTTATTTATTTTGCTGGATTATTTTCTTCTTCTAAATTAGTAAATAATAGAACTTCCCAGGATTAAGTCTTCAGAACTCTCCTTTATAAAAATTTCTGGCTGTGTAATCTAACCCAGTTTCATGGCTTTAAATACTATCTGTAGACTCTGAGTTTTGTTGAGAGCCTCTACTAGAAAGGACAATAACAAGATAATGCTTGAAGGAAAACAAAATAATCCACATGAATGATAAGAAGAGAAGCCTTGTCACAAACTTATGCCCTGTCTGCCAAATTCATATTAAGCATCTCCATTTTGATATTAATATTAATAAGCAAATCCAACCTGGTTTTTCCCCTAATATTGTTTTGCTTAGTAAATGGCAGCACTTATTCAGTTACTCAGATCCCAAAATGCCAACAAGAGTTACCTTGAATTGTCTCTTTTTTTCGTAGTCTACATCCTCCCTGAAACATTCTTGTCAGCTCTACTTGAAATCTATATCCTTAATATGGTCACATCTCCATAATTTCCATGCTATTATGTTTGGCCAAGCCACTATCACTTTCCACAATAATCTAAGCAATTTATTTTATTTTATTAATGTTAACCAAAATCATATTATTTATGTTCCAAAACTTTCATGGATTCCTATCACCTTACATGCAGTAAATAATATCCTATGGTCCTAAATGACCTGCTTTCTGGTCATTGCTCCAAACTTATTTTCTTTCATTTTGGCTGTTCATTTTGCTCATTGACATTGGTCTTTTGGTTTCTCAAAATACCATACACATTCCTATCTTAGGACATTACCATTTGCTGTCCCATTCACTGGAAAATTTATGCCCTAAAGATCCTAGTCAAGGATCTTGTCCTTCACTTTATCCAGATCTTTGCTAATTTTCAATGTCCCTGAGAGGACTTCCTAACTACCTCCTCTGAAATAAGAGCCATCTACCACTCTTAAATTTCTTATTCTGCTCTAATTTAAGCTTCATAGTACTTAAGACTTTCTAATATGATACTTTATGTTAATTGAGTTATTTTTTCTATTGTCTATCTTCTATTTATATGTAAGGTAATATTCTCACCTTATTCACTGCTATATTGGCAATACTTGGAACAATACAGGATAGCTCTTTGGGAAAATACTGATTAAACAAATAAAAACTTCCTTCCCTGACAGAAACAAATCACAAAAGTTATGAAAAGAATTCTGATCATATTGTAATCAATATTAAATACAACATTGACACATGTCAATTTTCTAAAAACTTCAAATTTAGTAGAAGATAGCTGGGTGTGGTGGTGCGCACCAGTAGTCCCAGCTACTTGGGAGGCTAAGGCAGGAGGATTGCCTGAGACCAGGAGTTGGAGGTTGCAGTGAGCCATGATGATGCCACTGCACTCTAGTCGGGGCAACAAAGTGAGACCTTGTCTCAAGAGAAAAAAAAAAATTTAGGAGAAGAAAAGCTCTAATTCTGCTGAGAAAACCTGATACTGGCTACACAAAAATGCACAAGTATTTTTGGTGTCTGTTATGAAATAGAGCATTATTTATTTTGCAAAATCACTTTTGATGGTTTTGTGAGTCAGAATTTTTTTGTTACAAATAATTAGATTTGCTTTATCTTAGCATTAATAGCCTGACTTCAAAATGACTAAATTGCTCATTTGCATTGACAAAATAAGTTGGTAAGAAGCTGGATGCTTTGTATGACATAAATCCTTTGCCCTAAAACCCTACTGATTTTAATTATCTTTGTACATATTTATGCAAATTGGATATTCTTGTGACATAAATTCCTTTATTAGTTTGACATGTACTTGCTTTAATATTCCTGATTCATCATAGTTATTTTCCCTTGTAATGTTTTATCTACTTATAAGAGACATGAAGCCAAGGTGTGAAATCCCTATAAGCTTTATTCTGCAGAACCTATCATGTGTGCTATTATTGCCAATAAAGGCTTTTTAAAATGATAGTAGAATTATTGAAATCTGAAAAAATAAACTCATTTTAAGATCTTTGAGAATAAATGTAGGACACCACATTTTATATCACTTCTGTATATTTTTTTGAGTTCTGATCCACTGAGATAGAGGAAAATGAGGTCTCTTATAGATATATGATAATCCACATCCTCCAAATTCACTTTTACCACTTAAAATAAATCTATACTTAAGATTGTTCAAAGAGAATTATACAATTGTATATAATTTGTCTATTCCTTAGAAACCTAAAAAATATTCTACAATTTCTAGTTCTACATTTCCAACTCCCTACTAAAATATATTCTTGTATGATTTTCTGTACCTACAAAGTTTAACATGTTTAAATTATTTAATAGATTCACTTTGAATTCCCATGGTCATCTCTGTCTTATCTCCTTTTTGAAATTATTATGTTTCTGTAGTCAATCAAGTTCAAAATTATGAATCATTTTCAAACTCCATCTTGTTTTATCAGCTATTAAGTTAATGTTTTGCTAAGTAATATAAAATATTTGAAATACATCGATTAGCTGTGCTTTGTTTTCTATTCTCATGGTGGCTTTCCTAATCTAAGTTCTTATTTCTTCATTTCTAAACCTAATATAAAAACCTCTAATTGTTTCCTTGCCTCTAGCTTTCCTCCAATCCTCCCTGAACATTACTAAAAAATTAATACTTCTAAAGGATAGGTTTTTATTTTCTAATTAATCAATTAAAAGCATATAATGAGTAAAGGAATAAGATTCAGGCTCTTCAGTCTGACCTTAAACTACATTCATATTTTTAATTTTTTCTTTTGCATTTTATTTGCTATCAACAATGCTATTAAACCCAATAGACTAATTTTTCTAATTTTTAATTTGCAATTTTTATGGATACATAATAATTATAAATATCTGTGAGGTACATGTGATATTTTGATACAGGCATATGATGTATTAAGTGAAAAAAGCCAATATACTCTTATATGCTAATACCTTAATGCTTATTGAAAATTCTTCCATATTCAGTATGTTCTTTCACTAATTATTATAACATAAAATAACTTTAAATTAAACCCTCCCAAAATACATAAATCTCATCCACCCAGGTTTAAGATTCTTAACATTTGGAATTTTTTATGTGTGTTAGTATTCCACAATCATCTACCAGAGCTACTTGCATCCATTTGGAAATCAAAATTTTGTTAGCAGATACAAAATAATTTATCAGTGATATGAAAATTTGCTTTTGAATATTCTCAGGAGAATGAATACATTGAATGTTTAACTAAACAATAGATTTCTCCTATGTAAAATTACATACGCTGTAGATTTGTCAAAATTATTACATAAGCAAATTGTATATGGTAATACAGTAAATAATTGTAAAATATTTCTTGAATTGTGTCCATATTGAAGTATAGAAAAGAAGCTACACTGTTAAAATTAGAATCATTAATAGGCAAATAAAATTAAATTATTAAAACTTATCTAGTACCACATCTCAATTATATGTATACCCTGGTAAATTACTATTTCTACCCATCATGTTTGTGTGTTTTTAGTTTTGGGGAAATGTAGCACAATATAATATGCCATACATATGAAAAATAAGACTATTAAATACTTAGTGTTAAATTTATTTTATCAATTCCTTTGGTTTCCAGCAATATACAGCATTTTTAATAAAAATACTAAATAGGAGTCATTTTTAACATCATTTTAAAAATGAATTTAAGAATCAACTTGAAACTATTTCAAATGTGTATATAAAACACAGAGAAATATTGCTGTTTATACCACATCATTAAATTTAAGTGTAATTTTATGGATATGTTCCAAAAAATGGAAACAGAGTATTTCTTTGCGAAATATTATATGACATACATAGCATCTGGATATTATAATAAGCCTGAGGTTTTCACAACAAAAAAAGTTTATTAAAATAGAAATACAGATAGAATCACTTAGTAATTCTTAGCGGCAGTGAAGACAATTTCATATAATTTGATTGATAATCATTCTTTAACTTCCTGAATACTATAGTAAAAGATTAGATTATCTTCTCTTAGCATGCATGAGAATATCCATTAGGTGATAGCAGCTTGTGTTTCCTTCAGAAGTATGGAAAACTGCCAGTGATTTGAGAAACTGAACATTTTACTTTTGTAAGGACAATGACTGTAAACAAGTCCCACAATGCATGATGCCTAGTAAATATTAAATAAATATTTTTTGAAATATGAAATGATTTCCAAAAGAAGCAAATGACACTCCCAAAATTGATAATGCATGTAAATAGATAGAATAAATAATTGGCATACGTGGGCTTGTTTTAAATGTGGAGATCACCAATGATAGGCCCATTCTTCTGTTTTTGATTTAAGTCCCAAGTCCATTATTTTAGCATGTCTAACCTTATGACAACTCTCCTTTCTAGTTACAGTATTCATTTTATCACCTTTAGTCTGACTAATTGAAGTGAATCTCTTTTCTCTACCATAACCTGTGGTAGTCATTATTGCCTTTTACTTAATATTTTTCTGTTTTTTCTTGCTTCAAGCAAGGCACATGGCAAAATTACAATTGTCTTTGGGTGAGTGAGTTCTAGTCAGTGATGTATGTTATTCTTTTTTGAGACAGAAACTGTCAATGTTTGAGATGATGGCTGTTCTGTGAGCCTGGGTTCCTAAATGAGTGCCTCTGCTGATTGGAGATGGCAGATAATGTAAGAAAAAGATAAACCCTTGTTGTATTAAGCCACCTGATGTCTGGCCTGTCCTTTATTGCAGCATAAACTAGATAATCCAGACATATGAACCCCTAAACAAATAATTGGTAAGAATATTTTGAAAAGTAATTAGAATCCAGTTTTTTCATTTATTCATTCATTCATAAATTTATTTTCTCAATTACTGTCTATTAAATATATATTATGTTCCAGGTGTCATTTTTGGCATTGTACAAACAATGATGGTTGGGATTATTGACTTTTTATTTCATCATTCTATTTCTAATACCTAAAAGACAGGCTGCCACATTTTACATATTCAATAAAAATATTTTGCATGAATGAAATATAAACATGGTAATAGATGCCAAATGAAACAGACATTGATGAAAATGACCATAAGAATAAAAATTAAATTATAGTTATAATTATTCTTTGATAGTTATCCTAAATGAGGATGATTGTTTTGGCAAGCACTGTTTAAGCATTTTCTGAGTATAACGATTTTTCTTTATCTTTACTCTACTAACAACAACTATTCCAAGCATTAATTATAAGCCAAATTTGTCAATTAAGGAGACAATAATTTGAAAGTTAAAATTAAAAAGTATATTAATTATGCAATGTTCTGGTGTTAGTATCCAGCAGACTTGTCCTTTCCAAAGTTGCACTATTTCTGTTTTACTAAGGTACCATTTCATTAAAAAGAAAATTCAGAGTTAGCAAGATATAACTGCACTAACTATTCCAGAATGATTGTAGTCATTTCTAAAGAAGGTTTTTAAACATATACCAGAAAATGATTCATTGTCATTAATAACTATGTGTAAACTTTCTAAATTACAAAAAAAAGACTTGACTTTTGATAACTTCTGAGTACCTATCCACATTTCAGAGGACTTCATACTAGGATGATCTTTTAAGAACTCCAAATGAAAGAAAAGCATAACATTCTACCACAACTATAGATATACTTCAATTCATTTGTAGAATAACGAAACTACAATATTTATACAAATTATAGGGGACAAGAAAAAGATGCCTCTGGGGGGGCGTGGTGAGCAACCTACATAAATGATGGGAAAGAAAGCCTTGTCATGAACTCATGACCTGTCTGTCAGCTACATATTCTACCAAACAATTCAAGAAGGCCTCAGAATCAAGGGTCATAACTCAAATAGTATATATTCACAAGGGCTTTCTAGTACACAGGACAACTGGACTAAGAACAAAGGGTCCCTCAAACTTCACCATGGTCACTCAGATGTTCCTTCCAGGGGAGTTTGCTCAACTTAGTTTTTGCTGCCAATCTGGTTTCAGCTCTCAAGAGGAATTTAAAGCCCGTAGAGAAAAATAAGAAAGAAAAACAAGGATCCTTGAGTTTGTTGTCTGAAGTAGAGTCATAGGAGAAGGCAGAAAGAGTCACAGTTGGGAGGATGAGCATTGTAACAAAAGGATAAATATGATTAACAAAATGGAGAGTAGACAGTTCCAGCTTCCAGAATGGATTGAGTAAGAGAGTCTGAAAATTTGTTGTTCTTTGGAGAAAAGCAATAAAAACACTAGCAAAAATGGTCAAAATCAAGTTTTTCAGAAATTTGTTAATTAACAAATAAACATTCTAAGTAGCAATTTATGCAAGAAAAACACCTAAATTTTAGTGTGAGCTTCAAGATTTATAGCATTTAAACTTACCATATTCATATTACGTTATTCATAGCTCTGCAGTAGCACTGAAAACCAACAACCTTGAAATAACACTAGCAGTGAAAACCATCAATCTAGCAACTCCTGGAGGAAACAGGATGGATTTGATTTGGAGCTTCTCAAAAGTTCCATCCTCAAATTGTCACTATTTGACTTGTCTGCCAGTTGCCTGGAAATCCCACTGAACGGGCTTTTCTTGGCTTGAACTGACTCAGGGTTCACCCAGTGTGAATGTTATTATCCCTAGGGCATTTGTCAAAAGCAATCAGCAGCATTTGTTTAAATTGCAGCTGCCTGAGACAGTGATAATAGTTGAGACAAACAAGAAGACCAAAACCAAAAAAGAAAAATCTCAGAAATGTGAAGTCCACAAGGGGCATTGAAAATCTTTGACAAGTTCCTAGGAATCTAGAAAAACATACCCATTGCAAAATTGTATGCACACCCAAGAAAGAAGTGAGAAGGTCTGAATTTTTCACCTCTAGCTGACATTGAGGCTCTGTACAAACAGGGAGTGAGGGCTGAGGCAATGTTTTAAATTGCTCGCCAAAACATTGAAAGTAGTGCCAACACATACAAAAACCCTTGATCAAGACAAGAAGAGTTATCAGTGCAGGACATTTAAGGAAATCTCTTTCTAATCATTAGCTGATACTAAGCTATCTGAAAAGAGATGTCAGTGGCAAAACATGACAAAGAATATAGATATGTCAGGATTATTCAGGAAAGTTATGAAACAAAGAAACAGCAGCAACAACCACTAACACTTGGGAGGAGAGGATCTGATTTACATAGTTACAGTTTTTTATTATTTAAAATTTCCAGTTTTCAACAAAAAGTTATGAAACATAATGAAGTAGGAAAATATTGACAGTGCAAAGGGACCAAAAAGCAGTTAATAGAAACTGCCCCTTGGTTAAAAAAGACTTTTAACCAGGAATCCTATATCCAGCCACACTATCCTTCCAAAATAAAGGAGGAATTAAGACATTTCCAGATAAACAAAAGAGAAAATTCCTTGCCAGCAGGTATGCCCTACAAGAAATGCCATAAGGAGTCCTTAGGCTAAAATAGAAGGACACTAGACATTAATTCAAATCCACAGAGAGAATAAAAAAGCACTGGTGAAGGTAACTAAATTGGTTAATATAAAAGACATAATAAATGTACATTTTTAAATATATCCTTTTTCTTCTCCTACATACTTTTAACAACTACAAACAGTAATAATTAGAAAACTGCATTGATGAGTCATAATGAATAAAGATATGATTTGCATGATAATTATAGCATAAAGGAAAGAGGACAGAATGAAGCTATAAGGATAAATTTTCCACATACTATTGAACTTAGATTGGTATTAATCCAAATTACATTGTTATAAGATGTTAATTATAATCCCCAGCATAACCACTAAGAAATAACAAAATAGAAAATATATGGGAAAAGAAATGATAAAAGAATCCAAATGTTACATCAGAAAATATCACAAAATAATGAAGGAATAGAGGAACAAAAAAGACAATAGACATATAGAAAAAAATAGTATAAGAGCAGATAGAAATCATACCCTGTCAGTGAACATTAAATGTATATATTTCTCTTTGTGTCTACTAATAATTTTTGTCTTAAAGGCTATTATGTCTGATTTGATTGTAGCTACTACAGCTCTTTTTTAATTACTATTTGATGGTATATAATTTTCATCCTTTTACTTTTAATCTATTTTTGTTTTTGAGTTTAAAGTGTATATTTATTAGACAGCATATATATGGATCATTTATTCATCCATTCTAACAATTTTTGCTTTTGCATATGAACACTTAATTTAATTACATAACAATAACATTGTATAAAGTTGAAGATTCAAGTGAGACTATAGAGCACAAGCAGTAGTAGAAAATAAGTTTACCAAAATAAGGATATCAGGACATTAAACCCAGTCTGAGCAGAAATAAAAATCCCAATTTTTGAAACAGGATTTGGCATGAAGTAATTTGACTAGGTCCCTGAATGAACCATTCAAGCTGACATGAAGTTATAATTGAGAAACTGTAAGAGTGTTGGCCACTACAAATGTTTCTCTACCTATCAAGCACATAATCCAAACCTATGCCCATATCCAAGCTAGGTATTAGACCATTTTGTGCTCCTATAACAAACATATTGGGTAACTCATAAGGAAGAGAAATGTATTCCTCACATTCTGGAGGCTGGGAAGTACAGGATCAAAAGACAGACAGGTTTGTGTCTGACAAGGGTTTGATCTCTGCTGCCAAGTCCGCAGCAACTTGAACGCTGCTGCGTGCTCTGGAGGGGAGGAGCTTTGTGTCATTGTGTCCTCATGTGGCAGAAGGCAGAACAGCAAAAAAAAGGAACCAAATTTTCTTTATTAAACTCTTTTATAATGGCATTAATCTATTCATGAGGGCAGAACCCTCATGACCTAAACAGCTCCCAAGACGTCACACCCCAACACTGTTACGTCAGTGATTAAGCTTCCGCATGAAATTTGGAGCGGACACAGCATGCAAACCACAGCAGTATTCAACGTATGTTTGTCAGTGAGAAGTCTAGCTCTTTTTTTGGCATATCCCCAAGAGTGAACATGAGGTTTTGGATCTTGCTGTTGGCTTCAGATACTTCTATCATTGGAAGAAAACTCATTTATAATGGTGAAGTCAGAGAACTTTATGCTCAGGAGAGGCACTATTAATGGACTTGCCTGTGCTGGATCTTATGCCAAGGGTTGTATATTATCCCAAAAAGCACAAGCCAGGAAGAAGCAAATGAGGGCTTGCTAATCACAGAGAAAGAAACAATCCAGTGAAGCGTATAAGGCACCTCTCAGAATTCAATTAAGAGTTATATTCTGATCTACTTTGGATTAACAGCATCTGTACTGGGGACAGAAATTGGTTTTGGAGGGTGAAGGCAAATTGTTAGAGAGAAACAGAACCCATCTGAGGATGATATGCTGATGACATCTTCAACAGTGAGTTAAAGTTTTTGATAGATTTGATTGAGTCAGCAGCATGGGGCTGTTTGGTACTGCCTGTCCATATATGGAACAGGGAGAGAAAGAGGTTTTGAATCCCTTGATTCCAAGCCTGCTTGGTGGGTCAGTGTCATGTCCAAACGTATCACCCAGAGTGAACCAGAATGTCTGTCTTTTCCTCTGAGCACAAAGCTCTGCTGGTACACAAGACTCACCAATCATCACCAAAATTGACCTGAGAGGCCCTGGTGGGTGCAGAGGACCCGACTATATCAATATCCGATATTTGTAGAGGAGGTGCATAGAAGATACACATAACTTCACAAGGCCCAGTGAGGATGGTCATAAAAGGCTATCTCTGAGGTGAAAGGGTACCCAAATTTGTGTCTATCTAGTCATGATTGACATGAACAATAAAAATTGCCCTTTTACCTACCTTATTTCTTCCAAAAAAGAAAAAGAGTAATTTTTTCTAGAGATGTGGGGTCACATCAATTCCCTGGTTTCTAAATACCACCAAGAGCAGAAGCATGGTGATGGGACATAGGGGCATTTTATCTGTGCACAGCTGAAGGCTATGTGGACCTGAAGATATCATTGCTGTAGTGGCTTGTGCAGTTCTTCCTTGAGCAAACATTTCAACACTCAACTGTTCTCACTGACAATATTAGTAGAGTCTACAAAAATGTTCTCATCAAATGAGAGACCAGTCACATGGGTCTGAGGGAGAAGAGTGCTCAAAGGGTGGTTTTACTACTCCCTGGCTTATTTCCAGAGCTTCTTGCTACAGGAGCCCCTACTCAACCTGTCTGGTGATTGATGAAGAGACTTTAGTAAAACTGGAAGGTGGGGAATGTTCAGACTATTTGTCTGAAATTAGATTATTTTAGAGAAAGTGAGAGTTACCACGTCCAAATTTTTTTCCTGTACATACATATTTTTGACAGTGTTTAATTTATAAATTAGGCACAATTAGATTCAAAACAATACTAATAATAAAACAGAACAATTATAGCAATACATTGTAATAAAATTTATATGAATGTGTTCTCTCTCTCTCTTTCTCTAAAAATATTGCAATATTTTTGGACCACAGTTGACTACAGGTACCTAAAACTGCGGGTAATTGAAACCACAGATAAGAGGGCTACTGTACTTCCACATGCAAATCTTTTACCTGTTTGCTAGAAAGTGAATATGGTGATTAATTACTCTCATACAAGAAAAAATAATTCTGTTTATATTATTTTCTAGGAGCTATAAGACATAGCACTAACACTCACAACAGGACTCTTGAGCTTTAAATAGCTTACACTTGCAGGGAGTTATACACAGAACCATTTGATTCCTGAGCACTGAAGTCTCAAAATAATTTCATTTGGAAAACTGTTCAGTGGAGTAAAGTGGGCCAAGAGGTATATGCATTTACTTTGAAATGACAGAACTCTATACACTGATTACCAAACTTTTGTTTATTTATGATTGTTACAAACAGTGGTAAGTAGGAATCTTAAGAATAAAGATAAACTTATTTCGTTTTGTGGTAATGATAATTCTCTCTCCCGTGAGAATTCACCAATTCCCTAAGATATTGAAATTTTAATCACTTTAAAAAATGTGTAGGGTATTTAAAACTTATTTGGCTATATGTAGGAGATGAAGAGCAGGTTGAACTGTGACAAAATGTACCAGAAGTGACCAAATGGTCACAATGGTGGTTAGGTAGGGACTAGAGTCTAATTAGAATAGGGAGAAGACAAGGCTTAGTAGAGAAGACTAGTTTTCTAGCCAATGTTACCTCTGTTTATAGGCTCATTAGAATATTAACTTGATTATTTATACCTCCCCCACTCCCAATGCAATGGAAAGGTCCCACCTCATAAAGAGAATCATATGAAAAAAAGTTGTTTTTTTTTTTTTTACAAAAGAACTGGGACTATTTTTCTAACAAAACTTTCAGTTGGAAATGAATGCTTCAGTGAAACAATACTTTCTGTATTATTAATGCAAAGGACTATATTTGTTAAGAGTAAACATCAATTTGCAGTAAATGCTTAAAATGCTAAGCCCCACATTCTTAAATTAATCACTCTTCTTTTACCTGAGGAAAGAAACTTAAAGCTCTTCAAATTGACTTTTTCCCTCTGAGGACCATGTAAGTTACTAAAACTTACTTTCTTGTGGAAATTTAAATTAGTTTCTGAATGCTTATTTCCTTCAGTGAATATGTTTGCAAAATCACTATAACTTCGGTTTTTTTAGGTAAAGACTTTCACTTTCTTTTATTGACTAAAACATTGCACATACTCTTCAAATATGCTGCAGAAAAAAATGTAACTCCACTATTTTTAATTATGTGTAACATAGTTAGTTTATTTCTCTTTCTTTCCAGAAAGAGAAATTTTCCACATATTTGTAATCATCATGAGATTAAAGTACATTAATTCAATAGCTAAGTGTAGTTATTTTCTAGATCAGTTTGGTAAGTGAGCTTTAATGCCAAAATGTGACTTAGGAATAAACCACTCCTGTTCAGCTCCTACATGGAAAGGTGAACCAAGCAACAGACAAAGCACACGAAGTGAACAATTATCAAAGTATGTTTACTAATGAGTCAAGAACAACTTCTCCCCTGTTATCAACTTTCTGATAGCTTAAACCCTTTACTCATAAGATAAGATCCCAATATTTATGGATTAAGAGCAAATGAGCTTGCTTGTTTATTGAAATTAGACTATTCTTTTTGCATTTGTTCAGCGAGGAAAATCTACTGATTCTATTCCTTGAACAAAACAAGGTTTTAAATTCCAGATATTGCTTTATAGTGTGGTATGATTTGACCCTATGCTCAAGCATCTTCTCTTCTCCCTGCAAGTCACACCAAGGTACAAATTGTTCTTCACTGGAATCGTGCACCTTTGTGTATGAATTCTGTCAGTGTGAAACACCTATACTCAATACACACTTCTAGATATGGAATATTTCTATACATTCTTCTAGAGTTGAGATTTCGGCATTCCTTTCTCTCATTCTACTTATGAATACATCCTTAATTATGTTTCAATATTAATATGTTAGGAACTTTTATTTTACTTATGAAATTTCAACTGCCTATGACAATGCCAAAAAAGAAGAGATTAAAAGACATATATATTTGCCCAACTAGCTAAAAAAAAAGATATATATATAATATATATAAAAAATATATTTCTTGAGCCAAAGAATTGGAGGTCATGGTGGTAACTACATTGATACATTGATTAGTAATGTCTGAATTTCAAAAACTTTTTAGTGTATAGTTATTTCCCATGAAACATAATATACCTAGTATTGGTGTGGAGGCTCACACCTGTAATCCTAGCACTCTGGGAGGGCGAGGCAAAAGAATCACTTGAGCTCAGGAGTTTGAGACCAGCCTGAGCATGAGCAAGACCCCGTCTCTATTAAAAATAAAACAAGTTAGCTGGGCGTGGTCGTGCACGCTTGAGTCCCAGCTACTCCACTCCGGAGGCTAAGGCAGGAGCATAGCTTGAGCCCAGGAGTTCGAGGTTGTTGTGAGGTAGGCCGACTCCACAGCACTCTAGCCCGGGTGACAAAGGGACACTCTGTCTCAAAAAAAAAATACACATAATATAAACTCATTTTAATCAATACGCTTGTTATTTCACTCCCTTTATTCAACATTTGAGTTAAAATTCCTGGAGTGAACATAAGAAAGCTAAAGGCTGAAATATTTTTTCACAATTGTGATCAGTATGAAATATTTGTTATGACACTAGAATTTTCCCTAAAAAACATAGGTAATAAAAACTGGTTTATAGTTTATGCACCAAAAATTAAGTCCACACTTTTCATTTTGATTGCAAATAATGTTTTTGACATATTTCAACTTCTTATCTTTACTAAGAAGTTTAAAATAGAGTGAATGAAATAGAACTCAACTTCCAAGTGTTGAACTAGAATGTCTTTAGTATTATTTTTAGAAATGATATAACATGATCACCTTATGCTAAAAATATTATGATCCTAATTAAAGAAGTTTAGGCAATAATGCAAATATATTTTGGATCTCTCTTTCCTGAAATTTTCATGCAGCTAACTTATATCTTGAGTATTGATACAGTACTATTCTCAAAATACATTATTCTGTGAATGCTAGTTGCCTACCCCTATCCATTGTTTCCTGCTTTTTTAAGATAAGCCTAATTTTGTTTGGGAGACATTAAACCAGAAAAAGTACTTGATTCAACAGTCTCCCTTGTAATTAGTGATGGCTATAGGACATATTTCAAGACTATGCTATATAACAGTCATTTCTGATATGGGGGCAGGGATTCCAGGAAATTCTTAGGTTATATAAGTAAATTAAAGTTGGTAACACCTCCAGATGCAGCAGAAAATACAAATTCTCTCTAGAAATAAAACACAAGAAGTTTCATAGGCTTGAGTTTAGTTAAGTATGGGCTAAACACAAAGGAAAACAAACAAAAAACAAAAACAAACTAAAGCAAACAAAATATAAACACAAAACTCAAAACAATATTCAATACAAAAATTTTAAAATTATGCCTCTAAAGACACCAAATATTGGAATTATAAAATAGAGTGTAAATTTCCAAATGTGGATTACCTGGATAAATAAAATGGAATTATAAAAGTTAATCAAGGGACAAGATGCTCTTAAACATATCCAGGCATATTTTTAAAATTATTTTTTAGAAATGAAAAATATAAGCATTATTATTAAAGACTATATAGCAAAATGGACATAGCTGAAGAGAAAGTTTATAAACTTGAAAATAGACTGGAATATACTATCCATAATACAACATAGAAACACAAGAAGATAGAAAATATAGACAAACAAAAAAAGATCTAAAATTAAATGCCAGAGGGTAAGGAAGCAATATTTTTGTCAGTCAAAAGTCTCACGAGGCTTTCTGCAAAGTGCCTGCATTTCCAAAATTTGGAGAAGGTAATGGACTAGTTTCTCATATATGAGATATGGATTCACAAGAGAGGGTTGAACTGGATCCTTTATGGGAAGAAATTAAAAGAAGACTGCCTGGATGGACAAGGTAACCCCATGAGAAATGAATCACTGGAAACCATGGGTCAAAGAGGAAGTTGTAAATAAATTTATCACCATGTGAAGTGAACTTAAAATTAGAAATTCCCAATGGAGTAAGACAGTTTCTAAAGGACCCCAAGGGAGAAAAAGCCAAAAATCATGCAATCACAGCATCCAGAAAGGTACTATCAATAAATTAAGGTCAAAAATGTCCTGGCATTCTTCTTACTTTTCCTTTCTTTTAAAGCTCCAACTCTCAAGGGGCCCAAAAGAGCCCCTAGTAAGTGGAGGAAAATGTGAACCATACTCACCTTTCCCATGGCAGGTTTTTCAGGCTTGTGGTAAACCTAAACTGGGGAAGGAAATAAGTTATAAAACAGATCAAAGTAGTTATGTCATTGTTACGTTCGGACTACACTTATAATTAATTAAGAGGCATGAGAATAATGTTTCAACGAGGATCAGGGGCTGATAGGAACTAGAGAAAGAGAACCAATTGCTTTCTTCCTGTATCCTATCTAGTCATTCTAGTTTTATAAACTGGTTATATCACACATCACCCACACCATGTCTAACTCCCATGGGGAATTGATGGGAACACACACAGAGTGGTTAGGGCAAAGTGAGCAATCTGAACTTTTATCAAAACTTTTCTTTACCCTACTGAAAATTAATAGCTTTTACAATCAGTTATTCGCTGTGTGACTACAGATATTTTCTCCTTTAATTTGCACATTCTGACGAAACACAAAAACCAATGGGCATTTTTTTAAGCACTTTCAACTATTTGCTCTAAATTTTATCCCAACCAGATCAAAATAACTGTTATTTAAAATGAATTAAATACCATTTATTTCTCAAAACCACTTTTAATAATTTTCTGAACCATTTCAACAATTTATAATATTATTATTTGAAGGAAAATTTGGTTACCTTTTTTTTCTACTTATAAAACTGACGTGTATATGGTAGAAAAATTGGAAAGCACAGAAAAGCAAATAGTTGTAATTTCCCAGTGGTTGTAATATCACCAACCAGAAATAAGCAATGTTAAAAATCTTGGAATAAATTTTCCTCCAGTTTGAAATGCACTTTTTATAAAATGGTATGACAATATTTTATAGTTATCTCTTTTATCTTACCAATATATTGATATTTTTCCATTATTATATATAATACTTCAACATGATTTTACATTAGTTTTATAGCATTTCTTCATTTGAGTATACCACAATTATTTAACCAAATCTTATTTTTTACCATTTAGGCTTTTTTCATTTTTTCACAAATATAAATTCAAATACGATAAACGTTTTCATTATGCATTTCTGAACATTCTGCCTTAAGAATTAAAATCATTAAAGCTCAGAAAAGGCTTCTACTCAGGCTCTAAGTCTGAAGTGTGTGGTTCTGTCCAAATCCCTAAATTAACTCATGCTACACAACTATCCCAGTGACGTGCAAGTCAAAACAACTGTACCCAATATTTGAGAATATAGAAGCTTTTCTGAAATGAATTAACTTAAAATTTTAAAGACTTATATTTAGTATGCACAGTAATTTTTAAGTATATCTAGTTCAGTTTTGCTCAAACACAAGACAGTAAGATTGAAAACAGCAGATTTTAAAAGCTGAGGAGTCCTAAGCAATGAACTTAAATAGTTTATATGCCTGTTGTCTTCATTTTACATGACATAAAAATAGATCTTTGTAATCCTCTTTAAAAATGGTTACTTTTAATACTCATTAGTGAGTTCTTCCTAGAACTCTTTTCCCCTCATTTAAAAATTATTCAAACACAATTTTCTCTAAAAGAAACAACTTTATAAGATCCTGTTCCACATTTCTACCCTTACCTATTTTTTCTTCACTCAAGTTTAATTTCGGCAACTCATAAAAGTGCCAATGTGAATGTTTTCCATTGATTTAGAATCCTGAAACATAATTTTCAGTCTACCTGCCTTATCAATTGGAATTTAAATGAAACTATGCATATTTTATAAATGTATTTCCACATATTCTGTTCCCATATAATAGTAAGTACATCAATATTCCTAAGGATATTTTTAATCACTTGGCCATTAACACATTTTAACAAAGTAATTATCATAGATTTGTGCCATCAGTAAAATTAGTTCTTTTTAGTTCAGCCTCCCACAAAGTTTGTAGCAAAGAATATTTTGGAACAGCAGTTCTCAAATTGTTAGTGTGCATAAGAATAAACTTGTTAAAACCCAGATTGTGGGCCCCAGCCCCATAGTTTGAGATTCAATGAATCTGAGTACAGCCTGAGAATGTGCATTTCTAAAAATTTTGTAGTTGATGCTGATTCTCCTTTTCTAGGGACTGCACTTAACAGTTCTCAGGTATGTGGACTAAACTCTCATGTTGTGTAGACTTCAAAGAGAAACCAATAATATTACCATCTATAAATTCCTTTGCAATTGTAAGTAAATTTCAAGCTCAAACACTATTCATTTTTATGAGGAAAATACCTATCATTTAAGCAACGAGAAAAAAAGAATTTCTCCATAGAGAAAGCTCTTCATTGAATTTTCAAACTTGAAAAAATCTTAAAATAAAGAGTTTATTAAAGAGTGTATGTTATTGTATTATAAAAAACATTTTTCTATATGGGTTACAATGATATTAACAAAATATAAATTTTTAAGTCATTTATGAGTTCAGATTTTGACTATACAACTTACTAGCTGTTTGATGAACAAGTCATTTCAAGTTTCAGAGCTTCATATTTCTTGTCTATAATAGGAATAATAGTGCAATAGTAAGAATAATTCATAATAATATGATTTATAACATATTATAATGCTATAAAATATATGTTATAAAACAAAATAGAAATATAATCAAGATAATATTATAATAATGTATATTATTTATATAATATGTGTAATAAGAATAATATCTACTTAATGGGTTGTCATAAGAATAAATAAATTTACATATGTAAAACTCTGAAAATGGTGGCCACATATTACAAGGCTGGGAGAGAGAATGATCTTGACAGAGGAAAGAGTTATAAGGATGAAAGTAAGTGAAAGCATTTTTTATTGGAGTAGATAATGCAAGTGACCAAGAGGAAAAAAATTTTTTAAATTCTCTATAAATGAAAAAGGCAGTAAAAGATGACAACAGGTACAGGTAGCGATATTTGAAAACTATAATGAGTAACATAAGTCAGACACAAAAGAGTGTGCTTCATGATTTCATTATATAAAGCTCATAATTAGGCAAAATGAATCTACGATACTAAAAATACATATAGTGGTTACCTTTGAGGAGGTGGAGCGAGTGGTGGGTGTTTCAGAGTTGCATCTTCTGAGCTGGTGTCTTTATTCTATTTCCCAACCTGGCTGAAGGTTATGATGAAGTGTGTTCATTTTGTGATAATTCATTGAGCTAAATAGTTATGATCCATGTACTTTTCTGTATAAAGATATTTTAAAACATATATTTTTAATTTTATAAATCCCTCATGTAATAATTAATTTTAGATTTCTCTATCAAGTGGCTTAATTGGCATCTCCACTTCTGTGCTCCAAACTCAAATCTTCAGAAATTGCTTTTGTTAAATGACATACATATATCAATAATCATAATTATATATCTATATTTTATTAAAAAGAGTGCTTAATAAATTATATTAAAGTGTGTTAATAAACCTTTAAAAAAAAGAAAAAAGAAATTGCTTTTGTTATCCTGTTCTTTTTGTTTTATCACTCACCACCAAAAATCTGGTCTTTCCTGTATTTACTGATTCTATTGGTGACACCATCATCAGCCCATTTGTCCTTATCTGAAAACTTAGGCATCCTCTATTCCATTCTCTCTCTCTCATCCCCATAGTTAATCAGGCACTAAAATCTCTTGACACTGAACTATCTCCCAGATCATTTAAACTTATTTTCTGCTTCAGTCTCCAAACTAATCATTTTGCTTCCTGCCTCTCATTAGTAGACAAAATCAGCAGCAAGAAACTACTTAGATTTCCATTAACATGCCTTTACATATACTATTTCTCTTTCTAAAATGCCCTTTTTTGCTTTTCACCTGTTGAATTTTATTTATCTTCCAGTTCTAGTTCAAGCATCATTTCCTCTGCATTCCACTTACAATGAAAACTAATCACTTATTTTTCCCTGTTATCTTTGAGGCTTCCACATACTTTTCAAAACTGCAGCAATAGAGATGGGCACATATTCACTTCTTCCATGATCTATTTTTTCTTGGCATCTCCTTTCTCTTACCGTGAACATATTGAAATTTGGAAGTCATAATGCATTTTCTTCACCATTTCCACATTAAAAATGCATATCCTTGTCGGCTAGAACTGACTCCAACATACTACATTCCTTTTCTTTATCAATTGTGTATGTTCAGGGTTAAAAGCGGCATCACAATCTTTGTGCAACACACTTTTATATTTATTAATATACTTTCTCTTTTATGTTCTGTTTGTTGATATCTAGGTCAACACCAGGTTTGATGGTAACCAATAATATGATATTTTGTGCAAAAGAATCCTAGATATTAACATATTGTAGGATAGTGTCTCTGAACTCAGACATAAGTACTCTTTTGTCTCTGTGTACCATTATTTCTCATAAGTTAAAGAAGAAGTATGTGGTATATTTTCTTTCTTGTAATTTTAGTTTCAATATATTATTCAGTCAGAAATAAGAAGTCAAAACTTCAGTAAATCCATACAAATATCTGATATTTTGAACTTAATTTTTTAAAAGTGCTTCAAATCTTGTACCTTTTCTTCTTCCTTTTAAAATAATGTCTTGCATTTGTATGTGGGTTTACAGTTGTCAAATATTTCCACCTATATTGTGATTTTTCCCTTTCTCTAAAATTTAATCACATTGAAACACTTGCCAAAGGTGAACATAAACAGGTAGAAAAGCCTTTATTAAATTTAGTGACAAGTTCCCTCTTCTTTGGGAAACTTGTAAAATTTGCTATAAGTCCTGGGGACTTGTTATTAATATTGTTTCCCAAAATGTGAATGTCATAACATAGGAGGAGGGAGCCATACCATTTCAACAGACTCTCCATATTTGTTTTCTGCCATGCCCAATTTCACTGATTGAATTAATAAAAACACATTTAACAGTATTTGCCAATTTCTGGGCTGCTTTTGACAGGCCTATCTTTCGAAGTCCTGTTGAATCTGGTTTGTTTTTCTGTAGGAGTAAATTTTTGAAAAAATATTCACTCATTTGTTGCATAGCTATGTTTAGGAACCTAAAATTGATTATCTCTGACCTTAATTTTTCTCTAGTAATATCAAGCTAACCTCTGTTTATAATAACTCCATTAAAAAATTTGACTTGAAGTTTTGTGATTTCCCACTTGCTTGCTCTTTCCTTTATTAGTTATGTTGGTGGATCAACTGAAAACATATTTTTTACATCATACAATTATTTTTATGATTTTTTTTACTGATAATTTCACTGTTAGTAAGCATTTTCTCATTTGATTTTCTCTTCCTTTTCCCATGGTTTCTCCTATATTACTAGTTCTAATGGAAACTTTCCTTTTTTTTTTCCATTCAACTGTGACATCGTCGGCTTTGATACCCTATCATCCCTCAAGACCATTTTCCTTTTCACTTCCTTCCCCACCTGTCTCGATCACTCTTGGCAAGGCTCAAGCGGGACTAGTCGCTTTGAGATAAACTAGGTCAATGCAACTGAAAACTAGTTTTTCTCCCACCTTCTCTATCACTCATCAGTAAAAAATTAAAGCTTGCAAGAAAAGAGAGATTAGTCATTTTTCAATATTTTAATTATTTATTGTTTCCTAACAATATTATCACAACTTTAGGGGCTTAAAATCATTCACATTTATTCTTTCACAATTTCTGTGGGTCAAGATTCCAGGTCAGGCTTAGTTTGGTCCTTTGTTTCAGAATCTCACAAAGCCGCAATCGAAGTGTCAGCCAGAGCTGGAGTCTTACCTGAGGCTTGACTTTGCAGAAAAGCTGCTCTTGCTGGGGAAAGATCTTTCTTTCTTTCCAGCTATGGGTCAGAGAATGTCCTCAGTTTGTTACCATGTGAACCTCTCCATATGGATGCTGACAACAGCCCAGCTTGCTTCTTCGATGCTAGTGAGGGAGAAAGAATTCTCTTGCAAAATGGATTACAATCTTGCATAGAATCATGTACACATCATCACTACATCCCCTCAACTTTGCCATATCCTACGGGTTAGAAGCAATCCAAGGGCCCCATCAACACTCAAGAGGAGGGCTGTCACAAGTGCTTGCATACCAGGAGGTAGGGATCATAGCAGTGACCTTTCAGGCTATCCACCACAATGGATATAGCAGAATTTCTTGATATTAGAGGGTTTTTGTTTGTTTTGTTTTTTGTTTTTTAAATTTTTTCCTCCTTGAATGTGCTTGTATGTCTGGTTAGAAGAATAGCGATTAACATAAATACTCCTGGAATTTAGAAGCAATATCTGAACATAAGGAAAGGACAGGGACTCCCTCACTTTTCATCTGGAGATTTTAGAGCATAGGGGTTTGCTAAGCTTGAAGGGACACCATCATCTTAGTTTCTCAAGGCTCACAGGAGGAAAGAAAGTAAAACAATTCCTGATGTTTCTATGCAAAGGAACAAAACATTAACTAAGGAGAAGGACTTTGGGGACATGCCAGGCATTTGCCTGGGAAAACAATGCTAAGTATACCCAGAAGGTGATAAGATATGTACCTCTGCCTGCATCTTTAAGAAAAACACAGATGCCCTCAGGAGATCCTCCAACGCAGGATTTGGGTAAAAGTAAGTGCTGAAAACATATTTATGCCACAAAGATGCTCTCAGGTAGAGTTCACCTGTTGAACCTGACCAAAGCAGAAGCATCCTCATTCTACTCCAAGGCACTCTGCTGGTATGGTAGCCAGCATCATCAGCATGGAGACAGAGTAGGCAATGACCTGAGCAATTGCAGAGGCAAAGAAGTAGCCTTGACAAGTTATGCAACGTCCTTTTTCTATTAATGAGCCATCACCTGTTTAAGAAGTTTCTTTATTATCCTCACTGCAAGAATCCATTTAGGAGTTGAGAGTCAGACAAGAGGAATCAGAAAGAGAGAACACTTGGAAGAGCGAAAGGTAGGAGTGTAAGGTAATGACAATGATTACATTTCACTGAAGAGCTGTCAAATAGAATTCTAATAAGCATATTAGTTTAAAATCACTACACTGGTTATATTACTATACAATGATATGAAATTGAATTTAATTTTCCCTCTACTTAACAGAAACAAGTCAGGGTTTTTGAAGGAATAGAACATGGATTTTTAAGACTAAAGCAATCTTTGTATTGACTTTTATTTGAGAAGTGCTTTTTGATAAATTCTTACACAAATCTATGATTTTTGAAACTTATCTGAGTAAGCTTTAGTGGTCGTGCATCAGTCTTCTCCATTTTTAATGCTACAAATGTATGCTGATGTAGAAATCTCTTTGGTGGGTTCTTCCACCAAAGGTCAGTGCTTAAGAATGAGGCACATTCACTTGGCTTTTCACTCTGTATATTTACAGCTGTTGTCATGTCACTAAATATATTTGTGATAGCTTTTCTTTACTCTACAGTAAAGCGTGATTAATAATAAGTTATTATAAACTTCCTTATTATATTCAGCCTTATTTCATATTCCTATAATCTTATTTCATAATCCTATAATGAGATCTGGAAATCTCATGAATAGCAATGAAATTGATCTCTGTAAATAAGAAGCTGCCATCTGCAGAAACAAGAAAATTCTAAATAGATTAAGACACTTTAGCCCCACCCTGCTTAATAATATTAACACAAATGCAGATAATCTTTGGAATAAAAAAAATGTATACTCCCTGAATTGTATTGTATTACTTCTAATTCTTCTTTCAAACATGTTTATAGATTTCTACAATTTATAGAATGATCTCCCATAGCTAGCACTTGTGAAAGACATTCTTTTTTATTAATTTACTCTCAATTGATTAATAATAATTGTGTTTATTTATGGGGTACAATGTGATTTTTGATCTCTATATACATTGTAGATTCAATCAAGCTAATTAACATATCAATCAATTCACCAGCTAATGTTTTTGTGATGAAGACATTAAAAATCTATTCTGTCAGTAATTTTGAAATATACAATACATTATTATTAATTGTGGTCACCATGCAATGCAATAGGTCACTAAAACTTATTCCTCCAGTCTAATTGAACTTTTGTACCCTTTGATTAACATCTCTCCTTTTCATATGTCTCCCTCTCCCCTAGCCTCTGGTAACCACTTTACTGCTCTCTGTTACTATGAGATCTACTCTATTAGATTCCATATATAAGTGAAATTATACAATATTTATCTTTCTGTGTATGGCTTATTTCACTGAGCAAAATGCCCTCCAGTTTTGTCCATGTTGTTTTAAATGACAGAATCTCCTTATTTTTTTAAGGCCATATAGTATTTGTTTGTGTATATATACCACAATTTCCTTATCCATTTATCTGTTGATGGACATTTAGGTTGCTTCCATATCTTGACTATTGTGAATAACACTGAAATAAATATGGGGATACAGATATCTCTTCCATGCTTTGATTTTAATTTTTTGGATATATATCCAGAAGTGGAATTGCTAGATCATATGGCAATTCTATTTTTAGTTTTATAAGGAATCAACATACTATTTTACATAATGGCTGTACCAATTTATATTCCCACCAACAGTGTACAAGGGTTCCCTTTTCTCCACATTCTCACCAACACTTGCTATCATTCAATTTTTGATAATAGCTATTTTAACAGATGTGAGTTTATATCTCATTTAGTTTTAATTTGCATTTCCCTGATGATTAGATATGTTGAAAAGCATTCTTAATGCCCTCCAAGACACTCCAGAATCCATCAAGGCCATTTCCTCTGAGTGTCTTCAGATATAGGATTGCCTTTAGATGCTCTGGTGATTTGTCTGCTTTCTCTGTGTGCGTGCTTTTTCCTCAATGCATTGTCTTTTTCATCTCTTTCATTAGAAGACAGTAAACAAGTAGCCAAGGTATTACTAGGAGGAACAGCTTTCTGCTTATTCTACCTTTTCTACCTTTCAAACACCTAAATATTCATACTTCCAGTCATTTTCACATCTTTCTTCTTAGTTTCAAGTTGTAGGCAGTGTACCTACAACTGCCTTAGGAACAATGAGTCCCAAGCCCTGGAGGACAGGATTTGCTGATTTTCTTTCTCATCTTCTCCTTATTTCTTTTTACCTTTCCAAAATTATCTTCATTGAGTATCTGAATTTAAGTATTTTTTTACTATTATTTCTCTTTTTATTCTCCTTCTCTCACAGGTGGTAGTTTTGTACCTAATTCTCTCCAATAAATAACAGCAAAGTTTATTCCAGTATTTTATACTAGGTCTAGGAAAAGTTATTTAATTTATAATGTTTCTTAACTAGCAGGACCAGGTGCAAATCATAAATCCTTGAATCCTCAGTTTCATTGAATTTCAATTTGTCAGCGCTACTTCCTTCTTCATTATAGTTCACAGCACTCCTGTGAGAAAGCTGAATTACAAGCAATAAGAGAGCCATTTTCCAAACAGAGGAGTTGAAGCAAAGGAGTTAATTGACCTGTGAGTGGAGAAACCACAGAGAACATAATTTTCAATCAACCAAACCACACCATCATAGCCAGCAAGAGTGAGTGTTGATTAATGAGAAAATTGGAATAAATTTTACAGCAAGAACCTCATTAATTCATACTAATTAGAAACAAAAAATAAAGATTTTTGAAATATTTAAAAATATAACATATTAAAAAGAAATTATGTTCAGTTATTTATAATTTAAAGTTATTTAAAATGTAAAGCTATTTAAACTGTAACATGTTTTATTTCAATATAAGTCCTATTGGACCTGCTTTAAGTATTTTCAATAAAAATACAAGTTCATAACTAAATAACTGCTAAGTACTTAAGAAATTAAACAAATGAATATTACCAAGCACATATTAACACAATTTTTAAGTTAATGGAGTTTAAAAAGTGCATACATCAATGAATATATCATTTTTTAATATAATGAGGCAGATTAATGTTGGCCTGATTTTTGTATGTATTATAAATTGTAATATTCTACTGCAGTTCAGAGAAACAGAGTCCAGATAGCAAAGCAAGGTGCTATCAAAGATACATGTATTGTGTCCTTTTCCTATAGAAACAAATCACAAATAAGCTCTTTTTTTCTATTCTCACTGACCTAAATAATCTCCTTATGATAATTATTATGTGTCAATTGTAAAAAGAAATAATTCTAGTACCTCTCTGTGCTTGTTCTTCTTATCCTCCACACTGGTCCCAGATTCTGGCCCTAAAATTTATGATTGATTTAGTCCTTTACAAATAAAAACATTTAATGACTGGTTGTCACATATCAAATAAAATGAAACTTCGAAGCAGAATATAAAAGGCCTATCACAATCTGATCTCATACAATTTCTTCCTCAACTCCCATTACACTATAGTGCACCTTAAGAAAACAAAACAAGAAAAAATAACTTCAAATTTTATAGTCTGGTACATTCTTTTAGTATCATACATTTTCTTTATAATAAGTAATAGGAATAATGGACATTTTCATTCCTTTTTTTGTTTGTTTTTTTGGAGACATGTTAGGTAGTTAGCAAGGGATCAAGGGATCCGGGTCCAGGACTCCTAGGGATGAAAGTTTGTGCCTTGGCCTTGGTGCAATTTCTGCACCTGGGAAGAAGGACAAGGGTGGGCCCCAGGCCCCCGTCTTGGTCCTGCTTCACCTTAATCCTTCCCTGAGCTACTACTGCCCTACCTGGGGGAGGAGGGAACACCTATGAATCGGCCAATCATACCTTAGCACACCAACTGCAAAAGAATGCAGAGGACTCTCTAGCCCATGAGCCAAGTCCCATAGGCACAATAGAGTCCAGAAAGTGGCCTAGAGCAACCCGCATGTGTAGGAAGGCTCAGGTCATGCAACTCCTAACTGCCCAATCAAAGTGGTTGCATGGTGACGTCTGAGCCACGAGGGAGGTCCCAACCCAAGCACTATAAAACAAGATGCGGACCATAACCAGGCCCTTCTTTGCCCTTCCTTGTGTTCTCCCTTTGCTGCGACAATGGGTCTGGTTGTCATCTGTGGTATATGTATCATGCTCTGTAAACCTGTATCTTGCTTTAGCTCTATAATCTTATCTTTCTCTCCTCAATAAACTTCAATTTCATGCTTGCCTTACTTTGGTGAGTCTGGTCATTCTTCGCCCATGAGCACCCTAAGAACCAACATTTCAGACTGAAACCCGACAGAGTCTCTCTCTGTCCCCCTGGCTAGAGTACAGTGGCATCATCATAGCTCATTGCAACTTCAAACTCCTAGACTCAAGTGAGCCTCCTGCCTCAGCCTCCCAAGTAGCTGGGACTACGGGTGCATGACACCACACCTGGCTAATTTTTTTCTATTTTTTGTAGAGACGGGGTCTTGCTCTTGCTCAGGCTGGTCTTGAACTCCTGGGCTCAAGCGATCCTCCCGCTTCAGCCTCCCAGAGTGCTAGGATTACAGGCATGAGCCACTGCGCCTGCCTGGAAATTTTCATTCTTTACCATTCAGAATCTGAATGCATTTTTTAAAGCAGTGCCATCAACTTAAAAAGTATTTTTCCCAAATAGTGCCAATCCTTTCAGATCCAATTCACATTATAACTAGTTTTTTTTTTTCTGATGACTATCCTAAGTGCCTGAAATTACAACCACTTTTCAGTACTTAAAATGAATCTTTGTCTGTCACACAGAAAGAAATACCTATGACTTGTTTAAGTAATTTCTTACATATTTTGTTCTATAGGTGAAGAATATAATTGTCCATCTCCCATATTTTCTTTTCCAAAGTCTATCTATTCCCTTTTATACCAGAACCAGTCTACTTACATTGTGTAAGTGTAAGTTACCATTATGGTCACTGCTCTCATAACCATAAAATTTATTTCTACTTTGGGGGACAGTTCAGGTTGACTTATTCAGAATGCTGCTTCTAATTAATTAAGAATTAAAGGAGCTGAGGCTCTGATGAGTGTTCCAGTCATGATCAAAACAGTACAATAGAAACCACTGCATATTTTAATACATTGGAAATTTAATTCAGGAATTGGTCTCAGAGGATGGGAGGTTTCTGATGTAAAAGAACTGGACATTTAAAACTTCAAAATACCACTGAAAGACATTAAATTAGAAATAAATAACTGGATAGATATACCATGTTCATGGTCAAAAAACAATGTTAAAGTGTAAGTTCTTCTAGAATTGATCTATAACTTCAATGTGAAGGAAATTGGAAGTATTTTACCCCAAAATATAGCATTTTGGTGTGCTGGATTGACTGAAGAAGCCTCAAGGTCTCTCTGACCTTCCCCTCACCACCACCACCATCAACTCTCCCAAAATCATTAAAGTTTCTTTATCTGCCTGAGATCCAGACCCACCTAGGGAGAACAATTGTTCTTTTCTTCCCTTCCCTGTAAGACCAGGAATGTGACCACATGTGAACACACACTTTACAAAGATAATGTGCCCTCTCTCCGACTCATTTAAATTTCAAAGAGAACTGTTTACCAGTTAATCTTCATTCCCCAACCATTCACCCTCCCTAGTAACCCTTTATTGTCCCTCAACAGAATCACTCTTTTGCTCCCACCCATAACCCATTTTATCAGAAAGGCATATAAGCTTCTGAACTCTACTGGGCAATCGAATCTTCGTTTTCTGAGGGGTCTTATGCATACATGTTAAAATGCATTTGGTAATTTTTCTTATTAATCTGCTTTATTGTGAGTTGACTTTCAGTGAAACTTATGATGGTGAAGGGAAATGGTGAAGGGGAACTTTTCCCTTCACCCCAATAAATGCAATCCCTGCAGGCTTTTTTGTGGAAATGGACAAACTGATTCTAACATCCACAGATAAATTCAATGAACCTGGAAGAACAAAAGCACTTTGAAAAAGAAGAGAAAAGTAGGAGGACTAATACTTTCTGATTTTGATTTTACATTTAAAAAGGAAGTAATTTTGCATGAACATAGTGAAATAGATCAAAGAACAAAATAGAGTACAAAAACAGAGCCATACATATATAGACAACTGATTTTTGGTTAAAATGCAAGGAAATTTAAGAGAAACAGTTAGACTTTTCAATAATTGATTCTGTAACAAGTACATATCCATATGCAAAAAGTAAAAACTTAAAGATATGACTTTGATATACAACTCATGTAATATATGAAAATTAAAATAGATCATGAAACTAATTATAAAATTTAATACTATACCAATTCCTGAAGAAAATATAGGAGAAAACCTTCATGATCTTGGGCAAGGAGAGATATCTAAAGATGTAACACCAAAAGTATAATCTATAAAATAACACATTACTGAATTGGGCTTCAGCAAAATTATAAATGTCTTCTCTTTAAGAGATACTGTTATGAGAATGAAAGACAAGCCACAAACTGGGAGAGAATACATACAAATTATATGTCTGATAAAGAACATATATATTCAGAATATATAGAGAATTGACTGTCTAAACTCAATGAAAAAACAAAAAACAACTCGATATAATAAATGGACAAAGATTTGACAGACATTTCACTAAAGGAGATGTTACCAAAAGTTCAGTGCTTGTCCCTGAGGCTGTATCAGTGAGAACAAAGAATGAAGTCAAGTGGTTTGAGAAAAAGGAAAGAAAAGTTTATTAATTTGCTGGCAAATGAGGAGGGCAGTAGACCAGTGTCTCAAAGACTGCCATCCTGACTTTAAGCAGAAAAACAGGGCTTTTTAAAAGGGGCATTTTCAGCAGCTGGGCATGGGTCTACTTGACCAGTGTCACATGTTGTGGCTTTGGGCTAATGTTGTTTAACTATAATTGATGGTTTGACTATGATCTCGTGACCCTTGTCCAGACAATTCCATTGAGCCACCTCCTATGGTTTTAAGATACTAAAAAACAAACAGCAAAGAACATTTTTCTGCCCTTTTGATTACTGGCCTCGAGCAGGAATGCTGGTTTTAACTCCCAAAAAGGGTGGGAGGTTTTAAACAGACAACTCTTAAAACATTTTGTTGCCCTTTTTCAGAACTTTAACTCAGTTACAAAGATATATGGACAGCAAATTAAGCACATGAACAAATGTTCAACATAATTAGTCATTGCACTGGGAAATGCACATTAAAACCATGAGGAAATGCACACCTGTTGGGATGGCTAAAAGTAAAAATACTGGCGTGAGGTGATATCTCGTTGTGGTTTTGATTTGCATTTCCCTGATGATTAGTGATGTTGAGCATTTTTTCATTTACTTTTTGGCTATTTGTATGTCTTCTTTTGAGAAATGTCAATTCAGATTCTTCATCCATTTTTAATTTTCTTTGCTTTGGTGGTTTTAAGTTGAATTCCTTGTATATTATGGACATTAGTCCCTTGTCAGATGTGGTATTTATGCAATGGAATACTACTCAGGAATATATAAGAATGAGCTATTGAAACATGCAAAATATTAATGAATCTCAAACTAATTATTCTGAGTGAAAGATGCTACAAAAATGAGTGCATACTAAATGATTCCTTTTATACAAAATTCTAAAAAATGCAATTAAGGTAGAGTGACAGAAAGTGTTCTGGAGATAATTTGGATATGATGGTAGATGCAGGCAGACATGGGCGAAAGAGATTACAAATGCACTGGAGGAAACTTTGTGGGTTGATTGATGTATTCATTGTCTTGATCATCATGATAGTTTCCTGGATGTACACATATATCATAATTTATCAAAATGCACACTTTAAAAATGTGCAGTTTATTGTATGCCAATTACACTTCAATAAAATTGTTTTTGAAAACTTATCCAAAGATAACAAATATAAAGAAATATAATAAATAAATGTCACTTTAAAAATTATTATTATTAGCTATAATATGTTGAATAGCTATTATACTCTAGGATGTGTGCAAAATGATCAAAATTATGGTAGTAATACTTTCATTTGTAGATAGAGAAAATTAAGCTTGAAAAGATTACATGACTTGCCTAAAGTTAGACAGCTTAAAAAGAAAACATATGTTTCAATTTACTCATATTTATTTTTTAAAAGAAGAACATTTGCTAAATTTTGTTAATTTTTATCACCTACAAAATGATAGATGTTTGAATGTCCTTTCTGATTCCTAATATTTGATGTTTCTCTTTCTTTATTTGGCATTGACCAGGATAATAATATTGTCAAGGATGTAGCACTTGTACTTATGAATCATAATATTTTACTCTTTTAATTAAATTTAATTATAATGTCTTTTTATTGCCTTTTTATAGTTTTCTTTCCATCTATTTTTCTACCTGATATTTCCAGAATTCAGAAACTATTCATGAGTATTTTTATTTTTGGCAATATACTTATTAGTATAAGTTCAAAAAGAATCTGGTTTTTGTTTGTTTTTTGGTAACAGGATACAATTGGAGATACTGTTTATTTTACCAAGATTTCTACTGAAATATTATAATTTCAAATGTGATCAGACTGCTTTGAGGGATTGAGGTTGACTTTATAAAACCAATACATTGAGAAAAATACTGGTCTGGTACCTTGCCTTCATGGTTTCCTCACAAGATTTCTGACCTTGTAGTAAGTAAAGAATGTTGCTTTATGACAGGCCTAGGAACCTCAAGATATTTTGGGGACTTCAGAAGGGGAAGAATTTTATTCAATTTGTGCGGATATTATAGGCACAGTCTGTTGGCAAATTTTTGGCTTGGCTTCTTAGCTTCAAGAGGCTTTAAAAGTCTAATCTGAGATTCCTTATAAAAAAGTTCCAGCAAAGCCAATATAAAAAGACTCTATATAGCAAGTGCTATTCTTACTGCACTTTATGCAAATAATCAGGCCAAGTATAATAAGACTAAAAATTATTTGTCAAAATAAATTGGTCCTACTATGATTTACCTTTGGTAAAAGTAAGGGACTAGAGAGAGAAAAATTATATCTCAGAAGAGAACTATAGTACATTTGTTATTAGATTCTAGTCCTGTAATTGTTTCTGAGTTTCTACTATTTGCCTATAATTTGAACTGAATCCTCAATTCTTTCCTGGATACCAGTGTTCAGAGTAATGTTTCCAAATTTTCTTTCCATCTTTCTGACTCAACTCACTGAAATTAAAACTGCCTTTTTCCTGAGGACCTACAAACTGAAGCTGGCCAACTGGGCTTTGAAAAAAATCACTGCATGACAGCATTTTATATTTGGGCAAACTTTACACATAAACTACAATCTAGGAAGAGCTATCAGATTGCCACAGGTCTTCTCAGCTGAATGCCCTTCAGACTCCAGAAGGACTAGCTTGTAGACTGATCCAGACATTGACCTTTGTTTTTCTTCTGTTTCCATATAAATGACTCTTATTAAAATCTGTTCACCTATGTAATATGTAAAGCCCTATCTTTGAGAGCCCATTTGCAACACCATCTCCTGAAATGAGACAACTGTTTAAATTGGATCAGCCCATTCCCAGAAATGGAAATCTAGTCCAATGGGATCCTTTGCTATTCAGCTATTAACTTGGTTTTCCTTTCCACAACCACAAACTTAGCTCTTAGTGTGTGAAACTTCTAGGGAAGTTTCAGACAGAGAAATGTTGGGGCTCAGAAACTGACACTCCAAAATATAGCACTTTGACATGCTAACCTGAAGAAGAATACTCAATGTCTCTCTGACCTTCCCTTTCTCCTGTCTCTCAATCCTCTGTCTCTCCTAAAGCACAGGATGAAGTTGTTCTCTGAAGTTCCCTTATCTGTCTAAAGTCTGAAACTACTAAAGAAGAAAACAATTACCTCTGGTTCTTTCCCTGAGTTTTCATTCAGCGAACTCATATTGCAAGAAGAAAGACTCAAGCCTGTCAACAAACCTGGACAGACTTTTCACAAACCATTGTCTGCTCTGTAGGCCAAACAGACTTTGTCCTAGGCCATTGTATGTTCTTCAAGCCCATTGAATTGCCTTAAAAACCACTTACTCCCCCCTAAAATCATCTACACATCCCCATCTCATTTTCCCTTAAAAAGAAGGTTATATAAGCATCAACACCATGGTGGGGTAATTATGTTGTGATTTTCCCCCCATGTACATTAATAAATTTGTGTGCCTTTTCTCCTATTACTCTGCTTTTTGTTAATTGATTTTCAGTGAATCTTCAAAGAGTGAAGGGAAGTTTTTCCTTTGCCCCTACATAATATAAGGGTCTATTTTGGTACCATTGTTATGAGCAGACAGAAGGGAGAATGGAACAGACATACAAAGAAATAGAGATTACATCCATACTTTAGCCTTGAAAATAAAATAATATGTAGACTTTCTTTTACTGTGTTTCCGTCAGTGTAAAGAGTTGAAAAGTTGTTACTTTATTTTAAAAAATTTGTTTTTACTGATGATGTAATCTTTACTCTTTCACATAGAAAAATGTGCTATGAGTCATCAAGCATGTTTTAGTGCAGGCCATAATATTGATTTATTAAACATATAATAATTTTCTTCCCTTGTTTTGTAAAAAAAAAAAATCTTATTTTTTTTTGTCTTCTTGCTTCTCATTTTTTTTCTTTCACCAATATATATATTATAAAAACTGTAAATTTCTGAGTTAGGAGAGTTTAATGGGCATTTTTTTCATTTCTTTCCTAAGCTGATGGTACTTTGGAAAAAAAGTATTAATAATTAAATTATCTCTGAATCAAACAGAAATAAAGTTTATTTCTTCCATACGATATTCTGCTTTCACAAAATTGAGTATTATCAAACTGTGCTAAACTTTATAAATAAACTGCATAAAATAAAATTTCAAGCTTAGTAATTCATACTGAAAATTTAATACTCACCTAAAGAAAGGTAAATGTTTTAAGTATCACTATATGCTATATCCAAATATGTTTCTAATCTTTTAAAAACAAAGCTTTATATATGACTTGTATTAATATCCCTAGAAGTATATTCTTTTGAAAGAATTTGTCTTGCTCTATTGTCATATTAAATAAAACTTAAGTAAGCATGCTTTGTAGAGTGCTGGCATGATAAGAAATTTTTGCCGTCTTCAGAAAGACTGCTTGGTTGTGTGATTATGGATAAGCCAGAGGAAGGAAGGGGATGAGAGCAAGGTCAGCAAGATTTTTTGGATGTATTTAAATTATCACAGTGTTTTTAAATTTATTAAATATACTTATTTCAATGCAAGGCCATCAAAGAATATTTCAGACATACATGGTTTCTACCATCTGATATCTTATATTCAACAAAAGAAAAATGCAATCATTCCAGGAATGTTGACAATCTTAAAGGTCCTAGTCATTGGTATACTAAATAAATTAATGTTGTAAACCATAGGATGTGAACATAAAACTGCATCTAAAAAGAAGCAAAAAACTTGAAATTATACTTAAAAGAAACTATGTCAAAATGAGTAAATTTTAGATCAAAGAATAAATACTTATAACTGGAATTTTCATGTCCAGGGACACTAAGAGATAAGATAAATCTATCTGAAATCATAAAAGTTGTATTGGTAGCCATTTATAACATATCTGTTTTGGGCTTTAAACACCCACCTTCCAAATTATTTTATGATTGCTATTAATATTAGCTTTTACTATCTCTATAAACATGTAAAACATTCAAGATCTATTGTAGTATTCAGATGTAGTTTTCATAATAATCCCTCTTATTCAAATTTGCAAATATACAATATATTAAAAGATATTTGCTAAATCTCATAGATATTTTACCAGACTTAGTTCAAAGACCTTAGAGATAGCATCCCATGGAGCTTTTTAATTAAATATCAATGGTTCTATAAATTATTGATTATGTCCTAGATGAGGTTTATCACCATGAATTCAAAGTGTCACTGATATACGTGCTTAGATGATTTTCTTTAGTACTCAGAGACCTGGATATAAAAAATGGAAAAGACAATTAATTAGTTTATGGTTATTTTTCTCAACAAGTGTGAGAGAAGACAAGGAAACAATATGAGTTGGGGCATTTATATCACCAATATTTAATATATGTACATTGGGTTTAGTCTACATAGAGAAGAAATTAAAGCCAAAAAGGACATTTTACATTGGGAGAAAATCAAGGCCTTAAGTAAGTGGTGGTTTATGGAGGGTCAAATAACAAGTGCAAATGGAAGTTGTTAACAATGTGACTGTAGGCACAGTTTAACTTTAGAGATGAAGCAATTGCTGGTGGTGTTACATACAGATCAACATGGCTGTGTGTTTGAATAGCCGAAATAAAGGATCACTGAAATGTTTTGGATTTAAAGAAGAAAGAAAATGGAATTTACCATGCTTATAGAAGTCTCTGTAAGGGCGTGCAAATCAACAGGGACAATGTTCAATGTTGTGACTTGAGACAGAGAAGCATAGTCCCTCCATATATCAAAATCTTCCATAACTATGTCAAAAGTTTTCACATGCAACAGTTAATATGGATAACCAAATTTCATATACCATGAATGAGGAAGGAGTTTTACAAGAACATGAGATATAAATGGCCTGAAGGCACCTCTGGGAATTTAGAGGAATGTAGTCCTTACTTCCTGGCCCTTGTGAGAAATGAGAAATTCATCCTTGAGAAGACGGAGGGAGAATAACATTCAGGTGAAGGAAAAAACCCTTTGGAGTGATTAAAGTATCGAAATTATGGTTTCCTCTCAAACAAAGTGGTCATAGCATATAGTGTAAAAATTTAGGAAGAAAAAAAGTAGTAACTTGGATGAGAAAAGAATAAATATAGAGAAAAATTAAGATGAGAGTACTGCAGAGAATGTATAGCCCGAAGGGCTTACATTTTGAGTAATATTTAAGGCTTGTGAAGTAATTGCAAAATTTGCTTTGAGCCTGCTTCTCCTAGACATCTTAGGGGCAAAGGGAATTTTCTTCCCTCCTCTTTCCAAAATTACAATAATCCGAATCTATAAAACAAACCGACAATGGACAGATTACTAGCAAAAAGGGCATACAAATTTATCAATGTGCACATGGACATGGGAGCTCCACATATTTGAGACTCAAAGAAGGGCCAGATGACTGAACTTTTTATACCATACAGAAAGGAACAGAGGCTTGGAACATGGTGACAGGTTGTGGTAGGAAGAGGGAAGAGAAGTCATGGTGAGCAAAGGCTGTCTTATTAACAGATGGAATCTCTCACGTAGCTCTCAGTAAGAATATATGGTAGACTGTGGTAAAAGTTTCTCTGTCATACTTTTAAAATGTCAGACTTTTAGTCTCTTTTTCTTATAAGTTAATCTTTCCTAGATCCAGATAAGGTAAATAAAGAGTGGGGGGCTCAGAAAAAGCCTATTTGCATTGCTGTTTACTTCACTAATGTAGATTTCCTGTACAGATGCAGATCTTCCCCACAAAGGACAGCTTTTCAGAGCTATTCCTGTGATTGCAGCCCCTCTGAATAGCCATCTTGAAATATGTCAAAGAAGTATATTTTGGGGTGGCATATTTTGGTTCTCTTCACCATACTTCCAAAGAGTTATATTCAATAAAGCAAATTTACCTATGCCCTTATTTAAAAGCATTCAACGGCCTTCTAATATTAGGTCACAGGATTAAATCTAAACACTTTCGTCTCTTAAGTGTGGCCGAAAATGCTATCTTTGAATGGATAATTTTTCAGCATAGTATACCAACACATTGCATCTATATTCCAGTCATATGAAAACTATTACTTCCATGTGTTTTTGATGGAATGCATGTACTCTTCATCTTCTTGAACAATTTTCACTCAAGCTACAAGTTTTATCTTTTGTTTTTTCTGTGAAGGCCCTCCAGGATTGACCCACTTTGAGACAGAATTCTCCAGGAATCTCCCACATTTCCTCATGTCTATGAATTAACAGCCAGTTTGTTCAGGTTTATTTAAATTCCAGATAGATAACAACTCCATTCTTGGAGATATTCAAGCGTAGTAGGGACAAAGTCCTCTCCTCTTTCCTATCTGAAGGTTTGCTTATAATCCACGGTAGTAAAGATAATGTCTTTCTCCAGAAAGGAGGATAAGATTTATTTTCCAGCAGTCCTTTTATAAGATTGGGGTTTCCTAAACTCAGTGATCCTTAGCTGGGACAAAAACCCATTGTGCACCCAAGTCTGTCTCTGCATTGCCCCAATGGGACTTGGGGGCTAGGAGAAACAACGTAAACAAAAAGCTCATGCTGTCTGCTGTGCCATAATTAAAAGTAATAAAATGTCTCTAAATCCATATCTGGGCACCTTGTCCCTTACAAGCCAAAACTATGAGGTCCAAAAGTTATTTTTGGAAAAAAATAACAAAAGTATAAAGACCTATTATTTTTGGAATGAGGTTCAAGACCAAATTGGCCCAACTACAAAGTTGTGGTATCATCTCCCCTACCTTTCAAAATGGTATTGAAGTTATTGCTAAATGCCTAAAACTAAAATATGAGTAAAAATGGAACCTTAAAAATAAATTTTAATAAGGTTTTACAATTTATCTTAATTTATTTCTAGTAAACAGGATTTTTATACTAATACAAGTAATAATGTTGGATAAGAATTCTCCAACTACCTAATAAAAACAGGCTGTATTTTTCACTTCTGTATTCATAAACTTATCAGTTTACTCTAGGTCTTCAAAGACTCAAAATTCCTTATTATGAATATGTATTGAAGTTTCAGGTGAAGAACATCACATATTCACCTCACAAAAATATCAGTGATCCCTGAGATATCAGTATTTTTTTGAGATTTTTACAGACAGATAGTGTAGAAATAGAAAGCATTATATCTTCAGTATTATGTGGAGTCTATTAACACATTAAAAATGCTATTTTTATAGAAATAGGTAAGATTCTACTTTTTTTCCCCACTACCAAGAAAAAAAATTAAAGCAAAGGGTAGAAAATAAAGCAATTTTCACAGTTTGCATCATTTTACTTTCATATTCCTGTGTTCACAGATGGTTGCTTTATATACCTGGATGTGGAATTTAGTAAGAAAGAATTCCAGGGTAACAGAAGGGGTTGTCATTAACATTTCAAACAGTTGTCAAGTTGCCTAAAGGTATTTTAGTACTTTTCCTAATATTATCACAATTAGCTTTGCCTTCGTGTTTTTATCACTAGTATTGAAAATAAACTAACTAATTCCAAATGTGATAACTGAAACATCACCCTTAGTGTTTTTTGGTATCAGTGATAAGTGAGTTTATTTGACTTAGAAGGTTCTCTGAATTTTTTTTTTTTTTTTTTTGCTTAGAGAACTAATTTTCTAGAGTGGTGTGTGATGAGAAGTTTTACAATTATAATACATACATTTGATTTGACAGGTTGGTAGTCTATTCTCGGTCTGTGGTGTGCTCTTGGCCGAAGAATGACCAGACATACCAAAAGCAAGTTAAGGGTGAATCAAAGTTTATAAAGCAAGAGCAAGATACATTTACCACAGATGATGAACAGGCCCCTGTTGTAACAAGAGGCCCTGGTTATAGCCTGGGGTCCTGTTTTATATTTTCTTGATTGAGCCCTCCTCATGGTTCAGACGTCACCATGGAACCCCTTTGATGGACAGTTAATGACATGATAATTAGCCTTAGGTTACTCTAGGTCATTTTGCAGACCCTATTGTGCCTGGGCTGAAATATAATATTTTGAAAGAATTGATCATGATGATCTCCAAGACATTTTGCTCTAGGTAGAAATACTTGTAACCATTTGCTCAATTCCTTAGTAAATGAATATAGGCAGAAGTAAATGTGTGTATGTTTAAATGTATCTTGTCTTGTATACTTCATAAATGAAGGAGTAGAAAACATGCAATGATGTGTCTCTCACTTCTGCTTAAAGTATATTTTCTGGAAATGTGTAAGGCAGAGATGATGTGTGTCCAGTCAACAACTATTGGTTTTACTGACATCTTCAAATTTCTGTTCTCAGTGCCAAGACTAAGTACTCAGTGAAATATACACAAGCACCTTTTCCTATCAAACTTAAAAACCTTGGTCAATGTAAAGGTGAGTTCCAGGTTTAAGCACATTAAGGAGGTGATACATAATTATCAGCTATGGAAAAAAGTATGAAAATAATTTTTATGACTCATTAAAACAAATCATTAGGACCTTCCTTTATTTGATAAATTTAGTTTAAATGATTATGTGATACTAACATATTTGTACATCTCATATATTGAAGAATATATAAACATGACATGCAGGGTCCTAGAACATATGGAGATTTACATGTATTGACATCATCTTTAGTACACATGTACCTGCCCAGCTTAAGTCTCAGATTTGTGTATACAAAGGTGAATAAACTATATATCAATTTGTATAATATCAATATATTTCTATGTCCAAATTAATAATTTACTATATTTTTATTGATATATTTACCAAATTTTTCACTTTTTAAAAGAATTATTTTTAATTATTATGAGTACATAAGAGTTGTACATATTTAGGAGGTACATATGATACTGTGATACAGGCATACAATGTGTAATCAAATCAGGATAACTGAGGTTTCCATCAACTCAAGCATTTATCATTTCTTTCCGATAGGAATATTCCAATTCTACTCTTTCAGTTATTTTAAATTATACCATAGCTTATTGTTGACTACATGTTACCAAAAGTTCAGCACTTGTCCCCAAGGCCACATCAGAAGTACGAGGACAAGTGGTTTGAGGAGAAGAAAAGAGAAGTTTATTAATTTGCCAGAAAATGAAGAGGTTGGCAGACTCCCATCTTAAAGTACCAACATCCTACCTCTGAGCAGAAATACAGAGCTTTTAAAGGGGAGGTTTTCAGCTTCAAGCTATTGCTGTTCAACTATAGATGATGGTTCTGATTCATCACATCTTTGGCTAAGACAATCTCATGATCTCTACCCAGACAATTCCCTTGAGCCATCTCCTGTGGTACAAAGAACAAAGGACACTCCCCTGCCCTTCCCGACCACTGGCCTGAGGCAGGGATTCAGGTTCTAATTCCCAAAAAGAGTGGGAGAGGTTTTAGAGAGATAGAAAATATTTTTACCCTTTTTTAGGCATTCCCCCTGTTATATATAGTCACTTTGTTGTGCTATCAAGTATTATTCATTCTGTCTATATTTTTTCACCCATTAGCCATCCCTGCTTAACCCCCACCCCACCATACCCTTCCCTTCCTCTCATAACCATCATTCTTTTCTCTGTCTCCATGGTAAGTGCACCCCAAGGGCCATTCAGACTATAATGCTAGGCCAGCTAGAGGGAAGCCATTTTGCTTCCAGTATGCTTTCAGCTTATTCTGTCTTAAAAGTTTAGAATTAACCTGCTGCCTTGCACACACAACTTCAGGGCACAAGATTAGAAAACAAACTTGAGGAGAAACAGATCAAGAGTCTGGAATAGACCAATGGTCCAAATAATTTTAAACATAATACCTGTCTCTCAGGTTAATTTACAAGTCAATCTGTATCCCCTTATCCATTCATTCTCCCAAATATCTATTCATCCTCCCTAGCAAACATTTATTGCCCCTAAACAGAACTATCTATATTTCTCATCTCCCCCCTACCAAAAGGAGAATATAGAAATTTCTGGATTTTACTGGGATATTGGGTAATCACTCTGTGATTCTCCCTCTGCACAGTAAATAAACCTCCTCTTCTTATTAACCTGCCTTAATTGTGGCTTGATCTTTCAACAAACTTTTAGGGTAAAGGGGAAGTTTCCCCTCACCCCCATACCACATACAGAAACAAAACATAACTATGTGAGATAAAGGACATGTTAATTGCTTATTTGTAGTAATTGACGGGGCTCAGAAAACAGTACCCCAACAGGAAGGCCTCGGAGGCAAAAGTTCTTCTCTGACCTTCCTTCCTTCTCCTCCTGCCTCTCATTACCATTCTTCCCTAAGCCTAGCCATAGACATAGAAACCATCTTCCCCAAGGCAGGTCGCAAAAGCCAGAAAATTATTCTATGTAAAAACTGGCCATACAGAACTTATCTGACCCACCTTGTTTGACTGTAGGTCATAAGACCCCCATTTCAGAAAGGGCCATACCCCACAGCCAGAAGGAAGGAATGCATGCTCCGAGAGGCCAAGAAGAATCAGACAGTCCTCACTGGGTTCCCCCACTCAGCCTATTAGCATTCAATCATACCCTTTTTGTCCAAACATATTTCTATAGGTCCATACTTTGTTGAACCTAAGCATAAAAGTGGACAATTTCCCCTGTATCTTTGAGTTTTCATTCTGAAGTCTCCAATGTATACATCTTAAAATAAATTTGTATCTTTTTCCTCTTATTAATCAATCTGCTTCATGTCAGTGATTTTTTTCAGTGAAGCTTAGGAGGCAAGAGCCTTGCTCCCTACATAAGGATTTATATATATATATATATATATATATATATATATATATATATAGACACACACACACACACACACACACACACATATATATAAATGTTGTGCATCTTAAATTTACTCAATTTAAAAAAGAGAGAAAAATTATAAACTTCTGTTAATTAAAAAAAATACCCTTGCTAGTATGAAAAGGTCAGCTACAGGGTGGGAGAAGACTTTTGCAATACACATGGCCAACAAAAACCTCACCAAAACAAATGTGTAAAATACTTGAATAGGCAAAAAGGACATCCAAACTGTTAACTTCATTAGTGATCAGAGAAATGTAGATTTAAGCCACAATAAGAGACATTACACACACAGTAGAATGACAAAAATTTTTGGAGTGGTAAAACTGCAAGTGTTGTAAAGCCTATGGAGAAACTGAGTTTCTCATATACAGCTACTATGAGTACAATTTATCACAATCACTTTGGCAAAATTGGCAATATATATTAAATGTAATATATACATATGCCATTACCCTGCATTTCTCTTCTTGAAATATACCTTACAGAAATTGTTATATACGTGCAAAACTTATCTATCATGGAAGAACCATTGTTATCTTTTAGTGGAGGGGTAAAAAGGATGATTCTGGTATGCAATTGATACCCTATTGAGCATAGTTGTTTACTTTTATACTCCTAATTTATACATACTTTAAAATATGTTATCAAGAGAATGAAATAAACAATTAAGAGACATATTAAGTAAATGCAGTGCATGGGCTTTGGGTCATAATTTGAAAAAATTAACTATTCAACATTTATTAGATAATCAGGGTAATTAGAAAAATAACAATAACTATATATGTTTAAAATTTACTATAATAAATTGTAAACAAAATTAAAAAGTAAGCAAAAACAACTAATTGTTAAAATATTTTTAACTGAAATTTATACTATTAACCAAAGTTTCCTCAACAGAATATACCAAATAAAAACTTCACAATTAAGGGATTCTTTTCATTCTCGTGGCTGTGTTTCATACTTAATTCCATGTCTGTTTTCTGGACATGCTTTGATACTTGTACAGAGACAGGGAAATAGAATGTTAGCCTGACAGACATACTGAAGAAGTTTGTTATGCCAGTCAGCATTCTGGTGGTCTTCAGTTCAGACAATACTATAGCCGTGATAAAGGGAGGGAAAAAACATCTTATTTTATCAAGGCTTAAAGCAATAAATTCAAACATAGTTAGCACTGGCTACATCTACCACCTGGTATATATTCTCCTGGACCCTAGAGAAAAGTCATTCATGACTCACGTTACGCATTTAATCTTTTTATAGCAGCTCCAGACACAGGGCACACTAACGTGTGAGTAATATTTACTAAACTTTAGTTGCAAAAGCTATCAAGGCAACATCCCTATGAGGTTTCGGTTTACGGACAATCCTAACATGAGTGGCAGAAGTGTGGCTTCCTTTTGTGTCTCATTCATTTAGCTGGGAACAACAGACCAGCAATGTGAAGAATCATAAATGAAAACTTCAAACTCTTGTTTTGAGTCAGTAGACACAGAAAGTTGCAATTACTTGAAGCTGAAAAATGGGAGATTCAGGACATGAGGGAGAGACTGCTAACACCTTAGAAATTAAAGAATAAGTTGTTGAAGAAGAGGAAAGAGGGAGAGAACCATCAGAATAATTGGCCTTTGACAGCAGAAGAGAGACTTCTTTTACTATAAAGAAGCAGAATATAAGAATTGATGGGTTTAAGATAGAATTCACGGTGTGAAGATGAATTTTCCATCTAGTTGCTTTGTTTTCCTAAATGATTTTTGAGTCTGAGAGTGAGACAAAGGGATGAAGTAACACAGCACACAGAATTTTGGTCTGCTTTTCTTCCACTTACCACTACCTAATGTATCTCAGAATATAGGCTGTAAGTTTACCAGAAAAAAAGAAATTAAATGATGGGTGATATTCATATCAGGGTTGCAATTAGGCCATGTTATGGAAAAGACTTTCTATTCCAAATCTCAATGTAATTGTAAGTTTTATTCAATGCATTTCACCTAAAACTGAAGAAGAAAATCTTGAGACTTTAAGTCTTTATATGAACTGAAGGTAGCTGGCTTATGGACTCTATAAATTATGGTATAAACTACTGAAAAAAACAAAAACAAATTCAGATCAAAATAAGAGTTCAGGGACACTTTCATGAAAAGTATACCATTCTTCTATCTGCCATCAAAGCAGGTGACATTATTATCCAGTGACATCTGCTCAATTGTATCTATTCACTATGTTTGCATAGACATATAATATCTTCTTAAAGGTAGAGAGAGATAAAATGGACTTTACCACTACACAATATATCCATGTAACAAACCTATATAAATTTTAAAAATTGAAGAAAAAGGAAAATACTAAAACTACCTTTAATGTAATTTTTTAATCTACCAGAAAGATTGAATAAAATTTTTTTCAAATGTTCATTAAAATTTGGAAAAAATGGTAACACAAGTTTTAAACATTAAATAATTTGTAAGTTTAAATCCTAATGTTTTCATGAAAAATCTGATTTATCTCATTTCTAAGAGTTTTAATCATCAGATTTTAGTACAATAAGAGACAGGAAAATTTAGTTCTGTCTTCTCATTAAATAGATGGAAAAAAACTTATGTGTAGAGATGAGTGGCTTATACAAGCTTATATGGTGAATAAAAGTAAGATGAGATCTCAGGTTTTTGGAGTCTCACATTCATGTTCATTCTCTACCTACACAATATTTAGTTGTCAAATGGAAACAGAGGAGATGCATGAAGTTAAGGCATTTTTATTTAAGCTTCAACTGAAATCAAAAGATCTGGTTGTTGATATTTGCTGCTCCAGTTTTGTATGTATTATAGAAAAACTCTTATAATTGATTCTACTTACTTAATTTTGTTATTTCAAGTACAACACGACATATGTACAACCATGTATGACATGACACAAAGAAATATTTGAATGTCTTATGTAAGAATAACTATCTTATATAAGATATTCATATTTGTTTCACTTCTGAAGTGAAGTGTTTCAGTTGATAATATTTCATTTCTAGAAAATACAATTTAATTTGAATTCATATATTTCTAGCTTTTGTATAACATCCAAATACACTTTAAGAAAATTCCCAAACCTCATGAATTGATACACTGTGCCCTTTTAATATGATCCTCTTTGCAAGTTTGCACTTCTTATTTAGCTTATAAAAGTGAATGAATCATAGAATAAAGACATAAACCATCACACCATTGAGACTTTGGGAAACTTAAATGCTTCACAAGCAGAAGGTAATGAACAAAATTTCACAAGAAGTAGCCTCTGCTAGGATTCCATTTTCATTTTGAAAATGACTTTTTTGTCTTTAGGGAAACAAAAAGCATATTAGAAAGCAGTATCATAAAAATGACGAGATCAATTTTAGAGATGGCAAGTATAGAATGAATTCTAGAGTATCCATTACTTTCAACAAATATTTATTCAGCAGCTCCAATGTGCCAGGTACTATATCAGATTCTGGGGACACAACAGTGAACAAAACAGAAAAACCTTTGTTTTTATAGTGATTATGTTATAGAGGGAGAAGAGAGACATTAAACAAAAATTAACCAAAACATACAGTTCCCAGAACGTATTAAGCATAATAAGCCCTTTCTTTATATAATAAACAGGGTATATATATTTAATCAGATAGCATTTGAGGTTCTATTATTGTATTAAAATGAAATGCTTGAGCCTGGATATCTTGCAGTCCCGACAAACTAAACTTCTGAGGTTTTTTAGCATCCTTCAAATATCACAGGGTCCTGGCTGCAGTTTTACATCACTGGGTGGTAATTGTACACTCCAGCTTAAACACCAGTTTGAGGATTCTGATGGTGTTCCCTTATAATTTATTATCAAAGAGAAACAGTTTTAATTATGAAAGGATGAACGGTGGTACTATTAATATTTTATACCAAGACAACTAGCATAAACCAGGACTCTCTAGGCATGCACAATCACTCTTATTCCATCCTGAGATGGGACAGTATTCAAAGGATAGCTAGAAAAATCCCAAGAATCTCTGGATCTCTTGATGAGGGGCCACCCATTTGGAAAGTCCTATCCTGGGAGATTAGGCCAAAGGATATTTAGGGGTATGGGGACCGTTGATTTCTCGAGTAAAGATCGCCTGTCATTTATCTAATGGGTATAGTCATTCTATCTCCCACTTTGAGAACAGAGGCCAGAAAGAAATCAGTTGTCAAACTCATAGCTACTCTTTTTGAATTCATATTACTGCAACGTATTACCGTATTATTAAATACAACTAAAAAAGTGGGAAAAAACGAAATCAGTGAAGAGGACAGAGACTTGTATGGTTTAATTTTAAATGTTATAGCCACAGAAGAACTGCAGGAAGTGAGGGGTCCAGCTGGATATCTTGGAAATGTGTTCCAGCAAGAATTAATAGCAAAGGTTTGTTCAAGAAACATAAGGAGGTTGACGTGGCTGCAGTAGAGGGGATGGAGTGGGGAGGAGTGTGGGGGAATGGGAGGATGTGACGGCAGGGAATTGAGGGCAGGGAGGTATTGAGACTAGACCATGTAGACGCTATTTAAGACATGATAGTATATTCTGCTTTTACTCTGAATACAATGCAAAGAGGGTTTAGTTGAATGGAAAGATTTGGCTTTCCATTTTAAAATGACTATTCTAACGGCTATGTCAAAAAGAAACCCTATGGGGGCAAGAGAAGAAGTTGGGTGGGAGATTGGTTGGCAGGGTACTGTATCAGTCAGGAGATAAAAGATAGTGGCAGTGGGGAAAGTAAAAAGTCAACAGAGTATGGACCAATACATGCATTTCATATTTTAATTATGGACACATATGTACCTTTATACGTATATGCACAAAACCATAAACATTTCATTAGGTAAATTTTCGAATATACAAGAGAATGTGGAAAATAGAATAATGAACCCCCATGTGCCCATACTTCAGGTTCAATAATTAACAACATATGGTTTTATTTCTTCCTTTCCAAGTCCACAGCTCTGCCCTCCATGGAGTAATTTTTTTTTTTTTTTGAAAACAGAGTCTCACTCTGTCACCCTGGGTAGAGTGCAGTGGCATCATCATAGCTCACCACAACCTCAAACTCCTGGGCTCAAGCAATCCTCCTGCCTCAGCCTCCCGAGTAGCTGGGACCACAGGTGTGAGCCACCACATCTGGCTAATTTTTCCATTTTTAGTAGAGATGATGTCTTACTTCCATGGGATAATTTTGAAGCAAAGTGTATTATATCATTCGTCTATCACTACTTCAGGATGCACCTCTATTTTTAAATGTATCATTATCACTTTTAAATAGTTAATGTTGTTTCACATCACCAAATATTAAATCAGCATTCAAATATTTTTAATAGTCTCATAAATGTATTTTTATATTAATACAATGGTTTGTTTAAATCAAGGTCCAAAAAATAAAATTCTGAGTGTATTTTTAAGTGCAGCAGGCAAAGGCCAATCAGAGGCAAAATCACACCTGAAATCCTTAAGCAGAGAGAATTTAATATGAAGAATACCTAACAAGAAATTGAAGAACTGAAAAGAAACAAATAAAGAAAAAAGGATTTCTAAGATATCATAGTAATATGAAGCAGCTACCATGCCTAGAGCTGATGCTACAAGAGGAAATGGGTTGAAATTATTAAATCCTAGAATTTGGGGGGAAGAACCCTGTATTGGTCTTCTCTGACTGCCATAACAAAGTACCTCAGACTAGGTGGCTTAAACAACAGAAATTTGTTTTCTCACAGTTCTGGAGGCTGGAAGTCAAAGCCTGTGGTGCCAGCATGGTCAGTTTCTGGTGAGGGTTGCTCCCTTGGGTTGCAATAGACACTTAATCACGAAGTGTGTTCACATGGCTTTTCCTTGGTGCATGGCTCATGCTTGTGGCTAGAGGGAAGGAAGGGGGAGAGAGACAGAGAGAGAGAGAAAGAGAGTAAGTGAGCTCTCTGGTGTCTCTTCCTTTAAGTACCTAATCCTATTTGATCATGGTAACCTTATGACCACATTTAACTTTAATTACTTCCTTAAAGGCCCCATCTCCAAATACAGCTACACTGAGGGTTATGGTGTCAACATATAGGTTTGGGGTGGGGGAGGGACATAAGCATTCAGTTCATAAAAGCCCCATAAAGCTGGAATCCACACATCTGAGAAAATGGGGCTATGCAGTGGTTGCTTGTGCCAAGGAGTGTGAAGGAGGACTAAGATCCAGAACTCAGAGGAGGGCATGTTATTCAATTTGTGCTGGTGACTCTAGAGAAGTATGACGAATATGATTCTGCAAGCTTTAGAAAAACTGCAAACTTGCTTTAACAGCTATTACTAGAATGACCTGCCACCACTCTTGTAGCGAAGCAGTGTTACCGACAGAAACAGGAAAGGAGCAAGTGTCTTCTTCAAAATAGGAAGGAACAACAACAACAAAACAAAGGGACATAAGGAAACTTTTGGAGGTGATGGATATGTTTATTCCCTTGATGGTGGTGATAGTATCATGGGTGTATGCATACGTCCAAACTCATCAAATTTTGTACATTAAATACATACAGGTATTTGTTTATCAATTATACCTCAATAAAACTGAAATCAATAAATAAATTTATTTGAGGGTGGAAAAATGGGAAAGAACATTCCCTTCTCCCTCTTCTTATCTTCTGGTCCTGCTCTAGCTCTCCGTACTCTGCCTATTGGCAGGGACTGACAGAGAATAAGTTGGTAAATCAGCAATGTGATTTGCAGTGTTCTAGGCCAGTATCAAAAAGTAGAACATGGATTTGTTTTGGAGCTGAGAGACAAGAACTTAACAATTGTCAATTAGAGTAAATGAGATTTGCTTATGGATAGATTAGGTGGGAAGAAAGGAACACAGGTTGACCCTAAGGTATTGGGCCTGAGCAACTGGCAGAGGAAGTTGTCATTAAATGACTAGAAAACTATGGGAGGAGTATATTTCTAATGGAAGAGCATGATTTGGATTTTTGCATAGTAAGTGTAAGATTTCTAATTGGTTTTAATGATGAGTATTACAATTCTTGGGATCCTCCACTTTTCCTTCTAAATAACTCAGTAAATGAAAGAAAAGAAAAAATATTCATAATGTGTAACTGTAATATTTGAGTATTTTATTTTTCTTTAAAAACTTAAAGGGACAACCATAATTTTTCTAAATTTTATATAGAAAGGCATTTCATATCTTATGGCTGATTTTTTTCCAGAAAAATATTTGATCTAATAAATATACACAGTCTTGTGTTTAAATATGCATCCTGGCTTAAGAAGAGTAATTTTTCAAGGTTGAAACCCTTATTTGATATATATAATACCTTAATTAAAGTTCAGATAAATACATTGTCATATTGTCTTAAAAATCACACTTTAGTAAATGATGTCTATAAGTTATTAATTTGAAGAAGGTTTAGTTTTTGAAAATTCTGCCTATTCATATTTTGATTACTAGTTGAACATTTAAACACTAATATTATTTTTATTTTAAAATTATATAGAAAATATCTATTCTTATGCTTTATCCTAATAAAAGTAATTTTCAACAGATAAGTTTGAATTACAGTGAAATTTCTTATCACAATTCACATAGAGAATTTCTCAGGGAATTCAAAGAAAATGCAGAAAAATTTGAGGATGGGAGTTATAGAAATAAAAATCACCATTTGTAAAGACATTTTAACCAGAAGACTTTTCAGAAAAGAACTAAGGGTTTGGGTAGTGGACAGAGATTTAGCAGACAGTATTGGCTACCTCTCCAGTAACCATCATATTTCTTCTTTTCTGAAAGAGACCCAATTCTGTTTTCCCATAAGGTTCAAACTTGCTTTCTCATAACCCCGGCTCCGAGGGTGAATCTCATTTCCCTTTGTGCCGATGGATGTAGCAATGACATATTGATGGTCAGCAAGAAGTGATGGGAGGTTACTGAGAAACTTTCTAGAAATTATCTTGCTCCCAAGACAGACCTTTCTCCCTCTGGATGCTATTTCATCAGAGATTTATGCTGTGACCTGCTGGAGCCAACTTCCACACAGGAGGGGAAAAGCAGGCTGGCAAATTAAAGACGACTAAGAGAAGAAATGAAAAGAACCTAGGTCCTTGACAAAACTACTAGGTCAACCAAAACTGAAAATAACAACCCATTTTATTTTTTATTAATTATTATAATATATTTTTGAAATTTTAAGCCATTTTGAGTTAAAGTTTTCCTGTGTCTGACAGTTTCCTAACTTGAGTCATCGTATGTCTACTTTACCTGTGACAGTCTACTTGTTGTTAGATGTCACATACAGTTAGTGGTCTTGTTCACTACGAAATGTTTTCAAGTTGGTATGAACAATTGTAGGGTCACTCTCAACCAAACTGATGCATAAGACTTCAGGCAATAATTTAATTTACTTCTTAAATACTGTTAGTTTATAAACAACTACTTAGAAAAGATTCCAAAAATAAAGTGTAGTTGCTTTTGTTATATATCTGGATCCAAGTGAATGGTATAATAAGTCAATTGTAGGTTTAATATTTGTAGTATTAAAAAATGTACAAATGTTACTTGTTTTACTTCAGCTAACAATAAAAACTTCTAGCGCGCTTTAAACCTACTTCCTCTTCTCCCTTCCCTTTCTGCACTGTCCTTGGAGTCCATACCCTAAGATATACTTTTTAAATCATATTATAGACCATGATTTATAAACCTTATTGATGAACACTTCTTCAGAACTATGAAAAAAACCAAAAGGATATTTTCTCTTCATGCAAACTATGTGAATGGAAGGGATCATCAAAAGTTTACTTGAAAAACTTGCCATGAACCCTCTGAGGAGTAGAGAAAAGAGGAATTGGTGTTTAGCAATCCAGAAGCCTTATGCTGAAAGCTGGCTGAAACTGCTTGCAAGCTACTGAGAGAAGAGAGAAAGGGTGTGTTGCCAATGAGTTGTACTTTTTCCTACAACAGGGTAGGGGTGGTGGTTGTGGGTTATTTAAAAAGGGAGTCCTACTAATGATGAGAGAATGTAGCCAAATAGAACCCTGCCAGGTCCTAAGGGCTGAAGGGGAGAGAAAAGCAAACAGTAATCTGATCCTTTTTAAAAGAATTGTGGTATGAAGTCCTCATGGAGAGAACAGTGGGTCTCTGAGAAAGCCATAGATGTGTCTCAGGAGAGAATGACCAGCAATTCTGTGTCTGCTGTAAGCACAGGGAACCAGCGCAAGATCATCAGTGTACCAGGCAAGTAAAATTTCCTTACCACTTATTCCGTCACTTGAAGAGGCCAGAAATTCAGCTAATATGTGAGGGATGTGAAGCTAAGAAATAATGAAAAAGCCAACCACTTCCCTCCTCCTCTTCTGAGAAAATTTGTGTGTATGTAAGTCCTGAATCAGGAGAAGAGAAAGGCCCCTGCTTGGCTAAGAGATTTGAGTTTTGATATATCAGTAGATGGTGCTTTTTAACTAAAAAAAAATGAGAATCCTCTTCTCATTAAAACTAAAATTTACTGAATAATTTTTATCAGAAATTTACATATATTTCCTTATATTCTTATTTAATTTTTGGACTAACCTAGTATATTGATGCTATTATTACCTTTGTCTTATAGATACATAACCTGAGCTTTTTGCAGCATCCTGTATGAGCAGCAGATTCAGAAACTGAATATTTATTTGTCAAGTTTTATGGTCTTAATCACCATTTTTCTGAATTCATATTTGTATTCATTTATCAAAAAGACAACAATGACAAATTAAACATCAGTCTAACCTAATGAATGTGCCTACATATTAAGTTAGTAACATCCTATAATGATTTATATTTTTATCTTGCAAAAACATTTCTTGTTTCACAAAAACTCACATCATGTTTAGTTCCCCTGAATATTTTCTTATATACCAAGGAGAATTGGACTCAGGTGTTTTCATTAAAGTCAAAGATAAACAAATGCACTTATGGGTTCTGCATTGTGTCCAAAGTGTTTAAAATAAAATAGTTGATTTATGAGAAAACATGAAAATATCTTTAGTAGTACTTAATGTATATAAAAATAGTCAATATAAGCTATTAGAACTCATCCATATCATTTTGACCCAATCATTTGTATTAAAAATGCATTTTTGTAAGACAGAATCTTAACCTGCAAGCAATTTTAGAGGATATCTTGACCGAACTTCCATCCATTGAATGAATTCATTTCCCCAAAAAATTTAACTGACAGAAAGATAATAAAATCTTGAATTACATTTTGTTGAATATTTATAAATGTTGTAAAGATTTTTTGCATTTATAGCATATCTAATGCCATTTTAATTCCATCGATTTCTACTGAACCATGTCACTGGAGCACACGTTCCATTATTTGTTCAACAAATACTTATTGAGCTCATCTGCCAGGAAACATGTTACATGAAGGGGATACAATGGTTACCAAAACCAGAAATAGTCTGTGCTCAAATGGAGCTTAGAGGCTAGCGGTGAGGCAAAAAATGAAATATGATTGTAAAAATGAATGTGAAGTATCATAGCATAAAAATGAATGTCCTTGCAAAGTACATGATACTATGAGAGTCAATATTATAAGGATTTATTTAAAAAGTGAAACTCCTGCAAGTATTGAAAAGAAATACTGCATATTTGACATATTTTCTTCAAATAGTCTGTATCTTTACATGATATTAAAATAAATCACTACAGTATGAATAAATGGGTTTAGGAAGTGTATGAATGTGCATATGTGTGACTGTGTGTGTGTAAGTATAATCGTGGGTATCATTTTGTTAATTAAGATACCTTGCACTTTAGTTCTCCTTGTCTATGCACAGTAGAGAATATTTAGGGGTAAATTAGAATTTATCAGTGAAATAACTTTCATATTGAAAAACTAGAATTCATAAAAACTATAAAAGTGACTCTATTGTATGTATTGGACTTGTAACTGGTTCTTAGTTTGGATGCTGTTGTCAAATTTTATTTTCTCAAAAATTTTTCATTTATTCTAGTTGTCTTGCTTCTTACTCTGGCAGAACTTCAAAGGCAAAAAATAAAAAACCACACGGGCCTTTTTTTGCAACATGAAAGTTGGAAATAACTGAGAAGCAAGAAGATAAAAATAATTGAGGGGGAATGGAATATGTATTGCAGCAAGATGAATAACTACAGGTGGCCAAAGTAATTATGCTACCCTTACAATTGGAAAGAATGACTACTTACATGTAGCCATAGCCACTAAATTATCTATAGCAATTATTTCCTCTTAGGTATTAATCTACACATAAGGGACCAATAGAACACAAATTTTGAGCTGTGGCTACTTAAAGCAAAATTGATGAATGAAGCACCCATTACTCTAATGCAGCATGGGAAGGTATCATTCACAAAGAAATTTTCAGATAATTGAGACAATTCCATAATGAATCATCCAGTGTACATACATAAAAATGCATTTACCTGGCTTTAAGTTCAAAAGGATGTTAAGATTTTATCACTATCTGACAAATTAGATTAATAAAGGGCAGAACTGGACAAATTAAGCATAAATACTCTAAATTAAAACAGCAGAATTTTGGAATTGGACAAGGCTCTAGAGATCACCTAGTCCAGGTTCCTTATTTTATAGATAGAAAGTTGAGCCCAGAGATTTTTAGACAGCTTGCACAATTTCATGAAATTAGAAAAGAGCAAGACAGGAGAGGAAACCAAGTTTTCCCAGTGGAGTGTTAGTTCTAAAATACTAAGCAAATGAATTTGATGAATTTAAGATATTAAGCTATTCACTGTTATAAACCAATAAAGCAAAACAGAGAACAAAATAACACATCGTCCATCTGCCACTTATACTGTTAAACTGGGTACCAAGAATTTTAGTATTTAAAATAAAAGCCAATAGAGATCAGCTATATGAGATCATATGAAGCCATGAATTGCCTGACTGTAGAATTATGCTATAAATACTAGATTTCTGTATTTTTATTGTCTATTTTTAAATGTTCAAAAATAACTAAGGAAATTTATGGAATATTTAAATAGTAAACATCTAATTAAACATATGCCCTACTTATCTAGGTAGTATAGGATATGAATTTTTATGAGAATTATACATTTTTCACCATGATGAATTTAACTTTTACCTCAATTATCTCACCTGTTTTTCCATGAATGTGCTTAATTATAAAATACATTATTAGCAAACTCAGAATATTGTATCATGTGGACATGGTTGAGGTGGATCTAAGTGATACAGATTTTTTTAAGTTAACTAAATTATTTTTGTCTAACCTTAAGGAATAAACTTAACTCCTTCACAAGTCCTACAATCCTGATGAAAGCAGTCAGTGACAATCAGGTCATTGCTTTCTCTATTTGTGTTTCACATTAGCCACGTGGAACACATTATTATCTACATTTTACTAACGCAGATTTATTTTATAAAGGGGCAGCTTTCCACTAACTTTACTCTTAATTTTCCCTCTGCTTTCCCTCAGCACATTTACAGTGATTTATGGCATACATTACTAGTCAGATCTAGCATATTAGAAAATGAAATAAGTAAGCTTTAACTGCCTGTATCAGTTAGGGTTCTCCACAAAACCAGAAACTATGGGATATATAAATGCACACACACACACACACACACACACATATCCAGTCATGTGTCACATGACGACATTTTGGTCAATGAAGATCCACATATAGAATGGTGGTCCTGTAAGATTATAACGAAGCTAAAAAATTCCTATAGCCTAGTGATGTTGTAGCCATCATAAAGTCATAGCACAATGCATTACTCATGTGTTTGTGGTGACACTGATGTAAACAAACCTACCGCACTGCCAGCCGTATGAAAGTATAGCACACAAAATTATGTGTAGTGGATAATACTTGATAATGACTATGTACTGTTTTATGTGTTTACTATACAATACTTTTAATGATTATTTTAGAATGTACTTCTTCATCTTATTATAAAAAAAGTTAACTGTAAAACAGCTTCTGGCAAGTCCTTCAGGAGGTATTCCAGAAGAAGTCATTGGTGTCATAGGCAGTAACAGCTCCATGCGTATTTTTACTCCCAAAGACCTTCCAGTGGGATAAAATGTGGTGGTGAAAGACAATGATACTGATGATACTGACCATGTAGGCCTAGGATATTGTGTCTTTGTCTTAGTTTTTAATAAAAAAGTTTAAAAAGTAAAAAAAAAGTAAATAAAAATGACATTTTAAAAGTAGAAAAAAGCTTACAGAATGAGAATATAATGAAAGAAAATATTTTTGATGGTTATACAACATGTTTGTGTTTTAAGCTAAGTGTTATTACAAGAGTCAAAAAGTTAAAAAGATTTTAAAAGTTTACAAAGTAAAAGAGTTACAGTAAGCTAAGGATAATTTATAATTGAATGAAGACAATTTTTAAAATAAATTTAGTGTAGCCTAAGTGTACACTGTTTTTTCCATGCATTTATTATTTATTTATTTATTATTATTTATTTTAAATTTCAGAATATTACGGGGGTACAAATGTTTTGGTTACATGGATTCCTTTTGTACAGCTTGAGTCAAAGTGCAAGTGTGCCCATCACCCAGATAGAGTACATTGTACCCATTAGGTGTGATTTCACCCAACCCCCCCGTACCTGCTTGATTTCTGTTGAGTTTTACTTCCATATGTGCTCATGAGTGCTGATCGGTTAGTTCCAATTTAACAGTGAGTACATGAGGTGTTTGTTTTTCCATTCTTGTGATACTTCACTTAGGAGAATGGTCTCCAGTTCCAGCCAGGTTGTTACAAAAGATATTAATTCATCAGCTTTGTTTAGCTGAGTAGTACTCCATGGTATACATGTACCACATTTTATTAATGCACTCATGAATTGATGGGCACTTGGGTTGATTCCACATCTTTGCAGTCGTGAGTGTGCTGCAATAAACATTTGAGTGCAAGGGTCTTTTTGGTAAAATGGCTTTTTTTCCTTTGGGTAAAAACACAGTAGCAACTGCCTGCTGCCTGCTCAGCCCTGACCCGCTCCGCTCTAGGTTGAATCAGCCCAGATGCTCCCCCACGGCCCTGCTCCCAGCTCTGAGGCCCAGTCGGAAGCCCTGCTTCTGGCTCCTCCCCAGTCTTCGCCCTGAGGCTCACACACCAGAGCCCCAGGCTCCACCTCTGCGTCTGCAGAGCTGCTGCCAGGCCCGGGACACCAGTGGGAGATCCTGGCAGTGCACCTGGCCCCAAGACCCCGCCCAGATCTTCCGGCAGGAGCTGGCACTGCTCTCTGGCAGAAGCATGCTCCTGGCTGAGGTCCCCACAGATACAGGGGCCAACTCCTCTTCCTTTGAGGACTTGCAGTGGAACAGGGGCGCACAAATAAGGAACTCCCCGCCCTCCAGTGTTCTGCGGAGACGCACACTAGTGGGTCAGACACATAGACGGCGGGGGGGGGGGGCGGGGGGGTTGACAGCTGGTTGTGAGGGAGCACGCGTGGACGCAACGTGGAGTTGGTATGGGGGTCCAAGGAGCAGCGATTTGGGAGAGCGCTCACTGCTCCCCGCAGAAAAACTGTGCTACTGGCCAAGGGCAGAAAGATCCCAGCGCGGGGCCTTAGCACTCAAGAGAGTAGGCCCCTTCCCGGGAACAGCCTTCCCCGTTTGGAGAGCCTGCCCTGATCATCCTACCAGCGGCTCCCCCTAGTGTCCAGAAAAGCAACTTCCGAGCCCTGCTGAAGCTTTACAAAGACTTTCAGGCTCTGGCAATCTAGCTGCAACCTGCTTTGCTCTTCCCCCCACCTCAGTGGGAGTAGCGATCAAGCAAGCCCTTGGGAGCTATAGGGTCCCCTCTAAAGCTTGGGGCACTCAACTACCCCACCTGGGGGGCCAGAGCTTCCCATGGGCACAAAAGAACATCTCGACAGCTGGCTCTTTCACACAAACATCAACCAAGTGATGGGGGAAAAAGCCTATAGCTCATCATAACACCTTCCAACTCAAGCTAACAGGTCATGGCTGATTCGCACTCACAAGCGTATAATGTTTATAAAGTCTACAGTAGTGTGCAGTAATGTCCTAGGCCTTCAAATTCACTCATCAGTCATTCACTGACTCACCCAGAGCAACTCTCTTGTCCTGCAAGCTCCATTCATGGTTGCCCTGTAAAAGTGTACCATTTTAATCTTTTATGTTGTATTTTTACTGTACCTTTTCTATGTTTAGGTGCATAACTTAGAAAGAATATTATTAAAAATAGCCCAAATCAAAATTCTCTCAATAGCAAAAATGAGATAATTTTCCTTCCTCCAGAGAGTAAACTCTTGGAAATATTTCCCTATCACAGCCTTATTTAGCAAGAAAAATTAGTTGCTACCTATATTGCTTTCATAGCACTTTCCCTATACATTTGCAGCTGGTCAATGATACCACAAAGGTGATTGAAAATAATTAGAAAATAAGGATTCCTTCTCAAAGCTAAACTCATTGATCTAGTCATAGTTAACATGAATGTCTTTCTATGAGAGTGAATTAAGATAGTTTGTATGTTTGTGGCTGAGTAGTTCAAAAACACCTAAATGCCAATTAAATTGTAATCTCAGGGAAGCATGACTAGAATGCAATTATATTTTAGTGAGTAAAAATCTAAGCAATTGAAATGTACCCTGTTTGGAGACCTAAATGTTAGCAGAAAGGGGATGGTTAGTGAGCATATTGAGCAATATTTTTCTGTGAAAAATTAGGGGAAAATTTTTAAAATGCTGTGATTTTTCCCCCTATCCAGCTGTAAAATCTTCTATTGATTTGTAAGGAAAACATCTTCCTATGACTTCAATTTCATACTTCATGAGAAAAACAACTGATGTTCCTAACATTGGTCTTAGAGCAAAGCATTCAATTAATTTTAATGATTGATAGCTTTTACTAATAGATGAGTAAAAAAGAGACCTACTTTTTAACCTCTAAAATCTTAGTATTTAAGTTTATTTGAAAAGTTTGAACATAAAATAAAAGTTCCTGTTAGCTTTTTTATTCCTTAATTTTTTCACATTAGAATCCACAAAAAAGACTCACAATGAATTCGACTGAATCATATGAAATTACTGATATTTGGTCTGTGTGACCTAAAACTATGGCAGTAGTAATCAATCCAACCTTTAATCTTAGGTAATCATTGAAAAAAACTTTACTTGATGGTACTGACTCCACTGGACAGACAATGAAAATGACACTAGTAAAAGATGATTTGCATAAGCCTACAAAGAAATCTAGTGACAGTATTGAAAGTAAACAGTCTTTATTATGTTCAATGTAATGGATATTGAAAGCTTAATGTGGTCCAGGCACTTTTCCAGGTAGTGAGTATATATGAATAGATAAATTCAGTGCTCTAGTGTCCCTTATATGGGACCTTTATCTTACATAGTTTTAGGAGTTCTATTAATGCCCTACTCCAATATCTCTCTGAAAAAAATTATTCAAAATTTGTTTTTATTTTTATCTAATGGAGACTTATTCCTACCCTTGCCAAAATCCAGTGCCTACTTTTCAATTTGTGAGCTGATAGCTTTAAAGTTTGAATGTAAGATGTATGATAAAGTAGTCGTTATTAACTTTCATCACTGATCTACTGCATAGAAAAGTATGAACCAAGGCACTCGCCAAGTAAGCAGAAATTGAATCTGAAAATCAATGTTTTCAACATTAGAAAATTGTTCTTGGTTGTAAAGTAAGAGTGTATTCTGAATATCCTCTGTGTGATCCTCTAAATCAGCTCTTCATACTTTCCCTCCCTGCTCTGTGTCTCAGGAGGCTGACCTCTATAAACTATTAATATTTTCCAGTAGAGCCTGGATAATAAGAGACTTCAGCAAAATACTTGAGGGAGAGAGAGAGAGGTTTTGTTATTTATTTCCTCAGAAACCACCCCTGCAGCCAATAATTATTTCGTAGTGGCTATCTCACCTGTACCAAATACCACAGCTCTATTGGGGAGGCCCCATGATTTCAGAACCCTCTGAGGTTCCTGTAACATACACCTTCTCCTTTTCAAGGAAAGATGGTGGTAGTTTTGTACTCTTACTAAGCCCTGGGTGCATCATCAAACCCTGTTGGTTCTCTTGACCCTGCCAATACCTCATCACTTAAAGTTCTCTTTAATTACTCCTTGACTATATCTGTATCTTGCCAGAATCCTATTACAGAAGAACTTTTTAATATAACATTGAGCCCCCAAATTGACTTAATGTGTGGAGCTAATTCATCAAACACAAAAGAAGCTGAAATATGTGACCAGAATGCCTATTTACTAATTTACAGAGGAAGATATATTCCCTTCTTGTCAAAAGAATGGTTATATTTGAAAATTATATTTGTCAACATGTAATTTGAATACTACCAATTCATTTAGCACATGGTTTTCCTTTTAATCATTGCAAAACCAAATCTTCCTTTAATTTTTTTTTACCTACTCATCTGTTTAGCATAAATGATTACCAGACTGATTGACAGGAACATGTTCTCAACAGTTACCTCTTTTAAAAAGTAAGGGAGAAAGAAATGAAAGAAAGGAATAGCTAAAACATTGCTTTACTAAAATTGTCCTCATAGATTTAAGGGAAAATAACTACATTCATCACCTTGAGAAAGGAATATTTATATTTTTAGTTTTAAGTGAAATTTTTTTCAACATATTCTGTTCATGTTCACAGCTATTATCTCCTTCTATGTAAAGAAAAAATAATTTCCTAATAGTTTTGACTCAAAATGAATGACCTATATCATGGTCTTAGCCTCATAAAGAAAAGTCAAGTACTCTACAAAGAGAGATACAGTTACTATGCAACTGGAAATAGGAATTCTTGCACAAAGTTAATCTTGCTATGTAATCACCTAAACCCTGTGAGCATGAGCAATTACTTCATTGTAAAAGAGCAGAGCAAAGCAGAAAAGGGATATACAATTATCACTTAACTTTTAGAACCAAAATGAATAAGAAAAAGACTGTATGATTAACAAGTACCATCAAGATGACATTTTTATGATAGTGATGAGTCTCCAGACATCAGTATAATTGGACTTTGTGCTTGAACTCATTGAAAAAAAGGCTAACATGTAGCGTCAAAGACACACAATGGCTTTTGAGGTTTCCAAAAACCCCTGATTTAGGAGATGAAACTCAAAAGTTGAAGAAAAAATTGTGAATATAGGGAAATATTAAAATTGTGGAATTTATTTATTTATTTATCCAAGAGATATTTATTGATCATGTACTCATTTCCAGGCAGTACACAAGCACTCGTGAGATAAAGATTAATGTTTATTGTTCCTTTCATAAAGGAGACAAATGTGTAAAGTAGAATTATAATTCAAAATTATAAATGCTATCATAAGAAAGTCACTAAAAGCTATTGAATTAGAGATAGTACCATAGTCCTGGGACAAAAAATCTTGAGAATTTTTTGAACGGTAATAGAAGAATATGTAATTTTGAAGAAATAAAACAGGAAAAGTTGAAATTCAGAGTAATGGATGTTGGGAGCAACAAAAGATGAAAAGAGAGCAGTAGATTGTGGTCAGATTGTAAAACACCTATTTTTTAAAAAATAAAATTTCTTCTGCTATTAATCATGGAAATGAAATATAACAAGCAAGTAAATGGCATAAACAATGTTCTGAGATGCACGTATGGAATTCCAAAATTCCAACCACCCCTTGTATTTATGAGCTTATAAACTAATATCAAATAGATTAAGGAAATTGCTATATTATATATAATTTGCATCAAATCAAAAGTGTTAACTCTAAGTGCTTACAGATGTTTTACAATTTCACTGTAACTTAATTGCTGCATCACAAACTCTGCCTAAGTTTTCTCTCCACTTCTCTAAAAACGATCTAAAAACGAAACTAAATTTTCTCCAATGGAAGTTAACAAATCCTAGGGTTTTTTTCAGTTTTCCATCTTATATTTCTTATATATTTCTTCTTTATCTTCCCATATAAATATTTTTCTCATCTTATTATTCTATATTTAAATCCTAGATGGCCATATTAATTATTCATTTGGTGGTAAGAATGAATGAATGATTTGCAGCAGTGAATTAGTTAAGAGTAGGAGGAAGCTGACTAAGTTTACTACTAACACTATTATTATAAATTGAGTTATACTTTCTAAATGTTATGAGAAAAATATCAAACCTATTGTTAACATTTTTCTTCACATTTTACTATGTGATCAAAAATAGGAGAAAATAAATAATGTGTATAAATTTTATCTATGAAAATAATATTTTCACTAGAATTCAATTATCAGCATTGATAATTTTTACATCGTCCATTTGCACATACTTTAGCTAATCTGGCTAGATTACTTTAAAGACTGAGTTTCCTTGGCAATCAAGTTCAATACCAGTGTTGGGATTGCCTAGAATATAATAGAAATAACACCTTAAGTGGTATGCCTAAGAGAAGATAGTTAAGAATGAAGGTACCTCCTACTTGTTGCACAAACTATGGAGAGTTCTCATTAAAATTTTCAAACTCTCCACATTTTCTGGTTAGTGTGTTTTAAATAAAATAAATGTTTTATCACCCTCATTCCATTATAACCTTAGGCATATTAAAAAAAATCCATAGCTATCAGTGATAATGAACCAAATTAAGTCTCAGATAAACTATACTTTTTAAATGATTTCCATTTTACATAGGTAATTATTGAAGTATATTTCTTTATCTCTGTCCTCACACAATCTCATTTATATACTATGGCTATGTTAGTATCTTGGCAAGTAACTAGAGAGGTACATGTTATGTTAGCATGAATGTTACCCATGCTATTTTATACAACAACTTTAAGGCAAAGAAAAAGTATCTAGGGCATTTTACAATATTAAGAATTCCAATACATGAACATGAAATGTTTTTCCATTGATTTGTGTCTCCTTTCATTTCTTTAAACCCTTTAAAACTGTTGGTGGAAATATAAAATGGTGCAGCTGTTATGGAAAACAATATGGAGGTTTCTCAAAAAACTAAAAACAAAACTACCATATGATCCAGCAATCCCACTTTTGGGTACACATCCAGAAGAATTGAAATCAGGATGTGGAAGAGATATAGCACTCCCGTGTTCATTGCAGCATTATTCACAACAGCCAAAGTATGAGAACAACCCAAATATACATCAACAGATGAATAGATAAAGAAAATGTGGTGTATATATACTGATGTATAATTCAGTCTCGAAAAAAGAATTAACTCCTGCCATTTGTGACAACATGGATGAACTTGAAGGACATTATGCTAAGTGAAATAAGCCAGGTACAGAAAGACAAATACTGCATGGTTCCACTTATATTAATATGAGGTACCTGAAATAGTCAAATTCATAGAAGCAGAGACTATAATAGTGGTTGCCAGAAGCTGGGAGTGGGGAAATAAAAAGATGTTTTTCAGTGGGTCTAAAGTTTCAGTTATGCTAGATAAATAAGTTTTATGCATCTGCTGTACAAAATAATGCCCATAGTTAATAATATGGTATTGTGCACTTCAAAGTTTGTTATGAGAGGAAATCTAATGCTAAGTATTCTTACTACAAAAACAAACAAAACAAAATAAAATAAAAAAGGGACAAAAGAAAACTTTGGGAGGCGATTGATATATGTCTACTATCTTGACTGTGGTAATGATATCATGGGTCTTTGCATGTGCCCAAATTCATCAAATTATACACATTAAATATATGCAATTCTTTGTATATCAATTATACCTTACAAAAGCTGTTCTTAAAAGTAGCTAGGTGTTTACCGTTGGTAATTCAATTTCCACAGTTTCTAATAATTTTTAGAAGACAGAAAAAGAATCACACTCTCCTCCTACATTTTTCAATTGGTATACCACTTTTATTATCAAGAACTTACATAAAAATGAACAACCAAAACTTTAAAAATGGGGATAATGATCATTTTTAATCTAAAATAACACAAATTTAATGTTGATGATACTGAAAATTCCAAAAGGTTTTTTCTCCCCTGAGGCCCAATGAAAGAGTTGGAATTTTGTTTTGGGTATTATAAATACATAATACATTAGAATTTTATAATGTTTAAGTATTTGCAAGCAGGGAACAATCAAGATATTTTCAATAGTCAATGTCTTTTAAAACAAATCTTTGTTTATAGTAAATACAGCTGTCACACTACTTTCCATGGCTACTACCAGTTTTCCTCTCAATATATAGGCATACCCAGCTCTTTAGGAAATGCCATCTTCCTCACTCAGCTTACTTCATCTCTAAGTTTACTGGCAATGCTGTTTATAGTATATATGTATTGGTTTCTTAAATTTCTTAATTATTTTAAATTAATATATTGAAAATATTTTCCCATGATAGGAAATTAGGTTCCTAATCCCTTACCTAAACCATAATAGATAATATTACGTAGTTGAAGGTAGATAATAATTCTTTAGCTACATTTGTATTTCCTCCCATCCATGGATCCATAATTTTCAAGTACTTAAAGTGAAATGTTCCTCAACCTCAACACATTGTTTTATCCTAATATTACTCTAGACTGAGAAACAACACATTAAGACAATCTAATAACAGTTTAGTTTTTGTTCTCTCCAAACGCCATTTCAGAGAATTATACAAAGTAAAAGTGGTCTATTTTCTAATTTCATTAATGTTTTTTATTGTAGGTGTTAATAGCAGCTCACCAAAAACTAACAAAAATTGCCAAAGTAATTCACAATAGTTTGCAAATTTCTCTAGTACTAAGGTTTTAAAATTTTTTTTTAAATATTTTTGATACTAATGTCATATGTTGACTCGTCATTCCATTTTTGGTCATTGCTCCACACCTTAAAATCTCCCTGATACCCTTACTCTACTTACTGAAAATTTTCCTTAAAGGATCACCATTCGTTTAATCAAGAAATGTATTGGCCTTTCCACAGGCTTTATCTTCCTAAAATCCCTCTAGAATTTTCTGCGTTATAGCTCCTTTTCTAAAAAAGTCTTTTATCTGGAGCATTCTCTTTTTGTATGTTTGTATTATTATTTCTTCTAAAGCCTTTTTTGACTCTGGTCTCTCCCACCAATTTTAAATGTTGAATTTTTAAAGATATTTTCCTTGGTCCTTTTTCTTCTGTCACTAATTTACTGCTTATTTTTTTAATCCATTATCTTATTTGAGGATTCTAGTATATGTGAATCTTTTTTTTAAAAAACTTCATGCGGACTTCTTTACCCAGCCAACACTTGATGTTTTCTATATTCACCTTTTATTTGTTTGTGTACTTCACTTATTTTTCATGTAGCTTCACTTAATTTTTTTGTATGCAGGTCTGTCTATGAGAATAGAATCTTTTAAGATCGGTGTCTTCATAGTATTCTTCTTTATGAACATCCCCAGAAAAGAGTTTTACATAGAATGAGTGCTTAAAAATGCTTATTCTAAAACCTCTTCAGAAAATTGTGCGTGCTAAATTCACATGTCCTAACCTCACTTTAAAAACATTCTAAATACCAAGACTAGATAAACTATAACTAACAATGACATTATATTAATTTTAATCCTCTGCTTTTCAAATAGAAGGCCTTCTTTTACTCAACTGGATATAACCAAAATAGGCTGGCTAATTGAAATTTTAAAACAAATGGGACTACTGATAAAGAAAACATATAGTATATAAATTCATTTCCAGCATATTATTATAAACATATGTGAAAACATATTTACCACACAGTTTTTTGTAAATGACAGCTTCCTTCAGACTTCATTATATATTCTAATTTTTAATGATATCACTGGTTAAATACGTGAAGAAAATATTTTATATTAATACTATTTATGCATTTTGAATAATTAATATAACTCTTAAAATAAAGGCTATGATAAATTCTTCAGCAAGGGGCTTTTTGAAAATTTCTCATACCCAGCATTTTTCAATTGCATTTATACCATAAAATTCTGCTTTTACTAGTCATCTAATTTATCACAGAAAAGGTGTTTTGCTGAAGGATATTGAATACATTGCTTTATATAAAAATCGTAATTCACTGTGTATTCAACAAGATGGATATTTCACATCTACTGTAAGAAAAATTTAAGAAATGTATTATATGCAAAGCACTTACAACAATAGAAATAAACTTATTCTTACAGGGCCAGTGAATTAATTCAATGCATTAGATTCCTTTAAACAATGGCTTTGTTTTATGCATAAATAGTTTAATATCTTAAAGTATTTTTCATTTCAGGAAGGAATGGAAATTATATTTATACCTTTATTCTTAATATACTTTCTGTCAGTTCCTACTTCAGTTGTCATCACTTTTTGTCCTGATAGCACTCACTCTCACACCCTACATCTCAGCATGATAAACAGTTTCCTTAAGGCATATAAGGACCATGTAGTAATAACCCTTAAGTGGGGCAACCTCATTCCTTAAGAATCTCTATTTAAGGTAGATCTGTACTGAGACCAGGAAATCAGGTCATTTGTAAATGAATAATGCAATAAGAAATCTGCCTCTATGCACACGGGCTAATGTCACATTCTTTTTATGAAGCAAAAATCTTGAATATTCAAAATATAGTAGATGTCAATTTGTTCCCCAAACCTCTTTCCCCAACCTCAGGTGCCAACCTCCAGTGAATCCCTAGGCACAATCCACTGGGTAAAATAAAAGCAAATGTCTAATAAATCCATTCACACAGCAGTGTTACAGGATTGAAATGATCCAGATATTGCATTCCAAAGAGAATAAATACAGAAAAATGAACACTAATAATTACAAAATTAATTCCTTCTTAAAAATAAATACACAGCAGGAACACATATTAACATGAATACTAGATAAAATTACTGTACAATCCAATTAGATCTCCACAAGATATGCTGTGGATATGATGGCATATATTAAATTATCTTTGAAACTGTTATGCAAATCATAGCTAGATGTGAATGCAATATGCTAATTATGAGCTATATCTACATGAAACATTTGTAATACACTAATAAAAATGAATTTAACTTTTGTAAGATCACTGGTAAGCAAGTATACCACACTATATAAAAATGCATTAAAAGGGTTAACTATTCAATTTTTTCTGTATATGAGTAAAACCTTCTTAAGCATAGAAGCATTCATAAGCATAAATGATTCCCCTTCATCTCAAATTCTTTTGAAACAGCCAAACAATTTAATACAGAGGCATAATATCTGTTTTGACATAATTCCACTGCCGCTCTATATTGAACAGAAATTATAATAATTTGTTACTATAAAACATACACAAACACACACATAAACCCTAGTCAGAGATTTATTAATATGATTTAATATTTGAATTTTTAATGGCTTTTAAATTTTATAGTCTTTTCTTACAAAATCTCTAAAGAAAATGACTAGCTCTTTACCCATTGTATATAATCCAAAGAAGAGAGAGACAAAGGATCAGTAATTCCCTTTGGTTCTTTTTCTTTCAGATACAGATTTTTATTCTCAGTTCAGTATCCTCTATCATACCACACAAAATCACATATTACTCTGTGAGGAGGATTCATGCCCTTAACCATTAGTCTTAAACATCTATAATGTGACAGTTATCATCAGAGAAGACCTGTTGATCCTATCGTGTTTTGGGCTGTTATTTCTGGAATACCATTTTAGCCTGAGGAATGGCAGGAATGAGGGGAACAAAAAATATAACCCAGTTACATTTTATAATTAATGATTCCATATTTTCAACACTCTTGACACTGAGCTTCATTTTTACTTTTTAAATTTTTAATACATTTTATTGTGTATATTTAAACTATACAGCACAACATGATGTGATGAGATACATATAAATAGTAAAATGTTACTATACTGAATCAAATTAACAGTTCTATCATCTCACATAGTTACTCATTTTTTTTTTGGCAACAGCTGCTATAATCTATCATTTAGCAAAAGCAGCAGATATGAACTTATCTAGATATCTAATGTACAGCATGAAGACTATAGTTAATAATAGTGTACTATATTCAGCATTTTTTTCTTTGGTTCTTTAAGTAAGTTAAGCAAACTGGGAAACTGTCCACACAGACCTTAGTGTTATTTACCCTTTGACTGGTTGGCACTGTACGAGATACTCATCTCAGACATCATCCTAAATGATTCAGAGATCAAAAATTTAATTTTCAAAGAACTGATTAACAATCTAATACATACCAACTCAAATAAAATGGGTAGAAGGACAGAAGAGGAATTTCGTTAATGGATTATAAGAAAGCTCAATGAAATTCAAGAGAAAATTGAATCCAAGCACAAAGAAACCACAAAAAAATGCAAGAAATGAATGAAAAATTCTCCAAAGAAATAGAAATATTATGGAAAAATCAAATAGAAATCCTAGAAATGAAAGAAGCATTCAAGGATCTAGAAAACACAGTGGAAAGCCTTAAGAATAGGCTAGACCATGCAGAGGAAAGAATTTCAGAGCTGGAAGACAACTCCTATGCACTAAATAAATCAGTCGAAGAGAAAGAACACAAAAACAAGAGGCATGAACAAAGTATATAAGAAATGTGGGATTATGTAAAGAGGCCAAACATAAGGATCATAGGTATCCCTGAGTGAGAGGAAGAAAATTCGCCTGGGCTGGCAAATCTATTTGAAGGAATAATAGAGGAAAATTTCCATGGCTTAGCCAGAAATCTCGATATCCAAGTACAAGAAGCACACAGGACTCCTGGGAGACTCAACGTGAAAAGGCATTCACCACCCCACATAATTATTAGACCGACCAAAGTAAATACAAAAGAGGCACTCCTCAGAGCTGTAAGATGAAAAAAGCAGGTAACCTATAAAGGGAAACTGATCAGATTAACTGCAGATTTCTCAGCTGAAACCTTACAAGCCAGAAGGGAACGGGAACCATCATCAGTCTCCTAAAACAGAACAAAGGCCAACCCAGAATTCTGTATCCTGCCAAACTAAGCTTCTTATATGAGGGAGAAATAAAGATTTTCCAGATAAGCAATCACTGATAGAATTTGCGATATCCAGACCGGCCTTGCAAGAAGTGCTTAGACCTGCATTGTACACTAATAAGCACAACAGACACCCACCTATGTAAAACTACGCAAAAGCTAAAACCCCAGAACCCAGATTCCACAATGACGCAAGAGGTAAAACAAAAGACACCACCCAATAGAATAATCAGAAATTTACCCCAAATATCAATTCTCTCAATAAATGTAAATGGCTTGAACTGCCCATTCAAGAGACATAGGCTGGCTGAATGGATTAAAAAATACAAGCCAAGTATCTGTTGTCTTCAGGAAACACACCTTACACACAAAGACGCATTCAGACTCAAGGTGAAAGGATGGAATACAATTTTCCAGGCTAATGGAAACCAAAAGAAATCCAGAGTAGCCATCCTTATTTCAGATGATATAAACTTTAAAGCAACAAAAGTAAAGAAGGACAAAAATGGACACTATATAGTGGTGAAGGGAAAAATCTCACAAGAGGATTTAACAATCCTAAACATTTATGCACCCAACACAGGAGCACCCAGGTACATAAAGCAAATACTGCTAGATCTAGACAACATAATAAACAACAATGCCATAATAGCAGGGGACTTCACACCCACTGACGGAACTGGACAGATCCTCCAAACAGAAAATAAACAAAGAAACAAAGGACATAAACAGGACTCTAGAACATTTGAGCCTAACGGATATCTACAGAACACTCCACCCAAATAACACTGAATATACATTCTTCTCATCAGCTCATGGAACTTTCTCTAAAATTGACCTCATCCTAGGCCACAAAACAGATCTAAACAAATTCAAAAAAATAGAAATCATACCATGTATCTATTCAGACCAAAGCAGAATAAAATTAGAAATCAATTCCAACAGAAACTCACATCTTCATCCAAAAACATGGAAACTAAACAATCTGTTGCTGAACGACTACTGGGTCAAGAAGGAGATTCAAATGGAAATCAAAAGATTCTTCGAACTAAATGATAATGGGGGCACAAGTTATCAAAATCTGTGGGATACAGCAAAAGCAGTCCTGACAGGAAGACTTATCGCCTTAAATGCCCACATCCAAAAGACAGAAAGGTCACAAGTCAGTAAACTAATGAATCATCTTAAGGAAATGGAAAAGGAAGAGCAAAGCAATCCTAAAGCCAGCAGAAGAAAAGAAATAACCAAGATCAGAGCAGAATTAAATGAAATCGAGAACAAAAGAACAATACAGAAGATTAATAAAATGAAAAGTTGGTTCTTTGAAAAGATAAACAAAATAGACAGGCCACTTGCCAGGTTGACCAGAAGCAGAAAGGAAAGGACTCTAATAAGCTCAATTAGAAATGAGAAAGGAGAGGTCAGAACTGATACCATGGAAATACAAAACATCATCTTTGACTACTACAAAAATCTCTATGCCCAAAAACACGAAAACGTGGAGGAAATGGACAAATTCTTAGAAACACACTACCTCCCTAGGCTCAACCAGGAAGAAACAGAATTTCTAAACAGACCAATATCAAGAACCTAAATCGAAGCAGTAATAAAAAATCTTCCCACAAAAAAAAGTCCTGGACCAGATGGGTTCACACCTGAATTCTACCAAGCCTACACAGAAGAACTGGTGCCTATACTGCAGAAATTATTTGAAAATATCCAGAAGGATGGAGTCCTCCCAAACTCATTCTACAAAGGCAGTATCACCTGATACCACAGCCAGGAAAGGACACAACAAGAAAAGAAAACTACAGACCAATATCCCTTATGAATATAGATGCAAAAATTCTCAATAAAATCCTTGCAAACTGAATTCAAGTGTACTTCAAAAAAATAATTCATCATGATCAGGTGGGCTTCATTCCTGAGATGCAGGGATGGTTCAACACATGCAAATCTACAAATGTAATTCACCATATAAATAAAAGCAAGAACAAAGATTATATGAATCTTTCAATAGATGCAGGAAAGCCTTTTGACAAAATCCAGCATCCTTTTATGATAAGAACTCTTAACAATATAGGCATAGATGGCTCATACCTCGAAACTATTAAAGCCATATATGATAAACCCACAGCCCATATCATACTGAATGGGGAAAAATTGAAAGTATTCCCCCTTAAACAGGAACTAGACAAAGGTGCCCACTATCTCCACTTCTTTTCAACATAGTGCTGGAAGTACTAGCCAGAGCAATCAGACAAGACAGAGGAATCAGGGGCGTCCAGATGGGGGCAGAAGAGGTCAAACTTTCACTATTTGCAGACGATATGATATTATACATAGAAAACCCCAAAGATTCAACCAACAGATTACTGGAATTGATAAATGAGTTCAGCAATGTCTCAGGATACTAAATTAATACACATAAATCCATAGGCTTCATATATGCTAATAACAATCAAGCCGAGAAACAAATTAAAGATGTAATACCTTTCACAATAGCACCAAAGAAAATTAAATATTTAGGAACATATCTAATTAAGGAGGTCAAAGACCTATATAGAGAGAATTATGAAACACTGAGAAAAGAAATTGCAGAGGATGTAAATAGATGGAAAACCCTACCATGCTTTTGGATAGGCAGAGTCAACATAGTAAAAATGGCTTTGCTACCTAAAGTGACTTACAGAATCAATGCAGTCCCTATCAAAATACCAACATCATTTTTTGCTGATCTAGAAAAAATAATTCTAATAATTCCAGAGAAGACCTTGTCTAGCCAAAGCAATCTTAAGCAAAAAGAACAAATTGGGAGGCATCTATCTACCAGACTTCAAACTATACTACAAGGCTATAGTAACCAAAACTGCATGGTATTGGCACAAGAACAGAGACATAGACCAATGGAACAGGACTGAGAACCCAAATATAAAACCAACCTCATACAGTCACCTGATCTTTGACAAATTCCAGAAAAACGTACACTGGGGAAAAGAATCCCTATTCAACAAATGGTGCTGGGAAAACTGGATGGCCATATGTAGAAGACTGAAAGTGGACCCACACCTCTCACCTCTCACAAAAATCAATTCACAATGGATAACAGATCTAAACCTAAGACACGAAACCATAAGAATTCTCGAAGAAAACGTTGGAAAAACTCTTATGGACATTGGCCTAGGCAAAGAATTTATGAAGAAGTCCCCCAAAGCAATCACAGCAGCAACAAAAATAAATACATGGGACCTGATCAAATTAAAAAGCTTCTGCACAGCCAAGGAAACTATCACTAGAGTGAACAGACAACCTACAGAATGGGAGAAAATATTTGCATGCTACACCTCTGATAAAGGGCTGATAACCAGAATCTATACAGAACTTAGGAAAATCAACAAGAAAAAATCAAACAACTCTATTAAAAAATGGGCAAAGGACATGAACAGAAACTTTTCAAAAGAAGACAGAATAATGGCCAGCAAACATACAAAAAAGTGCTCAACTTCTCTAATCATCAGGGAAATGTAAATCAAAACCACAATGAGATATCACTTAACTCCAGTGAGATTGGCTCATATCAAAAAATCCCCAAATAACAAATGTTGGCGGTGATGTGGACAGATAGGAACACTCACACACTGCTGGTGGGACTGCAAATTAGTACAACCTCTATGGAAAGTAATATGGAGATACCTCAAAGAATTAAAAGTAGAATTTGACCCAGCAATCCCACTACTGGGTATTTACCCAAAGGAAAAAAAGACATTTTATAATAAAGACATCTGCACGCGAATGTTTATAGCAGCACAATTCACAACTGCAAAGATGTGGAAACAACCCAGTTGCCCGTCAATATACGAGTGGATCAATAAAATGTGGTATATGTATACCATGGAGTATTACTCAGCAATAAAAAACAATAGTGAATTAACACATCTGCTATTATCCTAGTTGGAGCTAGAACCCATTCTTTGAAGTGAATTGTCACAGGATTGGAAAAACAAGCACCACTGGTACTCACCATCAAACTGGTACTAACTGATCAACACTTACATCACACAGGGCAATAACATTCATCTGAGGGCGGGCGGGCGGGAGGTGGGTGGAAGGGATGGGAAAAACTCTCACTGAATGGATGTGGGGAGCACAGTTTGGGGAATGACCACGATTGTAGCTCTGACACGGGCAGTGCATGGGCAATATATATAGCCAAAGTTTTGTACCCCCATAATATTCTGAAATTAAAAAAAATAAAAAATAACAACAAAAAAAACGATCTAATACATTTCAAGTCAATGATTATTATTCTCTTTTATTAAAAAAGCTACAGAAATAGGTCTGACTTAAAAGGATTCAACCATTTTATAAAACATGGATCAGTATACATGGGTGTAGACAAAAGATTTTAACCTCAAATTTAAAACAATATTAAGTGTTGGATATTTTTGTTGATGATGTTATGTTGTGTATTTTTTGAGCTTTTATCTGCATCAGATCAGCAATACAAACCATGCTTAAATAATTTTTTCAAATTGAAGCAAAATATTACGAGTTTGTACCCATACCTGAATAAAGAATAAAGAAAATCAGAAGGATTTTATATAAGACCATTTAAATTGTTATGTGTGTTTCCATTTCTTTAAAATATATTTGATATTTCAAAAATCATAATGATATATTGTGTATTTAAAATATAGGTATAATTTATAACAACAAAGTCACAAAGTGTGGGAGATGGGTAAAGAAATTACACAGTTGTAAGATTTTCTGTTGTTCATGAAGTGGTATAGTTGAAGATATATTGGGATAAATGAAATATACTTAGTGTATTCTTCATAATATTCATTTAAAGAATAATAAAAATGAAAGAAGATGAAGGACTAGATGCAGCCCACTCATGCTGCTGTCAAGGAGAGAATCAAAAGTTGCAAGTAGATGTTCACCTATGGATGAACCATTTTGGAGAGAGAATTGTGAATCACCAGGTAAGTGACTGGAGACACCCGATGTGAAGGAGAGGGAAGTAGGATGATCTGATTGGAAAGATTGGGAGGTACCTGGGGGAAGCATCCACATGTGGGGAAAAGTAAGGGGAGAGAATCCCGTGGATCCAAGCTACCTGCCATGGACAATGTAACCCAAGCTGCGAGGAGGGCCCCCACCATGGCAGACCTCCAAACTGATCAGGGATCTGCTTAGAGATTGTGCAGTAACATTGCACTGGACAGTGGACACAGCAGGGACCCACTGACTTCCATTCCTGGGTCACTGCAACTGACACCATTCTGAGCTTTCAGGCGCCAAAACATGCAGTCTACACAGGGCTTCTTAGCAGTCTCTTCCACTTCACTTCTTCTGGGCTGAGGAGGGAGCAAGGAGGGCAGACAACATTGCATGCCCTGTGACTGAAAGCTGTGTTTCCCCTTCCTGCCACTGGAGGATTGGGGAACCTGGTAGCTGTGAGCCACTCCCAGCCACATGCTGCCACTGCCCCCTGGACCTGGACAGAATGAATATCCACAGCCCTGACACCTGTGGCCACGGTCTAGATAACCTCACCTAGCTGCCACTGCCACTGAAACAGGGAAACCTAAGCAGAACAATCTCCCACACAACTATCTTCCATGGAGAAGGACTTGCTTAGCCCCCACCCAATCTTTCCACAGTGGCCTGGGAGACTAATCCACCAGTCCATCTGGATAGCCATGAGCACTGGCTTGAATTTAGGAAACTATAGTGGAACAGGATGACACAGGAGAACAGCTGCATTACAGGCTTTCAGTGCATCTGCCCCTCTCCTGCCAGGTCAGTCTTCCAGAGTAGGACACAGTGTGCCATTCACAGACTCCTCCTTCTTCTCACTAAGTAGGAGAGTTCTCAGCAAAGGAGAACAAGTGCACCACAAACTTAATCCTGTGCTGAAAGAAGAGGTTTCAGATGAGAAGGAACCAGCATAAGAATTGTGGCACCATGAAAACACAAACTGGTTCAACATCCCAAGGGGTCACAATAGGACTCCTACTGAAAAGAAATTTTCAAAACCTCAGATATGAAATTCAGATTACAGATTGCAAATAAGATGAATGATATTGATTAGAAAGTTGAAAATCAACACAAAGAAGCCAAAAAAAATTTCAGGACATGAATGGAAAAATCTCTAAAGAGATAGACAGAATAAGAAAAGATTTAACAGAACTTAAAGAAATGAAGGAGACATTTAGGGAATTTTAAAGTACAGTAGAAAGCTTTAACAACAGGCTAGACCAAGCAGAACAAAGTATTTCAGACCTTGAAGGCAAGGCTTTCAAATTAACCCAGTCAATAAAAAACGTAGAGAAAAGAATAAAGAAGAATGAATAATCACTCAGAGAAATATGGGACTATGTAAAGTGAGCCAATATAAGAATCATAGTTATCCCTGAGGGAGAAGACAAAAAAGCAAAAAGTATGGAAAACTTACATGAGGGAATAATTGAGGAAAATGTCCCTGATATCACCAGAGATTCAGATATCTAGGTACAAGATGGTTATTGAACACTGGGGAGATTTATAGCAAATAGGACATCTCCAAGACACACAGTAATCAAACTAGCCAAAGTCAAAGTGAAGGAAAAAAAAAACCTACAAGCTACAAGTTGAAAGCACCAACTAACTTACAAAGGAAAACCCATCAGACTAACAACAGACTTCTCAGCACAGATCTTTAAAGCCAGAAGTGATTGGGGCCCCATTTTTAGTCTTCTTAAATGGAACAACTGCCAGCCAAGAAATTAGTATTCTGAAAACTAATTTTCATAATAAAAGCAGAAATAAAGTCTTTCTCAGACAAGCAAACTCTAAGGAAATTTGTCACTACTAGACTAGCCCTATAGGAAATGCTCAAAAGTATACTATACATGGAACAGAATAATAGATACCCACCAGTGTAAAAACACCTGAAAGCTAAATATCACAGCTTGTATAGAACAGTAGCACAAGGGGGAAAACAAAAAACAAGGTATCAGTCAACATGACAAACAGAACAGTATCCCGTTTATTAATCCTAACACTGAATGTAGGTGTTCTTAATGCTTCTGTTGAAACATATAGACTGGCTGAATATATGAAAAAACACAACCCAAGTATATGCTGTCTGCAAAAAACTCATCTAACCTGCAATGACTCTCATAAACTCAAAGTTAAGAGATAGAAAAAATATACTTTGCACAAATAGAAACCCAAAAAAGCAGGTATAGCTATTGTTATATCACATAAATAGACTTTAAATCAACAATGGCAAAAATAGACAGACGCTCAATAAATAATGTTAAAGGGAACAATTATGCAAAAAGATTTAACAATCCTAATTATGTATGCACCTAACATAGGAGCTCCCAAATTCATAAAAAAATTCTATTAGATCTAAGCAAAGAAATAAACAGTAGCATCATAATTGCCAGGAACTTCAACACCTCACTGACAGAACTGTACAGATCATTGAAGAAGAAAATCAACAAAGAAACACTCAACTTAAAAGAGACTCTAGAACAAATGGACCTAACAGGTATTTATGGAACAGTCTAACCACAAACTACAGTATATACATTTTTCTCAACAGCACATGGGACATTTTCCAAGATTGATCATATGTTAGGCCACAAAACAAGTCTCAGCAAATTCAGGAAAATACAAAATTACTGTGTATATTCTCAGACCACAGTAGAATAAAACTAGAAATCAATTCCAAAAGAAACTGTGAAATCTATACAAAATTATGGAAGTTCAACAACCTGCTCCTGAACAATCCTTGGGTCAAAGACAAAATTAAGTTGGAAATCAAAAGATTCTTTGAACTGAACAACAAAGAGCACCCAAGCTTCCAAAATCTATGGGATACAGTGAAAGCATTGCTAAGGGGGGAATTCATGGCTTAAGTGCTTACATCAAAAAGATAGAAAGATCACAAGAAAACAACCTATTGTCACTTCTCCAGAAACTAGTAAAAGAAGAACAAACCAAACCCAAATCAAGCAGAAGGAAAACCAAACCCAAAGCTGGAAGAAAGAAAGTAACAACAAAACTCAGAACAGAACAAAACAAAATGGAAGCAAAAAAAGAAAAAAGAATCAACAAAACAAAGAGTTGGTTCTTTGAAAAAATAAACAAAATTGATAGACAATTAGCCAAGGTAACCAGAAATAGAAAAGAGAGGACTCAAATAAGCTCATTACAACTGATAACACAGTAACACAAAATATCATCTGTAAATACTATGAAAACCTCTATGCACACAAACTAGAAAACCTAGAGTAGAAGAATAAATTCCTGGAAACACACAACCTCCAAAGCCTGAATCAGGAAGAAATTGAAATCCTGAGTAGACAAGGAATGAGCAGCAAGATTGAAGCAGCAATAATAATAATAATAATAATAAAAACTCCCCCCAAAATAAGCCACAGACCAGACAATTCACAGCAAAATTCTACTAGACCTACTAAGAAGACCTAGTACCTATCCTACTGAAACTGTTCCATAACATCGAGAAGGAGGTAATCTTCCCTAACTCATTCGATGAAGCCAATACCACCTTGATCCCAAAGTCAGGAAAGGACACAATAATAAAAAAAAAAGAACAATGTCTCATATGAACATAGATGCAAAAATCCTCAACAAAATACTAGCAAACCAAATTCAACAGCACATCAAAAAAATAATTCACCATGATCAAGTGGGTTTCATCCCAGGGATGCAAGGATAATTCAATACATGCAAATCAATAAATGTAATTCACTACTTAAACAGAAATAAAAACAAAGTCTATATGATTATCCCAATAGATGCAAAAAAGCATTTGATAAAATCCATCACCCCTTCATGATAAAAACCCTCAACAGAGGCATAGAAGGAACTTACCTCAAAATATCAAACTATACCTGTTTGCTGACAATATGATCTTGCATCTAGAAAACCCTAAAGACTCCACCAAAAGACTATTAGAATTGTTAAATAAATTCAGCAAAGTCTCAGGTTACAAAATCAATATACACAAATCGGTAGCATTTCTAAATACAGGCAGTCCACTGGTTAATGTCTTTAGGTTGAATTTGTATGTAATCCAGATCCCTGATAGAACATAAGTGGTATTCATAATAATAATATTATAATGGCTCATTTATGATAATAATAACATTGTAATGCTATAGTGATAATAATACTCCTGTACTACAATAATAAGTTACAGAAACTACAGAGTGTCCCAAAAGTCATTAAACATAGGGAAAATGGGAAATTGTAGCTAAATGTACCTTTATTTACAAAATATTCATTATAAAATTTTACAAAATTTTTCCCTCATAGTACAAAGGAAAATTCTATTGTGCTCTTTCTTTTAATTCAAACACGCAGAACATTAAAAACAAACTCATACAAAAAGTTTAGATATGAGATAGGAGAAATTTCAAAAAAGTATATTAAAAGTAAACACTCACCTAATGTTGCATCAAAACTAGTCTAATAGGAATTACACTTATTTAAGTGTACACTTATTTTGAGCTTCTAACCAAATTAGTAATAACCTTTTCATTTTAATAATTAATCCACTACATTGTTTAGTAATAATTGATGCTTTCATTGGAGCATTACCTTTCACATGTTCCATTATTCTCACTTTATCCTTTATAATTTTTCCACTAGATGAGCATCTGAAGCCTAATGTTTTCCCAATGAATGATGGCATCTGGCCTTTCTCTGAAAATTTAATTATTTCTACTTTTGTTTCCCTTGTAATCAATTTTCTTTTTGCTGCAGGGTAACCTGGACTTGCAGTGTACTCTCACTTTGGAGGCATGGTCATAAGGGTAAACACAGAATCACAAAATCAAATAAAAAAGTTAAGACAAAAATGATGCTGTGCATAAGAGACCATATAAAAAAATGAGACTAGCCCCTAGCATAAAGATGCTGCAACAACAAACCACTTATGTCATGCATGTTTGTTTATATGCATGGAAGAAACTAGTTCCCAAAGTGTTAATTTAATTGTTTGATTATAACTTATCCTTATGTAGAGCCTCAGGAGGCTATTCCCAAGCAGAGAGTGCTTTAAGTTGGGTTGTCTGTAATCCAGGGACTGCCTGTAATAATGTCAAGCTGAGAGTCAAATCAAGAGCTTTGTACCATTTCTAATATCTGCAAAGAAAATATATACCTAGGAATGTACTTAACCAAGAAGATGAATATCTTTACAAGGAGAACTGCAAAACATTGACGAAAGAAATCACAGATGACACATACAAATAGGAAAACATCCCATGCTCAAGGACTGAAAGAATCAACATTGTTTAAATGTCCATACTGCCCAAAGTGATTTACAGATTCAATGCATTCTCCAACAAAATACCAATGTAATATTTCACAGATCTAGAAAAAATAGTCTCAAGCTTCATATGGAACCATAAAAAAGCCCTAATAGCCAAAGGGATCATAAGCAAAAAGAACAAAGGCATCACATTACCTGACTTCAAATTATAATACAAAGATATAGTAACTAAAACAGCATGACACTGGCATAAAAGTAGAGGTGTAAACCAATGCAACAGAATAGAGAACACAGAAATAAAATCATACAGTTATGACCAACTGATTTTTGACAAAGCAGACACCAACACACTCTGGAGAAAGGACATCCTATTCAATAAATGGTGCTGGGAGTATTGGATAGCCACTTGCAGAAGAATAAAATAGTATCCTCTCTCTCGCCATATGCAAACTTAATTCAAGTTGGATTAAAGACTTAAATCCAAGGAATGAAATCATAAAAACTCTAGAAGAAATCATAGGAAAAACCCTTCTAGTCATCTGCCTGGGCAAAAATTTATATCTAATATCCCAAAGGCAAATATAACAAAAATAAATAAATGGGACTTAATTAAATTTAAAATCTTCTGCACAGCAAAAAACAAAAATAAAATAATCAATAGAGTGAATAGACAACCCACAGAATGGGAGAAATATTTTAAAACTATACATCTGAAAACAGCTAATATCCAGAATCTATAAAGAACTCAAATAAACCATTGAGAAACAAACAACCCCACGAAAAATTGGGCAGAAGATATGAACAGAATTTTTTCAAAAGAAGATACACAAATGGCCAAGAAACATATGAAAAAATGTTCAACTTTACTAATCATCATGAAAATGCAAATTAAAACCACAGTGAGATGTCATGTTACCCCTGTAAGAATGGCATTGCTAAAAACAAAAACTATAGATGCTGCTGTGAATGTGGTGAAAAAGGAATGCTTATTGGTGGGAATGCAAATTAGTACAAACTCTATGGGAAACAATATGGAGATCACTCAATGAACTAAAGTAGACCTACCATTCAATCCAGCAATTTCACTACTGGGGATCTACCCAAAGGAAGTTATGATATCAAAGAGGCACTTGCACTCAAATGTTTTTTGCAACACAATTCACAATTACAAAGATGTGGAATCAACCTAAGTGCTCATCAATTGATGAATGGATAAAGGAAATGTGGCCATATATATTCCATGGAGTACTACTCAGCCATACATAGGAATGAAATAATGTCATTTTCAGGAACTTGGATGAAACTGGAGACCATTATCTTAAGTGAAGTATTTCAGGAGTGGGGAAAAAAAAAACACCACATGTTCTCACTAATAAGTGGGAGCTAAGCCATGATCACACACTGGCACAAAGAGGTACAGAGGACATTGGAAACGAAGAAGGGAAGAGTGTGGGAGGAGGGTGAGGGATAAAACTTACCCACCAAGTACAATGAACACTATTCTGGTGACAGGCACACTAACAGCCCTGACTTCAACATTATACAATTCACCCATGAAACAAAAACACTCGTCTACCCCCTTGATATTTTTAAATAAAGAAAATCCATACAATATGTGCTGTTCCTAGGTACAAATAGTATATTTCCCATGACATTGCCCCAAGATTTGAGGAAAACCCAATCGAAATATATTTTAAAGTTTCAAGCAACACAATATGTTTCTGGAACACAACCATATTAAATTAGAAATTGAAACTAATAAGATATCTAAACAATATGCAGATATTTGGGAATTATGCAAGATACTCAAAATTAATTCATAATTAAAAGATGAGATCAAAATATAATAGAATATATTTTGAACCGAATTATAATAAAAGCATAATATATGACACATTTTTGTTGGAGGGAAATTTATACTTTAAACGCCTATGTTAGGAAAAAACAAAATTATATATTCCATGATATAAGTTCTTACATGAGAAGGTAGTTTAAGAACAAATTAAAGCTGAAGAAATTAAAAGAAATAAAATAATGAAAATGAGAGTCTAAATGGAATAGATAAAGAACAAAAAATGGAAAAAAAATCAACAAAATTTTAAGCTGCTTACATGGGAAAATTAATTTTAAAACTATTAAATAAGTTTAAAAGGAGAGAAAACAAGTGGTACCAATGTAAATACTGACAGAAAAACATCACTAGAGATGTAAAAAATATTAATAAAATTTTAAAATCTCATAGAAAAATTCTTTGCTATATATTGAAAAATGTAGATGCAATTGACAGATCATTTGAAATGTGAAACTTATCAAAACTGAAATAAGAAGATATTAAAACCTGAATGTCTTCATATTTGTGAAAATATTTGAATCCATAACCAAAATCTTTCTTACACAAAAACTTTCAGATAATAAAAGAGAAGACTTCCCAAGAAATTTTATGAAAACAACAGAGCTCTGATAATTGCATAATATTTTCTCCAGCATAAACCAACCAGAACAAAAATAATTTTATTAAAAATTTTCATAAATGGCTTATTAATAATAAACCAACTGTAGAAAAGCTAATAAAATTCTCTACTGCACAATATTGTAGACATAGAAATCAGAGCCTCTTTTATTTATCCAAACTAGTATATAACAACAATAAAACATTATAAGAAAGTCATGCATCTATATTATCTCTAATATATATATCTCTAATATATAAATGCAAAAATCCTGAACAAAATTATCAAATCAAGTCCATAAAAGGGATAATATGTCATGACCATGTGAGGTTTATTCTGAGAAGGCAAGGTTGGTTTAACATTTAAAATCAATTAGTGTAATAAAACATATTAAGAGAATAAAGGAAAAATCAAAAGGCAATGTCAATGTAAGCAAAAAAAAAAAAAAACTGCCAAAATTCAACTTCCATTTATAGTAAATACTCTCAAAAAGTTGGGAACAGAATGGAACTATAATACATCACTTTATAAAGGGCATCTAAGAACAATCTATAGAATATTATATTTAAACATTCAAGAATAATATTAAACATTCAAGAATTTTCCCCTTGTCTTCTTCTGTAATTTCTATTCTGTTATTACACTGAAACTTGTAGAAAGACCAAAAAGGCAAGTAAGATAAATTTAAAAAATAAATATAATTTTTTATATTCACAGACAATATGATTATCTATGTAGCAAACCTGTAGTACATCATCAACAACAACTAAAACCTACTAGAATCAATCAAAATATTTAGTAAGACTGAGGAGACAATGTCCTCATACCTAAAAATCAATTGTATTTCTAAATACAAGTAATCAGAAACTGGAAAATAATACTTATAAAACACCATTTGCAATAGTGTCAAAACCCACAATATAATACAGGATAAATGTAACAATAGACTATAGGATTTCTACATTGAAATCTATAAAATATTGCTGAGAGAAACTAATGAAGATCTAAATAAATGGAAAGATGCACCATATGCATTTATGAGAAGACTCATTGTTAAGACATTATTTCATTGCAAAATGATTTATAGATTTAATGTAATTTCAACTAGAATTCCAGCAGGATTATGGCAAGCTAATTCTAGATTTTAGAGGGAAATATAATGGTCCTTGAATTGCCAAAATAATATTAAATACTTATAACAATGTTATAAGTATAACAATGTTGGAAGACTTGCAACACCAGATTTTACAAACCAAAAGACTATAATACTCAAGATTTGGTTGTAGTGGCATAAGGCTAGACAAATAGAGCTCTATTTATAGGTTGATTTTTAATTTTTTAAACTAGTACATAATAATTGTACATAATTATGGGGCACATGTGATATTTTGATACATGTATACAATGCAAGTACACTTCTATCTCACACCATATACAAAAATCAACTCAAGATGGATTAAAGACTTAAATGTAAGACCTGAAACCACAAAAATACTAGAAGAAAACCTAGGAAAAACTCTTCTAGATATTGTTCTAGGTAAAGAACTCATTATTAGGACTTCAAAAGCACAGGCAAAAAACAAAAATAGACAAATGGGACTTAATTAAACTAAGAGGGCTTCTGTACAGCAAGAGAAATAATCAAGAGAGCAAACAGACAACCTCAGAATGGTAGAAAATATTTGCAAACTGTGCATCCAACAGGGGACTAATAGCCAGAATTTACAAGAAACTCAAACAACTCAAAAACAACAAAAACTAACAATTCTGTTAAAAAGTGGGCAAAGAACATGAATAAACATTTTTCAAAAGAAGACATACAAACGGCCAGCAAGCATATGAAAAAATGCTCAACATTATCAGTGTATTGCAAATTAAAACCACAATGAGATATCAGCTTACACATAACGGCCATTACTTAAAAAAAAAAACAAAAAACAGATGTTGGTGAGGATGCAGAGAAAAGGAAATTCTTATTCAATGTTGGTGGGAATGTAAATTAGTACAACCTCTATAGAAAATAGTACGGAGATTTTCAAAGAACTACAAATTAAGCCTCCATTTGATCCAGCAATTCCACTACTGGGTATCTACACAAAGGACAAAAAAAGTTATTGTATTGAAAAGATAGTTGCACCCATGTATTTATCCACAATAGCAAAAAATTGGGGTTTTTTTGGCCAGAACATATTTGAAAAATATAGGACTAAGTAAGAATACATCTGAGCTGACTAGACTCAGCTGGACCAGAGTCTACTTGCAAAGTAAATAAAAGAAACACTAGGTAAAAGTAAAAATTATCACATAAGTTATCAAAAAACTGTACGTTAGAAAGAAGAGGAAAATATTTCACCCAAAGAAAAAATGAGAAATGTTTTTAAGTACCATATTTTGGAAAAGCATTTAATAAAAATGTTAGAATTTCACTTTATATAATTTAGAAAATTTCTAGTAGTTTTTTTCCTTAAACCCACAGTTTTTCATTGATAAAATACAAAATATTAATGCTATCTAATCATAAAGGTAAATTCCAATTACAAACTCTGTGCTCTTCTGTGAAGAACGTCTTGTCATTAGTTCCTCTAAAAGCTCAAATTCATTCCTATAATTGACTTACATAGATCTTAGTGAACAAGAAAACAATGCAAATAATACAAATTTATATTTGAACATAACTGTTGAATATCTAGTAAAAGTCAATAAGCCAATATTTTTATTTAGAGGAAGAGTATATGAATACTCACTCATCTTTGTCAATTTTATACTGTTTCTTTTTAATTTAGTTTTTTGTTTATAATTTGCACACAAAAATTTCACATATTTACGGGGTACAATGTGATGTTTCAATGCATGTACGCATTGTATAATGATTAAATTGTGGTAATTACCATATCCATTACTTTAAATATTTATTACTTCTTTGTGGTGACAACATTCAAAATCTTCCCATCTAGCTGTCTTGAAATATACAACACATTGTTGTTGGATTGAGCCACCACACTGAGGCTTCAGCAGGGAGTGGGGCTCAGATCTTTCCTCTTGGGGTCCTGAAGCAGACCAAGGGGTGCCCAGACTGTGAGCTCCTAGTCTGCCAACTCTCACTGGTGCTGCTTGCCTGGCAATTCTATCAGAGCAGGGCATGCCCTGAGGTGGAGGGATATTAAACAAGCTTGGGCACCCCACAGGCAACTTGGAACCAGCACACTTCTCCTTGGCATGGTCAGGGATTTATCTTCAGAGACCCGGGCACAGACCTGCAGGCCAGATCCCATACACCCAGGTCTTGATCACACTGCTCAGGGGCAGGGAGGGGAGATCTGTGGGTGTTGAGAGGCCAAGAAGCCACATGGGCAGGCCAGGGGGGAGAGTGGAGTGTGGATTCTAGCTGCAGCATGCTTTCAAGGCACCCCTCCCACCACATGAGGGTTGCATTCTCAGCTCAGGCTGGGATCCTGGGCAGGGAACTTCCTGGCCCACACCACAGTCATGGGGAAACCTGGCTGGCTTGAGCTCCTGCCTGGTGGCAGACACCAGGGGAACAAAACCTCAGAGCAGTGAAGGGCAGAGAAGAGCAAGTCATGCTCCAGTCTGCCAGATTGTGACTCTCAGATGGCACCACCTCCACAAGCAGACTTTCTGGTTGGGTGGGGCCACTTCAGCCTCTCTCTGGTGGCTTTTCCCAAAAACTGGGAGCAGACTTTTGAGCCCTGCTGAAACAGATACCTTACCAGCTTTAGTGAAACCTGAGGGCCAGCTCACCCAACCCAACCCCTACCGCCAGCTGCACTGTCCCACCCACCTCTGCTGTGACAGAGAATTAGGACCCCATGAAGTTCCAGGACCACACCCACCACCTGGGACATTTGAGCTCTTCTCCTGAGGGACTAGAGCCAATCACAGGACCCAAAAGCAACATTGAAGTTTGTTCCTTCTGGCAAGCGCCACCTACTGACAGAGAGGTCAATTTGCACATCCTTTACAGCATTTTCTGACTCAATCATACAGGGTGTGGTTGATTTTCACCAACAAACACCACCTACAATCTCAGATATCAAACTAGGCATGACAATATATAAACAAAAGAAAATCCAAAAATAAGAAGCAACAGCAGCTGCTCCAGATAAGAAAGAATCAGCAAAAGAACTCCAGAAGTATGAAGAATCATAATGAAAGTTCACCCACAAAAGGGAATGCCAGCTCTCTAGCAATGGATACCAACCAAAATCAGAATATTGCAATGACAGATAAAGAATTCCAAATACCAATTATAAGTAAGCTCAAGAAAACACAAGAGAACATGGAAAACCAACACAAAGAAACCACAAAAAAATTCAGGCAATGAATGAAAAATTCATTAAAGAAATTGAATTATTAAAAAAAATCAAATAGAACTTCCAGAAATTGCTCCCTTACCATTATATAATAACCCTGTTTACCTTTCTTTACTATTGTTGATTTGAAGTCTATGTTATATGATATAAGAATGGTGACATCTGCTTTTTTTTGAACTCCATTTGTATGGAATATTTTCTTCCATGACTTCACCTTGAGTCAGGATAAGTCCTTGTGGGTGGAATGTGTTTCCTGTAGACAGTAGATTCATGTCTTATATTTTTTTATCCAATCAGCCAGCCCATGTCTCTTGAATGAGGAATTCAAGCCATTCATGTTTATCAAAAGGATTGGTAAGTGGGATGCATTTCTGTTCATCCTGTTGAGTAGAACCTTGATAGACCTCTCACTAGATTAATCAGAAACAGAAAAGAAAGGAACCTAATAAGCTCAACAAGAAATGAAAAAAGAGATATTACAATGATACCACAGAAATACAAAATATCATCTCCAAATACCATAAAAATCTCTATGCACATAAAGTTGAAACATTGAGGAAATGGACAAATTCTTGGAAACACACAACCTCCCTAGGCTATAAAAAAGTACAGGAAGAAATAGAACTCCTGAACAGACCAATACCAAGTAATGAAATTGAAGCAGCAATAACAAATCTTAAAAAAAAAAGTCCTGTACCAAATGGTTTCACAGCCAAATTTTACCAGACCTACAAAGATGAATTGGGACCCATACTGCAGAAATTATTTCATAACATTGAGAAGGAAGGAATCCTCCCCAACTCATCCTACGAAGCCAGTATCACCTTGATACCTAAGCCAGGAAAGGACACAACAAAAAAAGAAAATTATAGACCAAATCCCTCATGAATATGGACGCAAAAATCCTCAATAAAATTCTAGAAAAATGAATTCAACAGCATATCAAAAAAATAATCCACCACAATGAAGTGGGATTCATCCCAGGGATCAAAGATGGCTCGACATATATAAATCCATAATTGTGACTCACCACATAAACAGAAGCAAAAACAAAGATCATATGATCATCTCAATAGATACAGAAAAGCATTTGACAAAATTCAGCACACTTTTATGATAAAGACTCTTAACAAAACAGGCACAGATGGAATATAACACAAAATTATAAAAGCCATATATGACAAACCCACAGCCAACAACATACTGAATGGGGAAAAGTTGAAAGCACTCCCTCTCAGAAGTATAAAAAGACAAGGGTGCCCACTGTCACCACTTCTATTCAACATAGTGCTGGAAGTCCTAGCCAGAGCAATCTGGCAAGACAAGGAAATCAAGGGTATTCAAATGGGGAAGGAGGAAGTCAAACTATCATTCTTTACTCATGATATGAACTTATATCTAAAAAACCCCAAAGATTCTACCAAGAGACACTTGAAATTGATAAATAAATTCAGAAAAGTCTCAGGTTACAAAATCAATGTACACAAATCAGTAACATTTTTATACACCAACAACAGTCAAGCTGAGAATCAAATCAAAGACTCAATACCTTTCACAATAGCTACAAAGAAAATAAAATACCTAGGAATATATTTAACCAAGGAGGTAAAAGATCTCTACAAAGAGAACTACGAATCACTGAGGAAGGAAATTGCAGATGATGTAAACAAGTGGATAAACATACCATGCTCATGGATTGGCAGAATCAACATCGTTAAAATGTCCATACTACCCAAAGTGATTGACAGATTCAATGCAATGTCCATCAAAATACCAAAGTCATTTTTCACCGATCTAGAAAAAATAATTCTGTACTTCGTATGGAACCAGAAAAGAGCCCGAACAGCCAAAGCAACCTTAAGCAAAATGAGAAAATCTGCAGGCATCACTTTACCAGACTTTAAGCTATACTACAAGGCTACAGTAGCCAAAAAACATGGTACTGGCACAAAAATACAGACATAGACCAATGGAACAGAACAGAGAACCCAGATATAAGACCATCCACATATTGCCTTCTGATCTTTACAAAGTAGACAGCAATATTGAATCCCTATTCAATAAATTGTGCTGGGAACATTGGATACCCACATGTAGAAGATTGAAACAGGATCCATATCTCTCACCACTCACAAAAATTAATCAAGATGGATCACAGACTTATATCTAAGACATGAAACCACAAGAATTCTAGAAGAAAATGTTGGAAAAACTCTTCTAGATATCAGCCTAGGCAAAGAAGTTATGAAGAATACCCCAAGGGCAATCACAGCAACAACAAAAATAAATAATTAATAGGACTTCATTAACTTAAAAAGTTTCTGCACATCCAAGGAAACAATCAACAGAGCAAATAGACAGCCTACAGAGTGCAAGAAAATATTCACATACTATACATCTGATAAAGGGCTAATAACAAGAATCTACAAAGAGCTCAAGGAAATCAGTAAGAAAAAGACAAACAACCCCATTAAAAAGTGGACAAAAGACATAACAGAAGATTTTCAAAACAAGATAGACTAATTGCCAATAAACATGAAAAAATGCTCAGTGTCACTAATCATTAGAGAAATGCAAATCAAAACCACAATGAAATATCACCTAACCCCAGTGAGAATGGCTTTTATCAAAAAGTCCCAAAACAATAGATGCTTGCATGTATGTGGAGAGGTAAGAACACTTACACACTCTTGGTGGGACTGCAAACTAGTACAGCCTCTATGGAAATTATTATGGAGATTCTTCAAAGAACTAAAAGTAGATCTACCATTTGATCCAGCAATCCCTCTACTGGGTATTTACCTAAAAGGAAAAAATAAGCCATTTTACCAAAAATACAATTGAACTAAAATGTTTATTACAGCACAATTCACAATCAAAAAGATGTGGAATCAACCCGAGTGCCCATCAATTCAGCAGTGGATTAATAAAATGTGGTATACATATGCAGTACTACTTAGCCATAAAAAAATGAATTGATACCTTTTGCAACAATCTGGGTGGAACTGGAGACCATTCTCCTAATTGAAATATCTAAAGAATGGAAAAAACGCCACCACATGTACTCACTATTAAATTTTAACTGATCAGCACTCATGTGCACAGATGGAAGTAAAATTCAATAGAAATTGTGCAGGTGGGAGGGGGAAGGAGAGGTTGGGTGAAATCACACCTAATGGATACAATGTACACTATCTGGGTGATCGGCACACTTACAACTTTGACTCAAGCATTACAAAAGCAATCCATGTAACCAAAACATTTGTACCCCATTAATATTCTGAAATAAAAATATATTGTTATTTGCTATAGTCACCCTACTATATAATAAAACAGCAGAACTCATTCTTCCTGTCTCACTGTAACTTTGTACCCATTGCACAAATTCTCCTGATCCTCTCTCCTCCCTCCCCTCCCCAGTCTCTGTTAACCACTATTCTACTCTATACTGCTCTGAAATCAACCTTTTTAGATTACACATATGATTGAGATCATGCAGTGTTTGTCTTTCTGTGCCTGGCTTTACTTAATATAAGAGCAAAAGACCACAGATAGCCAAAGCAATCTTGAGTAAAAAAAACAAAGCTGAAGGCATTATAGTAGCTGACTTCAAAATATAATACAAAACTGTAGTAACCAAACAGCATGGTAGTGCCATAAAACAGACACGTAAACACATAGAACAGAATAAAAACTCAGAAATAAATCCATGCATTTACAGCGAACTGACGTTCGATAAAATCACCAAGAACACTCCTTAGGAAAAGGACAATCGCTTCTACAAATAATGTTGGAAAAACTGGATATACACATGTAGAAGAATGAAACTAGACTCCTATCTCTCACCATATAGAAAATTCAACTCAAAATTGATTAAAGACTTAAATGAAAGAAAACATAGGGGAAAGAAACACTTTATGAAACTGGACTGGGCAAGGATTTTTTGACTAAGACCTCAAAAGCACAGGCAAAAGAGGAATAGACAAATGAAATTACATCAAACTATAATAAAGCTTCTGCATAGCAAAGGAAACAATCAATAAAGTGAAAAGACAGCTTACATAATGTGAGAAAGCATTTGCAAACTACTTATCTGACAAGGGGTTAATATCCAGAATATGTAAGGAACTCAAAAACTTCAATAGCAAATAACCAAATAATCCAAGTAAAAGATGGGCAAAAGACTTGAATAGCCATCTCTCAAAAGTAGATATACAAATGGTCAACAGATATTTGAAAAAAATGTTCAGTACCACTAATCAGGGAAATGCAAATCAAAACCACAACGAGATACTACTTCACCCCGGTTAGAATGGCTATTATCAAATAGGCAAAAATTAACAAATCCTGATGAGGATGTGGAGCAAAGGGAATTCTTATACACTGTTGGTGGAGATGTAAATTAAGGAAAGCAATATGGAGGTTCCCCAAAACACTAAAAATACAACTGCCATATGATCCAGCAATCCCATTACTAGGTACGTATCCAAAGGAAATGAAATCAGTATGCCAAAGAAACATCTGTTTACTGCAGTGCTATCCACAGTAATCATGATATGGAATCAACCTAAATGCCTATCTGGTGATGAATGGGTAAATAAAATATGGTATATATGCACAATGGAGTATATACTATTCAGACATAAAATAAAATGAAAACCTGTCATTTGAAGCAACATAAATGAACCTGGAGAATATTATATTAAGCGAAATTCTATAAAGTTTCTTACAAGGGAAAAAATGATAGCAATTTATTTTGGTTAAAGTCTGAAGGAAAGTGATTTTACTAGTAATAAATGCACCAAAAACAATCTAAGGACATACCTATAAGACAGATCTTTATTAAAAAAAAAAATAATGAGGGTCATTTTAGGTTGTGGATAACAGGGAACAGTACAGAGATGTCATAGAAAAGTGATTCTGATTTCAGTTCTTTCATTTGAAAGAGAAACATGATTTAATTTATAGTAAAAAATTCAATAAAATATGCGTGTTGAATAAATAAATACTTTGTGGTGTGAATAAATGAAAAATAATCATTCGTCTCTCTTCTTGAACCCTATTAGTCATTTTTATCCTGAGAAATAGACTCTGGAAAAATGGAAGAAAAGTTCTATAACCATTATCTATCTATAAGCTGATAATCCATATACAGAAGACTCTGGGTAGCTGTATGTAAAAAGAAGTATCTAAATAATTTAGAAAATCAATTTAATAAAAATAATTTTCAAAATTTCAGTATAAAATCACATTCCTAGTTGTATTGTATATCCACTTTAACAAAAATTAAAATAATTTCTCAATGTCTTTCTTTATATGCATACATAACACATTTAAAACTCTCACATATAACACTTTATGTGACACTTTCTGGCTAAGCCACAGAATAGATGAAAATTTTCAAATATAGTTTTATGTGAAAAAAAAGGTTCCTTATATTCTCAAATTTCTTTATAGAGACAAATGACAACTGGCATTACCGTGCTGCTGGGAAAATCTAAAGCTCTAAGGGATAACAAATCTTGTTTGAGTTAAAGATGATAGGTTACAAAATTTTTATTAAGCTCATATTTCATCTATATTCAGAAAATAAGATTAATGTCAGATTACTGCTCCTGAATGAAGCTGTCCTAATTAAGTGCAAAATAAGATTAAAATGTAAAATAAATAACATTCACTCTGGCCTTTCCTAATTTGTGATGCCAAAAGTATCTGTCTGATAAATGTATTTCTACTTTAATTCACTCAAGTAAAAGTTGTATCAACAAATATGAATTGAAAGACAGATTTTCCTAACATTTTTTCATTTAACATTGAGTTAAACTTGTGCAACCAATGGCAGTTGTGAGAGAAAGAACAAAATGTATGCACTGAAGCACAGAAAATGCAATGGAAGGGTATTTTAAATATGAGAATGAATAATAATCCTTATCACAAACACCAGAAAAGAACGAGCTATTATCCCTTATTCTTACTGTATCCTTTATTTTTTGTTGTTTCTAAATCTCAAGCTATTATAAATATTATTATATTTATTTTTTTCTTCAAGGGGATATGTGTTTTGTACTCTATAAAATTTAATTTATAATTGAAAATACTAAAAAGCATTTTCTCACATTTTAATCAATACATTTACTTTAGTATCTTTCATATGTGTTGAAAAGCCACTACTGTAACATCATTGCTGATATTGCTACTATATATGGTTTTCCTCCAACTTTTTCCTTGTTCATTTAGAGGATAATGTCATTAATTTCTGAGTGGCAAAGACTCTGCATTGGGGGTCCTTCCTCATTATGGTACTCCACAATGTCTAAATTGGCCTTGTGGCTTTCCCCCTTTAACTTCACTATTCCCTGAAATTATACCACTCGTTAATTTTGGTAAACAAAGTACTAAATCATGGGATGTCATGAAAGTTAATATATATTTAGTTGAAATCCTTTTGTTTATCTTCCCAATATTCTTCCACTTAGTTATAATTATACATTGCAGTCTGCTCACTGTGCCAGCAGATGTTAATGTATTTCAGCCATGTATGAACATATAGCCAATGTTTTTCACTTTTTAAAATTGCACATACATGCATATCTATAATGTGTGTGTATTTGAAACTCTTGCTCTCTCTCTGTCTATATATATATATATATATATATATGCATATACACTATATATATTTACTTCTATCTATATATAGTAGTAAATTCCTATACTTTTATGTTGCATAGGCATCCATTTTAAAAATAGATTTTTTTCTCATACCAAAATCAGGGCATAGTCACCCTCAACACAGTTTCCAGTTCTTCACCTCCTCGCAGTTCCTCAGTGCAATCAACCCAAATACATGCCTTATAGAACCACCTCCTGGTGACCAATCCCTATGGGTCAGCTAGATACAACCTACTTGACTCGCCCCACTGGCCCCCACACCTGGCTTTAACTGCACAGATATGCCATAGGGACTATGTCTCAGTCACAGCATGACTCTTGCCTCCAGGGAACTGGTGCCTGCTTGCTTCCAACCCATCAATTAGAATTCTCTGTAGGAAACCTGTTTGGGTAATTCCCTGGATCTGGAAAAAGGCTTTGGACCACAGGGGTCTCTGTCTCTTTCTCTCTCTCTCTCTCTTCCCCCCCCCTTTCTGTCTCTCCTTCTTTTGCTCTCAACCCACTGATTGAGTGTGTATATGCCAAATGGTTCCTTGTTTACTATTAGTTCTGTGAGGTGTGCTGCCCTCTTCTCTTTGGGATCTATAAGTAATAAACCGCCTCTATTAGTTAATGTGTTTTGTTGAGTTGTTTCCTTTGTGTCTCACCTGACTCACACACCTGCATCTAACTTCTTTCCCTGTCAGAGTCCTCCAGGAAGTGGCTATATTGGTAGGAATAAACTGGACATAGGTCAGACAAGAGCCACAAAGGCATCTGCAAGTATAAACAAGTTTCCTGTGAGAGGAATACTTGGTCACAAATTGGACGCTTAGGCATTAGGCCATCAGACAGGATAGAGAGGGCACACTGTGAACTACCACAACCAAATACCTGGAGCCCTGTATGGGAAGGGCTAGAATTTATGTGTATTCCCCTGAAAGAGACCTCAAAACTAAACTAGGAAAATATATTTTTTCTAATATTATATATACACACACACGCATACACACACACACACACACACACACACATATATATAGTATTCCATGGTATCATGGTATTTTGGACAAAATTAAGATAACTAAGATTCATAGATGAGGAACCAGAAATATTTATTGGTTCTTTCAAATTGTAAGAAAGAAATTAATTTAGGCATTATATGTCATTTGTGAAAAACAGGGAATCCTATCACCCCCTTCTGTAACAGATGCATCTCATAAATTCATTGAGTTATCTTCTTACTATGTGCTCATTTCAAGAGGTGCAGCCACATGCCTCTGCTCCAAAAATACTTGCCTTACATTTTTTATTCTTGTTTCCAGTTTTCCTTTCACACAAAGCAAATAATACCAGTTGTATCATCTGAAATTCTTCTCACTGTGATTTCACTTTACTACCATTGGTCAGAGCCACCTGTGAGTGGCACTGTAGTGAAATAGCCACCCCGTTTTGGTGAGGGATAGCATTTGGTACAGATTCACTCCTCCCTAAACAAGGGCTATTTTTCTCTTCCATTATCTAGTTAGAGGCCATAAGTCTGGTTGACAAAGAAATAGCAAATCAGTAGAACCAGAGATTGTATAACTATACTACCTACTTGTGCAATTACCTTGTGCCTTCTGGATCAGGTTTAGCCTACTATTTATGTATAATTTCCATTTTATAAGATGCCATTATGAACATCCCATGTTACGATTTCGTGAGTTACATGAACCCAATTCATGATGGGCAGTCTGGGTTACATATTCACTTGGTGCCCCATGGTCATTCATTCAGATTAACTAGGGCCCAACAGCAAGCCAGGAGATGTTTTTATCACAGAAATTAGTAGTGGGCAACAAAGGAATTGGCCTTACTCTAAAATCCAGAGTCTGCACTGTATTTCTCTACTGAGGTTGCCAGAGCCTCCATAGAACATCTCTGTCTGTCCGTGACACTTCCACAGCCATTGTGTCTGATAGGAAAAGGGGTCCAATTGATTGGTCAGCATGTACCATAGATCTGGGCCTCTTTTAAAATAGGCAGCCTTACAAGTCGACAAGTAAATGATTGAAGCAGCTTTCCCTAATAGGTTATTTGTAACCAACAATATCCAAAAAGGCCCAGAAAATTGTCTCTCAATTTGGAAGATATATCCCAACATGTCTCAGACCTTAAGAATTTCACTGATGGCTTTGGCTACCAAACTTCCATGAGATGTATCTCCTGCACTCTGGCACACATGTCTTAATAAGGCATATAGGATATTTGCAACTTCCTCTCTTCCAGGTCCAATTAGCATAACATCATGGATCAGCTTAGTGTTGTGTAGTACATGAAGCTGGCCAAGGTCTCTGGACTATTTTATGACAGATATATAAAGTTTTATACAGTCCAGCCAGAGACTAAATTTACCTTGTGGTCACATCAAGGGTAAACAAACTTCAGATATTTTCTTCTGATTTTATTTAATGATTGGAGAGAGAAATACAAAATTATTTTCCAGGTTAAAAGCTTTATACCAGAGTCAAACAGAATGCTGATTCTCCCATTTAATATATACACCTAGAATCACAGCTGCAGTTAGTATGTGGAATTTTTTTGGTTTACATATTAGAAAGGTGGGGGAGTTCCAATGGTTTCCATTTACCTTTCCTATTATAAAATAGCTTCTATAGGTGAGGAAATTATGTGGAGAGTCTATCTGTTACTAAGTATTTCTACACATACTATATATTTTGGTTCTGGTCAAAGAACCAAAATACAGCTATGGTGTCACTGGACCAATGTGAGATCAGCTAGAGCCAGGACACTCCATCCAGTGTCTAAACTCCTTTAAGATTCACTTTGAAGTTGGACCACAATGGAGAATTAATTCTTCAAGGATTACCTTCACTTCAAAGCCAAAATCAAACAACTCACAGAAGTTCTGAGAATTGTTATTTTTCAAGGGTAAATTCATGCTAGCAAGTGGCTACTAATACTGTTGAGAATGACTCACTGGTGTTCACCTAGAGATTCATTGCAGTGTCCTGTTACAAAGGGATAGAGCCTCCACAGCATTTGAAGGTCTCATTGTCTTGGGTTGCACACTGTGAATCTCCACTATAGTGTCCTACCTTAAGGTACGTTTCTTCCATTAGAAGTGAGATTTTGCTACCTACAAATATCAAATAAACATCTTAAAAGGCTGTTCACCTAGTTCATTTTTAGGAGTTGTGCAATCAATTAAATATCAACACAGATTCTTGCATGTAAAAGCTCTGACTACCATTATTGTGGTAATTGTTCCCATCTTGTCTCTGAATGTAAATGTTGTCTACCTGAATTCCACTGTTCCATGATCCCATTATTCTCACTGAGATAAGGAAACATAATTCCACTGCAGCATACCTGTCATCATCTTTACCCTACATAGCACATTTACTTTAGAGATTTTGAAGAAGGCTTATGACACTCTCACTAATTAATTTCTTAAGGCAGTGACAGCTTGACATATCTAGATAGGAATGAAGACTTTGAGTCAAAAGACTGTGCTTTCAGTAGTAAACTAATTAGAGTCATCTCTTGCCTTTCATTGGTTGGTTAGGAATAATTTATGCCATTGCAAAAGAATCAATGCGCTCAGAAGAGTAAACAATGACATGGTATGCATTTGAGGGTAGGAAAGAGTTTGGAACAAGGGTTATCATTCACTAAAGAATGCACACTGACTCAAGGGACTCTTGATTTTTATTTTCTAAGGCTCTGAGATTGGCAATTAAAGTTATATCCATCACTGGCATTGCTCAAAAATGTTCTGACATAATTATATTACATATAAATTAATAATACTGGAAATGTCACGAGATCAGCTCTTCAATGAGAAGCACCATTTTGGACAAATTTAGGGAATAAGGTTTCCTACTTATGAAATATTTCCAGAAAACTGAAAATAAAGTATATAGGATATTTGCAACTTCCTCTTTTCCTGAATCATTCATTCCCTGAACAATATATATTTTGATGAAATTTTTTCTTAAAAGTGCTACTTATTTCCTTATGTTCTCACATACAATGTGTTGAACATAATCCAAATATTTCTTGACAGTTCAGAGTAACAATTAATACAAATTATAACACAGTGACTGTCATGTGTGATCCCCAAAACAGCAGCATCAGCAACTGAGAAACTTTTAAAATGCTAAATCTTGGGACCAATTCTTGACCAACTGACCAGAAAGCTCCAGATTATTCTGATGCACACTAAAGTGTGAGGATGCTGATCTATAGGACTGTTTTTGCCTTTGTTAGAATACAGGCTTCAGGTTCAGAAACACTTAGGTTTAAATCTAGGTCCTGTCCAATCTTAACCATGTGATCACGGGAAAGTTATCCAACCTACCCAATGCCTAAATTCCTCCTATGTAAAGTCAACTATGCAGAATTATGAGGATTACATGAGTAATTCTATGTGAAAGTCTTAGTATGGTGCTTCACACATAGCAGTAAATTAATGAATGTTTGGGGTGTTATTTTTAAAAAAATTTATAGCATATAGCTGTGTTTAACAGTTCTATTCCCTGATAAGGGTTTTGTGTCTATTTGCTCCCACTTTTTTTGTTCAATATCCTCATTTAACACATAATTATCTCATTAAGTTTCTAAAATTGCTCTATTATGGGTTATGACATATGTTTCCTATAAATGAAAGAATAGACCAGAATTATTTGCAGTACTTTAAGATATTGAGCTCACCTCTGGATTCCTAAGGTAGCCAGCTATCTTAACTGTGAACCATTTTTATTCAAATGATTTCATATAGAATATTCAGTTTTGCATAGAATATTCAGTTCTATGGTTATAACTGGTGCAGGTTAGTCATATAGGAAAAATATTTTAGGATAAGTTTGATTTTTAAATATCTGACAGTAAAGAAGGAATGAATTCAAATTAAAACAAATTGCAGAATTATATTTGTTCTCTCACTACATGTTTGCATGTTCAAAATGCTGGGAAACTTACAAGGTTAATAAAGAGAAATAAATTTGTAACAGCCAACTCTTTTAATTAGGCTTCCCTGAGGCTCGCAGAGTTAGAAAAAGAACTTAGCAAGCAAGTATAAACCTGACTGTTTTTCAGTGGGTAGAAATAGAAGGACATATTAGGTTTCAATGGTGAGAAGAAATTGAACTCCTTTGAAATAAAAACAAAGGAGATACTGTTGATTTTATTATTTTCTATCACTAGATGATCAGAGGAAAGTCTTTCCATCAACAATTCTAAACTTTTAAATATATTAGATTTTATTTATCAACCACCCAATAAATAGGGAAAACAATACATTTTGTAATTATCCAGCATTCCACCGCTGAAGATAAAAATCAATATATTTTATCATGTACAAATTAAAAATCAGCATATTAAATGTGTGGGTTTTCCAAAGATGTTTTTTAAAAATGCCTTGTGTCATTGGTCACTTACATACTTTAAGTAAATGTGCACATGGTCTTAAAAATTCATCCCATACAATATATTTCATTCCAACTTACATCAAAATGTTAACTTGAAGGGTTTACCTGGAAATCACAAATGTGGGACAACGTTTGCCATATTATTTATTTTCTGATCAACATTGTTCTTATCTTTGCTTTGAAAAGGAATCAAGACAAGGCTACATAGGTGAAAATAATACGTGTGGTTATATTGCCATTCCCATCTTTGGCTTCATGAAAATAGCAAGACTAAATTTCTTTGCCATGTAAATTTCCACTACCCAGCCTTTAAAAAGGTCATACTTTCTACTCTACTTCATAGACTAAATTACTCTGCTAACTAAGGCAAATCACTTTTTTTTTCTTTGCACGTCCTAACCCCTTTTAACTACCTACGAAACTTTCCCCACAAATTATTCTATCCTTATTATAGAATCAGTTTTTCTTCTCCAGTATATTTAGTATCAAAAAATCACCCATATTTAAGTAGGCTTTGATTGGCCTACAGTCTTTCTTTTTTTCCTCCTGGAGCCTTCCATGCTCCTATGAAAATGATTTTATTCTTCCTGCTACTTTTCATTAACTTCCCTTTCATTTCTCCACCAATGCAATCCATTGCCAATCAACAGAAATGCACTTATCTTATAGTCTGCATGGGTTACATTATGCTACAATAACAAATAATTCCAAATACACCATAGCTTAAAATACCAATAATTTATTTCTCACACAAAGCTGGTAGGAGCCAAGCTTGATGATGCTTCACCTATTTATAAAATTACTTTCTTATCACAAACTTTCGCAGTAAAAAAAAAGAAGAGAACATGAGAATATCATTTCGGTTTTTAAGTGTTTTAGTGCAGGAATAAGATTCCTGTCTACCTTTTATTTGACAAAGTAAATGACAAAGTAAATGCTAGATGAGAGTGGTAGATTTAAAAAAAAAAACAAACTTCAAAAGTAGTTAAGACTTGATTTTGAAAATTCTCAGCCTACCCAGATGACAAAATTAAGAGATCTCTGTCAGGAAAGCACATTCTAGAGAAAAAGTCCAGGATGTGACTCTACAACCTTTCTCTAGTTCCTCACAAAGATCAAAAGTACAGAGTATTTAGTTATATAAAAAGTTTGAAGGTTAAATTTTTGACTCTCATATTTCCTCAATCTAACCAGGTGCCTTAATAAAGCTTGTGGGCACTGTCCTTTAGATATCTGAGCAAAAGCCAAATAGCCAAAATAACAATAGGATTTCATAGAATACTTTCTTGCTTAATGTTATGAATCCCTACAACATACCAGAAAATGCACAAAGTTATAGGGAATTATTACTACATAGCAGCAGACACCTTGACAGCTTGGATTTAAAGGGACAGAGATGGTACAAAATGAAACACAATCGCTGGACCCCAGAAATTCTACTGGCAGGAAACAGACTAATAAATCTATTCAGTTGCAAACACCTGTTACCTTTCATGGAAAAAAACCCAAAAGTATGATTTAAATGATGGAACGAGCCATAGAAAATTATGCCCATGTTTTGAAACCTAATGGGCTGTTTAGTCCTGGATTTCAAGATTTCTTAAGACTAATGACTGCTTTTATTTTCCATTTTCTTCCTTTTTAAAAGGGCTTGGGGCCACATGTGGCCTTCTGGATCCTTGACTGCAGCCTTTTGACTGAATCCAAATTTTACAGAATGAATCCTTTTATTAAAAGTGGTGCAGCAGAGAAAGATGAAGCTTTTCTTGCCTCTTTTGGTGCTTAAAAAAACCAGTCTTGAAATCAGAAAGTTGCAGGTTCCCCACCCTTCAAAATGGATTATACCCAGAGCTTCACTCAGACCACACTGAAAGAATTGAGATGATGAAATTTGGGATTTTAAAGCTGAGCAGATTTAGAAAAGGCTTCGGTTTTTGAATTAATGCTGTGATAGGAAAAGACCTTTGGAAACATTGGTTTGACGTGAATGTATTTTGCATGTACTATATATGCAAATCTTTGGAAGCCAGAAGGTAGACTGTGGTAGGCAAAACAATGACCCCCCAAAACTTCTACATCCAAATCCTTGGAACCAGTGAATGTGTTACCTGACATGGCAAAAGGGATTTTGCAGATGTAATTAAGGTAATAACCTTAAAATAGGGAGATTATCTTGGATTATCAGGTAAACTCAATATAAACACTGGATTCTTTAAAAAATGTAAGACCAAAAGGCAGAAAATATGTGAAAATGGAATAAGTAATAGGAAAAATTCAAAGTTTGAGAGAATTGACCCATGTTTGCTCACTTTGAAGATGGAAGAACAAATTATGAGTCAAGGACTGTGAGTGGTCTCTTTCGTTGACAGCCAGCAAGAACATGGGCATTCAGCTCTATAGTTACATGCAAACAACATGAATTAGCATGGAAACAGGTCCCTTGAAACTTCAGAAGGAATATAGCTCTATCAACACTCAGATTTTAGATTGACGACGTCTGATCTGCAAAACTATGGAAAAATGAATTTGTGCTGTTTTAAGTAGCTATGTTTTTGGTAATTTGTAAACAGGAGTAATGTACAATACATGCAAAAACGAAGGGGAGTTCAAAAAGTTTGTGTAAAAATGGAATTAAAATATAGAAATAAAAAAATATAAACTGTATTTCTCAATATACTCTCCATCAAGTTCAATACACTTTTGTAAGCAATTATACTAGCCATTTAGTCCACCCCTAAAGAACTGAAGGTCCTGGGAATTTAACCATGACAATGCCGTCTTTTTTGTATGATTAACTGAAGAAAAATGCGTGCCCTTTAAAGATTTTTTTAAGATTAAGAGACAAAAAGAATCCAGAAGGAGCCAAATCAAGACTATAAAGTGGATGCCTAATGATCTCCCATCAAACTTTCATAAAATTGCCCTTGCTTGATGAGAGGATTGAGCTGGAGCATTATTGTGGTGGAGAAGGACTCTCTGGTTAAGGTTTCCTGAGGCTTTTTATGCTAAAGCCTTGACTAACTTTCTTAAAACACCCTCATCATAAGTAGATGTCATTGTTCTTTGGCCCTGTAGAGAAAGCCAACAAGTAAAATGATTCACCATGAATCTGATGTTTGTTCTTGCTTCAATTTTAGCAAAATTCATGTTGCTCTGAAAGGGGCTCTTTTCAAATTGATGTCCTTCTCAGTGCCCCTTTTCAGACATGTTATAACATGTTATGAGTTTACTTTGGTGCAAAAAAAACTTGAAATACATGCATAGTTTTTTCACAATACGCATTTTCCATGAACTTTTTGAAGATTCCTCATACATCATCATATGTTCTTCTATATGAGGGGATATAGTGAATGTTGTTTTCAGCACCTTTTTAGTAAAGTTGTCGTTACTTGTACATGATGAATAGAATTTTCGCTATACCTTGTTATGGTGAAAATATGTGCAGACCCTGGGGGCAGTACCTTATGAAAGTGGCATGTACATTTTATTTATTTCTTTTTGTTATGCATACGTAAGATGTATAATATGATATTTTGATGTACATATTCATAGTGAAATGATTATTATCATAAAGCAAATTTACATATCCATCACCTCACATAGTTTCCTTTGTGTGTGTGTGTGTGTGTGAGTATGTGTGTGGTAAGAGCACACAAAATCTTTCTTACAAATTTCCAGTATACAATACAATATTATGAACTACGGTCCTCATATTGGACATTAGATCTCTAGAATAATTCACCCTACATAACTCCAAATTTGTATTCTTTGATCTGACTTTTTTTTTTTTTTTGAGACAGAGTCTTGCTTTTTTGCCCAGGCTAGACTGCCATGGTATCAGCCTAGCTCACAGCAACCTCAAACTCCTGGGCTCAAGCAATCTTACTGCCTCAGCATCCTGAGTAGCTGGGACTACAGGCACCTGCCACCACACCTGGCTAATTTTTTCTATTTTTGGTAGAGATGGGGTCTCGCTCTTGCTCAGGGCTCAGGATGGTCTCCAACTCCTGAGCTCAAGAAATCCTCCCAACTGGGCTTCCCAGAGTGCTAGGATTACAAGCATGAGCCACCACTCCCAGCCTCTTTGACCTGATTATCCCTGTTTTTTTCCATCCCTGCTCCTGGTAATCACCATCCTGCTCTCTGTTTTTATGAGTTTGACTTTTTTTTATTTCACATATAAGTGAGATCACATAGTATTTTTCTTTCTCTATCCAGCTTATTTCACTTAGCATAATATTCCATTATATATATGAATATATATATGAATTATGTATCAATATTCCACAATATCTTTATCTATTCATTTGTGGATGGACTCTCGGGTTGTGTCCACATCTTGTCTATTGTGAATAATGTTGCAAAAAACACGGGAGCACATATGTCTATGAAGTGCTGATTTAATTTTCTTTTGTTATATACCCAGAAGAGCAATTGCTGGTTAATATGGTAGTTTTATTTTTAATTTTTTAATGAACCTCTATACTGTTTTCCATAATGGCTGTACCAATTGACATCCCCTCCAAGAGCAACTAGAGTTCCCTTAGCTCCACACCCTTGCCAACACTTGTTACTTCTTTTCTTTTTGATAATAGCCATTCACATAGGTATAAGTTGATATCTCATTGTGGTTTTTGATTTGCATTTCCCTGATGATTAGTAATATGGTAGACAACTTTTACTAGAATCATTTTAAGAAGCACTCTCCTCAGATACAGAGCATTGGCCACACTTAGGGTCACAATTAAGCTGTCATTAATTCCCCAACACTTGGCCTCCTCTTCTCTTAATTTATGTCCTGCCTACTTCAGAGGAAGTATTGCTACAGTATCTAAGCTTCTTATTTTCAAGTAACTAATCATTTCACATTTTTTGCTTCCCATAGAGGAATATGAGTAAGAGAGAAATATTGAAGATGATGGTAGGAAGCAAAATAAATGTTCTCAGTTGGCCATAAATCTCGCATGAAAATATATCAGTCTATAAATTAATAACTATTTATTTCAAAACAACTTTTTATTTCTGTTATATAATTGTCTTCTGTATTTATAATTTATATAGAGATCTACGGAATTCATTTGTAACAATTTACTTTAATAAATATGAGAGTCTGTGATTTTATTTCACCCAGAGAAATAAAGGTGCAGGATCATAAACTGTGACTTAATTCTCACTGAACACTCTCCAATGTGACTTTTTTAGAAGTATTTTCTTTTTATTATAACAGAGAATTGAAAAACAAAAGGCCAGTGGCAATCCATCACTACTGTGAGAAAAATCCAGTAATAAGAAAACTGTAATAAAGTAAGTCTAAGAAAGCCTGAGAGCTTGGCTATATAGTAATAAAGATAAAATAAATGGGCTTGGGAAAGATACGAGTTATCTACTTTAGTAAGCAAGAAATGGTCACAATTGACAAGCCAAGATAGAAGTCTACATGGACAATTAACCTCAAGTTTAACTAACAAATAGAGTATTGAAAAAGTTTACACAAGTGGAATACAAAGTACAAAGCTTGTCTTCATTGTGTGTCAAAAGAAGAATAATCGTTCACCTGGAGTGCTTTCCCCAAGAATATATCTCTTCAAATCCAAAGTGACAATTAAACAGCAAATATGCAGATACAATCAAATTGAATCTTTATTTTAAAATACATTAATTTTATTACAACATATTTATCTTTCCCAAATAAACATTTGTAGGCATTTGTGCTATATATTTGGAATATATTCTTTTTCATATTTCTTCAAACAATCAGGTTTGAAATGCATATAATTTAAAAAATAATTTTTTTTCCAGATTTGGTCAAACTTGCAATCTGATATATGTCTATTAAATCTTCCAGTTTTAAACACTGTGCTTTTAACATAATTGGAAAATGCCATCGTATTTAAAGGGAAGACTATAATGTGCCCTTTGTTAATCCCCAAAGGGTGGATTTTTACATATTATACCAAGATTTTTCAAGGGATATTTTAAAAGCAAAAATAAAAATTTTTTTCTTGATAACTAATATATTTTGCTATATATGAAATTTCCCTTCTCCCATGATTTAAGAGAAAAAATAGCACAAAAAGGTAAAACAGAAACTGTACCTTATCTTCATGATTAATATATTTCACTGTTAATAAGGTAAATACCCTCTGTAATCAAATCTGTATTGTTCTATGTTTTATGGGTAATCAAGACGTATTTTGAACTTTTGAATGATCTATTGTTCTGCACATGGTAGACCAGACAACAGGAAATTGATAGATCTGTCAAGACTATAACTAAGTTGGCCATATATTAAGCTCAGGAAATTATTATCCAAGGATATAATCAATCTACAGGAGATTTTATTATCCTATATTTAAGGGTAAGAAGTAATTTTGATCAAAGGAGTAGAATCTTCTGCAAGAAATATTTTACTATAAAATATAAAAATTAAAAGACATCCCTTAATTAATTAACACCCAGAAATTAATGATTAGGATATTAAAACCCATAAATTTATAGTCATAAAGCTTTTCTTAACTAAAAGATCAATGATAAAATGCACTTAGGAGCTTATTTTCCTAATCTTTACTTTGAACCAAAAATTTTCTTGTTAATACGAGGTAGTTTTGGAAAGCCTTTAGGGGCAAAAGTCTATTTAGAAAATTTAGAAAAAAACAATGTTACTCAAGGGATGATCATGTTATCTATTACATTGTTTAGTAATTATAAATTCATTAAAGTGTATATAGTTGAGAGACCATTTATATAATTGAACTGGAAATTGACATGTGCACGTAATAAATTGCTCAAATGATGACTGGTTACAAAAACAGTAAAATAAAATAAATAAAAGACATCCCTTGATCAATTCTCAAGTATTCAAAAATATTAATTTTTTATACCAAGGCACTGTTCTTCAGGAATTATTACCATTATCATTATGATTATTCCATAATGACAGCTTTGAAGTGAGTGAATGATTTATTAACTTAAGCTCTCTTCCATCTGTTGTTCTTCTGAGCTCTCACTCTGGTTCTCACACACCTGCTGAACCAATCCACCTTGTCCTAATGTTTGCCAGTTCATAACATGGTGATATAGTGTATGTTATTCGAAAAGCCTTCTCCATATATGCCACTGATGCAAGTTCATAACTTCTTTCAAAAATGTGGTCAACAACCTGACCTTTTCTCTATGACCTTAATTTCTGCAGCTCTTTTTAACCACTGTCTGTTCTATACCAGTATATGGTAATTCATATTTATAGTTGATCATTCTTGATACATTATTTTGGAAATCTTTTGCATGGTATCCCACTATTCATATTTCTTATTTAAGGTATTTTCTTCTGATGGAAAACTCAAAATAATAGCACCTATATTTCACTAACCAAGATGACCTATTTACAATCTTCCATTTTTTTTAAATTGAAATTAGATGGATGCTTTCTAAATAAATTGGGACTATACATTTCAATAAGTCACACCACCTTTCAAGGCTCTAGGTTACACTTCAACAATTTTATTTAATTAATTATTATTAAATAATATTCTACTTACTTGATAACACTGTCAGAAAGTGTGTTAAACTTTCCATGTCTTGACAGAGTCACAGCTAGGAGTACAAAGCTCATTTTATCAAATATAGAAATAGAGATAAGATTCCCTAAAACACAGAAGTCATACAAATATCAAATTGTGGTATTAATAATACTCTAAAACAGTGTTACAGTGTTCTCTTAGAGAAAAACATGTGGATTGAAAGTTTACGGTGATTTAAATTTAAATTTTCTGAATGCTGTAACTAGAAATCAGTGTCTACCAATGTGTGTACAGTAAGAAAGAATACATAATATTTTTAAGAGTATACCAACAGTAAAAGCTCCATTTTGATAAGATGAGAGGTATATTTTGTATTAGCATATAAGAGACAATTTGTATATTTTTTATGGAAACATGTACCTTAGTTTACAAATTATGAAAGATGATTATTTTTTAGCTATCTATTTTAATCTTGGTATTGGGTCATTACAATTTTTGAGTAGTTCAAAAGTTAATATTTTCTGATACCATGCCTTTCAAGGTGGAATTCTAATATGGCAGTGTAAATTCCGAAACACTATTAACACTTAATAAATTATAATTAAAAATAAATCATTATGTTAAAATCTTCCCAAATGTTTCAAAAATTAAAATTCTAATATAGCAAAACTCTTCTTTTTTTGTATTTCTTAATATGGTTTCTAAACTTCATCCAGGCAACCAACTTATCAAAGATTTCACATATTTTTGAAAACATGTTGACACACTGTTTTGTAACTGTTGCTTTTAATACATTTGAAAGATAGTCTTATATCCAAGGGTCATACAAAAGAAAAACATATCATTTCAGATGTCTTTCAGAAAATGTAGAAGTTTAACCAATTCAGTATTTGCTAGGCTATTTTCACCGTAGATTAGAAAATTGCAGTAAACAATAAAATATTCTGAGGAACTTACATTTACAGAGTGAATCAAAAAAATGAGTGCTAAATGACAACAGTAACAACACAGAATAATTTATATTCTCCATTTTATCTTTGAATGAAATTCAGCAAAGGCTTCTTGGAAGAAAGAATTAGTTTTATCATAGTTGTACATACTCAGTCATTGAGAATTTAGCTATCACACATACTTGGAAGCATTTATTCATGGAATTTAGGTGACTATATAACTCCAGGACACAGACTATCTAAAGGTGAATCCATGAAATAAAATCAACAATGTCGGGCTTATAATCTTAGACAGTTAAGCTATGCAATATGTGAGGAACAAAATAAATATTTTACATAAGGTTTTGTAATTCATAATTGTAGAATTAAATAAAGAATTATAGCAAACTTTTTGGGCCTTTGATAGAATAATGGAAAATTTATATTTTAAGAGTTAGTGTTGGTACATTGCCTTTGTTCATTACCATTTTGACATATACATATATCAAAATACATGGCAGAATCATTTAATTAGGTACAAAAGAAAGAAAAAGCTGTTAACTCTGAAATCAGATATGCCTGAGTTCAAATTTCATCTCCAATATATAAATTTTTAACCCTGGAAATGTTGTTCTTACCTTTACTAGTCTCAATTTTCTCTCCTTAAAAAAAGAGTTATGACAACCATCTCATGAAACATATGAATATGAAAAGTAATGCCCTGGATATGGAATCTGTTATATGGGGCCCACAGTTGTGGATTAATAAACACTGTTTCCTTATTTCTTTAGCAATTACTCTCCTGGAACTCCATCTCACCTCTAGGAAATTTTCTACTTGTTTTATCATGACCCCTTCATGTCAAGTAATTGGTCAGGTCCACTTTAGGTTTCTCCTTCTGTCCATTCCACACTTAAGCTCTTGCCTTTGTGAGAGGCAGTAGTGGGAGCAGATTGGGGCACAGGTGATGGAATTAGGGGTCCGGATTCAAATCCTTGCTGCATAATTACAGACAAATAATTAAACTCTGAGGATTATAGTTTTACCATATACTTCCCACATTAGTTGATGGGTGGAATAAATGAAATGATCATGTAAAATGCTAATAACAGTGACTTGCACTTGATAAATGTGCAGTAAAATAGATTTTCATATTTTTAATAAATTTCATGGTTTTATTTGCGTGACATTTGAGTTCCTAATGTGTGCTTTAAGATGCACATATGTTTATAAAATAAGCATTAAAATTATATGTCAACATATATATCTCCACGTCTCTCTTTATTCACCCTATGCCCTTTTACTCCCCAGCTGTGTCATTTTTTCCTTTTCTCTGTGTTTACCCCTTCCCTCTCTATGGACTCCTTCCTTTATTGTATAAATATGCTCAAATATTTGGCATTAAAAAATAAGGAAGTAAGTAAAAACAAAAATGTAATTTGCTCAAACTTACATGTCCTCCTTGGTCTCATCTAATGAAGGCAAGAGTAGTTCAGAGGGAAGATTAAGGAGTCAGCTGAGGTTCCAATCCCAGCTCCAACTCTTACTGGCTGTGTAACCATAACAACTTGGCTACACCTTCTGCAAATTATTTTCTTTGTCTGTAACATTTTGAGAGTTCAATAAGACAGTAATTTTAAAGCCCATAGTACAATGTCTAGCACAAAGTAAAGACTAAATAAATAACAGTTGTTTTATCACTACTATCAAATTTCTTTTCTTCACTTGTGCAACTAGAACCAAATACCTTTACTGATTCTAACTGAAAATCCAAATATTTTATTCTGGGTGTTTTTTTTTAAGAGAATCCTGTAAAAGATATTTTCCTAGGGAAAATATATATGTGAAAAATACAAAAAGTTTGCATATAATTTTGAGGAATTCACAGATCCCTAACAGTTTTCCCCTAGTTGACATGCCAACCATATTTAACTGTTTTAAAGGCACGTAGGTGGTCAGATTTAGCAAGAAAATTCAGATATATTGTTAAGTTAAATTGTTACTTTTAATAATTTAGTCTATGACAACCCTGGCCCCATATAACACCCTTCATTCCTTTGAATACTAATATAATTTAAATGACCGTGTGATTTATTATCCAAACAGGGCCCCTTATTCAGAGTACAAATGGGTGTTATTAATTATATCAAGAAATAGGCATAAATTGACATTGTCCAGGGAAAACAAAAACTTCTAGTTACCCTGTATAATCCACGCATATGTAGATTATCACTGGAAACACAGAAAATTGTGAGTTTTCCTATCATTTCTATTCATGTGACTTGCTAATTTATATGTATCACAATTTTATTCCCCTTAGGTTTCAATGCCATTATTTCCAATGGAATAATATACATTGAGTAGGCCAAGTTAAGGTAATTTATGTGTGAAATTCAGACATATTTATATCTAAAGATTTTTTTCAATTTTGAGCACATAATATTCTTAACTATGATAAAATATTCTGGAAAATATTTTACCATCATCAAAAATTCAAGAACACTTAAAGCAGATGTTTATATACCTCCTCAGTTATGCATGGAATCGAGGAGCTCTGTGGAAAAGAACTTAGAAATTGTCTATAAGAAGAAATCAACTATGCACTGACATGTCTCAACTGCTGGTGAACCCAGGCACAAAAGGATAGCCTTGATACAATACCATCATGAGTGAGAAAACAGGAAGTACAGGCCGGGCCGAGGAGAAAAGCCAGGGAGCTCAAAGACAACACTGATTCTAGTACAATTACTCACTACCTTACCTGCCATGAGCATATTCTCCCCTCTCCCAGAATCTACTATTCTGCCCTCTGAATGCCTATACTCCTGGGAAGGTGAATGGCTGTGGGTTATAAGTAGAGATGTGTCACTAGCAAAATAGAGAAATACAGAAAATAAATAAACTTCCATGGATGCAAATCCAATGGGGTCTTTAAACCAAAGTCTTAGCAATTGCAAAATCCTTTTAATTGATTTTATTGTATTCAACCCTATTCCTATTCTAAGACATAGCTGTCCCCCATAAAATCTTACCTAATTATTGGCTCAAATGGTAGTTCTACTTTTAGTTCTTTGAGGTATCTCCGTATTACTTTCCAAAGAGGTTGCACTAATTTGCAGTCCCACCAGCAGTGTATGAGTGTTCCTATCTGTCTGCATCCCCACCAACATTTGTTATTTTGGGACTTTTTGATATCAGCCAATCCCACTGGAGTCAAGTGATATCTCATTGTGGTTTTGATTTGCATTTCCCTGATGATTAGAGAAGTTGAGCAATTTTTTATATGTTTGCTGGCCATTATTCTGTCTTCTTTTGAAAAGTTTCTGTTCATGTCCTTTGCCCACTTTTTAATGGGATTGTTTGATTTTTTCTTGTTGATTTTCCTAAATTCTGTATAGATTCTGGTTATCAGCCCTTTATCAGAGATGTAGCATGCAAATATTTTCTCCCATTCTGTAGATTGTCTGTTGGATATTTACCCAAAGGAAAAAAAGACATTCTATAATAAAGACATCTGCACGCGAATGTTTATAGCAGCACAATTCACAATTGCAAAGATGTGGAAACAACCCAGGTGCCCATCAATACACAAGTGGATTAATAAAATGTGGTATATGTATACCATGGAATATTACTCAGTGATAAAAAACAACAGTGAATTAACACATCTGGTATTATCCTGGATGGAGCTAGAGCCCATTCTTCGAAGCGAAGTGTCACAAGAATGGAAAAGCAAGCACCACTGGTACTCACCATCAAATTGGTACTAAGTGATCAATACTTATGTGCACACATTGCAATAATATTCATCAGGGGCCGGGCAGGTGGGGGGCAGGTGGAGGGGATGGGAAAACTCTCAATGAATGGGTGTGGGGCACATAGTTTGGGGATGTCCACGATTGTAGCTCTGACATGGGCAGTGCATGGGCAATATATATAACCAAGTGTTGTACCCCCATAATATTCTGAAATAAAAAAATAATAAAAGTTCTGAGCAGCAAAAAGAAAAAAAAATTACCTAAATAAAGCCATAATTATGTAATGTCACTGTTTAGAAAAACCCAAGAGTAAGATCCCAGGTGGAATCAAAATTTAAAAAAAAAAACACTTTGTGATGGTTATTTTTAGATGTCAACCTCAGTAAATTAAGGAATACCTAGATAGCTGGTAAAACATTATTTCTGGGTATTTCTGTGAGAGTATCTCAGAAGAGAAATCTACATCTACATCATCTATATCTATATCTGTCTATGTCTATATTCCATTGGTTCTATCTCTCTGAAGAACTCTGACTAATACACACTCCATTAAGGCATAGGCCCAGAAACCAGCACAACTTCATTTCCTCTATATTCTATAGCTTAAGACAGCCATAAAGTCCTCTCTTATTCAAAGAGAGGAGAAGTAGGCAACATATCTTGATGGGGGAAATATCTATGTCTATGCTATGGAGGGAGTATAGAATTGGCTTAAATGCACAAATTAGGAAGACAAAGAACAATTCATATCAAATCCCTACCACTTAATAGATGTGAGGCTTGAGGAGAGTCATTAAACATTTACTTATTAGTTTCCATAATAACCTCATAAATTCGAGGTGAAGATTACACAAAATAATGCATGCAAAATTCTTAGCCCAGTGTCTTAGTAGAGAAAGCACACACTACTACAATTTAGCACAATCCTTCATGAATTTTGCACTTTATCATAGTGGTTCTTAACAGAGGAAAAGTTTGCTCCCAAGGGGACATATGCCAATGCCACAAAATATTTATGGATGCCAAAAACAGAGGATGGGTACTGCTGGCATCTTGTGGGTAGAGATGCTGCTAAATATCCTACAATGAGTGGGACAACATACAAAAAAAAATTGTCTGGCCCAAGATGTCAATAGAACACCTCTTTAGCAAAAATATAAAACTTAATAATCCTAAACATCCTGTAAGCTTTTCTATTTCCTTCTATTCATTCAAAATATTCCTCCTGTTGAACAAGTCCTCCCTCTATTTAATGCCCCTAGAAATGCCACTTGGGAGTTCCAATTCAAATGGAAGCTTCTCAATGAAATCTTATCCTTGAGCCAGAGAAAAAGTCTTCCAATCCTCAGTACTCCCAAAGCACTTAATACATTGATGGCAATTCTCCATCAATACTATGTTTACATTTATTTGTATTTTTTTATAGTTATTTTTCTTTGTTCTTAATTTGGAAAGTCTTTCAGGCCAAATAAATTGTCTTCATCGTTGAATATATCCTTCTCTATTCATCTTTCATTGCTTCTTATAAAGTCTAGAATGAACTTGACCTTCAAAAATATATTTTAATGAAATTATATGTTGGAAGAATTAAATTCTCCATTAAGAGTGTGATGGATACGGAATATGGAGAAATCATGTGAAAATCTTAGGTCCACAAAAAGATTTATATTAGAAAATTTACTTCTGTTATAAAACCATGGCTTGTTATAATGTCAGTTTTGAGATGTTTTAGCTATCTCAAATACATCTGGGCACAAAGCTGAAATCAAGGAGAATTCAATACTTGCAACAGCTTTCTAGTTACTCAGAAAAGCAAAGAATGCTTTCCCTGATTGAATTTCTAGAATGCTTCATGTATAATAATTTAATTTTCAAATGGCAAGCTTACTAGAAGATACACAAATATAAGGATCTAATGAGGAAAGACTAGCTGGATGATCATTGAATTTATTGTTACTAATATGAAGTTGGAATATTTAACTAAATATAGCATTTATTTATAAGCACTGAATCAATCCCTGGAAGTCTAAAAAGATTTAGGAAGTAATATTAAGCATGTTTCCAAATATATTTAAATGCTAGTTATAAGTGGAAACTGAAATATGATCTAAAAATAACCCAGAGAGGGAGATCTTAATACCAGAAAGGTATTACTCTACTACATTCATTTTTGCAAAGGTATATTAGCTTAGGATGATACTATATAAAGATGATTTCCTTCCCCAATGGTATGGAATACACTAAAACCACGAGAAGGGCATTCCTTAATGCCAAGATTATTCACATATAATAAATCTGAATATGAAAAAAAAGAGCTATACATTTATCTATTACTTCTAAAAGCAGCATAATCAATCAGAAACATGTGACTAAATACCCTTCTTAATTGCAATGCTTTCTCATAAAGAATATAGTTATTTTGTGCCTTACTTTATCATGCATTTATTTCTAATTTAGAACTTACGTTGAACTAATTTTGAACTATATATACTTTTTATTCCCATTTTGAAACCATCCTCACATTCAGTATTATGTGCAATAATTATGTTTTCATTGTAATTTACTTATAAATTATATATATATTTCTTCTATCCCTTTTCATCTTATTCCCAAAGACTCTAAACTTTTGAAGTTGATATATATTTTTCTCACCCATGCAAATTAATACTACTGATTTGTCATCTTATATTTAAATATATGGAAAATATAATGGTTTGCTAAGGGGTAAATCAATTAAAGCACATTTATAAAAATGAATTTTATAAAACATATTTATTTTAAAAATCTATTATGGCATACTTAGTGATATTGACTGTAGACTTAATTGATGGCAAAATTGTCAATTAGGTATAAGTCCACGTATAAGGAAGGACCTTAGGAAAAAAATATTGTACCATACTATGGCAATATAAAATCCAGAAATGGATTATTTTCATGGTACACAAAAATGAAATAAATGTTATGTTTCCAAATGTTTATGCTTTAAAAATTATTAGCTCTTAAACTTGTGATAAAAACTATGTTTTCTGGACTAAAAAATACCACCTTGAATGTGTTGTGAAGGTATTTACTAGCATACACATTTAAATAAAATTTATATGGAAGTAAGGTAAAAGTTCAATACAAATCTAATATGAATTATATGTGCCTACTAAAATAAATATTTGTCTAAATTATATCAGTGAATTAAAAAAAGAATTGATTTTTTTCAGAATCTTGCCATATCAGACCAATATTTTTGACAGGCAGCATAAAAGTACCAGTGGAACTGTTCTTGAACATTGAGAACAATGATCAAGGATGTTTGTAACTCCTGTATAATGAAGAACATAGCAGTGGTCCAAGCTTGAACCACAGTTTGGTGGTGTTAGGTTTCACACCTTTCTGGAAGTCTGGAGAACTGGTGGGGCAGAATCACTAGGAATTTCCTTGGAAGAGAAGAATCTTCTGAAGACGAGAGACACTGCACAAGTGTTTGGTTCAAAGATATTAGGTGAAAAATCTGAGTGAAAAAAATATTAAATGTTATTTCTAATAAAATTTGTTTAAATGCACATATATTCATACTTTACTTTCATCAAAATAACTGAAATATATGTGTATGTTTAAATATGGGATATAGGTGTATGTTTGAACATAGGGTATATATGTTTACATATAGGAATATATGTGTATATATGTGTACATACACATACACACACATATATAGTAGGCCTAGAAAGTAATTGTGGCTCAGAGTAGTGCTATAGCTTTATCAGAACAATTTCTGTAAGATATAAAGCAAATGGGAACATACTAATTAAATTCAACAGAGATAGAGTATCTGTAGAGAGGGTGGAAGGGTGTTATGGATGGAATGTGTCCCCCTAAAATTTATATGTTGAAATTTTAACCCCCAATGTGATGGTAGTAGGAAATGAGGCCTTTGGGAGGTAATGAGGTCATTAGGAAGGAGCCCTCATGAATGGAATTGGTGCCCTTATAAGAAGAGACATGTGACCTCTCTCTGTCTTACTCTCTTTCTCTCTCTTCTCTCTCTCTCTCTCTCTGCTTTCTACTCTATAAGGACACAATGAGCAGATGGCCATCTACAAACCAGGAAGCAGGCCCTCATCAAACACTCTGCAGATACCTTGATTTTGGACTTCCCAGTCTCTAGAATTGTGAGAAATAAAGTTCTCTTGTTTAATCCACTTAGTCTATGGTATTCTGTTACAGAAGATTTAACCGACTGAGAGAAAGAGTTAATTTACTTGTGCTGTGGTTCAAACCAATTCCCCATAACCATCTCCCCCTACATGAACATACTCATACCACATACACATAGAGGCAGATCCTTCATCAGTAAAATAATTTTTTAAAAATATACTTTACTATTCCAGAAAGATCAGTCAGGAAGGTTGAAAAAACACTGACACATCCTCCTTTAATTTGAGAATACTATGGATAAAGAGAAGATTTCAAAGGTGTCCTGAAGAAAGAGAGAGATAAAAAGGGGTGGGGGAAGAGTTCTGAATATGACTATTAGCAATTAAATTATCATGTGGCAATGGCATGAAATAGAGCAGACGTGCAAATCTCAGTTAAACCTCTATCATAGTAGTCAGTAATACATTCAGCTTGAAGATAGAAATGTTGAAAAATTCAGATTTGTACAAACAAAATTGGAATATTGTACTGGCAATATACAGCATACAAAATTTTTATAAGTACTCTGGTCAAAAAAAAGCAAAACATCTTTAAAGTCCTAAGGGAAAGATGCTATATTTGAGCAATTTATAAAGATTTCTATTACAAATGAATGAGAAATAATGGGTTACTAGATGTCTTAGGGACAATTCCATGTTCAATTAAAAATAAAGTTTAAAAGTCCCTATTTAATATTATTCTAATGTATAAATCAATATAAATTACAGATATCACCAAAAAGCAAACAAAGCAAAACAAAACAAAAACCAAAATATATGAAGGTACTGAAACAAAGTAGAGCATTTTTTTATTAGAGGCCCCTACCCTAGAAACATACATAATATATATAGATAATTTATATATTATTGGACTTTTAGAATTTGTATTTACATCAGAATTTGTTTTGTTTTAATGCTTTTTTCTAAGAGCCATAGTCATAAAAATTTATAGTCATTTTTATATTTGTATATTTTAAATAATATCTTAATAAAAATAATTCAAAATAAACCTCAAGCTTATTTTAAAAAATTCCCTTTACAGATTCTGTACTGTCCACAGAAATCATATAAAATATTGAAATTGTCAAAAGAAAAATCTGGAAATTTATGTCTAGACAGTAAAACCAGTAAAAGCATTGGTTGTAAACTGAAGATAAAGAAACACTCTAAAATGTTCATTTGTCCTTTATAATCCTTTCCATTCTTCATTAAAATGTGCCTTCATAATTAATAAAGGACGTTCATAAAAAGGTATTGCAATACCACAAAAACACAAAACATCACCCATGAATACTACACAAATCTCTATGCACATAAACTACAAGATGTAGAGGAAGTGGACAAATTCATGGCAACACACAACCTTCCAAGACTAAATCAGGAAGAAATATTAATAGAACTCTGGAATAGACCAAAAACAAATAGCGAAATCAAAGCAGTAATAAAAAATCTTCCAAAAAAAAAAAAAGAAGCCCTGGACCAAATGGATACTCAGCTGAATTTTACCAGAGCTATGAAGAAGAGCTGGTGCCCATACTACAGATATTATTCCATAACATCAAGAAGGAGGGAATTCTCTCCAACTCATTCTAGGAAGACAGTATCACCTTGATACCAAAGCCAGGAAAGGACAATACAAAAAAAGAAAACTACAGACTTACATTCTTTATTAATATAGATGCAAAAATCCTCAATAAAATACTAGCAAACCTAGTTCAACAGCACATCAAAAAAATAATCTACCATGACTAAGTGGGCTTCATCCCAGGAAACAAGTATGGTCCAACATACATAAATCAATAAATGCAATTCAGAAGTAAAAACAAAGATATTTGATCATCTCAATAGATGCAGAAAAAGCATTCGATGAAATCCAGCACCCTGTCATGATAAAAACCCTCAACAAACTAGGAATAAAAGGAATATATCTCAAAATTATAAAAGCCACACATGACAAACCCACAGCCAAAATCATGCTGAATGGGGAAAAGTTGAAAACATTCCACCTAAGAACTGGAATAAGATAATGATACCCACTGTCACCACTTCTATTCAACATAGTGCTGGAAGTCTTAGCCAGAGCAAACAAGGAAAAGAAAGAAATAGAACATCCAAATCAGGAAGAGGAGGTCAAACTGTAGCTTTTCATTGATGATATGCTCTTGTATGTAGAAAACCCCAAAGACTCCACCAAGAGCCTCTTGGAATTTATAAATAAATCAATCAAAGCATCAGGTTACAATATTAATGTACATAAGTTAGTAGCATTTTTAAATACCAATAACAGTCAAGCTGACAGTCGAATCAAAGACTCAATACCATTCACAGTAGCTACAAAGAAAATAAAATACCTAGGAATTTACTTGACCAAGGATGTGAAGGATCTCTATGAGGAGAACTACAAAACACTGAGGAAAGAAATTGCAGAGGACACAAACAAATGGTAAAACATATCATGCTCATGGATCAGTAGAATCAGCATTGTTAAAATGTCCAGACTACACAAAGTAATTTACAGATTCAATGCAATTCCCATCAAAATAACAATGTCATATTTCACAGATCTAGAAAAAATAATTTTTTGCTTTGTTTGGAACCAGAAAAGAGCCCAAATAGCCAAATCAATCTTAAGCAAAAAGAACAAATCAGGAGGTATCACATTACAAGACTTCAAGCTATATTAAGGATATAGTAACCAAAACAGCATGGTATTGGTACAACAATAAAGACATAGACCAGTGGAACAGAATACAGAACCCAGATATAAAACCATCTACCTACAGCAACTGATCTTTGACAAAGCAGACAACAACACACACTGGGGAAAAGAAGCCCTGTTCAATAAATGGTGCTGGGATGATTTGAAAGCCATATGCAGAAGAATGAAACAGGATCAATATCTCTCACCACTCACAAAAATTAAGTCAAGATGAATATAGGCCTTAAAAGTAAGGCATAAAATCATAAGAATTCTAAAAGAAAATGTAGGAAAACTTTTCTTGGTATTGACCCAGGCAAAAATTTTATGACTAAGTTCTCAATGGCAATTATAGCAACAACAAAAATAAACAAATAGGATTTGATTAAACTAAAAAGCTTCTGCACTGCGAAGGAAATAATCAAGACAGCAAACAGGCAACCTACAGAATGGGAGAAAATATTCTCAAACTATACGTCCAGTAAAGGACGAATATCCAGAATCTACAAAGAGCTCAAGCAAATCAGCAAGAAAAAAACAAACTCCATTAATAAGTGGGCAAAAGACATGAACAGAAGCTTTTCAAAAGGAGACAGACAAATGGCCAATAAACATATGATAAAATGCTCAACATCTCTAATCATCAGGGAAATGCAAATTAAAACCACAATGAGATACCACCTTACCCCAGTTAGAAGGGCTTTTATTAAAAAGTACAAAAACATTAGATGCTGGCATGGATGCAGAGAGAAAGGAACACTTATACACTATTTGTGGGACTGCAAGTTAGTACAGCCTCTATGGAAAACAGTATGGAAATTCCTCAAGAAGCTAAAAGTAGACCATTCGATCCAGCAATCCCGCTATTGGGTATCTACCCAAAGTAAAAGAATTCATTTTATCAGAAAGACACCTGCCCTCATATGTGTACTGCAGCATAATTCACAATGGCAAAGATGTGGAATCAACCCAAGTGTCCATCAGCTCATGAGTGTGTTAATAAGATGTAGTATATGTACACCATGGAGTACTACTCAACCTTAAAAAGGTATTAATTAATATCTTTTGCAAAAATTTGCATTGAACAGGCGACCATCATCCTAAATGATGTATCTCAAGAATGGAAAAACAAACACCACATGTACTTGCTATTAAATTGGAATTAACTGATGAGCACATATGCGCACAGAGGAAGATAAAAGTCATTGGAAATCAAGCAAGGGGGAGAGGGTAGGAGGGGAGGGACAAAAACCTGCCTAACGGGTATAATGAGCACTATTTGGGTGATGGGCATGTTTACAGCCATGACTCAAGGATTACAAAAATGATCTATGTAAGCAAAAATATTTGTACTCCCTTAATATTTTGAAATTTTTAAAAAGGAGAAAAATAAATGTACAATATATTCTTAAACTTTGGGAAAGCAAGTAATTAGATACAGCAGAAGGTGAGGTATTGGGAATGAGGAAAAAGAACATTACAGCATATTATTAAATATTTTTATTCTTAAAATTGTTTTACAGTATATGCATACCAATATATTACTGTTGTAATATATGTATGAATATAACAACAGTAAGGGCAAATATTAATACAAATCTAAAACAATATTTAATTTTCCTGGTGCAAGACAGGAAAGATATTTCCCTCCCTCACCCCTTTTCTTTGGACATTTAGTTTTGAAAACCTGTAATTTTAAATGCTTTCTTGGTCCCTTTGTGTGATATGTAAATCTTTTTTAAAATTTACATACGCTTCTTGCCATCTTTACAACCTTTGAATCTTTTTGCAAAGGGCCTGGGAAGCATTTCTTTGAAATGCAATCATCAAGGAAGATAATGCTGCTGTCTTCAAATTTCCCTGGGTGGTAGGATTCTAACTTCATCTGCTGCCTGGCTCCAAGTTGCTAATCTATCTATCATCATAAAGATATGAGAAATTTATTTTTCCTTTAGATAAAGGCAACTAGCAAACTTAGGTGGCTATCCCAATTACCAGGTGAATTTAGGATGTACAAATGTTACTATCAATTTATCTTACTTACGGACTAGTTGTCTTTTATTTTCAGAGCGTGTATGATGAAATGGATTGCTTTTTGACTGTGTGAAAAAATGAGACCTCTTTCTATTTTTGCAATATCTTTGGCAATTCCCTGTGATGTACATTACATGCTGATTTAATGCCTATTCAATACTAAAACTCTTCTCTTTTATTTGTGGAGAAGTTTTCTGTATTTGGCAGAAGCTTTTCTTTTTAATTATATTTCCCCAAGAGAACATTATTAAGAAAGTAAGCTAAAAAGGATGGGGGAGGTTTTAAGAATGCAAACGAGCACTTCCCAATAGAATTGCAATGCTAGTCACATTTGTGATTTTTAATTTTCTAGTAGCCACATTAAAAAGTATAAAGAAAAAGATTTTGAAATCTGGTCCATATTTTAAACTTAGAGTACTTCTCAAGTCAAATGTTAAATTTTCTTTGGAAAATGCCTGATCTCTATTTGGATTTTTTTAAATGTACAATTGAAAAAGTAGAGCCATATAACCAAGTAATTAACTTGGTTAACATACTTAAAGTTCTCCAATAACTCAATCAATACTCAGATTTTAAATTTTAAAAAGCAACGCTTCAGTTACAATAGTCACATTTCAAGTACTGAATATCCACTTATGGCTGGCTAGTGGCTATCATATTGGACAATGATTGAATGGTACCATTCAATAAATGGTACCAGCAAAAGGAGACAGTATAAAAATCAGTGCCCATAACATAGGCAATCAACAGTACTACAAGACAATAGACAAACATGATCAACAGTTCTGGAACTTTCATTGGATGTTAATATCATAACTGACACTTTTTGATTGTCAATAAAAAGCGACATAACCCAGAAGGCTGCAGAGGAGAAACATGGTGATGCTATGCAGAAGACCTCAAATGAGATTTTGGAACACATATAAGGTGCCCACTGTGGTCTCATGGCAGTAATTTGGAAAAATAAGCGGGGTCCCTGGGGAGAATTGTGAAGATGCCTTACAGCCAGAGCTTCTATAAAATGTTTTTTTGTCTGTCACTTTGTATTCAAAGCAGTATAGTGAATGACATAAATTGCTAAAGGAACATTTCTTTGAGTAAGACCTAGTAGAAACTGTGGGGGCGTCTAAACCAAGGAAATAATACATGCACATACATTTGATCTTTCAAATAAATGTTAACATTAATAGTCCTATAATGAGCTTACCATCTGCTTTCTGAAAACAATTATTATCCAGAATATGTTACACTTGAAAATGTGCAACAATAAAGACTTGGATGAATGATGCAGTTTAAAAGGTGTAGCAGTTTATAAGTATAAAGCTGTCTGAAATACAATGAATGCACAGAATAAACTACTAAGAAATAACTGCACAGTACCTATATTCCAATGACATGAATTCAGGAAAATTGTCATACATTAAGCTAAAAAGATTACTCTCAAAAGAGTGATCTAACATTCCCTATTTGTGGAGGAGAAAGACTTACTGTATGGGTCCCGTCAATGTTCAACTTAAACACACTTAAACTAAAGCATCGGTCAGATTCTTTATGATCTACGGCCCCAGCTGAAAGTCATTAAGATAACACATATAGAACAACAGTATGCTGAAGTACATATGTCAAACTGTGGATAATTATTCTAGGGGATTGTAGCAGCAGACACTCAGCGTACATCCACTCAGCACAGAATATATCTTTATATGTTTGAAAGTGATCTATATTAAGCCAAACTATAAATATGGCATTTAAGATAGATGTTTTGTATTAATTTCTTTAAAAAGACAGTATTTCTTATTCACTTATTCTCAAGCAGCTCTGGAAGATTTGCTTTATCAAAATGAAAGATGGAGATAGAAGACTTAGGAAACAAGGGCTCTAACTCCAGCAAGAGAAGAAAATTCTCAAGATGATGACAGCTGTGTAAAAGGCCCAGAGACCAACCAGTTAAAACTGGAGGAGAAAGTGTTACCAGAAAGATGGCTCCATGGGGAAAATGAAGTAGATCCCCTCATGTGATAGAAAAAATACTATATATATGTGTATATATACACATATATATACATATACATATATGGGGGGAAGAGATTTCAGTTGTGTTGGTGATGATAAATTTGGGAAGAATGTATGATAGATATATCCAATGTATACTTTTCTAAAAATTTTTAAATGAATCTCAAATAAAAACTTTAGGTGTGAGTATAAAATGTCTTAATGCAACAAAATAAAACTAGTTCAAAGTATTTATATATATAATTCTCTCATATATAAATATATACACACACACTTATATATGCTACACATGCACACACACACACATATATATACATATATATACACATATTTATGTGCGTGTATATATATATTTCACCTACTACTTGTCCAATTCAAGAGGACAGGTTCTTAACAAACCTAATCCAAAACTTACATTGTTATACAAAGTAAAGAGAACTCAAAGTATTTGTTCCAGAATTTTAAGGAGTCACTAAGAATAATTTACCATGTAAATGATTTTCCATTGCACTTTGAATAAGTACAGTCTATTAAATTGAGATATATAAAGATATGTCAAGAAGACTGAGAAAAGGCTTGCCATATACACAAAATAGAATGTTTAGAATTATAAAAAGAATTCCAAAACAAAAATCTTTCAAAGCAAATAACCACAATTAGTCTTATGTTATCAGTTTATTTAGTCCTATGTAATGAATCCTGCTTGGAATCCAATTTCATGAAGTTATCAATTTCTAACTGAATAAGAATCCTGGAAATCCTGAGTCAGTACTCTGATACTGTCAGAGAGTTGTCTAAGTAGTGGTACTCTAACCCCAAGGTTTATACCTAAGAGTCCATTCCTTGAAGTATCAATAGTTAGAAATACCTGGTACAGTCCCTCTGAGATTGTCCTTCTTTGTTGAAGACGTAATTTTTAGCTGGCAGCTTATAGCAGAGCTTTCAGGCTAGCATGAGAAAAAAATCAGAAACAACTACTAATGAAGTGACAATAATTCTGATTAGTTCATTACAGTAATACCAAATGAAGAAATGTAAAATAATCTTTTGGGATATATTTCATGAGCATTTGATCAATATTTATTGTGAGGGCAAGAGCATATTAAGACAGCAAGACGATATGTCATTGTGGGTTTTTTTTATTTGTATGAATTTAATGGATACAAATAGCAGTTTTGTTACATGGATATGTTGTATAGTGGTGAAGTCTGGGCTTTTAGTGTGACCATCGCTCGAATAATTTGCGTTTCTCTGATGATTAGTAATGTTGAGCATTCTTTCATATAGCTGTTGGCGATTTTTATGTCTTCTTTTGAAAAATGTCTATTCAGGTCTTCTGCCTGTTTTTAATTGGATTATTGGGTTTTTTGCTATTGAATTGTTTGAGTTACTTATATATTCTGGATATTAACCCCTTGTCAGATGCATAGTCTGTAAATACTTTCTCCCATTCTGTAGGTTGTCTTTTCACTTTATTGTTTCCTTCGTTGTGTAGAAGCTTTTTAGTTTGATGTAATCCTACTTGTCTATTTTTTATTCTTTTCCCTATGTTTTTGAGGTCTTATTTAAAAAATCCTTGCCCAGTACAATTTTATGAAGTGTTTCCCCTATGTGGATATCACCTCACCCAAGTTAGAATGGCTACTATCAAAAAGACAAAAAATAACACATGCTGGCAAGAATGTAGAGAAAAGGGAACTCTTACACACTATTGATGGAAATGTATTATAAATTAGTACAGCCATTAAGGAAAGCACTATGGAGGTTTCTCAAAAATTAAAAATAGTACTATCGTATGATCCAGCAATCCCATGACTGGGTTTATATCCAAAGGAAATGATATCAGTATGTCAAAGAGGTGTCTGTGCACCCATGTTTATTGCAGTGCTATTCACAATAGCTAAGATATGGAATTGACCTAAATGCTAATCTAATGATAAATGAATAAATAAAATGTGGTATATACACTCAATAAATAGTATTCACTGTAAAACAGAATGAAATTTTGTCATTTGCGGCAACATGTACGAACCTGGAAAACATTATGGTAAGTGAAACAATCCAGTCAGAGGAAGATAAATACTGCATGATCTCAATCATATGTGGAATCTAAAAAAGCTGATTTCATAGAGGTAGAGAGTAGAATAGTGGTTATCAGAGGATGAGGAGAAGAGGGAGGAGACAGGACAGGGAGAGGCTGGTCAACGGGTACAAAGTGACAGTTAGACAGGAAGAATAAGTTTTTGTGTTCTATTACATATTAGGATGACTATAGCAAATAACAATGTAGCATATATTTCAAGATAGCGAGAAGAGAAGATTAAATGTTGTCACCACAAAGAAATAATAAATGTTTAAAGTGATGGATGTGGTAATTACCCCAATTTGATCATTATACTATGTGTACATGCACTGAAACATGGCATTGAACCCATAAATTTGTATAATTATTATGTGTCAATTTTAAATAAAATATTTTTAAGAGACAGCAAGAGCATTCATGCCTCTTCAGAGACTCCCAGTCCTTCCCACAACCGATTTATATTAAATTTTACTTGTCCTAATTAACCTAGGCAAAGCTGAGGTTCTTTTTTGCTTTTACAACTTTTTCCATACAGCTTTAACAATATATTGAGCTTAGATATGAATATAAAACATACCAAACAAATTATTTAAAAATAATTTTGACTGTGGAGATAAATACTAACTGAAATAAATAACATAATTTGTAGCCACTGAAAATAGGGCTTATGGGATAGACAATAACGGGCAAAGAAATAGCTGTTTTCAGTTTAAGATTTAGTAAAATTTAACTATTTAACTTTCATTTGTAATTACTTTGATTTTTAACATAAAAAGTATAAGAATAAAAGTGAGGGAAAAAAACAATGATTAGAGATACTTTTTTGGAGAAGCTTAATTATGAAAAAAAATAGACAAATAATATGAAGCTGGAGGGACATAGTATTAAAGGATTTTTTTTTTCATTTTTTGTTTTTTATGCTAAGATAGAACATGTTACACTGTGGTTTTGATAAAATAAAAATAGTTCAGTGTATTAGTCTGTTAAAGCTTCCACATATAGTATTAAAAGACAAAATTAAGTGATAAAGAGGGAGAAAAAGAAACATTGGGACGGGCGAAGTTTTGCAAATAAGGAAGGGGGAAAGATTCAGTGTACAGTTGGATTGGCTTTAGGAGCTGGGAAAATTCATGTTTGTTGTAGGAGGAAAGGAAAATTTTATGAGGTCAAATTCATATAGAGTTTTGGGGGAAATATTAAGTTTTCTTCAGATGGTGGTAATTTTGCTGCAAGTCAGAAAATAAAGTCATTAAAGAGAGTAAGAACAGTAAAACAGGTATTGGAGCTGGGTGTTGGAGAGAGATAAAGAAGGAAAATAATTATTAGACAACAGGAGAGTTTTTAATTAAATTGACTATAGAAATATAAGTGCTTTTCCTCTTAGTTGAGGGGCTGTTTAATATTTGAGATCATAAATTTAGAGTAAGACAATTTTTATTTGGCACATGGGATGCAGAAAAAGAGAATCACTGATTTTGGGCAGAATTGAGTATTTTCTAGGTGAGTATGACAGAGTGCGTGAAACGTCAGTCAGTAGAGGGAATACTCAAGGAAGTAATGTGAGGGGCATAGATGGGTTAAATAATTGATTAGAAGGTAGAGTAAGTGTGATATTATGGTAAGAGGAAAATATAGAAAATCGTGATCAGATTATGGTTTTAAATTTGTTTCCATTTTCTGTTTCAGTTTCCAAGTCATGTTTTAATCCCCTTCAAACAGCAAGTAGATAAATCTTTACTTACTTTGCTTAATAGTAATTAATCCAATACTTAAAGCTGCATGTACAATATAAGTCACCAAGTTGATATAATCGAGAATTTTACAATAAATGACATAGTCTCTGAATAAAGAGAAGGGAAAGAAAGAGTGTGAAAGACAGAGGGAGAAAGGAGGGAAGAAATGTGGTGAATGCCCAAATAGAAATTTTAAAAAAACAATTTTAACTAAGAATAGTGTTGTAAAAAATCAATGAAAAATAAATGCTCAAATTGATTAATTATAATAAAAGGGAGCTTCAATAACTAGTAAATAATTTAAATAGTAGTTACTATAAGTAATTTATCAGAGAAACACTATCCTAACAGATGCAAAATGGTAATTTTATAAACTTTAGTATCTCTTACAGATTAAAAAAAATTAACCTAGTTACAGTTGTACTACTAATAATAGGTATAAGAAAATGAGATGGAATGCTAGTTACAGCTATATCTATATATTTAGATACAGATGTGGGTCAGTGTAATCATGGATACAATCTAGGAAAGCCCTAAACAATTACTACAGTAATTGGCATATGGCACTGTAGAACTGGACACTCCCCTCCAGATAAGTGGTTGATCATATGGTACTCCAGGGGCCAACATGAGTTACAGGATGATTGCTTTTCTATATATGGGCACCACTCAGTCACTACTCAGTGTTTAGCCTCATACTGATCAGTGGGAACTGACTAAACAAATCTATTTCATCTTGCAGAACTGAGTGTTTATGGTCCATCTCTAGGCAAAAGCAGTAATTTAATTTTTAAATATATTTTTTACTTATTTTATTTTTCTCCTTTGAAGGCTAAGCCTAACTCACTGCCTGGAAGAACTCTTTACAGGCCATTCCTCGGTTAAGCTGCTGAGTGAGTCCTCAGCCCTGAGCTCTGATTAACAACCTGGAAGCAGGCCTGGGGGCTTCTTTACTGTTTGGATTGAGTATGTGATGATAAAGGAAGTGCAGCAGTAATATGAGAATGCAGGTGGATAAGGAAGATTTATATATTAACAAATAATGTGCTGTCTTGTGAATGGTACTGGGGCATATTGTTAAATAATACATGTAAAGAGATTATTGCTCATAACATAAGTTAAATTTTAAAACTCCAAATAGATTAAAAACTTGAACATAAAATTAAAACTATAAAACAATGAGAATATATAGATGAATATTTATCATATTGATGCATATCAAGAAGTATGTTTTTCTAAGTATAAAGTCAAAGAAATTAAGTATAATATTGATAAATTTGATGACACAAATACACATTAAACTTTTAAAAAATGTGTATAGAAGAAAACACACAGTCAAATTTAATAGTGAATAAACAAATAAAAAATACAACAAAAATACCTAAAAGGTTAATATATTAAATATATACACATTTCCAACAAATCAGTATGGAGAAGTTGAGCAACAAATTAGTAATTTAAACAAGAATAAGGAATAGGGGAAAAAATGGCGGGGTGATAGGGTCCTCCCACTGCACTGCTCCCAGGGAAGGGGGTGAAGAACACCAGCGGCTGCCTGCGAGCACGGACCGCTCACTCCGAAAACAGCATTGCGAATTACAGAGAAACAACGCCGAACGCCCAGCCCAAGAAAACAGGTACAAAATTTTCACAAAGATCGGAGGGCGCACGGAGCACAATAGAGCCCAGAGCGCAGGAAGGACGCGCTCGCCAGGTCCGTGCAGCGCGACCTACCCCCCAAGGGGTTACGCGCCTCCCCATACACACAGTCAGGGACAAGCCCAGAGTTGGAACAGAGCGGTTGCTAGGGACGGCCAGCCCTGTGGAGAGGAGGAAGTAGCCAGAGCCAGACACAACTCGCAGCTGCAATATACAGAGACTGCCGAGGGCTGGGGAGGAACTGGGCAGGGACGGAGTGGAGATACAGCTTCCCGGGACAGTGCGCGGGAACCCGCAGGCCGGCACTGCGCCACTAGAAGTCAGCGGGACTGGGCCCAGGAGTTTATCGGAGAGCGGGACACGCCCTTAGAGGCTGCTAGCAACTGCCGCTGCGGCCAGCGGAGAAAAACTGCGCTCCCGGCGCGATCGGAGCCCAGCTGTGCGCCAGGCTGGCGGCGGCCGCCATCTTTACAGCCGCCTGCGCGGAGCTGTGAGCCGCGTCTCTAGCTCTGCCCCGCCCCGGCCCGGGGCTCTTCGGCTGGGGCGAGACAGGCTTTGCCTGTGGTGGCCAGGGACAGCTGCATCCGTGGGTTCCAGGTGGGACGAGATCCCGGAACTGTAGCGGTGGGACCTTTGGGTATTGGAAACAGTTTGCAGCTCGTCCATCTGGTTCCGCTACCCTGGCTCTGGCCTCCGACAAGTCTGCTCCGTGCTGGTCCTAGTGCCTGCCCTTCAGGTCCCAGCCCTCCTGTACCCCAGAGATCGCTCATTTTGAAGGTTGCTGGCTATAGTGACTCATTTGGTATAACTGCTGGTTCCCATGACAACCAAATACCTCAAGAGCCACAGGCTGAACCAGAGCAGCTCCCCATAACCCTGCCCATTCATTAGGGAATTTCGCACCATCCAAGAGCGCTTCCAGCGGCCACTACTCCCCCCTCCCCATGGGAACATCCCCCCGGTGACTGCTGAGGATACGGACGGCCACCCACCTCGCCTTGGGGTCTAGTGGTGGAAAAGGGGTGCACAATTGGAGACCCCCCTATCAACCAGTATCACGCGGAGACACACATCAGAAGGGCAGACACACGTGGCTAGATGAGCAACCTCTGAGCTGTGTAGAATTTTCCCAACTCAGCTCTCACACTGCAGCCAAAAGAGGAGCAGGGTCAAAGTAACCCCTAGGAGCTACAAGGCCCCTCCCAAAGCACGGGACTTTCACATACCCCAACTGGGGAATCAGAGTCTGCCACGGACATAACAGAATACCTAGCTAATAGGGAGCGGAGGACTCATATCCTCAAGTACAATTCATTAGCTCAGAGCCCAAGCTGGGAGGTCATTCTCACCACACTCCACTGGAAACAGGAGAAGACCACAGGTCAGAGTTAACTCAAGATCCAACAAACTTGCTAAAATACACCTAAGGCAATACAGGCCACTACTTCTCTCCCTGGCTTTGCCAAGGAACAATAATTGTGGGCCTGGTGACAGGGCCATAAACTAGCTCTAACACCCCCAGCTCTCGACCAAGAGGCCAGATGAGAAAAAAACAGTGAAAGAACTCAGGGAACATGAAAAATCAGAGTGAAAAGTCACCCCCAAAAGAAATTATCAGTTCCTCAGCAATGGATACCAACCCAAATGAAATGGGTAGAATGACAGAAGAGGAATTTTGTTTATGGATTATAAGAAAGCTCAATGAAATTCAAGAGAAAATTGAATCCAAGCACAAAGAAACCACAAGAAAAATGCAAGAAATGAATGAAAAATTCTCCAAAGAAATAGAAATATTATGGAAAAATCAAATAGAAATCCTAGAAATGAAAGAAGCATTCAAGGATCTACAAAACACAGTGGAAAGCCTTAAGAATAGGCTGGACCAGGCAGAGGAAAGAATTTCAGAGCTAGAAGACAGCTCCTATGCACTAAATAAATCAGCCAAAGAGAAAGAACAAAAAAACAAGAGGCAGGAAAAAAGCATACAAGAAATGTGGGATTATGTAAAGAGGCCAAACATAAGGATCATAGGTATCCCTGAGGGAGAGGAAAAAAATTCGCATGGGCTGGAAAATTTATTTGGGGGAAAAAAAGGAAATTTTGGTTAGCCAAAATTTATTAAGTAAAAAAAATTGGGAACCCAACAAAAAGGAAACCCACAAAAAAAGCCAAAAATAAAAAAAAAAGGCCCCCAAAAATATAAGGAAAAAAGGGAAACCTAAAGGGGGAAAAAGTCAGTTTCAAACCAGGAAAAACCTTTAAAAGCCGAAGGGAAGGGAGACATAAATCCCTAAAACAAAAAAAATAAAACCCAAACTGACCCCAAAAACAAGTTTTATATGGGGGAAAAACCCTTTTCCCCAGATAACAATCATTTAAAAATTCAAACCAACCAAAGGCCTTGAAAAATGCGGGTTGCTTAACACAAAAGAGCCCAGCACCCCCCTTTAAACTCCGAAAACTAAAACCCAAAAAAAACCAAATGACCCCAGAGGAAAAAAAAAGTACCCCCAAACAGAAAAATAAAAAATTTACCCCAAATAATTCTCTCAAAAAGTAAATGCCTTAAATTCCCCTTTGAAGAGACGGGGGGAAAAGGTTAAAAAACCCCAAAAAAAATCTGTTGTCTTCGGAAAACACCCCTTACCCCCAAAAGATTTTTTAAAATCAGGTAAAGGAGGAATCTTTTTCGGGCTAAGGGAAAACCCAAAAAAAATCGGGTGCCTCCCCTTTTCAAACTAAATTTAAAAGAAAAAAAAGAAAGGGGAAAAAAATGGACACTATATAGTGGTGAAGGGAAAAATCTCACTAGAGGATTTAACAATCCTAAACATTTATGCACCCAACACAGGAGCACCCAGGTACATAAAGCAAATACTGCTAGATCTAGACAACATAATAAGCAGCAATGCCATAATACCAGGGGGCTTCAACACCCCACTGACGAAACTGGACAGATCCTCCAAACAAAAAACAAATAGAGAAATAAAAGACCTAAACAGAACTCTAGAACATTTGGGCCTAACATATCTACAGAACACTCCACCCAAATAACACTGAATATACATTCTTCTCATCAGCTCATGGAACTTTCTCTAAAATTGACCACATCCTAGGCCACAAAACAGATCTAAACAAATTCAAAAAAATAGAAATCATACCATGTATCTTTTCAGACCAAAGCAGAATAAAATTAGATATCAATTCCAACAGAAACTCACATCTTCCTCCAAAAACTTGGAAACTAAACAATCTATTGCTGAAAGATTATTGGGTCAAGGAGGAGATTCAAATTGAAATCAAAAGATTCTTCTAATCAAACGATAATGGGGACACAAGTTATCAAAATCTGTGGGCTACAGCAAAAGCAGTCCTGAGAGGAAAAGTTATCGCCCTAAATTCCCACATCCAAAAGACAGAAAAGTCACAAATCAGTAAACTAATGAATCATCTTAAGGAAATGGAAAAGGAAGAGCAAAGCAATCCTAAAGTCAGCAGAAGAAAAGAAATAACCAAAATTAGAGCAGAATTAAATGAAATCGAGAGCAAAAGAACAATACAGAAGATCAATGAAACGAAAAGTTGCTTCTTTGAAAAGATAAACAAAATAGACAGGCCACTTGCCAGGTTGACCAGAAGCAGAAAGGAAAGGACTCTAATAAACTCAATTAGAAATGAAAAAGGAGAAGTCACAACTGATACCATGGAAATACAAAACATCATCTTCGAATACTACAAAAATCTCTATGCCCACAAACACAAAAATGTGGAGGAAATGGACAAATTCTTAGAAACACACTACCTCCCTAGGCTCAACCAGGAAGAAGCAGAATTTCTAAACAGACCAATATCTAGCACCGAAATTGAAGCAGTAATTAAAAATCTACCCACAAAAAAAAGTCCCGGACCAGATGGGTTCATACCTGAATTCTACCAAACCTACAAAGAAGAACTGGTGCCTATACTGTAGAAATTATTTGAAAATATCCAGAAGGATGGAATCTTCCCAAACTCATTCTACGAAGCCAATATCACCTTGATACCAAAGCCAGGAAAGGACACAACAAAAAAAGAAAATACAGACCAATATCCCTTATGAATATAGATGCAAAAATTCTCAATAAAATCCTTGCAAACCGAATTCAAATGTACATCAAAAAAATAATCCATCACGGTCAGGTGGGATTTATTCCCGTGATGCAGGGATGGTTCAACATACGCAAATCTATAAATGTAATTCACCATATAAATAAAAGCAAGAACAAAGATTATATGATCCTTTCAATAGATGCAGAAAAGGCTTTTGACAAAATGCAGCACCCTTTTATGATAAGAACTCTTAACAATATAGGCATAGATGGCTCATTCCTAGAAACTATTAAAGCCATATACGATAAACCCACAGCCAATATCATACTGAATGGGGAAAAATTGAAGGCATTCCCCCTTAAAACTGGCACCAGACAAGGGTGCCCACTATCTCCATTTCTTTTCAACATAGTGCTAGAAGTCCTGGCCACAGCAATTAGACAAGACAGAGGAATCAGGGGCATCCAGATAGGGTCAGAAAGGTCAAACTTTCACTATTTGCAGACGATATGATATTATACATAGAAAACCCCAAAGATTCAACCAAGAGATTACTGGAATTGATAAATGAATTCAGCAAAGTCTCAGGATACTAAATTAATACACAAAAATCCATAGCCTTCATATATGCTAATAACAATCAAGCTGAGAAACAAATTAAAGATGCTGTACCTTTTGCAATAGCAACAAAGAAAATTAAATATTTAGGAACATATCTAACTAAGGAGGTCAAAGACCTATATAGAGAGAATTATGAAACACTGAGAAAGGAAATTGCAGAGGATGTAAATAGATGGAAAGCCCTACCATGCTCTTGGATAGGCAGAATCAACATAGTAAAAATGGCTTTGCTACCTAAATTAATTTACAGAATCAATGCAATCCCTATCAAAATACCAACATCATTTTTTGCCGATCTAGAAAAAATAATTCTATGCTTCGTGTGGAACCAGAGAAGACCCCGTCTAGCCAAAGCAATCTAAGCAAAAAGAACAAATTGGGAGGCATCTGTCTACCAGACTTCAAACTACACTACAAGGCTATAGTAACCAAAACTGCATGGTATTGGCACAAGAACAGACACGTAGGCCAATGGAACAGGACTGAGAACCCAAATATAAAACCAACCTCATACAGTCACCTGATCTTTGACAAATTCCAGAAAAACGTACACTGGGGAAAAGAATCCCTATTCAACAAATGGTGCTGGGAAAACTGGATGGCCATATGTAGAAGACTGAAACTGGACCCACACCTCTCACCTCTCACAAAAATCAACTCACAATGGATAACAGATCTAAACCTAAGACATGAAACCATAAGAATTCTCATAGAAAACGTTGGAAAAACTCTTATGGACATTGGCCTAGGCAAAGAATTTATGAAGAAGACCCCCAAAGCAATCACAGCAGCAACAAAAATAAATACATGGGACCTGATCAAATTGAAAAGCTTCTGCACAGCCAAGGAAACTATCACTAGAGTGAACAGACAACCTACAGAATGGGAGAAAATATTTGCATGCTACACCTCTGATAAAGGGCTGATAACCAGAATCTATACAGAACTTAGGAACATCAACAAGAAAAAATCAAACAACCCTATTAAAAAATGGGCAAAGGACATGAACGGAAACTTTTCCAAAGAAGACAGAATGATGGCCAGCAAACATATAAAAAAGTGCTCAACTTCTCTAATCATCAGGGAAATGCAAATCAAAACCACAATGAGATATCACTCAACTCCAGTGATATTGGCTCATATCAAAAAATCCCCAAATAACAAATGTTCGCAGGGATGTGGACAGATAGGAACACTCATACACTGCTGGTGGGACTGCAAATTAGCACAACCTCTATGGAAAAGAATATGGAGATACCTCAAAGAATTAAAAGTAGAATTACCATTTGACCCAGCAATCCCACTACTGGGTATTTATCCAAAAGAAAAAAAGACATTTTATAATAAAGACATCTGCTCTCGAATGTTCATAGAAGCACAATTCACAATTGCAAAGTTGTGGAAACAACCCAGGTGCCCATCAATACACGAGTGGATCAATAAAATGTGGTATATGTATACCATGGAGTATTACTTAGCAATAAGGAACAACAGTGAATTAACACATCTGGTATTTTCCTGGTCGGAGCTAGAACCCATTCTTCGAAGTGAAGTGTCTTAGGATTGGAAAAACAAGCACCACTGGTATTCACCATCAAACTGGTACTAACTGATGAACACTTACATCACATAGGGCAATAACATTCATCTGAGGGCGGGCGGGCGGGAGGGGGGTGGAAGGGATGGGAAAAACTCTCACTGAATGGATGTGGGGAGCACAGTTTGGGGGATGACCACGATTGTGGCTCTGACACGGGCAGAACAGGGGCAATGTGTATGGCCAAAGTGTTGTACCCCCATGATATTCTGAAAATAAAAAAATAAATTAAAAAAAAAAAACAGAAAAAAAAAAGAATAAGGAATAGAAAAATCACACGGAAAAAAAATTAATACAATAAACATATGTAGCTGGTCATAGACTTTAGTAGCAAAATCCATTCATGTGATATGAATCATAAAATAAGTTTTCTACTTTTATATCAAATTGAAAAAAATACCTATTCTCAGTCTTGGAGGTGGGGACAATTGGCACCCTATGATAAAAAAATCAGACTGATATTATGAAAGAAATTATCAATGTTAAGGGTTTTAAAAAGCTCTAAAACATTTATTATTTAGAATATGTAAGTTTAATATTTACAAACTTTAGATACAGAAACTAAAACAATTTATAAACAGTTGCTGAAAATCATGATTTTGAAAAATATTTAAAATCAGGAAAATGACGTGATAGACTATAAAAAAGAGGACAAATAGATATGATTATAATTTGGTGTATATACTAAAATGTTAGATAGACATGAAAATTTCTAAGAAATTTGATTAAAGATATTCTTATTTACTTTTTTGTATTTTCCTCTATTTTGTAAATTTTCTATAGTTCCACAATTCTTTTTATAGTTGGGAAAAGTAAAGATGACAGACAGGATCCAGAATTTACGTCTCTGACAAATAAATTTTTTTTGCAATATAAAATCCTTATAAGAATGGTCATTATAGTACAGGATATATACTATAAAATTATTAAATGTGCATTTTACAGACAAATTTTTGGTTAATTACCTAAACTAGGGTAATCCTTGTTTTTGGAGGATTTAGTAGCTTCATTACTAACAAATCTTTTTAAAAAATTGACAGATGATGATTGCACATATTTATAGGGTGCACAGTGATGTTTTGATACATAAAATGTATAGTGATCAGATCAGGGTAATTAGCATATCCATCCTCTCAAATTTTATTATTTCTTTTGCTGGGAACATTTAATATCCTCTCTTCTAGCTATTTGAAAATATTGTTGTTAACTATAGTCATCCCATAATGCTATTAAACACAACTTATTCTTCCTATCTAGCTCTACTTTTGTGTCCTTTAATAAATCTTTCTTTATCCCCCTCCCCACTGCCCTTCCAAGCTTCTAGTAATGTCTGTTCTACTTTTTATTTTATGAGATAAACTTTTTTTAGCTTCTGCATGAGTGAGAACATGCAGATTTAACTTTCTGTTCCTGGCTTATTTTACCTAACATAATACCCTCCAATTCCATCCATGTTTCCATAAATGGCAGGATTTCATTCTTTTATTCTTTTTTTATGGCTGAACTGTATTCCATTGTGTATATATACCACATTGTCCTTATCCATTCACTTTTTGGACACTTGGGTTGATTCTATATTTTGGCTATTTTGAATAGTGCTGCAATAAACACGGGGGTGCAGATATCTCTTCGATATACTGATTTCCTTTCCTTTGGATAAATCCCAGTAGTGGAATTGCTGGATCATATGATAGTTCTATTTATACTTTTTTGAGAAACTTCTACACTGTTCTTCATAGTTGTTGTACTAGTTTACATGCCCACCAACAGTATAAATGTTCCCTTTTCTCTGCATACTTGCCAGCATTTTTTATTTTTGGTCTTTTGGTAATAGTCATCCTAACTAGGATGGGATGATATCCTAAAATTCATATGGAACCACAAAAATCCTCAAAGAGTCAAAGCCATCCTAAGCACAAAGAACAAAGCTGGATGCATCACACTACAAGACTTCAAAATACACTACAGTGCTATAGTAACCAAAATAGCATAGAACTGGCATAAAAATAGACACATGGACCACTAGAATGAAATAGAGAACCCACAAATTAATCCATATATGTACAGCCAACTGATTTTTGACAAAAGTGCCAAGAACATTTATTGGGGAAAAGATAGTCTCTTCAATAAATGGTGCTAGGAAAACTGGATATCCATAGCAGAGAATGAAACTAGACCCTTATCTTTTGCCCTATTAAATGATCAACTCAAAAAGTATTAAAGACAGATGTAAGACCTGAAACTATAAAACTATTAGAAAAAACATAGAGTAAATGCTTCAAGATATTGTTCTGGGAAAAGATATTATGAATAAGACCTCAAAAACACAGGCAACAAAAGCAAAAATAAACAAATGGGATTATATCAAACTAAAAAGCTTCTACACAACAAACAAAAAAATCAACAGACTGAAAAGATAGCCTACAGGATGCAAGAAAATATTTGTAAACTCTTCATCCAGCAGGGAATTAATAACCAGAATATTCGAGGAACTCAAACACCTCAAAAGCAAAAAACTCTAACAACCAAATTCTAAAATGGGCAAATAATCTAAACAGACATTTCAAAAGAAAACATACTAATGGCCAAGAAATAAATAAAAAAACTCTCAACATCATTAATCATCAGGCAAGTGCAAATCAAAACCACAGTGAGATATCATTTCAAGATTTTTTTTAGCAGATGGGACAATGAACTTCATGAGTAAGTCTGTGAAGTCTATATTCTCTTTAGTAGTAGTAGAAAAATCTTAGGCGCATTTTTATTTATTAAATTAGCAAAGATTCTAGAAAAACAAGTATATTTAAATTTAGAGTATATTTAAATAAGAATTTTTATATCCTATTAATAAGAAGTTATGCCAGTACATCATTTCTAAAAACAGTCTCACAATACATATCAAATACTATAAGTTTGATTCAACAGTTCTTTCTGTTTGTTTTCTGTAAATAATTAAAGATGTAAGCAATCAAATTATTTGCAAACATCTCAATTGCAGTCTTATAGGAGTAATATCAAGACCCAAGATAAAAAGCCAATATTAAGGGAATGATGAAGTAAATAATAGTACAAATTAAAAAATGCAAGTTTTTTATTTATTCTTTTTTTTACTGCATGGTTTATATCTATAATTCAATTTACAGGCACATGTGGCTTAATCCATTAACATGACTGAAATATAAAACTGCACATTCATTTTTACTCTATTGTTCAAAACAATATTTTTGAACAATAAAAATGCCCACTCAGATTTCTTAAACTTTAGCAAGCATACTTCACAGATTTCTCCTTGTACATAATTTACAACCTTGCATTCACTTGATTTTCTTGAGTACCATCAGATTTTACTTTGGCTGCCTGATACTTTACATAGAATATCTAAAGTGTCGGGCTCTGGCTTATCAATTTCCTGAGCTCCAGGCCTAGATGGATACAAACATGTAAATGCCATGTTGAAATAATCGGTAATTGTCTTACTAATGCTTTTAGGGAAACAAGTGCAATCATGCTGACAACCTGTAGTGCTGATGGAGAATTACAGAATCAATCTTCTTGTCTAAGAGACCACTCTTCCGAGTTCCTCTGCACACTCCAGGAACTTACACTCTCAGCAGGAATGCCATTATCTGTCTGGAAATGTTTCAGTTTTTATAATTCTTTTCTGGTATATTCGTTCAAGGCTGAGTGAAAGCTCTGCTCCTTTTTTTCTTTGCTTTTGAAAGAGGACTCCCTCTTTCACTTCACACCAGAGATGATATTTCTCTTTCTAAAAGACAGCTTTTGGCCTTTCTGTTAAGAGGCCCGTTTGCCATTCCGTGATGAACGTATCTTGCTCTTGCTCTGTAAACCTATCTTGTCCTTCCTCAATAAACTTAATTTCACACTTAAAAAAAAATGAAAGCTTTCAATGACACAACGTAGCTGTTTTGAGGCAAATCTCAGCTCATTGGTCTATCTTTCTATCATTAATTATATATGTTCCAGCCATGTAAAACCAACTGGAGATTGTGGATTGCAATTTTGAGTATTTACTCTCTTGGCCCCACCTGAATTTCTTCAGCTTCCCTGTTGCTCAATCTAGTGCTAATCTTAGATATATGTATGGTCTCTTTCTAAAATACTAGTACAGCACCAGACTTTCACTATACACAAAATGCAAAGATGAATTGAGACATAGTTTCCAACTAAATTTACTAAAAGCAAACACCATAGACACAGGAGACAATAGGGATAAAATTTTCCACTTAGTTGAATTTTTAAGCTTTATGCACCAATGCTAACAAGAAACAAAGCAGATGGGAGACCTCAAGCAATGAGGAAGCACTGTACTTTGGGGAAAATAAAACTAAAAATTTTAATTTTACATACATTTACATCTGTGAATAATTTTATTTCTGGTTTCTCAATATTGAGTAGTTTACCTCGTGGAAATCAAAACTTCCTTCAATGTCTTTTCCTTTAAAATTAGTGAAACTATCTGAATATTCTGCCTCAAAACATGTTATGGAAAAGAAATGAACCTTCCTGTGCATTATATACACACAATGAAAAGGCTTTAAGAAACGACTGAATAATTGTGTACAATATTGTAATTATTAAAAGTATTGCACAAAAACACATTGCTATTTTACCTGTTATTGTGAACAGTTAGTAATAATAATTTAAACGTTTAATGACTCAAGATCAACATTGTGAGCACCACTTTACAATACTGTAAAATTTTGATGTTCTCAATAATCTTTTGATGACTGTTTGCCTTTATGGTAAAGGCTGCTTAGTTTTGCTTTTCAAGTTTTTCCTCCACTGCTCTTTCTATCACACTCTTGGCTATCACATTTTACTGCTGTCAAGCTGCTTTCTGTGACATTTCTTCTCCTTGTATTTACTGTGAATTTAAAGGAAAAAAAAGTAACCACATGTGTTAAAATAATGTGCTAAGAAGAGAATGGTTTTAAGTGACTGCACTAAACCCTCCAGGCACAAATACAGAGACTTAAATATATATGTCTGTGTACCTATTTTGGGGTTTCAAGACCATTTTTGCTCTTGTGTTTCCTATCTGTTTTATAGATAGCTAATATTAATTAACATAAGGATAGTTAATATACTAAAAATTGAGATAAACATTGCAACTGATCAGTTGAAAATAAAGTGTAGCAGAATATTGAAGGGTCACATATTCATAGCCATAGTTGCTTTCAAAAAGTTTTTTTTCTCACATATTGTGAGAAAAAAGCTTTATTTTTGTTTCTGACATTAACTTAATCATTTATAACATAAGAAAAGGTACTATTATCTGGAATTTTAAGGGTTTTCTATTTCCATTCCTTCAGTTTAAGAACAGTGAACAATTTTAATTGTAAACATTCATTCAAATTAGCTAGAAAATAGAGTCAAAACTCTTGGTTTCACAGGTTATTTTAAACCAAAACCATCACAACCTATAATAGTTTATATTGTTATATTTTATTTGCCTGATTTATCTAGACCATTTCACTTATTTTCTTAAGCATGAAATAAAGTTTGTTGAGGAAGGGCAAGATAGATTTACAGAGCAAGAGCAAGATATAGGTCTACAGAGTAAGAGCAAGACACATTCGCCACAGAATGGCGAACAGACCCCTGTGTAGTAACAAAAGGGCCCATATTTCACTTTTTAAATCTTATTTGTGTCGTAATTTTGTTTAGAGATAATTGTAGATTCACACGCTGTTGTAAGAAATAATACCAAGAGATCCTGAAACGACAGAGAGATCCTGTAAATCCTCCACTCAGCTTCCTCAAATGGTAACATTCTGTATAATAATAACACAATATCATAACCAGAAAATTGACATTACCGTAATCAGTCAACCTTATTAAGCTGTTAAGATTTCACCAGTTTAACAGCCACTCTGTGTGTGTATATGTGTGTGTGTGTGTGTATGTGTGAGAGAGAGAGAGAGAGAGAAATCTTATTTTGACCTGTCACAATTGGTGTGTTAAATAACGTTGTTTCTTTACAGGTAACATTTTAGCAGCACACACATCCCCTCTTTTGATTTCAAAAGCAAACACTTTTAGAGTGATGATTAAATAGCTGAAATATGTAATATATTAGTTTTACCTCTTTAACTAACCTAAAGTATTGGTGTTGAGGTTACAGTGGGATTGTTATTCCTTATCTGCTGAGAATTATCCTCACCCAAAACCAATTACCTGGGAGTGAACAGAGCCCCATTTATGTGCTTCTAGTTATTCCATCAGCTGATTAGGAGAGCTATCTTACTTTAAATAATTAGAAGACAGGTTTGGCAAATGACTGTCATACATTTTTCTACTTATAACTTTTGAGAGTAATGGGATTTTTTGCCAGATTGAGTAAAAGGATTAACATGCAACTAGCTACTTTGTACATAATAGTGTATTTCCAGGTTTTGTTAGTTATAATATAGCAGCTATAATTGAGATTAAAATACATGGAAAGTCTATTCAAACAGGTATATGACAATAAGATAAAAATATATGGGATTTACTTGTTAAAAATTGATGTAGGAGATATTTTCAAATGGACTGCTTTAAATCAGTTCATATTTATTTATAGTTTTTAATCAGCTATGTTAATTACATGATATATTATCATTACTATTTACTAGGAATTTACATATTTTGATATAATAAAAGCACCTAGAAGGTGTACAATACTTATATTGAATTCTTTTGCAAAACTGAAAAAATAACTCATTTTAAAAGACCAACATAAACATGATGCCAAAATCTGACAAGAACATTTTGAAAATTAAAGGTCAATGTCATTCATGAACATCTATACAAAAATCTTAAATGAAATGAGCAAACCAATTCAGTACTATATGAAATGGACCACACTGTATGAATTCTAGAGAGAAAGAGAAAATCATCCTCAGCTATCCAGAAGCTGGCCTGGCACTATTACATAGGACTTGATGTTGCTACGAGTTATCCTTGTAATCACAGGAAGTTTTTGTTTATCTCCTATTAAACATAAATAATTTCACAGCACAGCAATATCAGGCAAGGCTATTCTATGGCCACGATAAATCAACAACAAAAAGATCATTCCATTATCATGTCTGACAAAGGACAAACACATATGAGAATTGTGCTTCCCACAAAATTGCTAAAAATCCTACTATATTGGTTAATATGGGTTATTGCTGCTTTTTTACTAATATCAGCTTTATTCTTATTCCACTCTTCTTACTTCATAGATAAGATTTAATAAAATATCCAGTCATAAACTTATCTCCATGTCCTTAAAGCATCCAATATTAAAAGTTCTGCTTCCTGGAACACTCCTAAAAATCGCCTAATGCCCTCAAATTCTATAAGTTCTGTCAGCTTATTACTGAGACATCCTGTTGTTCTCAATGGTATGTGTTCCCACTTACTGCAAGAATCAGTAAACCCAAATTGTTAAAATACAAGTGTGTCTACATGGTGGTTTTTGGGTCAAAGGCATTGACATCAGAAATACGAAGATGATTTAATAGCCAAGAATCAACTATTGTAATAACTCCAAATCAATTGATTGTAAAGTATAATTTAATGCTTAAAGATAATTAAGAAGAAAAATTATATGATTATCTTAATACATAAGAAAAAGAATTTAATGAAATTCAACATCCACTTATGAATTTTAAAAAGTCTTACTAAATTTTATTTAGTCATTTTTCTTTATTAGATATACTTAAAAAAATAGGAAGACAAGGCAAGTTATCTACTCTGATAAAGTTCACATGGAAAAAAATAAAATAACCTACAGTAAAGGTACGTAACAATGAAATGCAGAAAGCTTTGTCTTTGAGTAAGGACCGAGGAAGGAATGCCAATAAAAACTACTTTTAGTGCACATTGTATTGATGGTCCTATCCAATGTGATAAGCAAGAAAGAATAAATAAATTTCTTTACAATGTGAAAAGATTGTAAACAAATGCTATGGTGGATGATAAGAGAGTATAAGTATTATAGAGAAGCCAATTGTGGTTTTACACATAAGCAAAAAACAACTTAGAAATGATTTTGAAAAGATAACACTTAAAATGGCATTCATCACATAAAAATTAATTTTTATGTGAAAAGTCACATAAAAACATTACTGTGTACCATACTTTTAAACACTATAAGAAATTATTGTGAGAAATTAAAGAAGATTTAAAAATTATATACAGCTAACCCTTGTACAACAGGGGTTTGAACTGCATGGGTCCAATTAGAATTGGAATTTTTCAAAAAAAATATTAGAAAATTTTTTGGAAATTTGAGAGAATTTGAAAAATCTCACAGACTAACTTCATATCTTAAAAATAATGGAAAAATTAAGAAAAAGTTAGGTATATCATGAATGCATAAAATATATGTAGATACTAGTTTATTTCATCATTTGCTATCATAAAGTATACACAAATTTATTATGAAAAGTTAATATTTATCAAAACTTACACACACACTTACAGACCATGCATGTCACCCTTCATAGTTGAGAGAAATGTAAACAAATGTAAAAATGCAATATTAAATCAAAACTGCATAAAGTTACCTGTAGTACATTACTACTCTAATAACTTCATAGCCACCTACTGTTGCTATTGTGGTGTACTCAAGAGTTCTGACTATCTGCTTAAAAGGAGAAGCTAGTCTTCTCAGTGTGAATAGTTCCTCTCTCCAGTAAACTGTGTATCACAGTAAAAAGTGATCTCTTGTGGTTCTTCCATATTTTTCACCGTGTTTAGTGCAATACTGTAAGCCTTGGACCCATACAAAGTGCCACTAGTCATGCATTACTATACCTTGTTCCTGGATTAGATTGGTTTAATGTCAATTCTCTCCAAATTCAAATTGATACAGATTCGATGCCATGTCTTTTTTTTTCCCCCCAGAATTTGTCAATCAGTTCTAAGTTTTATATGGAAATGCAAAGGACCAAGAATAGCAAAGAAACTGTTGAGGAAGATTTCAAAAAGAAGAACAAGATGCTAGGAGCTTTATTATAAGGTATAATAATTAAGGCTGTGCTATTGGCAAACAGATACACAACAGAATACAGAGGGTAGAAGCTGACCAATTAATGTTAGAGAATTTGAGTTATGAAGATTTCAGCTCTGCAAAGAAGTGGGGAAAGACTGGTCTTTTCAAAATCAGTGCTGAGACCATTTTATGTCCACTTAAGAAAATTATATGAACCCCTATTTCATACCACATTAAAAAAATAGTTCCAGGTCTATTGATCTAATTGTGAGAGGAAAAACAACAAATACTACATGAAATAATGTAGGAGAATACAATTATTAACTTAAGAAAATATACCTAGGGACACAAAATATTGTACCATAAAGGCTGATAAATTGTACTATATCAAAATTTAAAACTTTTATTCATCAACTGACTACAGTATAGAGAGAAAAGAAAGTGGCAAAGTGGAAGTTTGTAATGAATTAAACAGGGAAATACTCATATTTATACTAGATTAAAAACTACAAACCAATAAAGTAAAATGGAAATTCCAAAAGAAAAGTAAATAACAGATTTGAAGAAGCACTTTTTAACAGAGAATATAACGATAGTCAAGAATACATAAAAAGCTGGTTAAAACATTTTAATTTGAGAAAATAAAAATTAAAACCACAATAAGATACCACTATATATTACACAAAAATTTGGTTCATAATGTGTACAGTTAGTCTGACTGAGAGCACCAAATGCTAGTAAAGATGTAGAGCAACAGAAATCCTCATATATTAAAGGCAGTCTGGGGTGTAAATTGGTGCAACTACTTTAGGAAACTGTTTGCTGTTAACTTCTAAAATTGAATGTATGTATAATATACGACAGAGAAATTCCACCTCTAGGTATATTTCCAACATAAAGGCAGGCACATGTGACCAAGAAATAGTACAAGTGAGTTAATTATAGAATTTTTTTCATAATTGTACCAAACTGGCAAAAACCCAAATGCTCATCAACAGTAGAATGAATAAATAAGTCACAATATATAAATCCAATGGAAACCTCCCCAGGAATGAAAATGAACCAACTAGAGCTACATACAAGAACATGAATGATCCTTACCAATATAATATTGGTTGAAAGAATATTGGTTGAAAGATACAGTATGTACAAAAATACATACTGTATCATTCTATTAAAATAAACTTCAACAAAACAGTCATCATTTAATGATAGTCTTACAAGATGGATATAAAGATGATTTGTGTGTTTGCAACCTCTTCAGGACAAAGGAGGACTTAGTTGGATAACCTGACATGATTTAATGCAGTTTAAGTGCAATTAACAAAGTTATTATCAAAATAGTTAAATTCTTCTCTCACTATTATCATCTCATCTATATAGTCTACAATGGGGATTATTTCACTTATTTTGAATGAGCAAAAAGGAATTTCACGTATATTGGTCATGATTTATCAAATTTATAATATGCTACTGGAGTTTTTAATGCACTCAGTCTGTACACGTTAGCACATCAGCATTGCTATTTGCTTCATTTCATCAAGGATAGTAATTATAGTTTATTTGCTTTGGTGGGAATGCAATCTAAATCATGAGTATAAAATTTAACTTGATTTTTTAATGCAGAACAATCACATTAATATGTGTAGAGGCATGACATTTATTTTACAATCTCCAGGAAAAAGTAGGTCATTTTTTTGGAATTATCAGATATAAAAATAGTACTCAGAGAAATAAAGCAAAATGGTAGATTTGAAGTGGTTTTTTTTTATTTCTTCAAGTTGAAAATAATAAATGCTTTTAAGCCAGAAAGACAAAACTGTATTTGGCTTAACCCACTTAAAGTGAAAAAGTAGGCTTTTTATTTCTTCTTTAATGCAATAAAAGGTACATTTGTGAAAAGACATTTCACCAAATCAGCATTATTTATGTTAATTCAAGCTACTACCATTAAGTGCAGAGGAAGGATGTCTATTTTTCCAATTCAGCAGTAATTTCCTAAATAGCTTTTCAATGGTTTAGAATATCTAGTGGCCTATTATTTGTATTCAATTTTTATGCAGTTATATAAAGGCACAATGTTTCAAACACTTGAATAATATAGTTAAAATATAAACAGGGTATACCCTAGCATAAAATATCTAATAAAGCAATGGGGTCACATTTACTATTCCTAAACAGAGAATTTTTAAAAACTGTTATTAAACAGTATATTTTTGTGTGATTAAACAGTTTATGCAATTACTAATATTAACCTACATAAATAAACATTTTAGGTAAAGATTCCACATGAGATAGAAATAATATCAAACTTTATTCTGTATATGTTCTTATCCCTCACATTCTGACCCTATGAATATTTTTTTTTAAACTTTTTATTAAAATGTTTCATTTTTTCAGAATTGCCATTCAACCTACATTTCTCTCAAATTTTTTAAAGAAAATTATTGTCCATCACACAAATTAAAGCATTTTGTTAATCGAGATACAATTTTTTAAAATGTCCTTTATTTGAAAAAAATGACTTTCACGTACTTATTTTGAGATACACATGGAAACACAGGGTGTTTCCTTATCTCTTGGACAAAAGAGGATGACTGAAATATTGCTCCTAGTTCCATAGTTAGTTTCTGATGCATTTTGCATGCTGCAAATTACTTCCGAATTTTCTGGGCATATATGTGACAATTGAGACCTAGTTTCTCAGTGGTATTAAAAAATCCTATTACATACAAAATTTTTAGAAATGCTGTAAGATTTATGGTGTACCCCCAGGATGAAAAGAGACACTTTCTAAATTGCTTAATTTATTTTAGATTATTTTTGTTTTCTTTTGAGCAGTATATTAGCACATCATCTTAGTATATAATGAGTTATTAGCACATATTAATTTATATTTTTAGAAGAGTTGAAAATTTTAGTAGATATGCATTCAAAAACACTCTGAATAAATGTATGAAACAAAAGAAAGAGAAACACTTCTGCTCACTAGAAAAAAAATAGATTAGTACTATAAATTCTTAGTGAAAAGAAATGAAACCAGAGCAAGACAAGGCTGAAATAGAAGGTATTCTATTCTTTCTTTAGTGCAATAAAAGGTGAATTTGTATTTTGACTTACATATTCAAAATGAGTGGAATATACTTACACAGAATGAAGAAATGGTATCCTAGCTTTAGAAAAACTCCAGATTTCCCTGTATTCGATGAGTCAAGCTTCTACTAACCGTCCTTGCTTAGGAGCACACAATATTTAAATTACTAAGTTGCATAAAGTTGCTATGAGTTTTTGTATGGGGGAAAAATCTGGTATGATGGGGATGTGGCTGGCTTTTGAGGAAATATGAAAGTGATCTTGGAACGACATTTGAGGGACTTCAAGTCTAACTTATTCATAATTTTAGTTAAATCTCTCTCTTCTTTCTTACCCTCCGTCTGATTATGTGTCTTTGGCTATGTCTCTATGCAGCTCCTGCTTCTGCTTATTAAAAGCTATCGCTATGTAATTTTATATAAAATAATTTATCAATAAATTTTTATAATTTTGAATTAAAGTGTGTAACATTATAAAATGCCTTTCTTTATTTCTAATTTGTAATAGTAAAACTTGCTCTCTTTTTCTAGCACTAAATGTCATTGAAGCCAGGATAAGGCCTTCAGGCGTTTTACTCCAGGGGACTTGATACCATGTAGTTACTTTTTCAGCTGTGAGGAGTCAAGACTCTGCATTTTACTTTTCTGTCAATCACACTCTGGTGATCCAATGGCATTTCCTTCTGCCGAGTCACATTTTTCAGCCAGGATTGTCAAATATTTTTTTAGAAGAAATGTTTAGTTTCCTGAGAGTAATTGAAAACTTCAAGGCACATGTTTTCACATATTGAAGGAGTCATCCCCTGCATCTACAGCAGGCAGAAGTTATAATTCATAACACTGGGGTGTTTGAAGGCTGATTTCCTACAGCTGACCTTTTGTAGTTACTAAGTTTTTGTTGAGGCATATCTGAACTATAATAAACACATTTATTTCAAAGTCTTGGCTTTTACAAAAAGTCTTAAAACAATGCTGGGCAAATATACCTCAACATAACAGATTATTTTTTATCCCCATATTATTCACAGTGGAAAAGACTCTATGTCATAAATTTTATCTAAGGAATTTAAGCCAATTAATTTTTTTCTGTTAACAACTGTATTTAGTACCTAAGGCATAAATTTCAGGAATTGCATGAAAAATGCAAGGCTTACAAATTTATATTCAAGAGAAATCCAAGTCTTTTAATGTATATTTCTTTCTGTATATTGACAAATTGCCTCAGTACCTCAGAAGCCTAAGTACTTAAACTCAGGATAAGCCCTTTTCTTGTTGGCTCTCATTTGTTTTTTAATGTGAATTTTCTGGTATATATTTTTATTTTTATGTGATACCTCTCTGAAATATCATAAAAAATGAGGCAGAGAGTAATTTTGTGAAGCTCTAAAACTGACCATTTTACTATATGTCAATAGTTAAATAACATCCTTCTTATCATCTTAACCACAAATATATATGCATGTGTGTTCCTACATATATATGTACAAATACATTTAGCACATCATCTAATGCATATTTAGCAGTATTGTCTACTTTTTTTGGAAGCCAATGTGAATATTTTATTTTTCTGCAGGACTTTCTGAGCAAAAGTTGTAGATACCTAGATTAAAATATGACTGAAGAGTAACCCTAAAATAGAAACCTCAGAAGAGATATTGAGAGGCCTTTCTTTTTCCTTCCTAAAGCCATTTCCTTACATTGTAAAGAGTTGTAAAAAAAAAAAGATCCCCCTTTTTTCCTCCAGAGAATTTGTTTACACTAGACAGCAAAGATTTCTTTCCCTTCATCCTAAGAAGAGTATAAATAGTAGTTCAAACTGCTCTATATAACTTCAGAATTGATATTTCTACTACTGTGGAACTATGGTTCAATTCAGATGACATGTGCCTTCATCAATTTGCCACATGGACTGAAGGGTCATGGGGAACTAGCACTGTTATTACTGAGAGTAGATAGTTGTTCTTATCTTTGATCTAGCAATCTTCAATTTCATGTCAGGAAAAAAATTAATATATATAGATATTAAAAATCATAAATTTTGAGCAAAGAATCTGAATATATATTTCTCAAAAGAATATATACAAATGACCAACAGGTATATGTAAAAATGCTCAAAATTACTAATGATCAGAAAAATGCAAATTAAAACTATAATGAAATATGACTGCACACTAGAACGGATACTATCAAAAAGGTGAAAGGATAGTGCTGCAATAAACATGAAAGTGTAGCTATGTCTTCAGTATACTCATTTCCTTTCTTTTGCATATATACCAAGCTGTGGGGTTGCTGGGTCATATGGTAGTTGTATTTTTAGATTTTTGAGGAACCTCCATCTGTTCTCCATAGTGGCTGTACTAATTTATATTTCTACCAACGGTGTATGAGGGTTCCCCTTTCTACACATCCTTGCCAGCATTCATTATTGCTTGTCTTTTGGATAAAAGCCATTTTAACTGGGGTGAGATGATATCTCATTGTGGTTTCGACTTGCAATTCTCTGATGGCTCATGATGTTGAGTATTTTTCATGTATCTGTTGGCTATTTGTATGTTTTTTTAATAAATGCCTATTCAGATTGTTTTCCCAGTTTTTAATCATCAGAATATTTTACTTTTTTTTCCTTTTGAGTTAAGCTCCTTATATACTCTGGTTATTAATCCATTGGCAGATGGGCAGTTTGCAAACATTTCCTCCCATTCTGTCTGTTGTCTCTTCACTTTGTTGATTGTTTCCTTTGCTGCACAGAGATTTTTAGATTGATGTGATCTCCTTTGTCCATTTTTGCTTTGGTTGCCTGTGCTTTTGAGGTCTTACTCAAGAAATATTTGCCCAGATCAATGTCCTAGAGTGTCTCCCCAATTTTTTTGTCACCTAATCTTATAGCTTCAGGTCTTAGATTTAAGTCTTAAATCCATTTTGATTTGATTTTTGTATATGACAAGAGATATGGGTCTAGTTTCATTCTTCTGCACATGGATATTCCATTTTCCCAGCACCATTTGTTGAAGAGACTGTCCTTTCCCCAATGTATGTTCTTGGTAACTTTGTTGAAAATGAGTTAACTATAAATGTGCGGATTTATTTCTGGGTTCTCTATTCTATTCCACTGATCTATGTGTCTGTTTTTATGCTAGTACCATGCTGTTTTGGCTACTGTAGCTTTGTAGTGTAATTTCAAATTAGGTAATGTGATTCCTCCAGCTTTGTTTCCTTTGCTCATGATAACTTAGGCTATTCTGGATCTTTTGTTAGGCTATTCTGAGCCAAGATATGAAATTGAACAAAGTGTCTGTCACTCAATGAATGGATAAAAAATATGTGGTACATATACACAATGGACTATTTATTCAGCCATATAAAAGAATGGAATCATTTCATTTGAAACAACATGAATGGAACTGGACTACATTATGCTAAGTGAAATAAGCCAGGCCCAGTAAGACAAATATCACATGTTCTCACTCATATGTGGGAACTGACAACAAAAAAAGAACTCATGGTTATAGAGAGTAGAATTATGTTTATGCGAGGCTGGGAAGGGTACTGGGGAGGGGGATATAAAGAAGAGATGGTTAACAGGTACAAAAATGTGGTTTGAGAGGTAGAATAAGATAAGATCTAGTAGTCAGTAGCACAATAAAGTGACTATAATTAAAAACAATTTATTATATATCTGAAAATAACTGAAAGAGTGGAATTGGAATGTTTTCTACACAAATAAATAATAAGTGCCTGAGGTAATTGATATCCCAATTACCTTGGTTTGATCATTACACACTGTATGCATGTATCAAAACATCACATGTGCCCCATAAATACACACAACTATTACATACCCATAATAACTAAAACACTTTTTTATAAAAAATGAAAGATAACAAGTGTTGGAGAGAATGTGGAGAAAGGGAACCATTGCATACTGTTGGTGGGAATGTAAATTAGTACAGCCCTTATGGAAAATAATATGAAGGTTTCTGAAAAAAGTAAAAATAAAACTATGATTTGATCCAGCAATCCCACTACTGCATATAATATACCCAAAGGAAATGAAATCAATATGTCAAAGAGATAACTGAACTCCCGTGTTCATTGCAGCATTATTCATAATAGCCAAGATATGGAAGCAACTTTAGTGTCCATCAACAGATAAGTGGCTAAAGAAAATGTGGTATATATACACAATGGAATACTATACAGCCTTTAAAAAAGAAGAAAATCCTAACATTTGTGACAACATAGATGAAACATGAGTACATTTTATGAAATAAAATAATCCAGGGCATTCTTTAATTTTGTTTATGTTTTTGATTTATAGCATTTCTTTTGGTATCTTTTAAAGTCTATTTTAGAAAACTTTAATTTTTTAAAGTTTTATATTCACAGCAAAATAAGAGGAAGGTAGAGAGATTTCCCATATATTCTTTGCCACCAACACATGCTTAGCTTCTCTCATTACCAACACCCCCCACCAGAGCAGTACATTTATTACAGTTGATAAACCTACACTGGCACATCATAATCACCCAACATCCATGGTTCACATTAGGGTTCACTCTTGGTGTTGTACATTCTATGGGTTTGGATAAGTGTATAACGACGTGCATCCACCTCTACGGTATCATTAAAAGTATTTTCACTCCCCCAAAATCTTCTGTGCTACACTTATTCATCCCTCCCCAACCCCAACTACTGGAAACCACTGGCATTTTTAGCATCTCCACACTTTTGCCTTTTCCAGAATATCACATAGTTAGAATCATATAGTATGTAGCCTTTTCAGATTAGCATCTTTTACTTAGTAATATTCATGTAAGATTCTTTCATGTCTTTTCATGGCTTGATAGCTCATTTTTTTTTAGCACTAAATAATATTCTATTGTCTAGATTTACCAAAATTTATCTATTTGCCCACAAGAGGGACTTGGTTGCTTCCACACTTTGGCAATTATGAGAAAATCTGCAGTAAACATCTATGTGCAGGTTTTTGTGTGGAGATAAATGTTCAATTTTGGTAGATACCAAGGAGCATGATTGCTGGCTCATATAAGAGTATGTTTAGTTAGGTAATAAATAGCCAAATTGTCTTCCAGAGTGGCTGCACAGTTCTCTATTCTCACCAGCAATAAATGAGAGTTTCTGATGCTCTACATTTTTGCCAGCATTTGGTGTCAGTGTTCTGGATTTTGGCCATTCTAAAAAATGTGTAGTGATATCTCATTATCATGATAATGTTTTTTTCCCCATGACATATGATGTAGAGTATCTTGTCATATGCTTATTTGCCATCTGTTTATCTCCTTTGATGAGGTGTCTGTAAAAATCTTTTGTCAATTTTTTAGTGTAGTTGTTTTCTTACTGTTGAGTTTTAATTATTCCTTGTATATTTTGGATAGAAGTCCTTAATCAGATATCTTTTGAAAATATTTTCTCCCATTTTGTGGCTGCTCTCCTTATTCTATTGACATTGTCTTTTGCAGGAAAGAAGCCCAACTGGTCAATTATTTCATCCATGGATTGTGTCTTTGGTGTCGTATCTAAAAAGTCATCAACATACCCAGGTCATTTAGGTTTTCCCTTACGTTATCTTCTAAGGAATTTTGTAGATTTGCATTTTACATTTAGATCTATGCTTTAAGTTAATTTTTAAGAAGGGTTAATCTCTGTTTCTATATTCATTGTTTTATATATGGATGCCCAGTTGTGTTTGCACCATTTGTTGAAAAGACTGTCTTTGCGCTGATATATTGCCTTTGCTCCTTTATCAAAGATCAGTCAAGTATTATTATATAGGTTTATTCTTGGGTTTTCAATTGTGATCATTGATCTATTTGTCTATGCTTTCACCATACTACAGTATCTTTTTTAGTGTAGCTTTACGGTGAGTCTGAAGGTCAGTTACTGTCAGTCCTTCAACTTTAGTCTCCTTTAATAAAGTGTTGACTGGCTAATCTGGGTCTTTTGCTTCTCCATGTAAACTTTAGAATCAGATTATCAATATCCACAAAATAACTTCCTGGGATTTTGACTGGGATCAAATTGAATCTAGAGGTGGAGATTTTTAAAATGGACATCTTGACAATATTGTCTTTCTATCCATTAACATGGAGTATCTCTCAATTTACCTAGTTCTTTTTTATTTATTTATTTATTTCATCAGAGTTTGTAGTTTTCCTTACATGGGTCTTATAGATATTTTATGACTTGAGGATTACATTTTTTGAGGTACTGGTGTCATGGTATTTTGTTTTAAATTTCAATTCCACTTGTTCATTGTTGATATATAGGAAAGTGGTTGAGTTTTTTATACTAACCTTGTATCCTATTACTTTGCTATAGCAACTTATTAGTTCCAGGAGTTTTTGTTGTTGATTCTTTTAGATTTTCTACATAGACGCGATCATGTCACCTGTGAACAAAAAGAGTTTTGTTTTTTCCTTCCCAATTGGTATATTTTTATTTCCTTATCCTGTCTTATTTTATTAGCTAGGACTTCCAGAATGATGTTGAAAAGGAATGATGAGAGGGATAACCTTGCCCGTTTCTAATCTTAGTGGTAAAATTTCTACTTTCTCACCATTAAGAATGATGTTAGCTTTAGGTATTTTGTAGATATGTTTATCAGGTTGAAGAAGTTCTTCTATCTTACTAATTTACATAGAGATTTTCTTTATTATTATGAATAAGTATTGGATTTTGTCATTTCTTTTTTCTCCATCTATATGATCTTATTTATCTCCAGTTATTTGATATGATTATGGGATTTTACTTATTTAGCTTATTGATGTGATCTATTTTATTAATGATTTTCAAATTTTGTAACAGTCTTGCATACCTGAGACAAATCCCTTTAGATTGTGGTGTATAATTCTTTCTATATATTGTTGTGTTTAATTTGTCAATATTTTGTTGAAGATTTTTTTATATTTGTTCATGAGGGCTATTGATCTCTAGTTCCCTTTTCTTATATTATCTTTGTTTAATTTTGATATTAAGGTAATGCTGACCTCATAAAATGACTTAGGAAGTATTCCATCTGCTTGTAACTTCTGAAAGAGGTTGTAGAAATGTGATATAATTCATTCATTAAATGTTTGATAGAATTCACCAGTAAACCCAACAGGACCCAGTGCTTTCTCTTTTGGAAGGTTTTAATTATTGATTTAATTTCCTAAATATATATAAACCTATTTTAATTCTCCTTTCTTCTCATATAGGCTTTGGAAGATTGTGTGTTTCAAATAATTGGTCCATTTTGTTTAGATTGTTAAATTTGTGGGAATAGAGTTGTTCATATTATTCTTTCCTTATAATTTTAATGTCCATAGGACCTGTGGAGATGTCCCCTTTTTAATTTGTGATATTAGTAACTGTGTACTCTCTCTCTTTTTTGTAGTTGACTTGAATAAAGGCTTATCAACTTTATTAATCTTTCAAAGAACCAGCTTTTGGTTTCTTTGGTTTTCTCTATTAATATTATGTTTTCAATTTTACTGATTTATCCTCCATTACTTCTTTCTTCTTTTCTTCTGCTTACTTTGGATTTAGTTTGCTCTTCTTTTTCTAGTTTCCTCAGGTGGGAACTTAGATTATTGATTTCACATATTTCTTCTTTTCTGATATATATACTCAATACTATACATATCCTTCTAGCACTGAGCACTGCTTTCATTGCATGCCACAAATTTAGATAAGTTGTATTTGCATTTTAATTTATTTCAAAATAGCTCATAATTTCTCATGCGATTTCTTTTGGAACCTATGTGCTATTTGGAAATGTGTTATTTAATTTCTCCATATGTTGGGATTTTCCAGCTATCTTTCTGCCATTTATTTAATGTGTATTCCATTGTGATCTCAGGGCAGGCCTTATATGATTTATAGCCTTTAAATTGGTTAGGGTGTGTTTTATGACCCAGAATGTGGTCTATATTTGTGAATATTCCATGTGACCTTGAACAGAATGTGTATTTTGCTATTGTTAGGTGAAGAAGTCTATAGATGTTAGTTATATCCAGTTGATTGATGGAGTTGGGTCCAAGTATGTTCTTGTTAATTTTCTGCCTGCTGTATCTGTCAATTTCTGACAGAGGTGTGTTAAAGTCTCCAACTATGATAGTAGATTCATATCCTATAACTTCAATGATTCATTCTTTCACAATTTCTACATCACTGAATGGCTTCCCTTTTTTCCCAATTATATAAATTACTTTATACATTGATTCAGTGGCATTATTTCCAGGTCTTATTGCTGCTTGAAAGAATTGTCTTTGCTTTTGTTTTTCATCTTTTAATTTCTGCAGTACAATCTTTTATGCCTCTCCCTCTAATTTAAAATATTTTTGGTCCTTATGAGTGTTATAATGCTGATGAGCATTAAAATTATTTTAATTTTGATGTTGCAGTATCACAAAGCAAGCAAATCATCTTATCTTTAGCAGAAACACGATAATATTGCAATTTGCAATCCTCATTTTTAAAAAATCTGTTTTCTTCCTTCAATGTACCCTTGGTCTTTTTGACATGTTGTGCTGTTAAGCAGACAAAATTTAAAAATACTATTGAGCTGCATGACTACTCACAAATTCCACTTCAAACTGAAACATAGTGCACCATTGTCAAAAGCTGATAACAGACTGGTGTACTAGACCCCCATAAACTTTCAACAACCAGACTCATGTGGTAGTGGTGCCAGTCAGGTGGGGGAAGTTAGAACTAAATCATGAGTGTAACAGCTGTCAATTTAGCCCTTATGCCTTACTAATGTTCTAATTGTGCTGGTCAATCTGGGAGGATTATTTCATTGAAACTTATTTTATTTTTTGGTATTTTAAGTATGTTCATTTTAAAAATAAAATAAAAATATAAAAGATGAAAAAAATGTATTTATAAAAATAAAAAGATTTGTTCTGTAAAATTTGGGTTCAGTCAAAAGGCTGCACTTAAGGACCTAGAAGGTTACAGTTTCCCCACCCTTGATCTAGACCATTGATATTCAAAGGAATGATTTACATAACTGGACTAATATATATTATACTTGTTATTTTCTATTCATTGCCCTAATTTATTGCTTCTATTTTTGTGTTCTATATCTGTTCTCCCTTTTGTGGTTTTAACTGAGTATTTTGTATAATCTCATTTTCAGTTACTGTCTTTTTTTTTCTTTTTCTTTTTTTTTAAGTGATTGTTTTGGAGTTTGCTATACATATTTACAAATAATCCAAGTCCACTTTCAAATAACACTAAACTGCAACATGTAGTGCAAGTACTTCATAATAACAAAACAATCCAAAATTCCTCCATTCTGTCTTTTTTGTGATTGCTGCATCCATTTCACTTATAAATAAGTATACACATGGGTATATGTGTTATATAAATGCATACATAATCAAATTAGTATTGGTATTATTTTAATTTTGAGCAAAGTTTTATCTGTTAGATCAACCAAGAACAAGAAAAAGAAAAATTTTATTTTACTTTTACTTATTTCTTCAAAGTTCTTCCTTTCTTTTTTTTCTTAAAGATGAAGTGAGGTTTTATTTATTTATTTATTTTCAGTTGAAGAGGAGGATTCTCAGTTAGAGATAATTTTTGGAGGATTTTTATATTTTATTTTATTTTATTTTATTTTTATTTCAGAGTATTATGGGGGTACAGATGTTTAGGTTGTGTGTATTGCCTTTGTTCTGCCCAAAATTGAAAGCATTCCCACTTAGAACTGGCACCAGACAAGGAGGCCCTTTATCACCACTTCTGTTAACATAGTGCTAGAAGTCCTAGCCAGAGCAATCAGACAGAAGAAGGAAGTCAAGCGTATCCAAATGGGACCAGAAGAGGTCAAACTATGACTCTTTGCAGACAATATGATCTTATATGTAGCAAACACCAAAGACTCTTCCATGAGATTACTGCAATTGATAAAGAAGTTCAGCAAAGCATCAAGTTATAAAATCAACATACATAAATCAGTAACATTCATACACACCAACAACAGTCAAAATGGGAAGCAAATCAAACACTCAATACCTTTCACAATAGCAACAAAGAAAATAAAATACCTAGGAATATATTTAACCTAAGGAGATGAAGGATCTCTACAGGGAGAATTGTGAAACACTGAGGAAGGAAATAGCAGAGGATCCAAACAGATGGAAAACTATACCATGCTCATGGATCAGCAGAATCAACATTGTTAATATGTCTGTACTACCCAAAGTGATCTACAGATTCAATGCAATCCCTATCAAAATACCAACAGCATTTTTCATAGATGTAGAAAAAAATAATTCTTCCTTTCTTTATAATATCCAAGTAACTGACCTATATTATTTTCCTTCTCTATAAGGAACTTCTTTAAACATTTCTTTTAGGGTAAGTCTACTGGCAACAAATTCCCTAAAATTTGGTTTGTCTGACAAAGTCTATTTCTTCTTAAATTTTGAAGGACAATTTTGCAGGGTACAGAAATTAAGGTTGAATTTTTATTTCCTCTCAACACTTGAAATATTTAATTATACTCTCTTCTTGCTTGAGAGTATACATGACCACTGAGGGTAAGTCAGATATAATTCTTATCTTTGTTCCTGTGTAGGTAAGGTGTAGCTTTCTTCTGCCTTCTTTCAGAATTTTTTTCGCTATATTTTTAATTTTGTGTAGTTTGAATATGATACGTATAGGCATAGTATTTTGTTTGTTTGTTTTGGGGGGCTTTTTGGCATTTATTTTGCTTGTTCTCTGAGCTTCCTGGATTTGCGATTTGGTGTCTGATACAAATAAGGGGAAATTCTCAATCATTACTTATACAAATCTTCTTCTCTTCCTTCTTTCTCCTTTTTCTAGTATTCCCATTATGCAAATGTCACACTTTTCTTAGTTGTCAAAAATTTTTGGACGTCTGCTCCTCTTTTTATTCAGTTTTTATTCTGCATACTTTTTCAGTTTTGGAGGTTTATATCAATATATCATCAAGTACATAGATTTGTTCTTAAGCTATGTGCAGTCTACTAATAAGCCCACAAAAGGCATTCCTTATTTCTGTTATGATGTTTCATTTCTTGCATTTATTTTTGTTTAGTTTTCTTACTGGGCTCACTGGTGAAAGTTGTCTCTGCAGAAGCTAATCTTTATGTATTGGAAGAGGTGACTGTATGTTCAAATATGCATATACTAATGCAAAGCTAGAACAATCATGAACAATCAGAAAAATATGACACCATCAGAGTAATCAAATGAATCTTCAGTAAACAACTGAAAAGAAATGGAGGCCTATGAATTTCCTGATGAAGAATTCAAAATAATCATTTTGCACAAGCTCAGCCAGTTGCAAGAGAACGTAAATAAACAGCAAATCAAATCAGAAAACAATGCATGAACAAAATTAGAAGTTCGACAAAGATATATAAGCCATTAAAAGAAACTAATAGAAATTCTGGAGCTGAAAAGTACAATCACTGAATTGAAAAATTCTCTAGAAACTTAAAAAGTAGACTCTATAAAAAAGAAGTAAATATCAGTGAACTCAAAGACAGGTCATTTAGAATAATTCAGTCAGAGGGATAAAAGGGGAAAAGAGTGAAAAAAATGAAGAAAATTTATGAGACTTTTGGAACACTGTCAAATGAACCAGTATTTGCATTATAGGAATCATAGAAGGAGATATACAAAGAAAGATGCAGAAATCCAATTTAAAAAATAGTTGATAAATCCCCAAATCTGGGGAAGGAAATGGACATCCAATTTCATAAAGCCAAAAGGACCCCAAATAGGTATAACCTAAAAAGATATACAATGGGAAACAGTAAAATTCACTTGTGAAAAATCAGAGAATTTTGGAACAAACTCATGGTATTCAAGGGATTATCATTACATTTCTGAAGAGAAATTTTGCAAGCCAGGAAAGAGTGGTATGATTTACTCAAAGTGCTGAAAGAAAAAAAAAATATGCCTACCAAGAATACCATACCAAGTATATTATACCATAAAGGCAAATTGTCCTTTAAAAATAAAGGAAAGATAAGGACTTTTTTAGTCTTTACTAGTCAAAACTGAGTTTAGTCAAAACTGAGTGTATTCTTCACCTCTGTTCATCAATGTATTCATTATCTGCCTCATAAGGTCTCATAAGAATTTTGTTGTTAACTTGAAAAAAAAGAATGCTAAACAGAAACATGAAAACATTTGCAAACATAAATCTCACTTGAAAAAGAAATATATAGACAGACACAAAATAATATAACATTGTAATAGTAGCCATTAAATCACTTTTAACACTACTATAAAAGTAAAAAGACAAAAAGTATTAAGAAAAACTATAACTACAAAAATGTGTTAAATGATACACAATATATTAATAGACATAAATAAATTCTTGTTTTATTTCAGAATATTATAGGAGTACAAAAGTTTTGTTTACATGTTTTGCTTTTGCACAGTTTGAGTCAAAGTTATAAGTGTGCCCATCACCAAGGTAGCATGCATTGTACCTGTTAGGTGCAAATTTACCTGTCTGCTCCTCCCCCCTCTTACCTACGTGGTTTCTGTTGAGATTTACTACCATATATGCACATGGGTGTTGATCAATTAGTTCCAATTTAATAGTGAGTACATGTGGTGTTTGTCCATCCTTGTGATACTTCACTTAGAAGAATGGTCTCTAGTTCCATTCAGGTTGTTACAAAAGGTATTAGTTCACCATTTTTTATGGATGCATAGTACTCCATAGTATACATATGCCACGTTTTATTGATCCACTCACGTATTGATGGGCATTTGGGTTGATTCCACATCTTTGTGATTGTGAATTGTGGTGCAATAAACATTCTAGTGCAGGTGTTTTTTTTATAAAATGTCTCTTATTTCTTTGGGTAAATAACCAGTAATGGGATTGCTGGATCAAATGGTAGGTCTACTTTTAGCTTTTTGAGGTATCACCATAATATTTTACATAGAGGTTATACTAGTTTGCAGTGCCATCAAAAGTGTATAAGTGTTCCTCACTCTCACATCCACTCTAGCATCTGTTGTTTTGGGACTTTTTGATAAAAGCAATTTTTACTGGGGTTAGGTGATTTCTAATTGTGGTTTTGATTTGCATTTCCCTGATGATTAGAGACATTGAGCATTTTTTTCCTATGTTTATTGGCCATTAGTCTATCTTCTTTGAAAAGGTTCTGTTCATTTCTTTTACCCACATTTTATGGGGTTGTTTGACTTTTTCTTGCTGATTTGTTTGAATTCTTTGTAGATTCTGGTTATTAGCCCTTTATCAGATATATAGCATGCAAATATTTTCTACCACTTTGTAGGTTGTCTATTGATTGTTTCCTTGGCTGTGGCTGTACAGAAGCTATTTAGTTTAATCAAGTCCCATTTGTTAATTTTTGTTATTGCTCTGATTGCCTTTGGGGTCTTCTTCATAAATTTTTTGCCTAGGCCGATATCTAGAAGTTTTTCCAACCTTTTTTTCTAGAATTCTTATAGCTTCATGTCTTAGGTTTAAGTCTGTTATCCATCGTGAATTAATTTTTGGGAGTGGTGAGAGGTGTGGATCCTGTTTCAGTCTTCTATATGTGGCTTTCCAATTTCCCCACCACCATTTATTGAATAGGGATTATTTTCCCCAGTGTTTATTTTTGTCTGCTTTGTCAAAGATCAGATGGCAATATGAGAATGGTTTACATCTGGGTTCTCTGTTCTGTTCCATGGGTCTATGTCTGTATTTTTGTGGCAGTACCATGCTGTTTTGGTTACTATAGCCTTATAGTATAGCTTAACATCTGGTAAAATGATACCTCCAGATTTGTTCCTATTGCTTAAGGTTGTTTTGGCTATTCGCAGTATTTTCTGGTTACATATGAAGCATACAACGATTTTTCCTATATCTGCAAAAAATGATGTTGGTATTTTAATGGGATTGCATTGAATCTGTACATCACTTTGGGCAATATAGCCATTTTAACAATGTTGATTCTGCTGATCCATGAGCATGATGTGTTTTTCCATCTGTTTAAATCCTCTGCTATTTCCTGCCTCATTGTTTCATAGTTCTCCCTGTAAAGGTCATTCACTTCTCACTTAGGAATAAATATATTCCTAAGTATTTTATTTTCTTTGTTGCTATTGTGAAAGGTATTGAGTGTTTGATTTGATTCTCAGCTTGACTTTTGTTGGTGTATAAGAATGATACTGATTTGTGTACATTGAATTTATAACCTGAAACTTTGCTGAATTTGCTTATCAATTCTAGTAGTCTCTTGGCAGAGTCTTTGGTGTTTCTAGATATAAGATCATATCATTGGCAAAGAGCGAAAGTTCAACCTCTTGTTTCCACATTTGGATACCCTTGATTTCCTTCTCTTGTCTGATTGGTCTGACTATGACTTCCAGCATTATGTTGAATTGAAGTGGTGACAGTAGGCACCCCTGTCTTGATCCAGTTCTGAGTAGGAATGCTTTCAACTTTTCCCCATTCAGTATGATGTTGGCTGTATGTTTGTCATATATGGCTTTTATAATTTTATGGTAATATTCCATCTATGCCTATTTTGTTCAGAGTTTTTAATCATAAAAGGGTGCTGAATTTTGTCAAATGCTTTTTCTGCATCTATTGAGAGTATCATATGGTCTTAGTTTTTGTTTCTATTTATGTAGTGAATCACATTTATAGATTTCCATATGTTGAATGATTCTTGCATCTCTGAGATGATGCCAACCTGATCATGGTGGATTATTTTCCTGATGTGCAGGGTGAATTCAATTTGCTAGGATTTTATTGAGAATTTTTGCATCTATATTCATAAGGAATATTGGTCTGTAGTTTTCTTTTTTTTGTTATGTCCCTTCCTTCCTTTGATATCAAAGGGATATTGGCTCCATAGAACGAGTTGGGGAGGATTCCCTCCTACTCAATGTTATGGGATATTTTCTGCTGTATAGGAACCGGTTCTTCTTTGAAGGTCTGGCAAAATTCGAGTGTAAAACCATCTGGTCTGAGACTTCTTTTTGTTAGGAGATGTTTTTATTGCTGCTTCAATTTTGATACTTGATATTGATCTGTTCAGGAATTCTATTTCTTCCTGATTGAGCCTACGAACTCTGTGTGTTTCCAAGAGTTTGTCCATTTCCTCAACCTTTTCAAATTTATGTGCATAGAGATTTTTATAGTATTAAGAGATGATATTTTATATTTCTGTGGTATCAGTTGTAATTTCTCCTGTTTCATTCCTGATTGAGCTTGAGTCCTTTCTTTTCTCCTTCTGGATGATTTACTGAGAGGCCTGTGAATTTTGTTTATCTTTTCAAAGAACAAACTTTTTGTTTCATTAAAACTCCATGTAGTTCTTTTGTTATTGATTTCATTTAGGTCTGCTTTGAGCTTTGTTATTTCTTTTCTTCTGCTGGGTTTAGGATTGGTTTGCTCTTCCTTTTCCAGTTCCTAGAGATGAATCATTAGACTGCTGATTTGTGATCTTTCTGTCTTCTGGATGTTGGTATTTAAGACTATGAGGTTTCCTCTGAGGACTGCTTTGCTGTGTCCCACAGATTTTGATGACTTGAGTCCTCATTCTAATTTAGTTCAAATAATATTTTGATTTCCATCTGAATCTCCTTCTTGACCCAACAATCATTTAGCAATAGATTATTCAATTTCCATGACTTTGTGTATTTGATTTCTAATTTTATTCCACTGTGGTCTGAGAAGATACATGTTATAATTTCTATTTTTAAAATTTATTGATATCTCTTTTGTAGACTAGGATGTGATCAATTTTAGAGAAAGTTCCATGAGCTGAAGAGAAGAACATATATTTAGTGTTATTTGGGTGGAATGTTCTGTAGACATCTGTTAGGCCCATTTGTTCCATAGGTCTGTTTAAGTTCATTGTTTCTTTGCTTATTTTCTGCTTGGATGATCTGTTCTGTTCTGTGAGTAGGGTGTTGAATTTCCCAGCTACTATGGCATTGCTATGTATCATTTTGTTTAGATCAAGTAGGATTTGCTTTATGTATCTGGGTGCTCCTGTGTTGGGTGCATAAATATTTAGGATTGTTAAGTCTTTTTGTTGAATTTTTCCCTCCACCATTATATAGTGACCATCTTTGTCTTTCTTAGTTTTGTTGATTTAAAGTTTATGCTATCTGATATGAGAATGGCTACACCATCTTTCTTTTGGTTTCCATTTGCCTGGAATATTGTTTTCCATCCCTTCACCTTGAGTCTGAATGAGTTCTTGTGGGTTAGATGCTTTTACTGGAGATAGCAGACAGTTTACTTGTATTTTTTATCCCCTCAGCCAGCCTATGTCTCTCCAGTGGGAAGTTCAAGCTATTCACATTTATTGAGAGAATTGATATTTGGGGTGGATTTCTGTTCATCCTGTGAGGTAGACCCTTATTGTTTTGTTTTACCTATTGAGCCAGGATTCTGGACTTTAGCTTTTGGGTGATTTTACACTGGTCGGTGTCTGTTGTGCTGGTCAGTGTTTAAAGCAAGTCTGAGTACTTCCTGCAGGGCAGGTCTGGTCTTAGCAAATTCCCTCAGCAATTCTTATCTGGGAAAGTCTTTTTTTTCCCCCCCTCATATAAGAAGATTAGTTTTGCAGGATACAGAATTCTAGGCTGGCCATTATTGTTTCTTTGTAGACTGAGGATGGGTCCCCAGTCCCTTCTGGCTTATAAGGTTTCAGTTGAGAAACCTGCTGTTAGTCTGATAGGTTTTCCTTTGTATATTACCTGCTGTTTTCACCTTACTGCTCATAGGAGTGCCCCTTTAGTGTTTACTTTGTGCAATCTAATAACTATGTGATGTGTTGTTTGACTTTTCTCCTTGACTCTCCCAGGAGTCCTGTGTGTTTCTTGTACCTGGATATCTAGATTTCTCGCTAGGCCAGGGAAATTTTCTTCAATTATTCCCTCAAGTATATCATCCAACCCTTGTGTATTTTCTTCTCCCTCAAGGATGCCTATAATTCCTTATGTTTGGCCTCTTTATGTAATCCCACATTTCTTGTAGGCTTAGTTCCTTCCTTTTGTTTCTCTGTTCTTTCTCTTCAACTGATTTGTTTAGCTCAGAGATGTTATCTTCAAGCTCTGAGATTCTTTTTTGTTTTGTTTTGCCTGATGTAGCCTATTCTAAAGACTTTCCACTGTGTTTTGTATTTCCTTCAATGAATTTTTCATTTCCAGGAGTTGTTTGGTTTTTCTTTAATAATTTGATTTCTTTAGAGAATTTTTCATTCATTTCCTGCATTGTGTTTGTGACTTCTTTGTGTTGGGTTTCTGTTTCCTCTTGTATTTCATTGAGCTTCCTTAAAATCCATATTTAAAATTCTTCATCTGTCATTTTTATCTTTTCCTTTAGGTTGGTATCCATTGGTAAGGTGTCATTGTTTTCTTTGGGAGTGTCCTTTCATTTTGATATTTCATTTTTACAGTGTTCTTTCATTGGTTCCATCTCTTCTGGCCTCTCAATTAAGAGCTGAGGGTGCTAAGGCTGGCTTATGAAGCTGCCTCCAAGTCCCCAAAGATCAGTCCCTCAGTTGCCTTTGGGGTGCTCTAGCAGGTTTGATGAAGCTCTTGGTTTACACTGTTGTGGTGGTTCTATTCTCAGTGCTGGACCCCTGCGAGGAATGCCTCCAACCCCGGCAGTGAAACGGGCCTCTCAGTACTGATCACTCTTGTGGTTGTTATGGGGGCAAAAGGCCATGGTTTCCCTGCACTGCCCTCGTGGCCTGAGGGCACTGGTTCCTGCCTGCCTGTCCAAGCTGCCGGTGGATGATGCCTCAAAACACCACTGCTGCTGCTACTCTGCTTTCAGAGGCAGGCTTGGCTGGGAACATACCCCATACCTGAGAAATGGGCTTCTCAGCACTGAGTACTCTCATGGCTACTATGGAGCATGAGGAGCTGTGGTCTTCCTGCACCACTCTTGTGCCCTGGGGGTACCAGGTCCTGCCTGCCTGTCCAAGCCACCAGCAGGTGATCCTGCCAAACATTGCTGTTGGGGCCCTGCTCTTAGTGGCAGGCTTGGCTGGGAATGTGCATCCACCACAGAAAAACAGACTTCTCAGCACAGAGCACTCTCGTGGTTGCTATGGGGGGCAGGGGCCATGGCTACAAGCCTGTTTGAGCCAAAATTATTTCCTGTGGTGCCAGGAATGGAGGTGGTGCAGAGGAAGCTGTGTCTAGGTATAAGAATGCTGGCTTTGTAGTCTCTCTTGGCATTCTCCCAGGGGGTGAGTGTTTTGTGTCCCACTGCTTGCCAGAGCCACCCAAGTAGGGGTGGGGAGCCCCCTTACCTTTTCACTGGCCTCTGGGCCTCTCTGGATCCAGTCTGTGCCACTTCCCTCTATTCTTTCTCTTCCTCTTTTTCAGCTTTGTACAGTTTCTCAATGGGGTCCCTGGATGCCCCTGCTGTCTCTCCCTGTGATCCACATCTGAGCTAGAACCATTCCCTGCTCTCCACAGTCCAACCTTCTAACCTTCAGCTGGGACAGTCCAACAAGCCATGTCTTTAGTCAGCCATCTTGGCTACCTGCTGATATAATTAAATTCTGACATCAACAGTAAAGGATCTCAAAGAGATGTTTGCACTGACACATTTTTTATAGAAATAGTCACAATGGCTGTGACATGAAAGCCACCTAAATTCCATCAAAAGATGAATGGATAATACAAATGTGGTATATACATATAATGGAGTATTAATAAGCCTAAAAAAAAAAGCTTGCCATGTGTGATACCATGGTTGAACCTGGGAGACATTACACTGAGTGAAATGAGGCAGAAACAGAAGGAAAAATACCATTTATATGAGGAATCTAAATAGTCAAACTCATAGAAGAGAGAGTAAATTGGTGGTCACAAGGGGGTAGAGGGAGGAGAAAACATGGAGTTATTTTTCAGGCTGTACAGTTTCAGTTATGCAATAATAAAACATCCTAGAGATCTACTGTACAGTATAGTGCCTACAGTTAACAATACTATATTGTATATTTTAAAATATGCTAAAAGTATAAATTTTTTAGGTATTCTTATCACAACATAAATAAATATTAATAATAATAATATAAGGAGGACTGGAGGAATCTTTTGGAGGTGATAAATATGTTTCTGATATAGATTGCAGTGATGGTTTTATGTGTGTATACTTATGTTCAAACTCATCAAGTCATATAAAATGAATATGTACAGTGTTCTCTATATCAATCATACCTTAATAAAGTAGTTTTAAAAAATACTGTTAAATACATATGTTCAGCATATGCTTCCAGTTTTTACTAGTTATAAAATATCCATTGTATGTATGTATTCCAGAGTTATGATAAAATTATCCTTAGTTTGTTTTCTTTTTAAGTATAATAAATTAACTAATAAAATATAGTATGTTGGTCTGTTTCTATTTAATGTCTTTTCCACTTATTCCTAAATTTTATGTATTTACTTTTTGATTTATGAAATTGCCTTAGTTTTCTAAACTCTTCTCTGTCATCATGAAGGCCATTTTCTATGTAACTTTGAAATTACTTCTACCAGTGGCTGAGTTTACTTTCTCACTCCATTGATTTAGGGCTTGGATATGTGTTTTACTTTGGCCTCAAGAATGTCAACAGAAGTTACTGTGTGGATTCCAAGCCCAGGCCTGGAGGTATCACACATACCCACTTGTCCCTTGGGGACCTTCTGAACTCCATCATGGAAAGAACATGTCCTCATTCTAAGAAAGTGAGAGCACATGAAACTTATATGGACCCAATCCCCTAGCTTAAAACCAAGTAGATCCCAATGTAGTCAAGGTTATCTTAACCAGAGTTGAAGAACCAATGAATCAGGGAAATAAATATCTGTTGCTTTAAGTCATGGAGGTTTTAAGGTTGTGAGTCGAGCAGTGTTACTGTGGTAGTTGACCAGAACAAAATTAATACCTAGAATTGAAGAGTATCAGGACAAATTTTAAAAAAGAAAACTAAAATATGTAGCAGTTACTTTAGAACAAGGAGGCAACAGTAAGGAAACTAGTTAGAATTTGGAAAAATGTATTAAATATCTTATATGGAAATTGTTATAGGTGACTAGAATATATTATGCTCTCTATTATGTAGTGTCAAATATTGGTAAAACTATCACTTATGATAACCTGTAAGGCAGAAAATACAGATAATTAACTTGTCAAGTGGGATAAGGTGTTTTGTGGCAGAATGTTAAACATATGATTTGACTGCTGCTAGCTGCATTTGACAAAGAACTAAAAGAAACAGATGAGGTAAGGAAAAAAGCCAGTTTGCAAATAAAATTTTGAAGAAATAAAGTGTACTAAGAAACTGCATTGGAAGCTTAATCTGTTTCTCACCAGATCAATGCTCTGACAGCCTTGAGGTGGGGGGAAATTAGTACTCTTATCATTAAGAGATGCTCTCAGGGTAAATGGGTAAATACTTAATCAAATGTTGGCTATAAAACTTCTTTGTTAATACCTCTGAGAAAATTCAGGTGGTGTGTAGAAAAACATTTTAGCAAAATAAACAATTTCTAGAAAAATAAAGACATGGTCACACACAATCATTATGTACCTCAAATATCCACAAATAAACCTAGAGAGAAGGGCATCTCAGCAACAATTGTTCATGTGGCTTTGATTCATGGAGTTAACTGGAATCTCATATATTTAAAAAGTAAATACTAAGCCATTTTAATATTTTCACTACCTGAATTAAAAAAAAATAATAATATGACTATTTGAGATGTGAGGAGACCTCTGGGACTGCATCTTTTTATAGGAAGGGAGCAAGCAGACAGAAATTTGCTCAGCTGTTAAGCAAGGCATTTTCTCCTGTGAGCCAAGGAAGATGGTGGAAAAGTAAGAGTAGATGAAAGACAAGATCTATGGAATAATGGTGAATTGGAGAGCCACTCACAGACAGCAAAATCAGGTCTATTCCTTACCTACAGATTGGGGGACCAGGAAATATTTTCACAGCAAGAATTAAGAATTGCTACTGACAAATGACTGCTGCATGTCTTTCTTTCTTTCCTCCTTAAATTAGAATGTTTATTACAGTTATCCTAGTCCTGTTACTAAGTTGTCTTTTAGGTGTGTAGAGGACATAAAAGTTGCCTTTTTGGTTTCTAAGTCTCTATACTGAGAAACCTCACCAACAACTGATGTAAGTCACAACATTCTGAACTTGAAGCATCATACAATGATTGGATGAGACTTTTGGTGGTTTGGGAATGGGTTTGAGTGTATTTTGAGTGTGGTAGGGATAGGGATAATTATAACCAAGATGGTGGACTGTGGGAGATGGCATTTCTTTTCCAATTCTTTGTCTTCCCTAAATCCATGGCCTTGATCTGAGTGGATAATCTGAGAGGAAGTGACTGTTTGTAATATTTTAGCTTAGGCTTTAATAAGCATCCTGGGTCTCTACTTGATCTTCTGGTAATTTTCTTCCTCTACCATGAGAAAAACATCCTCTGGGTAAATAATGTTCCATTATTCTGGGCTCCAGAATGAAAACACATGATATAGAGTTGTCCTATCCAACCCTCAAACTGAATTGCCTTTTTCTAAGCTGAGCCACAGATAAATAAGCAAAGTTAATTATTTTGTGAAGTGCTACTGAGTTTGGAGGTGGTTTGAAATCTAGCATTACTGTAGATTTTTACTTGAATACTAGAAATCGTATATAAGAAACCATAAAAACTCTGGATGACATTACTTTTTTTCAGAGTACCAATCCACTGGTAGGCTATAAAAGTAGAAGCAGACCCCCTTAATCTAATTAGAAATGAGCTGCCTGATGATGACTTTTGTACTTTGGGCTACATGTGTCTTTGTTTTGCTCTCACTCCTCCAGAGGAACAAACCTAGAGCCTGTGATGTATCATAGGGCCACATCAATTTTCTAGGTCCCTAAACTCTAATTTGTTTTCCCCATAGTAACATAATACTGTAGAAAATTCTGTTTTTCAATGCCTGTGTTGCTTGGCTTCTTACACTGATATCTTATGTGGCTTATGAATTCAGCAAATGCTTTAAGGAAATATTGAGTTCCATGCTCATTTATCAGCATCTCTCTTCTCTTTGGGATCATGGATGCTCAAGTCCTGGCAGCAATGTCAGCCATAAATGCCAATTTTTTGTCTCACTAATCACATGAGATCATTGAAAGCTGTCTTTCCCTTAGCAGGGGTCCTCTTGCCCAGCTCCAAGAATTAGCAGATTCTTGCCATAAGAAATGCCACAAAGATGAAAGTAACAGCTCAGATTATTAGCTTACTACTCAGAAGTTTGCTTCTTTCCAGGATTTCTGCCTGTGAAGTCCTGCCTAACTTGGCAGGTCTTTGGTACTTTCAGCAGATTTCTTTGGTCTTACATCCAGTTTTTCTAGTTGTTCTCAGTAAGAGCACTAGTCTGGTGCAAGACATTCTATCAAAGGCAAAGCTGATATCCCAAGGTATTACCCTTTGGTTTTATATGTTTATTATTTATTTATACTTTTCTCAAAGTTGTCATAAGGAAATTGTACCTTTAATTTGAAACATACTAAGTAATCATTTATTCTCATATGCAATTAACTTTTTTGGAAAATATTGCTTATATTAAAGTTAGTGCTTTAGGAAATTTGGTTATACCACATTTGAGTGTTTAAGAGTAGTTACAAAATTTGTTTATCATTTATCAGCTTCTATTTCCAAGAGCTGGCTTATCACTTTCACATAACCAAAGTATGGGATGCAAACTGAGTTCCAATCTTACCATATGGTAGGTATTCTCACTCATTTTAAAACTTATCTGCACCCATGTATATTTGTCAACTCAGAATATACTGTAATATAAAAAATGAGTATAATGAAGTCCACTAATCTACAACAAGCTAAATTCTGATTTCTTGTACAATGTTAGGAGTTTAGAAATGTTGTCAAGTTATTATCTTAATTTTTTAAAGAAAGTGGAAATATATCAGGAGTGTTGTATACCAGTAGAGATAGTTTGTCTTCCTTTTCTCCTTGTAGCATGAAAAATAGTACAACAGATAATAACTTACATTTTCCCCTCAGAACAATATGGATTGAGTATCCTATAAGAATACTAATGTGTGTATTTACTGGATGTAGCTCTACATACTGCTGTATAACAAGCAGGAGTTTTGTGCACTGCATCCTTAAGCATTATGTGCATAACAGGATTTTATTACAGAAATCTCTGTACCCATAACACGAAGTATTATATTATTATAATGTTCAATTGAAATTTAATTTAATGAGAAACTGCTTTACCCACTTACCTTCATTTTCAAATCTAATTAAGTTTATTTTGAATAAGATACATGCAGAAACTGTTTTTATTAAATGGTGAAATAAGTTTTTCTTGTTATTCAGCATTGAATCAAACAATTGAATTGTTTGGTTGTTTTTCATTTTTATTCAAAAGAACTCAGAATACATCTTTAGAACACCAGCTACAGATATCACTTGATTACCTAATATTATTTTTTACTCACAAACTATTATGGAAAAATGTGATTAGAGGCTAATATATATTTAGCTAAAATTGAAAGCTTAAGGGGAACTGATATACAATGGCTAAAATGCCATCATAGTTATCTCTTGGTGACTTATTTTTTTTTATTTGTTTATTTTTTTAAATTCCAGAATATTATGGGGTACAAATGTTGAGGTTACATACATTGCCTGTGTGCTGACCGAGTCATAGCTACAAACATGCTCATTCCCCACCAGTGCATACTGCACCCAGTATGTGTGAATTTACCTTCCCTTCCCCCCCACGCCCTCCTACCTGACACTTAATGATTGCTACTTGCGTATGTGCACATAAGTGTTGGTCAATCAGTACCAATGATTGATCAAAGTGTGTTGATCAATGAGTACATGTGGTGCTTGTTTTTCCATACTTCACTTAAAAGAATGGGCTCCAGCACCATCCAGGATAGTACAAGAGGTGTTAGTTCACCATTGTTTTTTGTGGCTGAGTAGTACTCCATGGTATGCATATACCACATTTTATTAATCCACTCATGGATTGGTGAGCACTTGGGTTGTTTCCACATCTTGGTATTGTGAATTGTGCTGCTATAAACATTCAAGAGCAGATGTCTTTGTTATAGGATGACTTTTTTTCCTTTGGGTAGATACCCAGATGTGGGATTGCTGGATCAAATAGTAGTTCTACTTTTAGTTCTTTGAGGTATCTCCATATTACTTTCCATAGAGGTTGTACTAGTTTGCAGTCCCACCAGCAGTGTATGAGTGTTCCTATCTCTTCACATCCATGCGAGCATTTGTTGTTTGGGGACTTTTTGATAAAAGCCATTCTCACTGGAGTTAAATGATATCTCATTGTGGTTTTAATTTGCATTTTGCTGATGATTAGAGATGTTGAGCATTTTTTCATATGTTTCTTGACCATTTTTCTATTGTCTTTTGAAAAGTTTCTGTTCATTTCCTTTGTCCATTTCTTAAGGAGGTTGTTTGATTTTTTTCTTACTGACTTTCCTGAGTTCTATATAGATTCTACTATTTCAGCCCTTCATCGGATGTATAGCTTGCAAATATTTTCTCCCATTCTGTAGGCTGTCTATTAGCTCTAGCAATAGTTTCTATGGCTGTGCAGAAGCTTCTTAATTTGTTCAGGTCCCATTTGTTTATTTTTGTTGTTGCTGTGATTGCTTTTGGTTACTTAAATTATATGTATAGAGAGGACACTGTCAATTGATTTTATATATAATTGTGTTCATTTATTTGTTTGTTAAGACAACTACTGAGCATCCACCAGGTGTAAGGGTAGTTGCAGTTCTGAAAATAATGGAAATAAAGAGAAATCATGTCTTCATTGAGCTTATAATCCAAAACTTCTAACTGAAGGAAAAAATATAAAATATTTTAATACCATTTCTTTTCTTTCTTCCATTTTATCAGTAATGGACTTATTAATAATCATTACTTATTAATGTTAATAATTCAGTTAATTTTATTTAGCTGATTTTTAATTCTAATGATAATCTGGAAATAACATAGATCTCTGAGCTTCCAAAATCAATCAGCCTAATGTGTGTATTTGTCCTTTCAAATCTACAAGTAATACTTTATCTGTATGTATTCTTCAAATTGTGGCTCTATTAAATCTTTTCTTGATCATCTGTAAGAAAAGAGATAGGAATGTGATTTTGTTTCTATTAAAGTCTTATTTGTGGGAGATCAAATAAAATTAAGAACTGCTCCCAAATCTATACAAGTTATTGGGACTTTTAATAGCAGTTGCATATCTACTCAAAAGTTGTAGTATTGGAGAGTGGTGTCAGCAAGAAGTCAGAATAGAAAGCTCTGAACCTTCCTTCCTTCTATGGACACACTGATTTCACAAAATACAGGGACAAATACTTTTTTGCAACAAAGCCAGAAACTAGCTGGAGGATCCTACAGCCTGGGTGAGCATAAAACCAGCTCTATCAAAGCTTATAGGAAAATTAAAGACATCACCTTGCCATAATTCCTATCCCTGACACAGTACAATACAACTGGGAGTAAACCCCTAGCTCCAGCTTCCTTCTGGGAAGAAAAAGAGTTGGATTACACATATAATGGTCAAACTTCCCTAAAGCCTTTACAAAATACTAACTTCTATGTTACCCATCGTGGGGCACTGATGAGACACAGCATACTCTATATGCCTAGGGATCACTGAGAAAAAAGATGAAAGTTTGACATAGCATGCAAGTAGTTTTCATAGCCCCGTCTTCTGGCTTAGCTTAAAGTGAACGGGGGGGAAAAAAACAGATTCAAGTTTCTCCCTAGGGTGGAAAAAATTAGACCACATACCCAGCATTCCAACTTTTCTGGTGCTACCCAATGAACTGGATTTTATCTTGCTTGTCTCAGAGCACTAATGAGATAGCGTGTACTCTAGACTTCTGGTGGCTGCTAAGAATGAATGTAGTGTTTTGGACTGGCACAAAAAGTTTGAAAGGCTCTGAGAATCTCTGGGTGGACTGATTGGTGAGGATATTCTGTATGAGGCCAGTTTGTAAAGACTAGGAGAGATGGCTTTTTTCCCCCCTAATGTGTAGATACCAGCACAAAGAGTGAAGGAAAATGAAGAAATGGAGGCATATGTATCAAAAAAAAAAAAAGAAACAAAATAGATCTCCAGAAACTGAATCTAATGAAATGGAAATATATGATTTACCTGACATAGAATTCAAAATAACAATCACAAAGATGCTCAATGAGGTTGAAAGAACAATGGATGAATAAAGTTAAAATTTCAATAAATAGAACACATTGAAATGTAAAAAACAGAAATTTTGGAGCTGAAGAATACAATAAATGAACTAAAAAAATCACTAGAAGGATTCAGCAGCAGACCAAATCAAGCAGAAGAAAGGGTCAGTAGACTTGAAAAGAGATCATTAGAAATCATTCAACCAAAGGAGGAAAAAGAAAAATAGAATGAAAGAGTGAAGAAATCTTAAGGGACTTATGTGATATGATCAGATTGACCAATGTATTCAGTAAGGAAGTCCCAGAAGGTGAAGAGAAAAAGATGTAGAATGATTTATTCAAAGAAATAATGGTTGACAACTTCTCATCACTGAGGAATAAAATGGACATCAAAATACAGGAAATCCAATGGACCCCAAATACGATGAACCCAAAGAAATTCACACTAATGAACACTTTAATCAAATTATCAGAAGCCAAAGAAAAGAAATTTTGAAAACAGCAACAGATAAGCAACTTGTCACTTACAAGGTAATTTCCCTAAGGTTATCAGTGGATTTCTTAGCAGAATGTTCAGGCCAGAAAGACTGGCATGATATATTCAAAGTCCAGGAATTTAAAACAAACAAAAAACTTCCAATCAAGAATACTATACCCTCAAAAACTGCCCTTCAAAAATTAGAGAGATAAAGACTCTCTAAGACATACAAAACCTGGGGGAGACATCACCAATAGATGTGTTTTACAAGCTATGCTAACAGAATATCTTCAAGTTGATAAGAAAGGATGGTGAACAGTAATACAAAAACATATAAAACTATAAAAGTCACTGGTAAAGGGAAATATATACACACACACACACACACAGAAAGCTATAACACATAATGGTTGTGGGTAAATCACTTTTGATTCTAGTATAAAATTAGCAAAAAATTATTTTAAAAAAGATAATTACAAACATGCTCATAGATATACAATATAAAATGATGTAAATTGTCACATCAAAATAAATAAAGTAGTGGAGGGCCAAATAAATGGGTAAATTTATTATATGTGATTGTATATATGAAAAAGCAAAGAAGTAATGAGGGAAATTCATTGTAATAAACACATACATTAAAACAAAAGAAAGATCACAAATAAACAACTTAACTTTCCACCTCAAGGAGCTAGCAAAGAAGAATAAAGTAAGTCCAAATTCAGCAGAAGAAAGGAAATAAAATATTCAAGTAGAAACAAATAAAATAGAAAATAGAAAAAAATCAGTGAATCTAAGAGTTGGTTTTTGAAAAGACAAAGAAAATCAACAAACTTTTAGCTAGATTAATAAGAAAAATGAGAGAAGACTCTCAAAAATAAAATCAGAAATAAAAGAGGAAATGTTATAACTGATGACACAGAAATAACAAGGACCATAAGAGACTACTGTGAGTAATTATGAAGAACTTGGATGCAATGGATAAACCTCTAGAATCATACTACCTACCAAGATTGAATCATAATGAAATAGAAAATTGGAAAAGACCTACAACAAGTAAGGGGATTGAATCAGTCATTACAAAACTCCAAACAGTGAAAAACCCAGGACCAGATGGTTTCACTGGAGAATTCTACAAACATTTAAAGAATAATTAACACCAATCCTTCTCAAACTCTTCCAAAAAAAATTGTAAAAGGAAGAAGACTTCCAAACTCATGTATTATATAAGGCCTGCATTATCCTGATACCAAAAGCAGACAAAGACATTAGAAGACAAAAATATATAGGCCCATGTTCCTAATGAACTTAATTGTAAAATTTTTCGACAAGACACTAGCAAACCTAATTCATTAAAAAACAGTATATTAAAAGATACATCCACTATGGTCGAGTGGCATTTATCCCTGGATGCAAAGATGATTCAACATACAAAAATCTATTAACTTAACATATAAACAGAATAATGGATAAAATGGTCATGAGTTTTACAGAGATCATGTTTATGGAAAGACAAGTATGATCATCTCAATAGATGCAGAAACAATCGTTTGACAAAATCAACACTGTTTCATGATAAAAACTCTCAACAAGCTAGGTATAGAAGAAAATTATTAGTACTTCAACAAAATAAAGGCTGTATATGAAAAGCTCACAGCTGACATTATGCTCATTGGTGAAAAAACTGAGTGGGTTTTCTCTAAAATCGAACAAGACAAAGAGGCCCACTATCACCACCACTTATATTCATCACAGCACTGGAAGTCTTAGCTAGAGCAATTAGGCAAAAAATAAAAAAAAAGAAGAGGAAGAAGAAGAAGGAAAAGGCATCCTAATTAGAAAGAAAGGAGTACAATTATCTCTGTTTGCCTATTGGCATATTGTGTATGCAGAAACCCCAAAATATATCACAAACACACACAGACAATTATTAGAACTAATAAAAAAAATTCAGTAAAGGTAAAGGATGCAAAAGCAATGAACTATCTAAAAAAGAAATTAAGAAAAAATTTAACTTACAATATCATCAAAAATAAAAAAATACTTATGAATAAACTTGAAGAAGGGACTGAAGGATTGTACACTGAAATTATAAAACATTAATGAAAGAAATTAAGACAGACATACATAAAAGCGAGGACATACCATGTTCATGGCTTAGAATATTTAATATTGTTAAAATGTTCCCTACTGAAGGGGATCTGCAGATCCAATGCAATCACTATCAAAATCCCATAGGAATTTTTTTATGGAAATAGAAAAAAAAATCTTAAAAATTCATATGGAACCACAAGGAATCTCAAATAGTTAAGACAATCTTAAGAAAGAGGAACATAGTTGGAAGCACCACACGTCTTGATTTCAACTTACGTTCCAAAGCTACAGTAATTAAAACAGTATAGTAGTAGCATAAAAACAGACACATAGACCAATGGAACACAATAGACACCCCAGAAATAAACCTATGCACATATGGGCAAATCATTTTCTACAAGGGCACCATGACTATGCAACAGGGAAAGGATAGTCTTTTCTATAAGTGTTGTTAGGAAAACTGTATATTCATATAAAAAAGAAGCAAAATTAGATCTTTATTTTACACCTAAAAATCAACTCACGTGGATTAAGGACTTAAATGTGAGATTTGAAACCATAAAACTCCTAGAAGGAAATTCAGGGATAAAAGCTCCTTGACATTTGTCTCGGCAATGATTTTTTGAATATGACACAAAAAGCACAGGCAATAAAAGCAAAACTTGACAACTGGGACTGCAATAAACTAAAAAGCTTCTGCATAGCAAAAGGAACAATTAACAAAGTCAAAAGGCAACCTGCTAAAAGGGAGCAAATATTTGCAAACCTAATAAGGGTTTAATATCCAAAATATATAAGAAACTCCTATGACACAATATCAAAAATATCCAAATAACCAGATTAGAATATGAGCACAGGGCTAGAATAAACATCTTCTATAAAGAAGACATACAAATGGCCAATAAGTATATGAAAATGTGCTCACCATCTCTAATCATCAGGGAAATACAAATCAAATCCACAACAAGATAGTGCTCATACCTGTTAGGATGGCTATTACTGAAGAAAGAAAAAATAACAAGGGTCATCAAAGATATGGAGAAAAAGGGATCCTTGTGCACTCTTGATGGGAATGTAAATAAGTGCTTTTTTGTGGAAAATAGGATGCAGTTTCCTTAAAAAATTAAAAATAGAACTACCATTTGATCCAGGATCCCCACTTCTGAATATATATCCAAAGGAATTGAAATTAGGATCTCAAAGAAATATCTGCACTCCCATATACCGATATTATTCCCAATAGCCAAGATATGGAAAGAACTTACAGGGAGAGCTATGAAACACTAAGGAAGGAAATAAGAGAGGATGTAAACAGATGGAAAACCATACCATGCTCATGGATTGGCAGAATCAATATTGTTAAAATATCTATACTACCCAAAGTGATCTACAGATTCAGTGCAATCCCTATTAAAATACCAACATCATTTTTTGCAGATCTAGAAAAAATAATTTTACTCTTCATATGGAACCAGAAAAGATCCTGTATAGCTAAGGCAACCTTAAGCAAAAAGACCAAATTGGGAGGCATCAACTCACCAGATGTCAAGCTATATACTACAAGGGTATAGGAACCAAAACAGCATGGTACTGGCACAAGAACAGAGACATAGACCAACGCAACAGGACTGAGAACCCAGATATAAAACCATCCTCATATTGCCATCAGATCTTCAACAAAGTATACGAAAACATACACTGGGGAAAGGAATCCCTATTCAATAAATGGTGCTGGAAAAATTGGGTAGCCACATGTAGAAGACCAAAACAAGATCCTCACCTCTCACCTCTCACAAAAATCAACACACGATGGATAACAGACTTAAACCTAAGGCATGAAACCATAAGAATTTTAGAAGAAAATGTTGGAAAAACTCTATAGACATTGGCCTAGGCAAAGAATTTATGAAGAAGACCCCCAAAGCAATCACAGCAGCAACAAAAATAAATAAATGGGATGTGACCAAATTAAAAAGCTTTTGCACAACCAAGGAAACTGTCATGAGAGCAAACAGACAACCTATAGAATGGGAGAAAATATTCACATGCTACACATCTAACAAGGGGCTAATAACTAGAATCTATACAGAACTTAGGAAAATCAACAAGAAAATATCAAAGAACCCCATTAAAAAGTGGGCAGAGGACATGAACAGAAACTTTTCAAAAGAAGACAGAATAATGGCCAACAAACATACAAAAAATTGCTCAACTTCTCTAATCATCAGGGAAATGCAAATCAAAACCACAATGAGATATCACTTAACTCCAGTGAGATTGGCTTATATCAAACATCCACAAAACAGCAAACTTTGGCGTGGATGCAGACAGATAGGAACACTCATACACCATGGGTGGGACTGCAAACTACTACAACCTCTATGGAAAGTAATATGGAAATACCTCAAAGAACTAAAAGTAGATCTACCATTTGATCCAGCAATCCCACTAGTGGGTATCTACCCAAAGGAAAAAAATACATTCTATAAAAAGGACATCTGCACTCAAATGTTTATAGAAGCATAATTCACAATTGCAAAGATGTGGAAACAACCCAAGTGCCCATCAATCCATGAGTGGATTAATAAAATGTGGTATATGTATACCATGAAGTACTACTCAGCCACAGAAAACAATGGTGAACTAACACCTCTAGTATTATCCTGGATGGAGCTGGAGCCCATCCTCCTAAGTGAAGTATCACAAGAATGGAAAAAAAAGCACCAAGTATACTTAACATCAAATTGGTACTAATTGATCAATGCTTATGTGCACATATTAAAGTAACATTCATCGGGTGTCAGGCAGGTGGGAGGGGGAAGGAAAGGATGGGTATAAACACACTAATGGGTGGGGTGTGCACTCTCTGGGGTAGGGGCACGCTTGTAGCTCTGACTCAGGCAGTGCAAAGGGAATATATGTAACCTAAATATTTGTACCCCCATAATATTTTGAAATAAAAAAAATCAATTAATTAAATAAAAGAACTTAAATGGCATTAGGGGATGAAGGAAAAAGAAATTTAGTATATGTATACAAGGGAATATTATTCAGCCTTGAAAAAGAACAAAACCCAACATTTGCTACAACATAGATAAAGCTAAAGGACGTGATGTTAAGTGAAATAAGCCAGACACAGAAAGAAAATACTGCATTATCTCACTTTTATGCAGGAGCTGAAACATTTAGACTCATAGATACAGATTGCAGGATGCTGGTTGCCAGGAACCAGAGGTAGGGGGACATGGGAAGTTGATTGGTAAAGGGTCCAAAGTTTCACTTATGCAACATGAACAGGTTCTGGAGATCCACTATACAGCATACTGCCTACAGCTAACAAAACTATATTGTATACTTAAAATTTCTAAGAGGATAGGCCTTATGTTAAGTGTTCTTACAAAGAAACCCCACAAAAAACAAAAAGAAATAATAACAAAAGAGGTGAGAAAAAAACTTCAAGAAGTGATAGTTATGTATATGTCCTTGATGGTGGTGATAGTTTTACAGTTATATATTTATCCCCAAACTCATTGAGATGTATATATTAAATATGTATAACTTTTTACTTGTACTATCTCAAAAAGTAGTTAAAATTCAGTATTGGCAACATTATAATAACCATGCTTACTCTATGCTAAGGACATATTATTTTATTTAGTTCCTCCAATCACCCTTTGAAATAGAGATTCTGTTGATTTTACAGATAAAGAAAGTGAGGCACAATGTCCACATCAGTGAAGGTGGTAATGTGAACCTAGGCAGTCTTATTCCTGAGACTGTGAAATAAACAATTTCACACACTGCAACTGAGTTAGGTCCTTATTGTAGGTTAAATATACAAGAAAGTAAAAAAGGTAAATAATTTTAAAAGGAGTACAGGGTGAGGTTTTCAGCCAGGTTCTAAAATATCTAGCTATGCATTGACTGATTGATTATGGTCTGACTTGAGGAAGAAGATCCCCCAATCAAATAGGCTGAGTTGAGAAATCATAAAACAATTCAACAAAGGCCTTCCTTTCCTCTTATAATTTGTCTTGCCTTCTCCCAGAGAAACCTTAGATAAGTGAATTTAATTCCTGGTTAAAGTATGCTTTTGTGACCTCTCTCCCCTCCTGCTTAAATCTAGGATAAAGAACGCAGTTTTTGGAGTTTGACTATTGACCACAGGCCCTTTTCATCACCTCGGAAGAAGCAGAAGAGTGAAATGACAATTTCACTAAAACAGAAGCCAGACATTTGGGTTCAAATGCTAGCATGGGCATAAAACTTAATCACTTCACTCAATTTTCACATATAGAGAATGGATATACTTATATCTAATTTTCTAAATTATTATGAAAATTAAATATAATAATATATTTAAAGGATATGCGTTCAATATTGTTAGGAATATAGTTTTACTTCCCTTATCCTCTCCCTATTCTAGAATCTCTTTACTTTTCCCTTGTGTTCTAGGCTCAGAGCTGCCACTTACTAGTTTTGTGGCATAGGGCAAGTTTTTAAAACTCTATGACCTCCTTTATATTTTTTATCTATAAAATAAGGAACAAAAATGTTGGTCTTGGCTGCCTTAAGTAGCATTTTACAACTAAGTTCCTTTCCATGCCAAGGTCTTTGACTATGCTAAAAATCTCTCTTTCTTTTTCCTCTCCTTCCATCTGAATGACTTCTTGGCCTTCAAATCTCAACCTCAAAATCACCTTTTCTAAGGAAAAATTTTGTCCTCCCCCACAGTGCTCTATCCCACTAGATCAAGTGTCATGCCTTCCACTGTCAATTCTTGTTCTTTGCTTTTTCTTTCATGGCATTTGTTTCAATTTCAGCTAAATCCTCATTTGTATAATTATGTGTTTAATGTCTATTCCTTTGAAAGGTTATAATATCCCTAGTCCCAGGTAGAGGCTTGGAACATATGGTCTGCTCCACACACACATATTGAATGAATAAAGAAGGACGCATTCACAAATGATAAAACTAAGACCCGGAGAAGTTAGGCCATGCACTCAAGCTCAAACAAGTGACAAGTGGCAAAGCCAGCCCTTGCATCTAAATTCACCTGATACCAAGGATCCTGCTAAATACCTTCGTTTTTGCTTGTGAGAATAATTAATTTATTTGCAAAGTTTAATATAATTATAATTGATACGAGTAAAAAAAAGAGAGAGAGAGAAATAAACTTGCACTCTGACAAAAGTGAAGCTGTGACGGCATGACTACATTAGTTGAGAATTTCCCTATGACTCAGACAAATAGTAGGTACAGAAACTGTTACATGTGACTTATCTCTCTGAAGAACTATTATGGAATCATTTCAGATCAGCAGTCAGGTAGTCAGGTTTGTATATAGAAACCAAATACCTTATTAGTTAGTAAGAGGTGCATTCTTGCCAAAATTAAGGGAAAAAATAATAAGTTAAATATTAATTTCCTAATTTTCCAAGAAAAATAAGCAAAGTTAAACATAATGTTGAGGGATAAAACAATTTATACAAATACATACTTATGGATATATGCTTTATGTAATTTAGTAAGAAATAATGCATAGACATAACATATTAATACAATTTCAAGAGAGTGTTTACTTCTATATTTACATGATTTTTCTTCCCTTCCTTTTTTTAACAAATGTTTGACATTTGTTAAGTCACAGAGATAGGTACATGGATTATTTATATTTTGTGTAGTTTGAATATATCATAACTAATAATGATTAGAAGGCATAAGAGTAATTAACAACATATGATTACTGGACAGACAAAATTATTGAGGATGCCAAATTAGGGCTGAAAATATTTCCGTCTTTTAAAAAAGTAGTTGTATGTTTCTTACTCAATAGCCAATTGTTTCAAATGTCCTGTATTGTTAAGAGTGGATTAGACCATGTATCTTAGAGTGTATAAAATATGGTTAGAGTTAGCTATGTGGAATTCTTGCATCCTTATAACCCAACATACATTTAGTTTAGTACTAAGCAAGCAGGAAAGAAATAGCAGGATTTTGATGTGCTAAGAAAAATAGTTTTTTGTTCCTACATTCCTTATTTGAATTTTCTAATGTATTTGAAATTTTAAAGATTATTTTATTTCTTAAACAATACATTTCTACAAAAATTCTAAGAGATTATAAGAAAACAAATGAATCACTCTGTAGATTAAAATATCATAAAAGACTGAAAAAGTATCTATAAATGACATATTAAACCATACATAAGAAAAAGAAATATTTTGTTTCTATTTTCAGAAGAAAAAAACTAATTGTTTTTCTAATGTTTCTGCTTTAAAGTGATCACCTTTCAAAGATGTAATACTCTAGTATCCAATTACTTATAAAATTAAAATATAACTCTTTGATATTTTCGCCACACTTAAAATATGAAATAAAATGATGTTTATGGAGGTCTGAGTTCAGGAAAATTTATGTTAAATTTGATATCATTCATTTCCTGCAGTGAAATGATTAGATTTTATTTGAAATGACAGTAATTTGTTTTTGGGCCTTGGCATTTTATTAAATATGAAGAAGCTTATTTAATTTTAAATAGCAGTTATAATTTCAATATCATAGTCATTAAAAATCTATATAACTGCAACCTAAGTATTTTATTATTCAAAATGTGTACTAACTTTGAGTGCATTCATATAATTGAAATACATTGATCTGCATTTCTTCTCTACTCTTTTTAGAACATAAAATTGTATTTCATAGTGACAGAGCAGGAAGGAATATTTTCTTCATCATTACTAGTATGGAAAGGAACTTTCACGGTGGGGTTGATAATTCAATATATGCATTTGTTGGGGAAGTGGTTTTTAAAAGAAATGCCCACAGATCAGCATACAGAAAATTTGACTAAATGCCTAGCCATAGCATAGGTTTGTTTATAAACACATCTCATTCCATTTATGAGCAAGATTCCTCATTTTGGTTAATTGCACTACCATGCATTTTATTACACAAGCCACAAATGCAGATTTATCTCTAACTTTATATTTTCCATACTCTGCAAAACCAGCTGCTCACCAAATCCACCATTGCTATTCACTTAGTGCAGCCATTGGTCCTGGTGGGTTTTTTGTTTTGTTTATTTGTTTTTGCTTGTCCTTTGATGTGTGTGTATATGGGGGGTGATTTGTAGTGGGATATGTGGAGGGGGTTCTGTATAATTGAACATAGTCCCTGTGGTAGGCTAAATAATGCTCCTAAAAGATATTCAGCTCATTATTCCTGGAACTTGTGTTACTTTTAGCTTATCAATATCAATGTTTCATATAAAATTGAACCATGTTAAGATACCTTTTAAAAAGTAGTTTTATCTTAAACATTCTCTTAAATACTCTACATTTTCACTAAAGAAGCCTTTCCATGATTCCACAGGAAATGCAACTTTTTTAAAGATGCTTTTACAGAAAGTACCTCTCCTTGACACATTTTCTAAAATAATAAAATTTTTTAGGCATCTCATTAACCCTCTTTTTCTGTGATGTAGGAGGTGGTTATTATCCTTATTTTACAGATAGAGGAAGCATAAGAGGTTAACAGACTTGACACTGACAACAAGCAGAAAACCCAGAAATAGAAACTAAGTCACTGAATGTATTATAAGTGCGAATATGGATTTTCTCTTTGTTTTCCTTATACATAAGAGTATCATGGATACAGAAATTCCTAAGATCCCTTTTAATTAATTTCATGAAATATATGTGACTGGACAGATAATAGACTTGTGCTGTGCCCTAATTTTAAGGGCTTATTCTCTTTATGACTTTATCAGTCCTAAATATTTTTAAAAATCTATTTTTTCAGAAGAAAAAAACTAATTGTTTTTCTAATGTTTCTGCTTTAAAGTGATCACCTTTCAAAGATGTAATACTCTAGTATCCAATTACTTATAAAATTAAAATATAACTCTTTGATATTTTCGCCACACTTAAAATATGAAATCTATTATTTGCTTATTTTGCCCTAGAAAAGAAGTTATTTTGTTATAAATATCAGTTCATTCATGGGCAAAATGGGTGTTATTGTTGATGATTAATCACCATGAGATTTTTAGGGCATCTGCAAACACTTTAGCATAAAATTGGATATTTTCCTTTGATTAAAAGGGAAATAATTGCTTAATATTAAAACAATTACAATTGTTTGATCTCTGCTTTTTGTTAACTGGATTGGAAGGTCCTAGTAAATTGGCATTACAGTCATGGAACTGAACACATGCCAAAAACCAAAATTTGCACGGGTTAGATCTATATAGTTTAATCTGGCTTGTTAAAAAAAAAAAGGATCACTTAGCAGTAAGACAAAGTTTCAGAATTGTAGGATATTTCAGTCCAGAGAAGCAAAAGTAGACAATCATGTATGTTGCAGCAGATGTCAATCAGGAAGGTAAGAATGAGAAATCCCTACTTGTAGGGCCAGCATTTTTGATGGGTAGATAGAACATGGGTGTTTGAAGAGTATGAGTGGTGAGACCTCTTCCATTGCCTATGCAGTAGGGTCTGGCTTTCAATGCCAGAATTCTAAGTACCCTATTAAAGCTCACTCAGTGAATGCATGAATGGGAAGAGCAGAGTAGCAAAGCAGTTTAAAAAGAATTAGGGAATTTAGGTAGATAGTGAATATTGAGACAGTTTATACATCTGAAATTAATAACACGTTTATACCTCTCCTTTGCTTTATTTCTTTTTATGCACTGTAATTAGTAGCATGGTATTTATCCCACCTCACTGTATTGAATGTAAAAGGTGATTAATAAATATAAGTGTTCTAGTTTCATTATTAGAACTGGGATAAGACTCAGAGGTTTGGTCCCAAGAAATAAGTCTTTAGTCTGACTACTAAGGTGGGGATCATATTTGAAAGCAAATCAGAAGAAATCACTGAGCCTGCAGCCAAAGGCCTCCTTAATTTCATCTGAATAGGAGAAATTCAGTTGACATTAAGTCTTTAAGAAGGAGGATCTGTTTCGTCCCCAGTGTTCAGTAATAGAAAACAGTAGTTAGACAGGGTCATATTTTTTGTGGCAGAAAATGTATTGGACTTAGAATAGGAATCTTGGGTTAAAATCTATTATTTGCTTATTTTGCCCTAGAAAAGAAGTTATTTTGTTATAAATATCAGTTCATTCATGGGCAAAATGGGTGTTATTGTACTGTACTTTTCGTTAATTTAGACAGGGAATGTCTAATTTAGAACTTACGCCCTTGAGCTGTAATTATTGAAGAAGAATTTAATGCCAAGAAACGAGATGAAACAACAAAATAGGAATTTGTTTTCAGCTCAGTTTCCAAACCAAATATGATTCTTCCCCTTAAGGAGGGTTTAAAATGACACTCTCCTTACTTTATCACATAGAACCCTAACTGTAGTAGAGAATGGAATGGAATTGGCAGAAGAAACAAACATACTCTCATAAGGACAGGAAATATTTATGTTAGAAGGAAAGAAGCCAGTCCACAATGTGAATAAGTAAATTCCACTACCAGAAGTTTAAAGTTTTCTTATTTTATTATTTATTCATTATCATGTGAAAATCACAGAGTTTGGAGTACTTCATTTGCCTATGTGCCTTAGAATTATACCAAGTCAACTTTTACCACATGTGCCAAAGAAATATTATATAAATTAAAATATTCCAGAGTGTATTAGTTTACTTTGTGCTGCTATAACAGAATATCTGAGACTGAGTAATTTATTATGAACAGAAATTTATTAGCTCATAGTTCTGGAGACTGGGAAGTCCAATGTCAAGGTGCTGGCATCTAAGTGCTTTCTTGCTGCATCATCATGTGGTGGAAGGCCAGAGGGTGGCAGGGATGGGAGAGAGAGAAAAAGAGATAGAGAGGGACAGAGAGAGAAGAGGGGGTCAAACTTGCCTTTTATGACGAACCCACTCTTATTGTGATAAGGGCATTAATCCATTCATGAGAACAGAGCCCTCTCATGTCCTAATAACTTTTTAAGGTCCCACCTTTTAATACTGCTACAATGGCAATTAAATTTCAATATGAGTTTTGGAGGGGACAGACATTCACACCATAGCACAGACCATATTGGATGGAGATAGAGCCTACCTAAAATGTGTATTTTAAGATCATTTTAACCATTTACAGATGTAAAGATTAAGAGTTCAGTAATTGCAAGTAAGCAGAAAATGCCTATCTAAACACAGATTTTATGGATCATTAATAAGGGGTTTTGGAAGAATGGAGAATACTTTATAAATTACACTGATGAAAATACTTCCAGCAATTCCTTTTTGAGGAGGAACTAAATACAAAGAATATAACTCAGAGTATATCATTATAACAGTATTTAGTGTGTATGTGGATGTGGAATTTTTATTTTACAATATGGTTATTGAGGTCTGCAATAAGTATTCTTTCTCTAATCACTTACATAAAATTCAAATTAAATTATACTTCAAGGTTCTGCTACGGGTAGTTTATTTGATAGACTGAATAGTCCATAGATTTTGGGGGGATTAAAATAAGTACACAAAATTATTTCCCCTAGCACATACTAAGCACACAGTAAAATAAAATTGAGTTATAAAAAATAATTTAAAGGTAATATTGAATGCTCTTTATGTTTTTATTTAATAGCAAGACCTCAAGTCTGAATTTCATTTAGTAGTCAATGGAAAATTTGTATTTGAATGTGTCCATATGTTAATTTTAGAACAGAGGGTGGGAAAAGGGAGTGAACTTTAACCATTACTTGTATTATGTGAAAATTAGGTAAATGGATAGGTATGTCTAACAAAATAGAACCTTGTTCCATCAATAAAATGAAATTGTAGATTAATATTTATTGTCATGAAAATATGTTTGCAATATACTGCTAAAAGTAAAAAAACATTGGCTACAAAGACTAATACATAATTTGCCCTTTGTTAAAAATATGTGTATATATATATTTGTGTATGCATATATATTCTATATACTTAATATATTTAATGCACATATTATATGCAGTAATTTTATTATAAATATCTTAAAAGATGTAAACTTAGTATAATTTTGGCTTATTTTATTTTCAAACTTATCGAAATATATTTTTGTATGAACAAATGTTTTATAAAAGTTATCAGAAGCTGCTAAGGAGACATACAATCTAAACTGATATTTGCATACTTTGGTACTCACATCTATTCTTAAATGTCTTGAAAGTTCTATTAGAACAAAATATTCAACATTATTCAATAGATAACCTACCATGTCTCTGCTACATGATGATATTAAACTTCTGAAAATTAATTTTTTCTGGATTTTTAATATTGCTTGCATTTTAGAATAAGCAATAATATAATATGTTCTAGTAAGTCAAATATAATAAGCATTTAATATATATTATTATAAATGTATTTTTTATTTTCTGTTTATAGTAAATTTTCATTTCTATTGGTGAATTTCAAGTATGTGTTCATAAGTCAAGCATTATTAGTGAAAACATAAAGCATATTTAATACACTATTATATATCATTTAAAAATATGAAATAAAAATCTTGAATAAATATATATGTCTATATATGTATGCATATATGTGCATATATATATATATATATAGCTATATCTGTGTGTATGTGATTTCTGTGCAGGAACGAAAATGCAAGAAAAATAAATGTAGATGTACCATTATTATAAGATAATGTTAAAAATCTAAAAGGCTTGTTAAAAATCTAAAATTCTAAAATATTAAATATTAAAAATATTACTTATTTTAATTGTTCAAAAATAAGGGTATATGAATTATATTAATTTATATACCCTTTGTATGAATTAAATAAATAGCTTCAAATTCTAAATCTTAAAAAAAGTTTAAATAAAAAATTCTAGTAAAATTCTAGTAAAAGAGATCAGCACTTACTTGTTTCAGAAGTTGAAATGATTTTTTCTACAATCACTTTCACTTAAAAACTTGTTGCATCCTATTTCCCTTAGTTATAGAATAGACACAGGGTCCTAATCTTTAGAAACTTGTTGATAATAGATAAATTCTCTATCCTATTTATGTTTCCTCTAAGAAAATAAGATCTGACATGTAAGGAAAATTTGATATTTTTGGTAATAAAATGTTATCAAAAAGTTTTAAACTACAAGACCCTTTTGAGACACAGCTTCAGCAAAAATTAAGAGATTCTAGGAAATAAATTAAAGTTTAAAACAGCCAATATTATCCATAACTAAAATATTCAAGTTTTTTCCTAATTGACATCAGGTTAAAGTCTAAATTCTTACACATAATAAATGGTTAATGATTTAGCTTAACTTTCTCTCCAGTTTCATTTCTTGCTATTTGTTTTCTCCTTTCTAGGCTCCAAAAACATTCATCCCTCACAGTTTATCAAATGTTCAGATGCTCTGCCAGCATCCACCTCTTTATATGTACTATTCTCTTAGCCTGGCGGTTAGGGCAGACATTAAAACCCCAGTTTCACCTGGCTACCACATTATCGTTATTTCTTGTTACTTTGGTTCAGATTTGAGATGTCCCTTTTAGGGAATCTGCCTCTTCCCATCAATATCTAAAGTAGGTATTCCCTCCACTCGTTCTGAGTACGTTTTCACAATCACCATATTCTTTCCTATTCTCCCTCATAGAATAAGACATCCTGAGTGGCATAATCCCTGTCTGGCATCCTCAGTGCCTAGTGTTGTACCTTATGTTAGGCACTAAATAAATCCTTGATGAATGGATGAATGGTGGATATTAATTCTGGTGTATGGCTCGAAAGCATTTACTGCCAGTCAAATGCATGAATTAAACTTTCCACTCTTACTCCTGTAATGCCAGTTTGTCTTTTGATAGCTTAAATTAAGCTAAATGGATTGTTTATAAGTGTAAGCAAATGAAAATATTTATTAGGCCAAATGCCTGTGGCAAAGAAGATATATTGAGTTCAATAAATCTCAACATAGTTGATTCTAACACACAGGAATTTAAATTTTCAGCCTCCTTTGCAGTTGGGAGGGGGTATGTGACTGATTGAAGGGTGGGGAACCTGTGGCCTTGGGGCGACATGTGGCCTTCCGGATCTTTGAGTGCTGCCTTTTGGCTGAATTCAAATTGAGGAGCTGCATTGGGGATCCAGAGGGCCACGTGTGGCCTTGAGGCTGCAGTTTCCCACCCCTCCTTGTCGTATAGAAGGAAACAGTCTAGGCATATTAATAACTATGTAGAGTCCTCCATCACCAACACCAACCTGCATTGGATGGTGATTCAAACAAAGAAAAAAACTTTGTGTTTAGCAGCTGAAATTTTAGTGTGACTTGTTATAGCAATTAGTCTTCCCTGGCTAAAACAGTTATCAGCAGTTTGCAAAGTTTTCTCTAAGACCACAAAATACAATATTTGTAAGCAAAATTTGATACTTTTGATAATGGGACGCTATCAAAAGGGTTTAAATTAGAGGCCTTTTCGAATTACTGTTTTGACAAAAGTTAAAGATAATGTGAAATTAAAATTGAGGGAAAAAGTACATGTTATCCTAATGCCCCTCCTCTTATAATTTTTTTTTTGCTTAATTTATAAATATATCCAAATTAGAAAGAGAGATAATGAGCCCTAGGTACCTATTATCCAGCTTTAACAATTATTAACAATTTTCCAATATTGTATCATTTATTACTCACCCCTTTATGGCTGTATCCCCTCAGCAATTCTAAGATACCATGCCATTTTATTCATTAGTACCTGAAACATGTTTTATGTTGATGATTCTTTATTTTTTTACATAAACCATATCATTTTCACATCTAAAACATTGCTTAATAATTAAAATTCCTTAACACCATCAAATACCTAGCCCATATTCACCTCTCCCTAATTGTCACAAAACTTTCTTGTTATAGTAAGATTGTCCATTTACTACTGTGAATTATATCTCAAGTTTCTTTCATTCTATAGTTTTCAATTTTCATTTTCCATGCCATTTTAATTTGTTGGGGAAGTAAATAATCTCTTGTCGAATGCTGTGGAAAATAAACTTACCTCAATGTGGTTATAGAACCAACATGATTCATAATTTGGTTCATTTGGCTGGCTGATATTGTTACTTATGAGGTGGCTCATGAAGTTCTTTTGGAGAATGTTGAGGAAAACTCTACCTTAGAATTGCTGCTACGGAAACAAATTAGGCCTAGAGAGGTGAAGATTTGGTAGGAGGATACTGTCAGCAGTAAACAGGAAAAAAGCATGTCCCTTGTTTCTCCTCTCACCTTCCGGTTTCCATCACGCATCTCTGTTGGTAATGGCAGTCAAGTGGAAACCAACCGGCAAGAAGCTATGTGATTTGAAGAGTTATACTGAGCAGCTGAGAGACGATATATTAGTGACAACCATGGTGAAATATTTTACAAAACTTATTGTAATATTTTAAAATGAAAGCAGTAGATAACACATCATACCTTGATGTACTATTGCAAAGAAATGAACATAGCTCTAATTATAACATAAATGAGAAATAAAGATAATTTCATATTTTTAATGAGCACTTTTGTGGTAAAATTAATGCACAAAAATCACTTAAAGTATATAGTTTGATGACTTTGACAAATGGATATAGTCATGTAACCAATACCACATTCAAGATATATGATATATTCTTCAGCTCCAAATTCCCTCTTGCTCCTTTTTAATCAGTCCTAACCCCCTTCCTAGAAAAAGACCTTCCTAATCATTGACTGATCTGCTTACTGTTACTATAGTGGTTTTTTTTCCCCTAGACTTACATGTAGATAGAATCACAGAGTTGATCTTCTATATCTTTATTTTCTGTCCACATGTTTTATACATTACTGAGTGCCCTTGAACTCTCCAAGTGTGAATATGGATTTTTCTATTTCTCCTTTTTGTTCTATCACTTTTGCTTCATGTATTTTGACGCTTTCTTGTTAGGTGCCTACATATTAGCATTGTTATTTCTTGGTGACATTGACCCTTGTGTTGCCCTGCCATCTTCCTGGAAATATTCCTTATTCTGAAGTGTACTTTGGATGGAATTAATAAAGATATTCCAGCTTTCTTTTAATTAGTGTTTGTAGTATATTCTTTCCATCATATATTGTTAAACTCTCTGTTTCTTTATAGTTAAAAATGAGTTTCTTTTAATATAACAATAATTGAGCTTTGTACTATTTTGTGGGTTTTTTGTTCTCTCAGTTTCTATTATGTAATTGGAGTGTTTAGATAATTTATAGTAAATGTAATTACTAATGTGGTTGGGTGATTTATTTTCTAATTCTATCATCTTTGTTTCTTCTGGGTTTTTTTTCTGTCATCTTTTAGATTAACCATTTTTTTATTTAAAAGATTTTTTTTTAAATTTCAGAATATTACGGGGGCAGGTGAGAGGGGGGATGGGTAAATGCATACCTAATGGGTGCAGTGCGTGCTGTCTGGGGGACGGGCACACTTGTAGATTAACTATTTTAAAACTTTCTTTGTCTCCTTTTTGGTTTATTAACTACATATTGTTTTTTATTTGTTTGTTTTGCTTGTTATCTATCTTGGGATCATTTTCCTTTTGTTTGAAGGACTTTTAATATTTTTTGTTGTATTCATGTGCTTAAAATAAAATTTCTCATCTTTCGTATGTTTGAAAAAGCCTCATTTTGCCTTCATTTCTGAAAAGTAATTTTTCTGATTATAGAATTTTAAGTTGACAGTTTTCTTATTTTAGTACATTACAGATGTTGTTCCTCTGTCTTCTGGTTTGCATTGTTTCTGAAGAAGTCTGTAGGTATCATTGTCTTTTCACATTTGAACATAATGTGTCTGTTTTCTTCAAACCACTTTAAAAAATTCTCTTTATTCCATTTTTTTCAAAAATTCAATTATGGTGTGCCTTGGTGTAGAATTCTTCATGTTTACTTTGCTTGGGTTTCTTTGAGCATCTTGGATCTTAGGGTTTATAATTTAACCAAATTTTGAAAAATTTTATTCATTCTTTCTTCAAATTTTTGTTGTTGTTACCAGCTTTCTCTCCTCTCCTTCTCTCTCTCCAGTTGCACTATGTTAGGTTGCTTTGCATTGCCCCACACCTTAGTAACGTCTTATTCATTTCTTTAGTCTTTTTCTTCTCTGGGCTTTATTTTGAACAGTCTCTATAGTTGTATAATGATGTTCACTTATTTTCTATTGTGTCTAATTGCCTATTAATCCCTTCCCCTTTATTTTTCCTTTAAGATATTTACTTTTTCATCTCTAGACATCCTACTTGATGATTTTGATATCTTCCATGACTCTTCTTGCCATACTCATGCCTTCTACCTCCTTTTTGAACATGTGTATTATATTTATAATAGATATTTTAATCTTTTCCATTAATCTCTCATCTCTGTCATTTCTATGTCTATTTCTCTTAACTGACACTTTTTTCTAGTTATAGGTTTATTTTCCCTGTTTTTTCTTTTCATCCACAAATAGATTTTATTGGATAACAGACTCATTAATTTCATACTATTCAGTTTTTTTAGTTTATATATGTGCATATACACACGTGTATATATGTATATGTGTGTGTATATATACACATATTTAAAACCTTTTCAAGGATGCAGTTAAGTTACTTGGAATCAGTTTGATCATATTGAGACAATTTTAATCGCTGTTAATGTAGGTCCTCAATAACCTTTACTAGGGTTATTATGGCTTTAATGCTGAGTCTTTACCATTCTAAGGGCTCTACTCAACATATTAGTAAGTCTGTTCAATATGGCTTCTAAAAATGTGAACCATTCCAAGCCCTGTGTGATCTCCAAAAATTGTTTGGCTTACCACTTCTCAATATTTCTTTCCCTGGTTTCCTGATATTTTATTCTCCACATATTCAGGCAAATAATAATTTGCCCCGCTCTGTGAGTCTCGGGAGCTCTTCCTCTGTGGCTATATCTCTCTGTCTCCTCTCTCTTTGGCATTCTGCCTAACAAATTGTAGCTGCCTTGGCATCCATGAAATCTAAACTGTGTCTCCTCAATCCACTGATATCAGAGGGCTTTTATACACACCTGCTCCCTGTGCTGCAGCTGGAAAATTCTCTATGGTCAGAAAAGTGGGGCTATCCTAGGGTTAACCTCATTTAATTTAATGTCTGTCCTACCTAGTCTATATTTCAGTGTCTAAAAACTGTTATTTCCCATATTTGGTCAAATTTTTAGTTATTTCCTATATATTTCCTAGTTGTTTACAGACAAAAAAAAAATCTGTTTCCTGTTACTCCATCATATCTGGGAGTGAAAGCTACTTTTAGCTCATTGTTTGTTTAGGTTGTGAGTTGTCACACTTTTTCTGTAAAAACCCAGATAGTAAATTGTTTGTTCAGGCTTTACTAGCCACATATGGTTTCTGTTGCATATTCGTTATCTTTTTTTACTAAAAAATAACATTTTAACAGTATAGATATATTATTAGTTCTCAGGCTATACAAAAAGAGGTCCTAGGCCACATTGGCTACAAGCACAATTACCACCTTGTTAACAAATTCCATCAGGATCTTTCTTTCTGCCAAGTGTCCTTCATTTTATGGAAAAGCTTATATTTGCGCTTTTTTGCTGAAAATCTTATCAATTTCATTTTGAGGATTTTTTTGTATTCATTTGTCTGATTGTTTTTTCTTGCATTTTGATGTTTATATCTTTGGCTGACAGTTTCAAAATCTATATATTTTATCTTGTTCTGTCAAATGTTCATTTTTCACTAAATTTTTTTATCTATACTAGTTTGTAGTTTTCATTTATGTTCTAGTGTTTCTTTTTCATTCATGCTTTTAAAACTTTTTTTTGATTTCAGTTTATCTTATTAAATTACAAATCATTAGCCTATTTCTTCAAACAGATGGCCGTTTTATTTCCATCTTTCTTCATGATTTCCTTTGGATTGTTTGTATGTGTATCAGTTCATTGATTCTTTTTCCCGTTCATTGTTTTTGTTTCATTGTATTTTTTTCATTTCAGATATTCAATTTTTTATGTCTATCCATTTCATCGTTTTTTTTACTTTCATTTGCTTCATATATTATGTTTTATTTACATTTATCTGCTTTTGCATTCAATTGTTCTGTCAATCATTGTTATGAATTTCACTTTAAATTCTGTCTTTTCTAGTGATGTTCTTTCTCTTGTTATATTTCATATTTTCTACTTTTTGTGTTCACTGGTAGGTTTGATTGTAGGCAGTATTCAATTTCACTATTTACCGGTTTGATGTAGGCAATCATATCATGTTGTTGAGTGCTGGATTTTCTTATATTTTTTTAAAGGTTACTGAGTTTTATTTAGGCACATGATTAAATTACATTAGTTCATTTTGTTTCTTTGACACTTTACAAAATTAGTCTGAAAAAAATTCAGAGCAGATTTTACTCTGGGGTTAGTTTAGTCTAAGGAATAAGATGTTACCGTTTTGGCCACTCTACATGATACCCTGTGTATTATGGGGCATTTTTATTCTGGCTGAGAATGCAAATTATTTTTAGCTCTATACAGTCCCCACACATTGTTTTGTCTATTGCCTTCAGATGAGAATTCAACTGGCCAGTTGTTCTGTCCCTGACCTCCTTGGAAGACTTATCAATACTCAAATACTTGAGTGGCTCCTTCTGCAGGTCTCCATAGAACACTCTCTCTCCTCCCACCTTTTCTTGTTCTTCCTCTTTTTCCCTCGTTTTTTCCTCCCCTCCTTTCCCTCTCCATATCTATCTATCCAATTGCATATCCTGAATTATGCTTGCAAACCATATGCCTCTCTGCAACCATACCTGTTTAATCATGGGTTAATGGGTTTTCCCTGCCTTTTTAAGTGGCATGGTTGAAAACTTCCTCTAAGTAGTAACCCGGAAGTCATAGGGATTATATTGTTATTTCCTTTTTCTCATGGACTGCAGACCTATGCTACTTTTCTCCAATGTTTGAAAACAGTTATTTCATTTTTCCCCTGGTTTTCTAGTAGTTTATAGTAGCAAGTTGATTCTCATTGCAGTAAATCTTCCATGCGAAAGGAAAAACCAATTTTTAATTAAATAATACATAGTACAAAATAATCATTATCATGGTAGATACACCTTAAGGTAACCACCAGCACCCTGGTTATGACTAATACACTTTTATAATTTCCTTACCTTAGGTGCAGACAGAATCTGTCATTTGATTCTAACCAATAAAATATGGCAGAAGTGAAGGATTTTTGCAGATGCAATTAAATATCTTAATGAATTGAATTTCAGTTAATCAAAAGGGAGATTATTCTGATGGCCCTGATCAAATCAGGTAAGTGATTTAAAGGATAATCTAGAAGTCACAGATTTGGAGGAGGGACTCCATTGCTAGACTTGAAAAATAAACCAAAAGGCTACAATGAAATCTTCAGCCACAGTGAAATGAATTCAGTCAACAACCTGAGGGATGTTGGAAATGGACCTTTATTTACCTACCTGAGCCTTCAGATAAGAATTCAACTGGCCAACACCTTGATTTCAGCCTTGTGAGATCCTGAGCACAGAACTCAGGTAAACTGTCCCCAGACTTCTGACCTACAGAAACTGTTCCATAATAAATTTTTGTTTTAAGCCACTAAATTTATGGTAATTTATAAGGCAGCATAAGAAACTAATACAAATATACTAAGCATACAATGAACTATTCAAATGCTTTTAACTATTAAATCAAACCTCAATGAATGCATCGGTTACAAATGAAGGAGATACATCATTAACTAAAATGCCACAAGTAGTATTACTCATTGTCAAATTATTTTCTAAATTGTGACTCTCACTGGTCAACACTTCCTCTACACTCATGTGATTTTCATTAGAACTTGCAACTACAACAATTTCTCAACACTCCTGGGACCTCTATTTCTTTTCACATTTCATCCCCTTGCTGCCTTTTTTTCTGCTCTTACATAGCTTAAAATATATGATTAGTTGTTAAAAATTACTCTCTTTAAATATCCTTGTCTCACCTGCCCTTTCTCTTGCCTTGCCATACTATCTGAGAAAAACCCAAAAGTTAGAAAAAAATATCTCTCATCCTTCCCTTATTTTTTGATCTTATTGGTCAAAAATGGCTAGGAAAAAAAAATTAGGACAAGAATAACTCTTCCCAGTTTACATTTATGATGAAACTCCCCTAAATAACTAATACATACTCTCCACTTCACCAGGCTCACTTAGAGTCGATGACCTTTCTTTCTACTTTGCTAAAAAAAGCAAAGAAGGTATCATAAGAGAATGTCCATATCATTCGCACATTAACCTACCTTCTAATATCTATATATCCTTGTTCCTCAAATTTGTTTACACTCACTTCTAAAGAAAAGCCCTCCATTTTTATACCTGTTTCCATCCCTTATATAATACTTACGGGCATTATTCTAGCAATTTTCCCCCTCACTTCTACAACATTATAATATCTCTCTATTGGAGCATTCGCTACATTATAGAACATATTATTTCACCCATCTTTATCCATCAGCTACTCTTTCATAGCCTTGCTAACGTTTCAAAATAAATCTTCTTCAGAATAATTGCCTATAGCCTCTATGGGCTGAGTTGTGCTCCCCCTCAAATTTATATGTTGAAGTCCTAACCCACAATGTGACTATATTTGAAGATAGAGTCTTTAAATAGGTAGTTCAGTCAAAATGAGGTGATGAGGCCACTACACAGTATGCCTGGAAGGCACAGACACACCACCCCGGTGGGCCCAGAGGGACAGAGTATTGAGACAGAAAGGATTATTCTTGAACCTTAAAATCTGTTTGAATTTTCCCTGCTAGTTTCACACTTGCTTGGGAGTCATGATCCTTTCTTCTTTCAAGTTTCGTCTCTCTGGAATGAGAATTTCTATCCTATGCCTGCCCCACCCCTGTACTTTGGAATTAGATATCATAATTCATCTTATTTCAAAGTTTTATAGCTGGAGAGGAATTTTGCCTCTAGATTAATCATACTTCTAGTGTTAACCATAGCTTATTTAAAATACTGCATATTTAAATGAGAATTTTGACATAGAGTTAATGCTGGAATGGGTTGATGTTTTTGGAGTTGTTAGGTTGGGTGAATGCATTTTGCATTCAAGAAGGACATGAAGTTTTGGGAGCAGGGGTGGAGTGTTACAGGCTGAATTATCTTCCCCCCAAATTCATATTTTGAAATCTTAGTCCCTACTACCCCAGAATGTGACTTTATGTGGAGATAGGATCGTTAAAGAGCTGATTAAGTTAAAATGAGGTCATTAGAGTGGCCCTATTCCAATATGACTGGTGTCCTTTTAAAAAGAGAAAGGACAGTGACAGACACATAGAGAGAAGACAATGTGAAGGCAAAGAGAGAAGACATCCATCTACAAGCCAGGGACAGGCCTCAGAATAAAACCAACCTTGCTGACACCTTGAACTTGGACTTCTAGCTTTCAGAACTGGAGGAAATGCATCTCTGCTGTTTAAGCCATCCAGTTTATGGCACTTTGTTATGACATCCCAAGTAAACTAATACAGTCTTTCTCTCTATCTCCTTTTCCTCTATGTCCGTTATCTTTAAGACAGACTTTAACTAGATTTCTCTTTTCATTATAAGACTAAAACCATACTTAGGAATGCCATCAATAAATACCACATTGTGGAATTCAATGTTTATGTCTCTCATTTTGCATCTTATTTGAACAGTAATCACTATTCAATACAGATAATCACTACCACATCCTTGATAAACTTTTTCACCTAGCTTCCAGAACTTGACACTCTCTTACATTTCTCCTGTTCCACTGGATAACATATTTTTGGTCATCTTGTCTAATTCTTCCTCTTGTAAAGGAAAATAAAAATCCCAGGACCCCCTCCCACACACAACTTATGCAAAAAGGGAAGGTTTAGCTTAGAGGGTGAGTCATGTAACACCGTTTTCCAAGTAATAACTGATTCTAACATTATGCATCAGCCAGATGCCCACAGGAAGGTAAAAGGCCTCAGGCACCTAGGAAGGACGGCCCCCACAAATCCTTATAAGGAAATTCTTCACTGGCTTCCCATAAACAAGGACATGCAAATTGTAACTCTGGGTCTTCAGGCTAAGTCTAGCTCCTAAAACTAAAGTCCGTTTGATTCTATACTACTGATGTTGATTACAAGTTTATCTTTTGCAGGTGCAGAACAGAGACAGGACAAGATCAAATATTCTTCCACCTACCCAGGGACATCTATATAATTGATGCTTCCTTCACTCCCTTTTTCTCTTCTAAGTTCACCTTATCTTATGTAAAATGTAGATTTCCTGGGCCTCACAAGAACCATTTGTCTCACCCCCTTCCTTTTTTTTTTCTGTAAGCCTCCCATTAAATACTAAAGTTCCCACATTCGCCTTTGAAAAAACAGTCACAGATTTGTCTGTGGTTTGTGTTTTTCACAGGTGCGTCCTCAGACTTTGGCTTAATAAACATCCACTGATTGAGATCTTTGCCTCAGTCACTTATTTTGTGTTCTCACTCTTCACTGCTGCCTTTTAATATCTTGAAGGAGCCAATGCCTTTAGCCTCCCAAGTGTTTGCTGAAAATCACTGACATGAAGCACATTGATTAATAGGAGGAAAGGCATACACATTTATTTAATGTGTACACATGGGAGCCTTCAGAATGAAGACCCAGCCCTGCAATGGGGTCCAGAAGTTTATATACCATCTGGGGGTTACAGAAAGTATATGGGCTCAGAGCATGGCCCCAAACAGGTTATAGTGGTAAATCAGGTTTTAGTGACAAGACAGATTATGGGAGGGGGGAAGAAGAGGCTTGGCTAGCAAAAGTGGTCTTGTTATGTAGATGAAAGCTCACAGGTAGCAGTCCTCAGAGAGAATAGATCTTAAATGTCTCTTTTCAGACCTTTAAAAGTGTCAGACTCCCAGTTAATCTTCCCTAGATTTGGACAAGGGAAGGTCTGGCTGGCTGCAGTAATGCAGATTCTCTACAGATCTACAGATGCAAATTTCTCCCACAAAAGACAGCTTTGCAGGGATTTTTTAGTCATTTCAAAATTGGTCCTCTTCTTTACCATAAATATGGAAATAATTCCAAATTTATATGTCTATCTCTAGGCCAGACTCTCAAAAAAAAAACCTGCCTCTTTGATATTTTCATTTGTCTATTTAATAAACATCTCAAATTTATCATGTATAAAACCCTGAAATCCTCATGTTACCCCAAACCTTATTATCTATGGTCTTTATCATCTCATTATAGGTTTTTTATATATGTATTGTTTTAGTCTAGGTTCTGCAGAGAAACAGAACCAATAATATATATACACAGTTATTATTTTAAGTATTGTGAGGGAAAAATGAAAATTCACTAAAAACCTTTCACCCCGAAATGAGAAGCTATAGCCCTGTCTATGTTAAATTGCTTATCTGCTTCTGTAAGACTGCTTGTCACAACCTCCTGGTCACAAGAATGTGTAAAACTGCAGATGTTGCAAGAGAGACAACTGAAACTGATAAAGTGTTTCTCCAGCTTAAACCACTCTGTACTTCCCCCTTTGCCTTCAGCAGTTTCTTTGCAGCAACTTCCTTATCTGCACACTTCCTGGTATAGACCTCTATAAAAGATCACCACACCCACAGCGTGGGGCTCAGAATTTGGCAGAAGAGTCCCCTCTGAGCCTGCTGGCGTAAAATAAACCTGCTCTCTCTACATCCTCGTGTACCTCTCCGTGTTTCTCTCAGCAACATTACCCCGGTTTTGCCGTTACTGTATAATAATGAATAAATACATATTTATAATATACATAATATTAACATATAATAAATAATTATATATATTTATTATAGTATGGTTATATTACATATAATTATTTCATATAAGTATACATAGATGGAGAGAGTGAGCAAGAGAGAGAGATTTATTATAAGGAATTGGCTATGTGGTTATGGAGGCAGAGAAGTTCCACGATCCACAGTCAGCAAGGTGAAAACCCAGGGGAGCCAATGATATAGTTCCAGTCAAAGTTTGAAGGCCTGAGGACCAAGAGCTGATTGTGTAAGTTCTAGTTCAAATCTGAGCCCAAAGGCAGGAGAAGACTCATGTCACAATTCAAAGGCCATCAGGCAGAGTGAACAACTTCTTCTTTACCTTTTGTGCTATCAGGACTTTCAGTGGCTTGGATGAGTCCCATGCACATTAGGAAGGGCAATCTGCTTTACTCAGCCTACTGATTTAAATGTTACTCTCATCCGGAAACATTCTCCCATTCATCTAGAATAAGGCTTAAATAAATATCTGCACATCTCATGGCCCAGTCAAACTGACATACAAAATTAACTGTCACCTTCACCATCTCATATACTTCTTCTAGGTGCTTATGCGCAGTATATTGTATTATCCTTAGATTTTCTGTTTATCTCACATCCAGCATACTACCTACAAAAGTCAGCCACCTGGGAAGTTACAGTGAACACAATCCACACGACCACTCTTACTACTGACATCAATTTCAAATTCAGGAGGTACACAAAACCCAAAATAACTATATATTCACACATTCACTGCTACTACACTGGCTGAAACCAACACTGTTTTTTGCTTGGACTATTCCAATAGCTTGCAAAGACTTCTTGCTTCTGCTCTTGCTCCTCCTTCATTGAATTTTTTTCTCAAAACAACACTTACAGCATTCTTATATAAATGTTAATTGAAATATTTTAATTTTTCTGCTTGAAACCCTATTAAGGCTTTGCATTTTACACAGAAGAAGAGGCAAAATCCTTTTAATAGCTTACAGAGCCCTACATAAACTGGCCAGCTGTTACTTCTCTGACATCTTCTCCTACCACTGTCGCTTTTGCTCACTCTGTCCCGGTCATCGCCAACCCCCTTGCTCTTTCTTGAACACGTCAGGCAAGCTCTCAGCTAGGTACTTTGCACTACCGTCTCTCAGGCTAGAATGTTCTACTCCAAGATATTCTGCATGGCTAAGTCCTTCATCTGTTTTGAATCTTCACTCAAATGTCATCTTCTAAATAAGGTATGTTCTGACCACTTTATCTAAATCGGTAATATGTCCCTCTGGCACTCCCTAATCCTCTGTTTTACATTATTTTTCTATAACATTACCATCTTTATATGATTTTATCATAAGATTTTATTGATATTGATTTAAGATTTTAAATTTATATGTTACTTATCATAAGATTTTATATCAAATCATAAGATTTTATTTTCTTATTTATTATGTTTTTTGTTTATTGTGTGCCGTAGAGATTTTCATGTGCTTGGATGACACTTGTATCTCAAGTATTTAAAGCAGTATGGGGTCAAATTTCAATGATTTTTAATATATAATTAATATTAAGTTAAACTATCTCTTGGTAACATAATAAACAAGACAAGAAATAATCATTTGTTATTTACAAGTAGACGTATCTCTGGAATAATCAGTATTTATTAGAACTATGCAGAAATATTTAATATTTCACATTCAAATTCTAGACTCAGGTCATTGTAATCAGAATTTTTACTTAGAAGATCGGTGGAATCTTCAAAAGTCCTGTGAGCTAATTAAAAATACATTTAATCTCTATTCACTGATCTTATAAATTCTCATAATGTGCAGTAGAAGAATTATCTCTGTTAAAATATGTTTGAAGCTTGTAAACAGGAAACTAACTGATGTACGAAATCAAAGGTCTGTTTTCTACAGCCATTTCTTTATGTGCTTTACCACAACATATAAAACCAAAAATAAGCCCATACTTAAAGTGAACATTTATTATGCCCATTAATATCTACTCAGAGTTGAAAGTGGAAAGTAAAAAGTGGGGACAAATATGTAAAGGTGAATAAGCAACTGTAGTTTTTCTCATCGATGGGCTTAAATCTACATGAGATCAATCATATCTAACATAATAATAAGTGGCAAAAATAAATTACATATGGTTATAGAAAACAAACAAAAATATAATTTTTGGGTCTATGGAATCTGGAATAGTATTTATGTGGGAGAAAGGAAAGAGTGGGAGAGGTGTGGAGAATTTTCAGAACTAAATCTTCAGATAATAATAATGATATATTTGCTTCCCTGCCACTCACTTCCCCCCACAACAGACCCATTTCAAACAGAAGTAAGTATTTTCTACTCTATATGTATTTGCTATAATGTATTTATTAATATGTTCCAATTCTTTACTTTTCTGCTTTCACACTAGATTTTGAGCTCTTGGATAGCAGTAATTTGATCTCATTTTATCAATATATCACCCTTGTTTTCTAAAAACAAGTTCTAGAAACTAGAATCATGAAGACACCAAAATTAGCATGTATCAACTGCTTAATGCACTTGCCAGTTATTTCACATATGGGCTTGTTCAATGGATGAAGACAATGTTCCTAGAAAGACCCTGAAATATAAATTTCCCTGCTGAAATATTTTTGGTATGTTGCACTGGAGGCATATTTTTCTCGTCTTCTGAGGATACTGTGTCTCCAATGAGGCTAACTGGATTTCAGAGAGCAGTATGCTACTATCAATCTCGGGAGCAGTATGATGAGTGTGTTATAGGGGGATACTATTTACCAGAACTAACTAAAAACCTCACTGCCAAGATGGTCCTACAAAGGACAAAGTACGTGAATAATGATGCCAAAACAATTGCAAATTCACTGTAAAATGCCAGGGCATAACACTTTTGGACTAGCTGACAGGATAAAATAATAATTTACTGCAGTATTTCTTATCTATTTTACCTCACCCCTAAAAACACATTGAAGCTATGTTGAAAACTACATTACAAGTTATTGCTGCCCTGAGCTTCAATAACTTGTAAAATGCCAGCAATGCACCTACTATAAACACATTGAAAAAGCATCTTAGTACATTATTGCCTCCAGGAATGGAGACCATGTTTATGGAATTGGGAAGTTATGACCCCATCTGTTATGTATGTCGAACAACTTACCCACTGTAAAAAGGCTGCCATGCAACTCCACACATATCAAGCAAGGCTAGCGGCACTTGGCATGGAGGATGAAACAACACTTGTTTATTAGCTCATTTCTCTTATTATTCCAAACTAGGGCTGATATTCTGCTGTTAAAATAATATCCCGTGTAGAATATGAACCATTCTTATTTCCCTTAGAGATCTCTTTTAAGTCGTGTTCAAATGTAATATTAAAAATTCACTCAAATGTAAAGCAGCAGAAAATGAATTATATTAAAAAAGAAAGGGGAAATTTTTCCTTTTATGAATTTAAAATTTCATTCTCTTTAATTCCTGCTTCCTGCCATTTCCTTGATGGAAACAACTCTGTTCTATGTGACTTACATCTTGCCCTCTAGTCTAAGGTCTCCCTAGTCCAGTCTATTCACAAACAGGCTAGCACAATCTGAGACATAATTAGAAATGCAAAATCTCAGACTCCACTTCAGAACTACTGAATCAGATTCTGCAACTCAATAAGATTCCCGGGTGATCAATATGCAAATTAAAATTTGGGGACCACTGCTCTAGGATCAAGATAAAATAAAAGAATTAACCCAGAATGGGGTAGTACACTCTGTATTTGCAAAGACATGTTGGTATTGGTATTTATTTAAAAAGGTATGTTCAAGTAAGTTTATGAAATGATAGACAAAATGATAATAAGCAACTGGCTCTACTGCCACATCGACCATCTATAAGATGTTCATGTGCATTCTCATCCTCTCGGAGGGGTAAACAGTATGCAATGTTTTCTTCTCCCCAAAGAATTCAGAAATATGCAGTCACACACTCAAATGAATTATTGCATGCCAACTACATCCTAGCCCTAAGTTAATAATGAATTTACTTCAAAATTGCTTTCACAGTGATTTCAAAAAAAAAATTGTGTATAGCTTTATGTTTTTCAGTTATTTCACTAATGTATACTTCTAGATATGGTATTGAAGGCAAATGGTATGAACATGAATAACATACAATGATAGGTGTGCATATATGTACATATAAATGAATGTTTATTTTCATAATGGTAAAAAATTAATTAAAGCACAACTGCAGATGGAATACAATATAGCCATTAAAAATGAACTACAAAGTTCTGGTGATCTATTGCACAGCATGATGACTATAGTTAATAGTAATGATTTGCATATTTGAAATTGCTAAGAGAGTACATTTTGAATATTCTCACCACAAAAATATTGTAACTATGTGAGGTGATGGGTATGTTAACTAGTTTGATTTAATCTTTTTACAATGTGCACATATGGTATATCAAAACATCGCATTATATGTTATAAATATATACAATTTTATTTCTCAATTATACCTTAATAGAGCTGTGGGAAAAAATGAACTTGATATTTATGTTCTAATGTAGAAGGATGTTCATGATATATGAAATGAATAAAAAAGAAACTGAAAATGAAAAATATACACATATATATTCATTGTTATAAAGTATATATGCCATATATCATATAATATATATGACACATATATGGTAGCCATATGTACACATACACATACATACATAAACTAGCATGGAAAATAGAAAACATACAAAAAATCAGTGGTTATTCTAAGGGATGCAATGAGATACATGGAATGAGAACTTTCATTTCATAAAATTTCTTAGCAATATTTTACAGGAATATCTACTTTGTGGAGTTCTAAGAAGTTTTCAAATAACAAATAACAGTTTTTTTACCCAGACACCACAATCTCTACTGTTAAGTAGCTAATTTTACTATTTGCTTCTCATCTTTTTAGCAGCCTTTTTTTTGTTGTTTTGTGCCTTTCTGATAGGAGCCGTTTCCTTAGAAAATGAAAAAAATAGGCAGAAAATGAAATAATTTACCTAACAGCTCTGGAAAATTTGGCAGAAAAAGTATTCTAATACATAGACAAAATAAAAGTTTCAGAATTCTTTGTATACATAATCTATCCTTTCTCAAATTAAAATTAACACCATGAACTTGTGTAAAGCATCGGTTTATCAGGAATTGTGCCAATAGGTGCCACTTCCCTATCTCCATAGATCAGTCTATTCAAGAGAAAACTAGGTCCCCTTCTTTGGGATGTGGTGCTGCTGTCCTTGTTGCTTTGGCACCCCCTGGTGGAGTAAAATCACACAGATTAGAAGAATTGAGGAGTAACCCACCAGGAGTCTGTTGTCTTAGAAGATAAATGTGCGGTATTTTTCAGGTAACTTCTATCCTTGGAGCTCTTTGGGATGAAAGTACATTTCAGTTACATTGATTTAGTGCTATGGCCCTCTGATAAAGGCACTGTTGGGCCCTCTGTGGTGCAAGCTTCTCTGTGCTTCCTGTGGGTTTTTAATATTTTGTAAAGCAGCTGTGCACAGCCAAGTTCAATATCCAGAGATGTAACAGATAAGGTCACAGAGAAAGTCTGAAATACCAGACTCTCAGGATTAGACACATAGGTGTACGAGTTTGTGTGTATTTTTGGTTCATATTTGAAATTTTCACCCTATGTTTTCTGGGGTAATCATACTGTTCCCAGAAGAGGCTCTTAAAGACAGAATTATTGAATTGCTAAAAGCACAGGCTTTGGTGTTAGACCAATCTGGACTTGTGTCTATCCTCACACACTTATTGCCTATATCTTAAAGTTACCATCTATGAAGTACACATGATTTATTCAACATATTTCAGAGAATTGTGAGGATTAAAGACAATGCATGTAGAACACAGTGCATAGCATACATTAAGCACTTGAGAAATTAGTGATACCCGTAGGTTTTCTTTAAGATGCAAGTAAAATACTTTTTTTCTTTGAGTTCTTTTGTTTTAATACTGTAAAACTGCAGATATCTCTCTTCTATTGTCTGGAAATCAAACTATACTAATAGTAAAGCATACAGATAGACATTTCTGCAAGATACAAGACGAGCATCCAGCAAATTTTCGGTTACCAAAATTATTGATGTCCTGAAAAAGAGTACATGTTCTGATAATAGAATAATCTTCTTTATCATCTCTTCAAATAGATCCCCCTAAGTACTACAATTTATCCTAATCTGTTGGGAGGGGAGAGTTAGAAATAATTTTAAAAATCTCTCTTAGCTTGAGCCATGTTTGATGATTATGTTTCTAGTTTGTCATTTGTCATTCAAGTAGGTCAGGGAAGAGAACACTCCTCTCCCAAGAGTCAGGCATGTGGTTTGACGTTGCAAAGCTCAAGTAATTAGAGTCACAAAAGTACTGAGTCAGCCCAAGTGGCAGACAGAGAGTCTCGGAGCACTGCTCTCCAAGAGCCGGCATGGATGGCCATCTGTGGTGATTATACTGACATCTGCAACCTCTTCACTGAAGAAGAACACCTGAAAAGTCAATCGTAAGTGGGCCAGCTGCATCAGGTTTCCTCTGCAGAATCTTCTGAGAGAGGATCCAGTATTATCTAAGTGCAGTTTTTACTTTCCTCTCAGAAGTCATGGCCTTTTTCTGTTCGAGCACCCCTGTGTATAGATTGCTTTTTGCGTTTTGTCTAAAACTAAATTGGGTGTGTCTGAACAAAAATCAGTTCTCTGAACTGAAACACTGTTTCATAGAAAAATCTGAGAGCATCCTTCCCTTTCCCACCACAATTGCTTCCTCAAACTGTGAAAGACACCATGAGAAATGTATTGTGTAATCAACAAAACAGGTAATTTCTCATGAAAATATTTTTGGAGCACTAAATTGTAGAATTATTCTAAGCAGTAGTCACAAATGAAATACATTATGTGATAAAAGCTTTAAATCATTACATATTGATAACCTTGTTATTGTTTTATATTGGATGATATGGGGCAATTATCTGAAAACCCAGAAATAAGAAACAACAAATGAAAATGTTCCTTTCCAATAAATTCTTTGTTTTGTTGCCGGGTTGCTTTATAACCACAAAGAAATTTGAATTTATAAATAAACATTACCATGGCCCCAATTACTCTCATTTTTATAGCACTGCTAATCCTCACAAAAGTCCGTGTGTGTGTGTGTATGTATGTGTGTACTTTTAAACTTTGTATGATTAAGCCTAAGACAATTGGTTCATACTAAATTTATCATTTTCCTCAAAAATATAAGCATGTGATATACTTATTTTAGACTACAATTATTATTTTCAAAAATTAACACTTATAAACAGCTCTAAGTCCTCAAACCTAAGGTTTGATTTAATAATAGTAACTTTTTAAAGTGAGAGACTATGATTAAAAGAAGTTTATTTTTACAGATCACATATATACACATAAAAGATTTAAAAATACATAGTTTCAATATCTCTTATGGAAAAATAAAAATACTTCAACTCTCAAAATTGATACTTCAAATATCAAAGTACTCCATAGTAAGTTTCTTTAAAGTAAAATTAAGGTATATAACAGTACCAGTGCATGGCAATTAAAAAATACTTCTGATCAAGTTACTGATAAAATCTGTAAATAATATTCTCTATTAAAGGGTGAGAATAAGGGGTACTGGCTCTTCTGTTAGCTCTTAATATAAGGACAATTCTAGGGTAGACCCACACTGTAAATTTGTTTTTTTGTAAATGGATGGATGTTTCTCAAGAGTCTCTGTCTGCTAATGAACCCATACTTCACAAAGGGCCAGAGCAGAATTGGTTCCTTGCTGTACCAGAGCCTTAGTGTTAACATGTTTTTTGTTGTTGTTGTAGGTTTGTGTGTTTTGTTTTTTTAACTTTAAAAGTTACTGAGGAGATTTTTGAGAAAACTGTTTCCTCCTTTAAGAGGCAATGCCTAAATCTTTTTTTTTTTTAAGACAGGGCCTCACTCTGTCGTCCAGGCTGTAGTGCCAGAGTGAGTGCAGTGGCGCAATCATGGTGCGATCATAGCTCACTTCAGCCCCCACTCCTCAGCTCAAGCAATCCTTCTGCCACAGCATCCCACATAGCTGGGACTACAGGCATGTGCCACCACACCCAGATAATTTTTTGATTTTTTGTAGAGATGGGGTCTCACTATGTTGCCCAGGCAGGTCTTGAACTCTTGGGCTCAAGTCATCCTCCTGCCTCAGCCTCCCAAAGTGCTGGGATAACAGGTGTGGGCCACCGTACCCAACTGAAATCTTTAGTAAGCCATTTCTTGGTCTCAAAAGTAGTCTCACTTCACTGAAGCCAGAAGTCCATGCCCAAATAGTTCAGTATACATAGTATACAACAATAGTTGTATTGTTGTTTTAAAACAATAGGTCTGGATATCTCAGGTAGAGGGCATTATTTACCTTTACCTTAATCACTAGAAGACATGCATCATTTACACATGGGTGGGAATAGAAGGGCAAATTTGACCTTGCTTCAGGGATGCGTTATAGCAGACTTTAAAGTTAAGAGCAGTGTATACAAAGTGCAGAGTACTAGGGTTCTTTGTATGCCTTTTAAAACTAAATTAAACACAATCCCTACTGCAGAGAAATATTCAATATCATTCTTTAATATGGTAAGTACCAGAAAATATATATTTTGAATATCATGAATTTATCTTTTCTTCTAGTATCAGGCAGGCATAGAATGAGGACATGGTTTGGCTAATGAAATTATTTCAAGGGACTACATACTATCACTGCCAAAACAGCCACCACTATGGCTTCCACTAATACTCATACATTATAAACAACTTTCACTTTTTGGTGCTTCTAATGGGACAGATACTGTGATAAATTAACACACATTGTCTCCATTGTATTTTGCAACATCATTGAGAATTGCAATTATATTCCAAACAAATACTTACAGAGGTGTTTCACCCTGAGTTTTTCTGTCTCCCAGGGCCTCTGTCACTTCACTAAGCTACACTATTTATCCATTTATACAAACCATAGATAGTATTTATAAATGCAATATGTCTGCAGCTTTCTTATAAAAATAAATCATCCAGCCTTGGGAAGCTGGCTGGATACCATGTCAGGGCCTCAGCTCCTACCACAGTCCTCCCTCCATGAGTCCATTATACAAAGTGACGAGAGTCTGAGCTTGCGTGCTGCTCTGCAAAACCTCCCCACATAGCTCACATCCAAATTTTCTAGACTTCTGTAATGCCTTATGTTAGGCAGATAGTGAGGGATGTCTGGCTATCCTAGGGACAAAAGTGGGCCCCTTGCCTTGGTGCTGCCTCAAGCAATTGCCCTATCTGGGGAAGAAGGACAAAGGTGGCCAGTCTGCTAATCTGCAAAAGAATGCATGAAATCCCCAAGCCCAAGGGCCAGGCAGCACAGGCACAGTAGGATCTGGAAAGTGACCTAGAGTAACCTAAGGCTAATTATCATTCCATTAACTGTCCATCAAAGTGGTTCCATGGTGACGTCTGAACCAGGAGGAGGGCCTGATCCAGACAGTGTAAAACAAGACCCCAGACCATAACCACTGCCTCTTGTTATGACAGGGGGCCCGTTTGTCGTCTGTGGCGAACATATCTTGCTCTTGCTCTATAAACCTATCTTGCTCTTCCTCAATAAACCTCATTTTTGTGCTTACCTTCCTTTCGGTGTGTCTGGTCATTCTTTGGCCAAGAGCACACCAAGAACTGAGAACAAGATTGTTGACCCAACACCTTGGGAATGCTTTCATTATATTAACAGTTACAACTTTCCATTGTAATCATTTATATTCCTGTCTTTATGCTAACTGCAAGGTACTTGAAAGATACGATCCATGCCTTTCACCTTTGTGCTCCCAGTTCTTAATACATTGACTGGGAACGAATAGGCATTAAACAAATAATTGTTGGAGGAATTACTGTATCTCCTCAGGGAAGATTTCTTGTGAAGAGATGTGGGCTGTATCCTGGCAATTCTAGTCAGGAAAGGATGGCTGACGTTGCAAATAGTTGCTTGAGGTGGTCTCTTAATACTGTGTAATTGTTTCTGCATTTCCCACTCAATCAATATTGTCTCATACATGTATTACTTCATCCAATCTAGACATCCCACAATTTACTTCCTCTAATATAAATCTCCTTTAAAATATCACATTTATAATTTCATGCAGATTATAGAGATGAGGATTTGATTCTTGGAGGTCAGCGTCTATGATGGTCAGAATTAGTTGATAAGAGTTCAGTAGAAAAGAGAATGAAATTAAATTGTCTAAAGGTTTCATGGTTTATTCAAATGCAGTGTTAAACTCTGTGTGTGTGTGTGAGAGAGAGAGAGAGAGAGGTATACAGCAGCAGTAAAGCAGTAACATATTTTAGAAGGTAATTTTAGCACATATAGAGCCATGTGAATGGAGTAGTGGAACTTTCCAGAAATAGCCTTAAAAATTGAGAAGTCTTACAATGGTAGGAGGACACAGCAAAGGTGAAGTCTCCAGTAAAGGGTAGTATTAGGAAAAGATGTGTAATCAAATGATAAAGTTAAGGTAAACTAAACTTCTGGAGTGATTAGCAGATATCAGGGTAGGAGTGTGTTCAACAAAGTTTATCAAAATGAAACAGGGACCTTACCATTCCCTATATGTGAAATATATCAAGAATATTATATTTCTAAGTTTTTTTTATTTTTAATTTTAAGACACATATATTAATAGTGTATGTAGATATTCTCAATTGAAAAGAATATAGCAGTGTATTTTGAATTGTATTAAGTAGTGCTCTCAGGATTTGGGAAGGCAGCAACCTGGAAAGAAATTAAGCCAGTTAGGTCATATAACACTATGTCACCAAGCAGCTCTACTAGTAGCTCTACTTTTATCTGTTTTATTTATTAGGCTTGTTGGTGAGCCTTTGAAGAAAATGATACTGTTGCTCAAACAAAACAAACAAACAAAATAGTATCCAAAAAAATTATCCCTCAGTGTCCAAACAGAAAATCAGGGGATAAAAAGGCAAACATTTGGGTCTTTCTGTCTCAGGAAGAGGCTGAGAAACCAAATAGGTTTCAGGGACGCAATCCAGAAAATAGCAACAGCAGTAAGTCACTACCACCTCGCCCAGGTGAGAAGAACAAAAAGAAAACATGTGCTAAAAAGAACCCCAGAACCCACAGGACCTCTCTTTCCATCCCTCCACCACCTTCTCTGTAAAGCACATTTTCAGACTGACCCTTTTTAAAAGATCTTTATAGCTCTGTAAAAAGTTTTCGAGAAGACTGATAAACTAGGTTTCCCCACTTGGCCCTGAAATTATCACTGTGGTGAGGAGTAGGACATCCTGATAACTAAGTCTTGGGTCATGTGCCACGCTTGCTCACAGGACCAGGAGTGGGTTGTGTCAAAGATTAAGGATATGGAATCACCTCTAACAAAAACCACAAGGTCTGAGACTATTATGGAATAGGGGTGGGGGAGGGGAGGTGGTGGTTCTTCGAAAGAAAGCACGCTTCAAGACAAAACACATTTATTACCATTAGAAATACTCATATTCAGTGCACAAAGCTTCAAGTACCAGAGAGTTATATTCTATTTGTAGTACACTAAGTGTAACTCCATCTGCTCACAAAGCATATTGGAAAACAAGTGGGTGAGATACTGAAATAGGGATGCCCTTGAGACCCTCATATTTACACATATTTCAAAAGTAAAACATTATAAACCTTTGTTACTTAAATATTACTAAACTTTGTGACCCTGTATATGACACATACCTATATATTGAGACCACAATTTAAATTTGATATTCTAAAGAGGTATCACAGCAACTCCAAGTCTTTTTCCAGCAATACCAGCATCATCCAATGTTTTAATTTCATGGCAAAGAAAGTGTCCAGAACTTACATGTAGAGGGGGCAGGCGGAAGGACGAGGAGCAGCAGACTCCCTGACTTATTGCTGGCTTCAGCAAGTAGCAGCAGCAATTGCCAAACCAGAAAAAGAGAAGGAAGAGCAAAAATCTGAGGGTGAAGAGAATCATACCTGATGTGAGCATTTGTTTAGAAGGAGCCACCCTGATAGCCTTGGTATGGAAGAAGGAAGAGAAGCTTCCCTGGATGCCCCAGTAGGAGCAGGGTTTTCACCTAAGTGAGTAGTTAGGTATTTGTGTATGAAATGTTCACAATTCGGTTGATACATACTATAAAATATCACTATTGCTAAATTAAACTTCTACCTCTGAAAAATATGCACCACATCCAGTATTACGAAATTATGGCTTTTTTTTTTTTTTTTAACACTGCAGGGTGTGTATTCTTCAACAGTAACAGGATTTTAAAAAATGAAAAGAAGCTTCAAAAAGTGATTAGAAATCAATTTCCCTATATTACAGGGAATACAAGCATAAAATTTACTAACAGCTTTTCATCACCTACATCATGCATAAATACCACAATAATACTACTCATGACAGAGAGTATCTGCTTAGTTATCACAATACTGAAATTCTGAGAAGTTTTTCATTCTAAATTTCATTTCAGAGGAATATAAAAATAATACAGCAGTACAATTAAATAGCAGTGGAAAATAATGAGAGAAGGAAAAAGCATTAGTTATATGAGCAGGAAAGTGTTAGAATGCTGCTAAGTGAGATTAGATTTGCAATACGTGAAAGGTCAATGTGGCAAATAGAGAAAAGCTGTACTATTTAATAAAAGGCATATATTTCAATATTACATGAACCTTTCTTTTTGTAGGTAGAAGGAATAAAATCTATGACTAATAGAGAGAGAGGAAGAGGAAGTGATTACTATGCAAACAAATTTTGATTTTATTCACAATGATTTCAAAAATAAAAGATATCTTCCAAAAATGATGTTGAATTCACCATCATTAACTACCTATAGTGTGAAATATTTTAAAGTTAAGAATGATTTTCTCTATATTGCATAAACCACTGCCTATAGGCATTTAACCTATAATTACATTGTAGAAAAATGTCTCAATTTATAGCCAACAGCTTTGAACTTCCATAGTATACTTTTCTGACTCTATCTTTGAACATTGGGAAGTTTAATTCTTCTTAATACTTATTTAAATTGATGTTATTTGATGCACATGGAGTTACTCTAGAGAAAGAATTTCATTCACAGGAAAGTAGACAGCTGACATCAAACCCAAAAGACATTGGTAACTGAAAATTGGTTACATAAATTTCCTGATGTCTGTCTGTGTTTTTTGTGTTTTGTTTGAGACAGAGTCTTGCTCTGTCACCCCAGGTAGAGTGCAGTGGTGTACTCACAGCTCATTGCAACTTCAAACTCCTGGGCTCAAGTGATCCTCCTGCCTCAGCCTCCTGAATAGCTGGGACTACAGGCGCAGGCCACCATGCCCGGCTAATTTTTTCTATTTTTGGTAGAGACAGGGGTCTCGCTCTTGCTCAGGCTGGTCTCGAACTCCTGACCTCAAGCAATCCTCCCTCCTCAGCCTCCCAGAGAGCTAGGATTACAGGTGTGAGCCATCGCATCCAGCCAGTGATGTCTGTCTTTAAATGTAAAATGTATAGATCATAATATACTACACATTGAATCATACTTGAGTTTGCTCTCTGAATTTACCTGATAATCAATCAAGAAATAATGCAGATTTATAAGACAAATCTCCAAATGTAAAGAAGAGCTACACTCTTCCTGTTTTTCTCCAGATGTAGTTGTGGTCTTATTTTAGCTTTGTCCATATATTCAAATCAGTATTTGTCCATATCAGTAATAACTGACATGCTATAATTCTCATTTTTGACCAAATAAAATAACAGTTATTTACCAGTTCCTCTGTCATCTAAATGTTCACTTTCCATGTCAGGCAGAATTCACCTAAAGCCCTTTCTTAAGAAAAAAGATTGCCCAAGTTAGGAAATAATCCTAGTCTTATTTCTTGTTTTTGCTTTGTATTTATTTTTGCACCACTGCTTTTACCAAAGCAATTCTAATTTCCTTGATAAAATGTTAGATTTCAAATTTAACCCCTCAGAATAAAGCTTTCCCCAGATCTTCATGAGCTTTGGAAATGTTTGACTTTGTTTATACACATAGGATTAAAAAAATAAATAAATACAATTACAGCCTCATAAGTTGTTTCCAAGGAAATGATTGCTTTTCTTCAAAAAAATAAAATAAAAAATACTTTATTTTGACCTGTAATTTTCATGCTGCTGTAAAAATACAAATTACAAAATACACAAAAGTACAAAAAATATAAAAAGCACACAAAGTATTTTTCGTTTATAGGGAGAATTGATGACACGAAATTCGTATATTTACTAGAAAGTCAATGCAAGAAGCTAAGCTGTTACTAATTGATTATGTCCTCATATAGGATATATACAATCACAGTAACTTTCGATGTACACGTCAATTTTCAAGTATCAAAGAGTAGGATTAGGACATATGTATGAATTTACATTCTAGCATGCATTATTATCTGAAGAGAAGATTTATCATTGCCCGATTAACTTAATCTATACTCCATATAATCTTACTAATTTTTAATCACTAAGAGTGTGATCATTAGTTATCTATAAAGGGCAAAGAATCACATATTACCTAACTAAAGTCAGAAAATGGAACAGGTAATTGCTATCAATCATTCTATAAGTAGAAGTCCTTCTAAGAATTGTGTAGTATATTAATATAAATAATTTACAATAAATACATTATAGTATATAGAGAGATATGCTATGTTAGGTGGGTGGGTGGGTGTTTTTGAAATAAATATATATACTTATATATATTTATTATATATTTTATATATATACATACATACACATATCAGACATTGTTTTAGGTGCTGAAATATGAGAGTAAACAAAATTTAAAAAGTCTTTGTCCTCATGGACATGAATGGTTGAGGCAGAAAGTATATATGGAAAATATATAGAAAAAGAGTTAGGAATTATTTAAGAAAACTCATTTTGGCCAGCTGCAGTTGCTCATGCCTTTAATCCCAGCACTTTGGGAGACTGAAGCAGGAGGATCATTTGAGGCCAGGAGTTTGAGATCCACCTGGGCAACATAGTGAGACCCTGTCTTTACAAAAATAAAATAAAATTAAAAATTAGCTGAGCATGGTGACACACATCTATAATCCCAGGTACTTGGGATGACTGAGGCAGGAGGATGGCTTGAGTCCAGGAGTTTGAGGTTGCAGTGAGCTATGATGATGCCATTGCACTCTAGCCTGGATGACAGAGTGAGATCCTGTCTCAAAAACAAACATACAAACAAACAAAACAAAAAAGGAAGAAAATTAATTTTGGTAATTGAATGGAAAGTGTTGAAGTGCTAGATTGGCTGTTTGTGTGACCTTTCAGAAAAGAACTGAATGACATGAGGGAGTAAACCATACTTGGCACTAGGAAGAACAAAACAACAAATAATACTTGATCCATGACACTAAAGTTCTCACTGTTTCAAAGAAAAGATAGACATGTGTCCAGTTGTCCAAGACAGGTGTGCTAAGTGCCAGGGAGAGATGAACAAAGACCTCAGAATGGACAGACAGGGTGAAATGATTTCCATCTTGAGGAATGGAGAATTTTTATGGAGAATATGGTATTAGTGTGGTGTACTGAGTATACGGGAGAATATGTGGATGTAATCATTAAGGGGCTTTTAGGTGAAAGATGTCATATGGACAGAAATATGGGTAAGGGAAAATAAAACATAGAATATCATCAATAGTAGCAAGTCTATACTGTTGAATATAGATTTTATTTTTTAGAAATGGCCAATATTGAACCAGAGCCAATTATAGCTTGTTGGAAATTCTTTGGTCAAAATTAACTGTGATGAAAACAAAAATGAAGTTTTTCATAGAGTTTGTTAATTAATAAAAATATATTCTCTAACCATGCACTTTTCCTTGCTGTTGTTTCCACTGCTCAGATAGAGTGGCCATGGTGAGAAAAGATGTCACATGAGTGTAGAAAACCAAAAAATGTTAAGGGGATATTTTTGTGGCAGAACAGTTACAGAAATAACATAACTCTCAGTACAAAAGACATGTAATACTTATTCCTTTAATGGCAAATGACATTAGGGTTAAGTGAATAGTACTTAAAATGGTATTTATTATTTCTAATTTAAAATGACTATGTATCTATTCTTATGCTTTCTAAAGATTCTGGTCTAAATAAGTATCATAGAACAAGTATCATTGAACATTTTAGAAAAAACAAACTGTGCCAAGAGTTTGGTTTTGATAAGATGTCTGGATTCTCTAAGCTCAGAGTCCTTCTTCTATAACACAGCCCAATGCGTGTGCAGGCATTCATCTGGGCCCATCTGCATGGCTCTGTGAGACTTGGGGGTAAGGGCAACTGCTGCATGTAGGCTGATGCTCATATTGCTTGCTGTACCATGAGTAATAAAATCTTGGATCTCTGATTCAGCAATCTTTTATCTTCTGCCAGTATCTATAAAGCTGCAGCAGGCTAATTTATTAGCTTGCAAGTAAGGTAAAATATCAGACCCTTCACAGTTCTTGACATAGAATTAAGCAGCTATATGAATTGGTTCATAAGAGTTACCTGATATACCACTCCAGGCCTGATCAGAACTCTGAGGATAAAGCCCAGGCATATGAAATTATCAAGTTCTCCAAGTAATTTGTATGTACATACTCTTTTATAATCATAATTTTAGTACATCATTTACCCCATCAGTTATTTAAACTAATCAAATGTCTTTTTCTTTCCAAAGTGTAGAAAATCTGGGGATGCAGACTGCCCAGAGGTTGGCATATAACAGACAGCAGCACTGCGAACGGAGGTCTTCTCTGCCCAAATTAACAGACAAATTTAATTTAAAAATTGTTAGATTTTTCTCCTAACTAAAATAGAACTGCCCGTAAGTTCCTTTTCTTCTGAAGCAGCAAATGCTTTCTTCTGGTTTACATGGAAAGAACTCCTAAATTGATGTTGGACATGCTCAGTTGTCAGTTTTTAGTTATGACAAGCTGATTGTTCTCATTTACTTTGAACCAATGGCCAGGAAAAATGAATCTGATACGATCAAAACTTTTCTGATGTAATTTACTCTTCTTTTCCTTTATTTCTTGCTCTCTCCTTTACATTCTTTCATATCCCCCGTTCCTCTAGTCTGGAATTAAATCATCCTTTTATTTTTCTATTTTCTCCTAGAGATTTTCTGCTCTGTCACAATTCAGTACTTTTGCATGTCTATCTTTACATATTTTATATATTTTGCTCTTATTTACAGAAACTGGGCCACACAAATGTATATAAGAAAACATATAATCTTTTCATCACAAGGCTTATCATTTGAGCAGGAGTTGGAATTCCTCTTACCGAGCAGAGACTTACCTGGAAAAGGTACAATTGATGTCGTGGAGTCATGTGCAAAGTTACTGTTCTCAAGGGAAGGTCAGGAAATGAACACTGCCTATTAAACAGGAAACCAATCTATTCATTATTCTGGATATTTAAATTGCTTATTCCAGCAAACTGGGCTGTCATCCTCAAAGCAGTTCTTCCATAGTTCTTTCTGGCACCAGTGACTTTTATGATTAGTAGATTGTTAACCAAGAATATATTTACAGTCAATAGTGGATACAAAGGGATCATTTAAACATGGTATTTTGGAGAATACAATTTATTTAATATAGTGTGGTAAGGCAGTGCTAATGTCATCTCTCCATGATTCTTCCCAATTCAGTTGATAGTAAGGGTCATGGGGTCAATTTTGATATCTAAGGAATTTCAAAACTTTGGTGTACATTATCCAGTATGAATAACCTTCACACACACAAAAAAAAAACACTATCAATAAATCAAAGTGGGAAAAAAATCCTGGAATGGATATAAAATTATTTAAGACAAGATTTTTTCCATATGAACTCAATTATGTATTTTTTCACTACCTACCACATTCTGAAGTTGAAGGCCGAAGTTTTTTTCAAATTAATGCCTCATGCTGCTTATGAATAAGAGTGAAAGGAAACAGAGATTTTTGCTATTCAATCTTTCTAAACATTCCTGGATCTTCTTGAATCATTCATGAGCCATTCAGTATTTATCATCTTGGCAGAGAAAGCAACATCATGCTTTGAGTTTAAAATTAACTTGTTGGAAATAAACCATCTTTAGCCATCATTACATCCTACTTAGACAAGTAAATAGATAAAGAGCACAGAGTTATTAATATGTGACCTGATCACATTTATAGCTTTTTTACCTGGTATAGTTGAAGAGAAGAATGAACAGACCAGGAGATATTTTAAATTCAGCCTAGATGTCTTGTGATAGATAAATCACATATTCTCAATCAGGAAAGTGAGCATAAAATAGAACAGTATTTACCCCAAAGATTATAGTAAGTTGCATTTTGTCTTATTGTGTTGTTAAGAGTATTTTATTTTCATTTAAAAGAAACATAAAAAATAGAAATTTAAATCCCCCATCACCATGTAGAACATATGTTTTCCATGTCCTTTGTATGATACATAATATCATGTCTATCATGTCTTTAAAAAAAATCAGTCGTTACCATATGCTCTGATTTTAATCCAATAACCCTTTTTCATGACTTAATTACGCACAAATCTCATTATGCTTTCATAAGATCCTTTCATTATAATAGAATGCATTTGAACTAGCACATACAGATTACAGCATTGTTAAATCTTGGGTCTTAATCTATTGGAATTTAGGTAATGAGTAGAGTCGACTGATTTTTCCATTTAATATAGCTCAATAGTGTCAAAAATCAATTTAGGTGAGGTGAGATAATTATTTTTAACAGGTATCTGTTAAAAATACATACCATCTATTAAATACATTTATTCTTTCTAATTCAATTGTATGATGCTTGCTTAAATTTTGTGACGTGTGATTGAGGAGTTCAGAATCCATGTTCTGACGTCAGAGGTTGTTTCAAATTGACATTCTACTGTTTAATAGTGGGGAAATCTCAGACATGTCACCTAAACTCTGTGAATTTCTGTTGCCTTATCTGCAGAAAGGAGTGTAAGGAGAAAGTGTTTACCTCCAAGGGTCCTTTTCAGTACGCTGCAAGTAATTAGGGGAAGTGTGTGTGTGTGGCGTGTTCTATCACAGTGCCTAGCAAATGTGATTGTTAACTATCATCAATTGGTATTTTTAACCTACAAGTTTTGCATTCAATGATATCTTTCAAATTTGTGCTTTTAAACTTTAACCTATAAAATTTGGCATTAAAAAACATGCATTTTTTTCTTTAATAATAAATTGGATAAAAGGTTCTTAGTATTTCATTGAAATTGAAAAAACAAGTAAAACAAATTTTACAAGATTAGCATTTTGTAAACCATGAGGATAACTTTTTAAAATATGATATCTTTTTTTCAAGATTAACAATATATTTGAGCTTTGAAATGAAAGATTTCTAGAATACCTTTTGAAGTGGTCTTCACCTCTCCTAGCCAGAATTAGTGTTCCTTCCTCTTTGCTCCCATCCTATATTCTGCACAGCTTTACCATACTGTTACCATTTTGTAAGTACTATTTTTCATATGTTCATTTTGTCATTGTGAGTAATCTGAGGAACTTTGTCTTATTCCTTGATATTAGACCATATTTAACATTCTATCTTGAACATTACATATATTGAATGTGTGTTTGTGGAATGAACTCTATGATTTATGCTTATGACATTAAAAAATTGAAAATTTATAGTTGTGTCATTTTACTGCTTTATTCCTATTGTCATCATTAATGCCATTAGCCAAAGACTTTAAGGCATATGACAAGTTTGTATTTGCTGTATCTCTGGTGTTAGAGTTGAAACTTTTAATTAGTGTTAGCCAGTAAGAAGACATGATATGTATCTAGGGTGAGTATTTAATTGTCAATACAAGATCTTCCAGAGTTCTCACTTCAGGGCAATCAACAATGCGTATGTGGTCCTGCTTTGTTAGCCGTGGGCACTGAGGACCTGATATAAATAGAGCTCACCTGATGACACCATGCATGACCATCTAATATGAAACAGAAAGAAATATTTTTGTATAAAGCTATTGAGATTTTTAGATTTTTTTTTCTGGTTTGAATTTAACCTATCCCTTTCTAATTGACACAATGTTCTACCATGTAAGACAGAATTTTTAAAAAATTGTAAAGATGGCTTAACATTGTTCAAAAGAAGAAAAAAATAAGGTGGAGGACAAACATGGATTTAGGAAAGAGACTACAAATACAGGTCCCGAGGACTTAAATTCCTGCTCCATGAAAGCCATATGTTTACTTCACTCTGAGAAGCAGGTAGTCTTCTTAGTCTTTCTTAGAATGTAACTTTGAATAGTAGTCCAAACAGATAAAATATAAATATACATTAGTAAATATAGTTATGTACTTTCTAAGATATAAATTTTGTGGTAGATATGATTTCAATCCCAATCAAAAATTCACACATATGTGTGTACATATGAGAAGACAATCTATGAAAATATTAATAAAAATGGATGTGTTAAGGTGATGACATTAAGAATGACTTATTAAAATTGTTATAAAGATCTTAGGTGACTTCCTTTCTTAAAGAGTTTTTTAAAACTAATATTTTAGAGTCTTCCTATCTGTTCCCCTAATGTTTATAAATTATCTTTCAAATCTTGGGAACTTTAAAATAATGAAATACATTCAATCTGTGGAAAGGACAAATCTAAGAATACACAAGGCCCTATTCTTTAAGCATCACTGAGAGTTTTAGCTAGCTTAAAAATGCACACAATTATCAAGACACATAAAAATTCACATTTGTTCTGAGGAAATGACTGAATGTCTTAGTGTATTTCACATTCAACAAAGGAGAAAATGATTAGCAAAACACATGCCAAATTGCATTTCATCTGTTTTATTTTTGTTAGTTTAAAGGTATTTTATATCATAATTTATGTTTCTTTTCAGACATTTTCAATTCCATTCTTCAATTTAGGCTTAATATAATAATATCTGAAGTTATATAAAAGAGATGTAGAGTCAAAAAAATCATGTAAAGAAATATTTTTGTGTAATGTGTGAGAACCCCCTATAAATAAGGATAAATTAGTTTTAGGCTACCAAATATGTTTTTCGTACAAACCTACTAATAAGTGTATAATGAAACATCACCAGTTATTTATTGCTGGGTAAAAATGAACCCCAAATCAACGGCTTAAAAGCAATCATTTTTTATCACAATTCTGCTTAACACACTGAGCTTAGGTAGACGACAGTGCTCCCTGTGGTGGGTCATGCAACTTCAGACTGAAAGTGGCTGGGGTTGGGGGCATTTTGAAACTTTTCCACTTATATTTCTGATACCTGGCCTGGGAAGATCAAATAGCTTGGGGCAAGTAGTACTGGGACTCCTCTAATACTCTCTCTATATCTCTATGTGGTCTCACCCTGCAGTCTCTCCATGCAGCCTCCCGGTAGCTGAACATCCTATATAGAGGCCAAAGTCTCCCAGAGCAAGAGTTTACAGAGAGACCAGCAAAAGCTGCATCTGTGGCCTTTTCTAATCTACTTCAGGAACTCACATGGGATCACTTCCACTATATTCTATTTGCTGAGGCTTTCAAAAAGGCTCACCCACTTTCAAGGGGAGGGGACACTGTTTCTACCTTTTGATGACAGCAAAGGTCTGCAAATGTCAAAGAATTTGCAGACATGTTTTTCAGCTACCACTGAGATATAAATCAGCATTAGACATACAGCACAATGAAAATGTCAATTTCTGAAGATTTGCAATCCAAAGTCTTTTAGGAATTCTGTTTCATCTGAAATGAGTCACTAACAGCATTGTTTAGTCCAGGGGTCCCCAACCTATGGTAAGTTGTATAATTATTTCAATGTATATTACAATGTAATAATAATATAAATAAAGTGCACAATAAATGTAATGTGCTTGAATCATCCTGAAACCTTCCCCCGCCTCCCTGGTCCATGGAAAAATTGTCATCCATGAAAATGGTCCCTGGTGCCAAAAAGGTTGGGGGCCTCTGGTTAATCCACTGAGACAGGGCTTTTAGAGTGAGTTCTTCATGGTTGAACTCCTCAGCATAGAGTAATTTTACTGAGCAAGCAACTTTCTATCACCTGAGGTTCCCTCTGCTTCCTCAGCAGCTGAGGAATCAATTGTCTTGAATTTCACTTCCATTCAAAGCAATAATGTGTTATTGATGGTGAGACATGCATGCTCGGCATTTAGGAATCCCACAAGGCAGCTGTCTTGTTTCTTCCAACCATTAAACTTATTATGGAAGAAGATTAAATGTAATATTTGTTTGAGACCAAATATCACAGGACTTGGCAGGCTTTACAATTAGAGTTTGAAGAAATGTGGTTAAAAGAATAGCATTATCCTTTGTCAAATGGCAAAGTGATATACAAAATGGAGTTTTTACAATTCAACCAACATCTGACTGAAGCAACTATTGATTTTTTTTTAAGTTGGCTGCCATTTAAATGGGACAATTAGTTAAAGACTGAGAATAAGCAAAATCTTTCAATGTTACTGGTGCTAGTGTCCTGTACTAATTTAAATCTTGTAAAAGCCACAAATTCTAAGTCTCTAGAGAAAAAGCTCACAGGAAATTTGTCAGGGCTGGTATGCCTAAAGTTGCAAGAAAAAACAAAAACAAAAACAGCTCTCTTTCTCTCTTCAGATATGTTTTTTAAGGCTAATAACACTCTAATTATAGAGACAGTATGGTTGCCACCAACAGCTGAAAGCATTTTGTGGATTTAAAAAGCAAATTGAATTGAAGAGAAACAGCTAATGTAACTGGAGCATCTGTGGTTCCCACAGGTTTTTTCAGCCAAAACCAGTGTATCCCTCAAGATGACCCATAATAGGAGGGGGCTATGTTATCTCAGGTATAATTAATAAATTATCATTTCACAAATAATTATAAAAATGACTTATTCTTCATATCCTATAAAATATCAAAAACTCAAATTGTTTCAAAGGATTTTAAAAATAACACCTCGCACTTATGAAGTGCTCTCCACAAACTTAATATTTGATAGTATTGCTTCCTTTCCTACATTCATTACATTTGGCAAGTTGAGATAATTACTTGACTGGCATATTTATAATTACCTCTTGTGCTATAGAGTTATTTTTAAAATATAATTTTCATGACTAGAAACTTTCCTTAAGAGTTCTACATTTTAAGCCTTGTTCTGCAGTCTTGGACTATTCTTTGACATTCTAACCCTTGTTCCCCTCATAATTTGTATGAGAAAGGCTTTACGAAGTTCATGGTTGGCTTAAATTTTAAGCATTTTGCAATAAAAATAATTGTGGTATGCTTATTTTATTAATAAAATATATAAAACATACATTGTAAATCTTTTCCTCCTCTAAAAATGACATTGCAGCCTGAAGATCTAAATTATATGGACTGAAAAGAAAATTTGGTAACCAATGAGCAATTTTTCAAGGAATAATTTACATGTATCCCTTTTACTGTGTAAAATGACTTTCTTGGGCTGTGAGATAGAATGGGACTGACAGCAGAAATGAAGACATACCATCTTTTTTAGGGAAAGAGGAGGACAGCCTGGAAGAAAAGAAGATACTGGTAAGGCTTGTGTCTCTTTTCTCTGACTTCCTTCTGTTCTGAATTCAAATAAATATTTGATTACTTATAGATTTTATCTGACAACCTTCAAAATTTTCTACAAAAGGTGGTATACTTTGATCATCATGATTGTTTTCTAAATGATTAGAGGATATATTCAAGTTTTGGGGGAAATATAATTAAAAACACAAACTCTTCACAATCCAGAAAACTTCTCCATAAAAGTTGAAGAAAAAGAAGACAGTTTTTTATTAAATAATCATTAAAGCCAGAATGTGATGCACATAACAGGCAATCTGCTAAGAGATTGCAAGGACAGAAAAAAATCTTACCCTTTCATAGCCAAGTAGATAAAACCCATTACCTACATGTTCTCAAGATGAACAATAATTAATCCTCAAGTACGAGGACTTGACAACACCATTTGTCACACAGCTGATCCTAAATTCACTTGGCAGTTGGAGTGACCATCTATGCTTGCTTATTGGCTTCAACCAAAGGAAAAATACATTTCTCATTTCTCATTTCTCAAAAGGTAGTTTTGCACCTTGGAGCAAGGGGACCACCAAAGTTACATTTCTACCACCCCATAAAGACTGGTATTTAGGGTCACTAAGTTCCTTGAGGACTACATTTCAAAAAGACAGCTTCCAGGCACTTGAGGAAGACATTCCTGGGTCTTAAAGCTATCCAGACGCTTACTTATCTTTCAAAAAAGATTTGCATACATTTCAAAGAGACAAAGAAGCCTCCTTATCAGTTTTCTAAAGTCAAAGCTCTAAGAAAAAGGAGAGAAGTCCTTTCCCTTATTTTCAACAGGGATAATTAAACTCCTGATTTTAGTTTGTATTTGCCCTTACAAGGGAAAGTACATTCTTAGTACCGAGAGATAAATGACCAGTTATATAATACAAACTCATCCCTTATGAAGAAACTAACAATCAGAGTAGAAAAATAATTTTCTCTGGGACGATACCCCCTGATTCCCACTCCAGCATGATTTCCATTTACTATAATTGCCTCTTGAAACAGGTTCCTCAACCACAAGAAGAGCTGGTACACCTACATTGAAGCATTCTGTCCTATTTCACCACATTTCTTCCCACTTCATGCCTCTGCTTCACACATGAGAAGCCAAATCTTCAATGCTCATATCTAATACTCATGGTCACAGTAACCAAGGGATAGACAGACTTAGGCCAAGTCTGTTCTTCCACGGTTTGTGGCAATAAAATTCTACAAAGTGGTAACTTTACAGGTGTTTCCCCACTTTATCATGTGGGAAAGTGACAAAAATGGAGAGTCTTAATAGACTTCCTCATATTTACTCTTACAAAATAATTTAGCACAAGTTAATTACTCAACTTTGTCCTACCCAAAATACAAAATAAATTTTGTGTTTTCTGCTATTATAATACTGCCATACTGAGAAAAGAAAAATAGCTCATAGTAATCTGTGCTATGTGAGGTATGCAAAATTTATCAGGCCCAGAAAAGACATGAATCGAGTCTTCAGTCCTGCTCCCTATCCCATGCCCTGAGCAATTGTGTAAAGACATTTTGTTACTGACTTGCTACCTCACTCATTACCTTCATGTTTCTGGAATTTGTAATACTAAGAATAATGCATAGTCAATTAATAGTTGATGTTATTTTAATGTAAATGCTTGGTAATAACTTAGAAACTGCCTGTTCTTTTGTTCTTAAAAAACCCACTTGTAACTGCTGCTAATTGGACTTTATATTAAGGGCAACTTGAATCTATGCTCCCAGGTGGCCATCCTCAAGCTTTAGGCTCAAATAAACTCTATACTTAATCATATTTTCTGAATCTCATTATTTAAGATTGGCAATACTGACAACTTTGAGTTGTTATTCTGAGTGAGAAATTCTAGCCATACTAGAGTTTTAGAAGTCAGTGTAGGTTACATGAACAACAGCAACAAAAATCCTTACATGTCATTATCAATTGATAAATAAGAGGTAGAAATCACATATTTAGAGGATTACATCTGAATTTTGAAAGCCTTACTTAACTGGCTAAATACATAAAAAGTGAGATTTTTTTTTTACTTTAAAGGGTTCCAGAGAATTTTACAACTCTCTACGAAGCCCCTGGGCTATTTAATGTACAAAGCCAACAAAGCCACCAATCTGAAACAAATTGTGAACTAAACTAAAATAAAGGGCTTCCCCCCTCCACCAGCTGACTGAATGGCCCCCCTCCTGGCCAAGGGGATATCCTAAAACTAAATTGTCTACCAAGAGGAGGAGGTCAGACATGCACCACCATGCTCCCCTCCCTTCTTGGAAATATCCTTTGTAACTCATCAACAGGCCTAAGACTATACAAGAAAAACCTGCAGGTCCTCAATTTACACAACAAATATTAAGTCCGGTGACTTGTCTCTTCCTTATCTAAAACATTCCAAGCCTTTAGACAAAGCTTCATTTTTTAACCAATTACAAGTCAAGAGGTCTTTAAACCCACCCATAACCTGTAAGCCCCCGCTTCGAGATGGCCCGCCTTCTCGGCCCAAACCAATGTATACCTTCCATGTATTGATTTATGACTTTACCTGTAACCCCTATCTCCCTAATATGTATAAAACCAAACTGTGGCCCAGCCACAGCGAGTCCACTTGCTCAAGGCTTCTTGGGAGTGGCTTCGGGTCATGGCCCTCAAATTTGGCTCAGAATAAACTTCTTTCAACTATTTCAGAGTTTGGATTTTTCCCATCCACAAAATTTACTTTAATTTCTCAAGTGTATGTCAAGTCATTTAAGCCATCTGCCAAAAGAGTGATCATGGAGATAAGGGCAGTATGAATTCACTGACTTTATTTACATTGAAAAAAACTATTCTATTGCCAAATAGCCATAAAAATGAAAGCCAAAGCAGCACTGGATAACAAACATAATAGGTAAATAAAAACAATACTGATCTTCATAAGCATAAAATTGAAACCACCTATGTTAAAATAATGTAAGGCCATAAGACAGGAATAGTGATAAAAGTCTCATTTCTATAAAAGTATAGATATAGCCAAAAGTTGACCAGCCATTGTTTCCTAAGTTCCCTACTTCTGTAACTGCTCACTGCAGGTCACATCTCCTTGACAGGTGCAAGATTTGTGACTTCCCCAATCACTTCTGTAGATAACATTGCTACTGTAAAACCTAAGACTGGTCTTTGAGAATCTTCCAGACTCTGCATTCAGGGGAACCAAATGACATCAACTGGACCAGTGGACATGCACCGGAACAGATTCAACAAGTCCTGCACCCCCCTACCCAGGAAATATCTCAGCCAAGAAGACAATTTCTGCTTCCTAACCCTATGAGTTCATCCCCAGCCAATCAGCAGACCCAACTCCTTGGCCCTTTTGTTTTTGCCAAACCACCTTTAAAAATCTTGGTCCCCAAATTCTCAAGGAGATGGATTTGAGAAATTGTTTCCATTACCTCACCTGGTGCTTTGCAAAATTAAAGTCTTTCTCTGCTGCAACTCCTACTGTCTCAGTATATTGGCCTTTACTGTGCAGTGGGCAAGGGACCCAGTTGGGTGGTAACAAATTTGGGGGCTTGTCTGGGATCACCTTTGTGGGTCCTTGGCCATGGTTCAGCAGCCTCTCACTGGTTGGGCAGACTTAGGGGTGTGCCCTGTGGCTGCACAGTCTCTTTTGGAACTTGGGCACCTTCTCTGTCAGTGGGATGTTGTCAACTGACAGCACTTAAAAACTTGGCTTGCAGCAAAGAAACAGTTTCTGGGACTGGAAAAACACCTTTGGTGAGTATTCTAAGCATATCCAGCACCCTTCCGTTGGGTTGCAGTCTGAAATGTCGGTTGTTGGTGCACTTATGGCTGAAGAATGACCAGACACACCAAAGTAAGGCAAGCACGAAAATGAGGTTAATTGAGGAGAGAAAGATAGGATTATAGAGCAAGAGCAAGACATAGGTTTACATATGCCACAGATGATGACCAGACCCATTGTCATAGCAAAAGAGAGTTTGGTTATGGTCTAGGTCTTGTTTTATAGTGTCTGGATAGGAACCTCCCTGTGGTTCAGATGTCGTCATGGAACCACCTTGATGGGCAGTTGGGAGTCATATGACCTGAGTCTTATTATACATGCAGATCTCCCATGAGCCTCTCTGAAAGCCCATAGCTGGGGACGGGGGGGAGGGGATGAACTGCAAGGGTACCCACTTTCATCCCTAGGAGACCTGGAATCCCTCTCTATCTACCTAACCCTTCTGCCCTCCCTTCTCCTGATTTGTTGGCTTCTTTTGGAGGTTCATGGCCCTTCAGTGTTCTTGGTCATCTTTCCTCTTAAGAAACAGAGGAAAGTCTTGTCTTGGAGAGGTTTCTCCCCATTTGAACAGATAATGTGGGGCCTGTCTGGAAGAATACTCTTGAGAACTTTCAGTTTAGAACTTTGTTTTGGAAGTCTATTTTTCCATTTGATCTGTTCTATTTGTTTACATTTGATTTGCTTTGTTTGTTTAACTCTGAATCTGTTTGTGTGACTGCAGTAATTGTTTGCTTTGATTGTGGTGCGCTCTTGTGTCCCCGTGCCTTCCCTCTGCTTTATTCCCTAACATGTCTCCTGGAGGATGAGGGGGCAGCACAGGCTCACCACAGCCCATGGGATTCTCAGGAGACTTTTTCAGGTATCCTCCCACTTACCCCCACCAGAGATGAGGGGAAATGTTTGAAAAACCAGCATAGGTCCATGGTTTTTGTGTGCCATTTTTTTAGTACACCCTTAAAATTCTTTCCCCTCAGCAATATAGAGAGGAGTTGTTTTTTATTTCATGTCCTGGCAAAGCCCCTCCTTTGGGTGCTTCAGTTTTTCTGCAAGAACTGCTGGACCATGGGGAAGCCACCAAGTGCCCCCTCTGGCATTTTGGGCATCCTATTAGACAGAGAGAAGTAAATGTTTGATTTGGGTCCAGTCTAGTAGATTAAGCATCCCTACAAATCACTGGAGACTCCCTCTCAGGAGCTGGAGGCAAATTTGTGACAGACAATTAATAGTACAGAGAACCAGGCATCCGCAATAGCAGAGAGCCTTCTGGAGAGAGTCCCCCAACGAATGAGACCCTCACATTTTTCTTCCCTTTCACAGAATAAATCTAACTTCAGAATTATATTATAGTTAAGGAATCCATTCACTGGCCAGTGTCATTCCAACACCAATGAGTATTGTGGTCAAGCTGTGTGACAAAGGAAAATTAACTGTTTGGAGTCAGCAGAGGGTATCCAAAAAATTTTCAATTTTTAAGGAGGCTTCAGCTGTCCTTCTCCCTGCTTATGGAGAGGCCAGAGCTGTGCCCCGTGCCCCTGAACCAGGGTCCCCACCTCTGCAGGGCTAGGAGCCAGGGGCAACAGAAATGATCTCCCCCTCCCACACCTAACAGGGAACCCAATTCGGTCAGGGTGCCACTGTAGCTCCAGGAGGGCAATTTCCTCTTTGGCAGAAACCTATAGAGGGCATTGATGCTGTCACAGGTCAGCCCGTGGGGCTTGTCTGGGTCTACTCTTCATTCTCCACCTCTGATTTGTTTAATGGGAAGAATAATGTGCCTACATATCAGGATGACTCGAGGAAAATGGAAAGCTTGAGCAGATATTTGGAGTCTGCTTAATGCTTTACTGAACTCAGAGGAAGGGAAAATGGTTCTAGATAAGGCCAGGGAGGAAGCAGACCATATGCATGCTAACTCTCCTGGTAACTTGGTAAGGGCAACTTATCAGGTCACAGTGCCCATCCTGTACCCCGGATGGAATATAAACAATGGAGACACACCTAGGCTTGAGTATTATAGAGACTGCATCTTGGCTGGGTTCTGCAAGGGGGGGTGCCAAAACAGTGAAGTTTTAATAAAGTACTGGAAATTAGGCAGAAGCCCAGTGAAGACCCCTCAGAATTCTTAGAGCCAATTTTCAAGGCATACAGCCAGTACAGAGACATTGAACCAGAAGCACCAGAAAATTCTAAAATGGTAAATGTGACTTTCATAAGGCAAAGCACTCCTGACATGCAGACAAAATTACAAAAAAAAATGGCTTTGGGCTTTGGGTATTCCTCTAATTCAGTTAGTAGAAATTGCTTTTAAGGTGTTCACCAATTGAGATGAAATGACAGAAAAGAGAGAACAACAGGCAAACATTTTTGGCTGCTGCTTTGGCTCAAGGAATTCCAGGACCATGGCATGGACGTCCCTCAGGCACTCTGTCCAAGGTAGGACCCCCCAAGCCAAAGACCCCCAACAAAAAGGGACATCCCACTGTGTGTCCCAACCAATGTGCCTATTGCAAACAAGAAGGACACTGGAAGAGAGATTGCTCATATCTCAGAAAGATTAATGCTGGAAAGGATCTGCTCCCCATTCAACAGATGCCTGAGCTAGCCTGGAGTCCTGAAGCCACAGTTGTTGAGGATGGGGACTAGGAATGACAGGGCCCAGGACTTCCTTCTGACCCAAGCAACACCCTCCATATTTACCATATGGAACCCTGCACTGTAATGACAGTGGGAAATCAATTTTTAGACTTTCTGGTAGATACTAGTACCCTTTACTTGGTAATAAACACCTGGCTATCTAAACTGTCTTTAGAGACTATAAAAGTGACTGGAGTCTGAGGAGACACCTTGATGAGGGCATTCCTCTAACCCTTGGGGTGCTAATTAAGCCAATCCCACTTAAAACATAGTTTCCTACATATGCCTGAGTGTCCCATTCCTTTGCTGGGACATGATCTCTTAACCAAACTGAATGCTAAAGTTACCTACAAGGGCAACTGGATATCAAGGTGCCTCCAGAATAAGCCTGTAATCTGCAGGCTGCATGCTGCAACCAGAATCCTCTGAAACTGTTCTCACTCCTGAAGAGATACTTTGAGAGATAAATCCAGAGCTGTGGGCAGATGGGAGACCAAGGAGGGCTAAGAACACTGTCATAGTGCAAGACAAGGTAGGGGTGGAAATGGCCCTGCCACATTTAAAGCAATACCCCCCTGAGGGAACAGCCATGACAGGGAATCCAGCCTCTGTTTGCTTTCCTTCAGTTTGGACTCATTAGACTTTTCCGGACCCTGTATAACACACCCATCCTACCAGTTCAGAAACCCGGGAGTAAGGAATATAGAATTGTTCGGGACCTAAGAGCCATTAACAAAACTGTAGAAGACATTCACTCAGTAGTCCCCAATCCTCAGATGCTACTCACAACTCTGACTGGTGAACTTTGCTGGTTCATGATCTTAGATTTAAAAGATGTTTTCTTCTGCACCCCTCTGAGCCCAGAGTAACAGAACTGTTTGCTTTTGAATGGGAGGACCCAGATACAAAAAGAAAGCAACAATACTGTTGGACAGTTCTTTCCCAAGGTTTTAAAAACTCCCCTACCATCTTTGGGGAAATCCGTGTTAAAAACCTTCAAGACCTCCAATTAAATGATGGGACTTTATTCCAATATGTCAATGACATGTTAGTTGCTAGCATTACAAAAGAGGAATTTAATCAAAACCCTATATTAACTCTAAACTTCCTGGCTGAGTCTGGGTACAAGGTACCCAAGAAAAAGGCTCAAGTTGCACAGCCTTTAGTTAAATATCTCAGGTTTGAGATTTCTCAAGGACAAAGGAACCTGCTCCCTGATTGGAAGGAGGCCCTCACCAGAGTAGGCAGACCCACCATTCGGCAACAGCTGCGGGGTTACTTATGCGTGGCTGGATTCTGCCTTATACAGATTCTTAACTTTGGACTCATTGCTAAGCCTCTATATGATACTTTAAGGGGAGAAAATAATGAACACTTAGAATGGACTAGGGACTATCAAAAGGCCTTTTAAATATCAAGGAAAAGCTGTTGACTGCCCCTGAATTGGGACTCCATATATAAGAAAACTTTTTCAAATTTTTGTGCATGAGAGACAAGGAATGAGTCTGGGGGTGTTGACTGAGGATCTGGGAAACATTGAGAGACCTGTTGCTTATTTTTCAAGACAACTGGACATAAGGAGACAGCCTTCTTGCCTTCCAGCTGTTGCCGCCACTTGTGACCTACTTCAAAAAGCAGAAAAGTTTACCTTAGGCCAGCCAACCACCATGCACATGCCCCATTGTGTGCTTTTCTTTCTGGAACAAAAGGGAGGACATTGGCTGACCTCTGGAGGCTCAGCAGATATCAGGCCATCCTTGTAGACAACCCAAATGTAACACTGAGTGTGGTCTCTACTTTAAATCCCCCCACCTTACTTCCTCAAATGCCATCTGAACCTGTGCATGACTATTTACAAATAATTGAACAAGTTTATTGTAGCTGATTGGATCTGAAATACATACATACCCGTAGGAAGCCCAGGCTTAGAAATGTTTGCTGATTGAAGCAGTTTTAAGGATTGGAGACAATGGAGAGACATATACATGGTGGTAACTTATTGACAAACATTAGAGACCAATGTGCTCCCTCCTGGAGCCTCAGCACAGAAGGCAGAACTCATAGCCCTTATTAGGGAACTCCAACTAGGTAAAGGAGCATCAGTGACCACTTACATGGACTCCAAGTATGCCTTTTATGTTGTTCATGCTCATGCGTCCATCTGGAGAGAGAAGGGACTTATAACCTCTGATAATAAAGAAATAAAACATGATAAAGAAATCCTAGCCTTGCTAGATGCTATTTTAGCTTCTAAGGAAATAGCTACAGTACATTGCCTTGGGCATCAGTGGGCAGTCTGGTGGCAAGGGGCAATCATCAGGCAGATTGGCCCAAAAAGGAAGCAGCAAAGAAAAAGGCTCCCAAGACATTACTGATGCTTTTGCTGTCTAAAGTAGATCTTGGCCCTGAACCTCACATATACGGAGAGGAGAACCTAAATAGAGCACTCAATAGGGGGTTTGACTCTGACCACAGGACTCAAGATGGATGGATATGCAATGAGACAGGAATTGTTCTGGTATTCAAATATCTTATGAATGACATTGTCAAGTATATTCATGACTCTACCCACTATGGTAGGGATGCCACACTACAATAAATGCACAAATATATCACTGGTCCACATTTGAAAAGGACTGTTCAGAAAGTTATTTAAAAATGTCTCCTCTGCATTCAGAACAACCCTAAAACTTGCTCTCCTCCCTTAGCACAAGGAGTTCAGACTAAGGAAAAATGTCCAACAGAGGACTGGCAAATTGATTCCACTGTAATGTCAAGGGTAGCAGGAAGTCTCAAATATCTAATCATTTTTGTGGATACATTCTCAAGCTGGGTTGAGGTCTTTCCTTGCCAGATGGAAAGAACTTCTGAAGCTGTTAAGGCCTTCACAAAAGAAATCATTCCTTGGTTTGGAGTACCAGTTTCCATTCATAGTAACAATGGTACTGTCTTCATGGCCGAGATCATGCAGGATGTTTCCCAAGCCCTTGGTATAACTCGGAATCTCCATACAGACTGGAGACCGCAGCCCACCAGAAAAACTGAGAAGGTGAATCATACTATAAAGAGAACCTTATGCAAAAGTCTGCCAAGAAGCTAATCTGACCTGGAATAAGGCAACTGCCTGTTGCCCTACTTAGAATTAGAGTGGCCTCTAGGAGTGGGCTCAAGTTGAACCCTTTTGAAATTCTATGTGGAAGACCCTTCCTGTGCTCTCTAAACTACAAGACTCCAACAGCTTACTTATTAAAGAGTTCGATGCCATCACATATATACAATCCATAGGTCTGACTTTAACTGCTATTCGTGAATTTACTTCTAGCAGGTTGTAGTTCCCAATGGACATGTCACTACATCCCATCCAGCCAGGAGATTGGGTCCTGCTTAAAACCTGAAGAAGTCAACATCCTGATGACCAACTAAGGCCCCAGTGGAAGGGGCCCTGTGAAGTCCTGCTGGTGACCAACTACTCTGTCAAACTTCTGGGTGTCAAGGCCTACAGTCATTATAGTTGAGCGAATCTAGCCCTGCCTGACTCCTGGCCCAGGAGGAAAAACCAAGAAGACACTTCAGGCTTTCAGGAGTAGACAAGTGAGCCCCTGTCACACATTAAGTATCTCTTCAGGAGAAATCCTAGGTATGTAATTTCTTTTACCTTTTAATAGAATTTAAATAATGTACCCCCCTGATTATAATCATTATTTTAAGCTTCATAGGAATCTTTACCATCATTATTGCTCTGTGCCAAAATGTGGGATACCTGCCCATATCATTCATTCCCTACTAGATAAATAATCCATATATTTATTTCATTATTGCTTTGATTATTGTTATTGCTGGAATCCTTTGCATTGTAGACATCTTGTGCCATGCAAGAATAGTTCCTCGACTCCCTTTATTTAGACACCACTAACACTTAGACTTATCGAGGATGCCACCTTTTAGTGCTATGACCTTAGTAACTCTTTTGCCTTTCCTTCTCTTATCACATGGCCTAGAAAGGCATGACAATGCTATCGTCAAGCTATCTCAGAGTACTGCTACAGGGGGAAATCTGTCAGACTGTTAGATTTGCCAACACCTCCCACAGTCTATCCAATATAAACATTTAGCACTGGTAATACCTGTCACATATTTTTCAGATGTTCCCAGTGCCACCATGTATCCAGCCTAACCCTTCTTTCTACCCACTTTTCAAGTTCAATTTGTCATACAACAATACACACCTACTCCTTGTTTCAACCTATCTTGTGTCCTTAAAATTGGGTGGTCATACTGGACCACAAGACCCCCTAGGTCCCTGAACTACTGTATTAACAAATGTAACCTGGATCCAGTTCAGGATCAGGCTAGGAATAAGTCTTTGTTATGCCAACAGATTATACATTTGGGATATCACATAAATGGATTTTGAAAGTCTGCATGACACATGATTCCTGGTTTAACTCTGTATTATCCATGCTCCCTATGAACAAGTCTATTAATGAGCACACCATAGGGGGTGTTACTTGTGCACCCCTGGGTATACTTTTGTCTGTGGCACGGGATCAGATCCTCCCCTGCAAGGATGGGCCCATTGCTGTCTTAACAGCCTACACATAGAAGGTTCCTGTTTACTGGGACACTCAGTGATCCCAATCTCTATTCATCCCAGATTAAATCTCTTTTAATCCCAGATTAAAAAGGTGGTTGCTGAGAGGACACCAGGACACTTTTAGGAATAGTGGTTCCTAGCTATGGATTTTACACTAACAGAGACATGATCAGAAACTTGTCTGCCACATTGGGGTTAATTGCCAAGGAAACTACAAAAAGCCTTTGTAGGAAGTCCCTTAACTTGCTGGCACAAGTAGTCCTCAACAACTGAGCAGCCTCAGACTTCTTGTTGGCTGAACCAAGAGGAGTTTATGCCATGCTAAATATCATCTGCTGCACCTATATAAATACCTCAGGAGAAGTTGAAACCCAAATAAAAAATATTTCCCAACAAGCTGCATGGTTATGACAGGTCCCAACAAGTGACCCCATGTTTGATTGGTCCTTGGGATTATTCACCTGGTTCCCACAAGGTTTAAGATTAGTGCTGCAAGACCTTTTAAAGTTGAGACTCTCATTCCTTCTAATAGGGCTCCTTATTTACTTATCATCCCCTGCTCCCTTAAGTGCTATACTAAAGCAGTGGATGTGAGCACCGATGTCTTTGTCATGCAAACCTTGGGTCCCCAACCAGGCACCCATGAATACCTACAGAAAACTGCAAAGTGGTTTCATTCTTCTTACCCTGGGTCCAACCTCAACTAACCCCTTGTATGCAGGAAGAAGCCAGAGAGAGTGGTTGTCAACCCTTCTCTACCCCACTGGCCTACACCTCAGGAATGAGGTGTAATCAAGTCCAGGGGGTACTGAAACTACCTATATTACAATAATGTAAGGACATAAGGCAGTAATAGTGATAAAAGTCTGATTTCTATAAAAGTATAGATATAACCAAAAGTTAACCAGCCATTGTTCCCTAAGTGCCCTATACTGTAACTGCTTAGTGCTTAAAGTCATTTTGCAAGATTTGTGACTTCCCCAACCACTTCTATAGATAACATCACCATTGTAAAACCTTAGACTGTTTTTTGAGATATCTTTAAGACTACTGACATCAATCGGACCAGTGGACATGCATGGGAATTGATCCAACAAGTCCTGCACCACCCTATCCAGGGAATGTCTCAGCCAAGAAGACAATTTCTGTTTCCCAACCCTATGAGTTCATCCCCAGTCAATTAGCAGACCCGATTCCCTAACCCTTTACTTGCTAAATCACCTTTACAAATTTTATCCCCCAAATTCTCAAGGAGATGGATTTGAGAAATTGTTCCCATCTCCTTCTCTGTCACCTTGTGAAATTAAACTCTTTCTCTGCTGCAACTCCTCTTGTCTCAGTATATTGGCCTTTAGTGTGTGGTAGGCAAAGGACTCAAGTGGATGGTAACAGAAATGTTCTTTATCTTTTTAAACCAGTTGGATTTCATTTTACCATGTAGACATGGAGCAAGTAGCTATAAAATGAGATAAAAAAGTAATAGAGTGGGATGCATCAATTTATCAGACTTCAAGCTATACTACAAGGCTATAGTAACTAAAACAGCATGGTACTTGCACAAAAACAGACATAGACCAATGGAACAGGACTGAGAACCCAGATATAAAACCAACCTCATATAGCCATCTGATCTTTGACAAATTAGACAAAAACATACACCAGGGAAAAGAATCCCTATTAATAAATGGTTCTGGGAAAATTGTATAGCCACATGTAGAAGACTGAAACAGGATCCACACCTCTCACCTTTCACAAAAATCAACTCATAATGGGTAACCGACTTAAACCTAAGGCATGAAACCTAAGAATTCTGGAAGAAAATGTTGGAAAAACTCTTATAGACATTTGCCTAGGCAAAGAATTTATGAAGAAGATCCCAAAAGCAATCACAGCAACAACAAAAATAAATAAATGGGACCTGATCAAATTAAAAAGCTTCTGCACAGCCAAGGAAACTATTATTAGAGTGAATAGACAACCTACAGAATGGGAGAAAATATTTGCATGTATATCCAATAAAGGGCTGATAACTAGAATCTATATAGAACTCAGAAAAATCAGCAAGAAAAAATCAAACAACCCCATTAAAAAGTGGTCAAAGGACATGAGCAGAAACTTTTCAAAAGAAAATAGACTAATGGCCAAGAAACATATGAAAAAATGCTCAACATCTCTAATCATCAGGGAAGTGCAAATCAAAACCACAATGAGATATCACTTAACTCCAGTGAGAATGGTTTTTATAAAGAAGTCCCAAAACAACAAATGTTGGTGTGGATATGGAGAGATAGGAACACTCATACACTGCTGGTGGGTTTGCACACTAGTACAAGCTCTATGGAAAGATACCTCAAAGAACTAAAAGTAGAACTACCATTTGATCCAGCAATCCCACTAGTGGGTATCTACCCAAAGGAAAAAAATACATTCTATAAAAAAGACATCTGCACTCAAATGTTTATAGCAGCACAATTCACAATTGCAAAGATGTGGAAACAACCCAAGTGCCCATCAATCCGTGAGTGGATTAAAAAAATGTGGTATATGTATACCACGGAGTACTACTCAGCCATAAAAAAATATGGTGAACTAATACCTCTTGTTTTATCCTGGATGAAACTTGAGCCCATTCTTCTAAGTGAAGTATCACAAGAATGGAAAAACAAACACATGTACTCACCATTAAATTGGTACTAATCGATCAAAATTTATGTGCACATTTGGAAATAACATTCATCAGGTGTCAGGCAGATGGGAGGGGAGATGAGGGGATGGGTAAATTCACCCTGAGGGGTGTGGTGCACACTGGCTGGGGGTTGGGCATGCTTGTATCTCTGACTCAGGTGGTGCAAGGGCAATTTATGTAACCAAAGCATTCTACCCCCATAATACTCTGAAATTAAAAAAAAAAAAAAAGTAAAGAGGTTGGAGGTATGTGATTGTTGAAGAGGGCCATGAGCCAAGGAAAACAGGCAGCCTCTGGAAACTAGAAAAGGTCAGAAAACCAATTTTCCACTAGCACATCTTTGGAAATGCAGTCCTGCTGACATCTTGATTTTAGCCCCATGTGAGATACATTTTAGACTTCAGTACTCCAAAATTTTAAGATAATAAATTTGTTGTTTTAAATCACTAGATTGGTGGTGATTTGTTACAGCAGCTTTAGAAGAATGATACAGTAATATATCCTATATTAGGTACATTAAAATTTTAGAATGTAGACATCTTTGGTATGTGTGGGGTGGGGGTTACTCTTTTGCCTACCACAATTACCAAGTTAGTTGCTACCATGGGCAACTGGTTTTCAATTCCTCTGGAGAACTCCAGAAATCAGCATAGAACATGTATTTTAGCCTTTCCCACCCAAGGAGGAGTGAAGGTGCTAGGGCATTTATCTACCAACGTCCACAAATATTTGGTTAAGCAGTGCTTCTGGACTAGGATACTATGGTAAATACTCCCTTATAGTCTGACCTGTGGTTAATAGATTAAGTTTTCAAAGTCAGAAAAAGCTCTGAAGCAGATAAAGGCAGGGGCTGACATCTGAAAGACGAGTCAACATATAGGGAAATGATGATGGCTCCTGTAGCATTCAGAACCATTCATGCCCCACATTAACTTTACTCCATCCTGTCATTGATTATTCAAGGTAGTGGCTAACCACAATTTTTTTTAAGTGGACTCTAACTGGAGGGTTCATGTAACAAGCTTCATTTTCAGTGTTCCACTTGTTACCAAGGCCTCAAATGATATAAATCATCTTTCTCCACTATTATGCATTCTAGATTCCCCTCACCCTTGACTAGCACTCCTGTTATTTTAGGTTGCTTATTTAGTAGAATAACCCAAACCTACATCCCTGAAGAGTTTGAGCTCCTGGTCACTCTACTCTGGTTGGACCATGGCTGCTACAATCTTCCACATACAGTTATTACTAGGCATGGATGTATCCAAAGCACCTTGGTGAATCCCCTGAATACAGATATACTCATTCCTGATGCCATTATATGTCATAAATTTTATCTCCTCCTGAAAATCAAGGTAATTTATTCCAAGCAGTATAGTAACTCTTTTATCTTTCCGAAATGACCAGGCAAAAGCCAATCAGGATTAGTAAGGTCCTTTTTGTGCCCCATGATAGAGGCCATCCCTCCTCTAGTCCAGCAACCAGATCTGTAGTTCAACAGAACTGAATTACAAAGGGGTGGGAAGCACAACTTTCTCAAGTGGGTAATTGGTTATGATTTTCAACATAGTCTGTTCTCTGCTGCAAAGGAAAAAAAGTTTTTAAAAACTTGGCCAGGTTGGTCTTCTGGCTTTTACATGATGCCCTAAGTTGTCATTTTCTTCCGTCTATGCTTCCACAGCATTCAACAATCAGCAAACTGTTCAGTCCTTATAATCACCATTGCCCTTATATTTCTCAAATGCTAGAGATATTGCATAAGCCAGTGCTCTTCCCTTCACTAATCTGCATGAGTCATTTTAATTGTGGTATAACAGCTTGTCATGACTTATCACAAAATGATCTTCTTATCCTTCTGGCCTAGGCGTGATCTGATCCAATTTCAGAAATCTGTCCTAAGAATCTGCTTCCTATGTCTAATTCCAATAGTAATTTTCTTAGTTTGAGGCCCTCCAGAAGCAGACCCTGTGACAAATATCCAAATACAAGTGGTTTATTTGAGAAGTCATCCCTGGGAATACCCAGCACAGGAGGCAGGAAGTGAGACAGGGAAAAGAAAGGAAGGCAGCCAGTGAAGAATGCATTAACACAGAATCCGAGTGACATAAGCAAGATGGTGAAATAGAGGTCACCTGCTTGTATCCCCCCCCCATAAGAATTTTGTACCTATTCATGAGCAAAAGCCTTGGGATTCAGTTAGGAGGTTGTGAAACCCTAGTGGAACCAAAGACATGGACAGTTGTTTTGAGAGTGCAGACTCACACCCAGGTGTCAGATCCACCAGTCACAGTCCTGTCTTCAGACCCAGTAAGGGCCCCATTCCCCAAAGGAACTGGTTACATCCCCATTTGGTTTGATCCTGCTACCAAAATCATCTACCAAGGGGTATTGGAAGAATCACACACAGTAGTGTCTCAGCAGATAGGCCCACCTACTTCAGTCTTGGCAGAGGGACTGAAAGTTATCCTGTAACTTTGTTCCAGCCCTCTTCAGCTGTCCCAGTCACAGGAGGACAAATACCACCTGATTTAACTCATATGTGGAATCTAAAAATGTCAAACTCCTAGAAGTAGAGAGAAGAAAGGTAGTTACCAGTGGGTAGGGGAGGAGTGGATAAGGAAACAGGTGTTGATCAAATGGTACAAAGTTTCAGTTAGAAGGAATAAGCTTTAGTGGTCTATTGCACAGAACGTTAACTACAATTAATAATAATGCACTGTATATTTCAAAACTAGTAAAAGTGGTTTAAAATGTTTTCACTATACACACATAAAAAATAAGTACATGAGGTGATAAATTTGTTAAATAGCTTGATTTAATCATTCCACAATGTAAAATATGTCAAAACAGCACATTGTGCCCTGTAAATAAATATATAATTATTATTTTCAATTTAAAATGATTTTAAAAAAAGAATGCAGTAATACATTACCTCTGTGGTCATGAAGCTTAATCCAACTGGGAAACTCTGGTAGCCTATGTAGAACATGATGCAGATGATCCCACTGAGGGGTAATTGCTTGATGTTTGCTCCAGGTGTCATTGGTTCTCTAAGACTTCAGGCTCACTAAACTTGGGCAGAGAGGGGTCTGCAGTCCAGAAAAAAACACTCAGGCAAATGAAAGTTTGTGCTGGAAGTTAGAAATTAAGCCAATGTGCAACAAAATGGTTCGATATGAGGGAGGGCACTGCCCTGATCTACTGTGGCCAATAACATTGCTTCATCAACCTCACCAGGTAACCACTTCCCTTGAGGATTTTTCATCCTCCAGGCCCATAGACAACACATTTGTGAAAAAATACTGTATAATCTCCTCTGTTTATGAATCAAGACTTTTTTTTTGGCTTTAATTATCTTGATATTCCAGATTGCACACAAGCATGCCCTCAGTCCATCTATAATCAGAGACCATCACTCCCAGCTCCTTTCTGTATTAAATTATCAGGGTAGCTATATTTGTGTAGAAGCATTCAATTTATCTAACCTTATGCACACCTGATGAAATGGGACTCACAAATATCTTGTGTTTACCTGGGGAATCCCAGGTTTAATTGACTTCTGAGTTTTCCTTTACCAAGTTTCTTTGCTTTTTTCACCTACAATTGCAGTCATCTTACTTTGAACATTTTCCTTCTCATTTCCACTTTCCCAAAAGGTTTATGGTTACAGAGTTTACACTGACCTGGACTTATTTGGTTACTGAGCCAAAAGCATAGCATAAATAGCTGTTTCTTTGGAGAGCTACATTTTTACCACTTTTTTTTTTCAGCTTAGTTAAAAATTTAATGTAAAAGAAGCAGACTCTCTGTGGACCCATTCATGGTGGTGGCTACTGATTCCAGCCCTTTTTCAAATGCATTGAAGAATACATTCATTGGTTGTCAAAAATTCTTCCCTTTTAAATATTATCACAGCCTTCTGAAACCTCAAAGCAAACATTAACAACCTTCGAGTACACAGAGGTGACCTTTGGAGAGCTCAAAAATTAAATGTTTATTGTTCATGAAGTTTTCTCAACCAGTTTCATGGGTTATTATTCTGAAAAAAGATGTTATTCTTTCAATTAGTCATTGAACTCATGTATAAACTATTTTTCTGTATTTACATTTTGAGTATATTTCCACATATGCACATATTTTAAAATCGTATGTTTTGTTTTGTTAGAGATGATAAAAAATAACTTTTGTGTATAGCGACTCAAATTAAATTCTGGATTGGAAGAGTTTTCACCTTTCCTTCTGAAAATCTACTCTTATATACTGAAATATTTAAATTATAGTAAGATCTACATGATGTAGATTTGTGGAGTTTGCATGTGAATGCATGATGATTTTTCTACTTCAGCTAATATTTAGCCAGATAAATATACTTGGGAGGTAATAGCTCTGTGTTAATGCCTAAAAAACATTTACCAAATGTAGTTAATATTGAAATACATTTTTCTAAAACAAAATTACTAATAGCTTATGTAGTAGACTGAATAATGGCTCCCAAAGATATCAAGGTCCTAAATCCTGGGATCTGTGAATGTTACTTTGTATGGCCAAAAGGGACTTTGCAGATCTGATTAAATTTAGGATATGGAGATGGTGAGATTATCTTGGATTGTCTAATGAACCTTAAATATAAATACAAGTGTCCTTATAAGAGGGAGGCAGAGGGAGATCTGACTACGGAAGAGGAAGAGGTGAGAGATGCAAGAAAATATGAGCAAAGAACTACAGGCACGTCCAGAAGGTTTAGGTAAGGAAAGGAGTTTCCCTAGCTCTCTAGAGGGAACCAGCCCTGCCAACGGTTTGCTTTTAGCAGCGTAAGACTCATTTCAGACTTCTGGCTCCAGAACTGTAAGATATTAAATGTGTGTTTTTCTAAACCACTAAATTAGTGCTAATTTGATATAGCAACCATGGAAAATTAATACATCATACAAAGAAGTCATCCTGGGGAAAAAACTACACAGGATTTTAGTCGCTGAAATTTTCTTATAAAGATAAGAAATGAATTTCTCACAGTATTTACAAATTAGAAGTGACTAAACTCTGAGGAAACCTGCAGGTATGGAAAGCCTTCATATCTAACACATCTCCCTAATGCCTTTTGTGAATGAAGCCATATTATATCATATGAGCTTACTAATGTCCCAAAGCATCTCTGACTTTAAGCAAAGATGATAAAAACTAATTGCATGTGTCTTCTAAAACTTTCTTTTCAGTAATCTTCTCTGTAAATGGTAGGTGGTCTCTATTTAGTCTTTACTATTCTCCTATTTGGAAAAGACCTGGTACATTTATTCTCAGTAAAATATGCAAGATAATTATGGCTAGTTTTTATTTTAATATAGGTTACAACCTTAGTTGTTTGTTTTGTTGAGAGGAAGAAGAGGTAGACATCTCTGATTAGAGGCAGTTTTTCATATATCTGTTAAATCACATTTAAAAATAAACTGCCAAATCTGCATGCTGCTCAAGTCTACCTCTGGCCAATGCAGCAAGATCAGCTCACAGGACCTTGGGTGATCAAGAGTACAACAGGTGTGTTGCAGAAATGAGAAAGTAATTGTAAAATCTTAGCTCATAGATTTCTATCTGTCTAAGAAATTACAAGGCCCCCACACGTTTTTTCCCATTTTTCAAATGTGTGCACTAAGGGGGTGAATTCTGGAGTAGTTTCATGTTATAAAAGTAAAGAAGACAGATAGAATGTGAAGGGTTAGGATGTGAGTAGCTGCTTCCCAGGCTAAGCTTCAGAAAACATCTTCTCAGTTAATGATGTACAAAAGCACACTACATCAAAAGCAAGAATTTATAAGGGACCAAACTTAAAATTTCACTCCCTGCTTGGTCCACAGTGGGTTGCATTGGGAAGGGAATAAGGAAATTGGGAACAAGGAAATAACTACATTTAGGAATTTAATATGGGAAGGTCAAGAAGGGGATAGTAAATGACAAAATTAGTTCTAAGTAGGCTCTATATTTTGTCCCTTTTGTGATAAAAGAAAGAGACTATAAATGAGCCCATCAACTTTAACATACATCATGCTAATTATAGATTCATCATAAAAATAATTATGAAAAACTTATACACAATGTGCCATTTACAATCAATTTAACCTGAGGAAACGAGGTTTATCTGACATGACCTAGATTCTCTAAAGGTAAATTTTACTTCAGATACATGGACAAGAGAGCTAAGGAATAGAAATCAGTAAATGGATTGAGGAATTCCAGGTTAAGCCCACTGTTAAGTTGTTATAAATCTACGGATTTTAATACTGGGATTCAGGAGTTTTGTTCTTGTGATTTACTGCATAACAAAAGAATTATTTCATTCTGTGTTCATGTCTGGCTATCGGTTTGGATATGGTGTTTTAAGGACAAAATCTGCTTTTATTGGAAGGTGGAAACTAACGAACTTCATAAACTAGAGATCAGTTGGGGATTTTGTTATCAAGAATCCACATAGATCTCAGGCCATGTAATTCCTGGGCCCCACTTCTTAGTTCCAGTCTGGTTTGCTGTATTCTTTCCTTTGGTTCCCAGAGATTAACATATTTCTTCCATTAACATAGTTCTTCCATTTCTTTGGTCATATCTAGAAAATGAAGGATCAAGTAGTCGGGAACAGAAAAACATTAAGGAGAATTCTTGGTTCTCAATTTTTAGTGAAATGAAATAACTACTCAGTTATACATCTACCTCTACTAGGTATTGGACCTACATCTGCATGAGGGGTTTATTCCTCTACAGAACCCAGAGTGATAATGGAAGGTGTACTAATAGATGATTCCTAAGCAGGGATATAAACTGAACACTATATTCCCAGCATTGAGATTGCAACTTTTGTTCCCTAGTTATTGGATTATTTTTCTTTTTCTGAGACAGAATCTTGCTGTTTTGTCCAGGCTGGACTCAAACTCCTGGGCTTAACCGATCCTCCTGCCTCAGCTTCTTGAATAGCTGGCTGGGACTACAGGCATGTACCACTGCACCCAGCTGGGTTATTGGATTTTTAGAGAACAGACCTTAAAATAAACAGAAAGCAGGTCATATTTTAAAGTCATGTAACTTACAGTGAAGGGCAAGAACTAAATCCAAAATGACTAAAGAAGGAGCCAAGAGTCTATTTGTAATTCAAACAGCTTGAAGAGCAGCTCTGGACATAACCTTTTCCAAATTTCTACAAAAATATGTGTGAAGATATAAAATAATTTTTTCGAAATGACACTAAAACCAAAATCTTTTGCTTACAATCAACCAATGTCTGAACTGGAGCAGTTTATAAAAATAGGTGGTGTTATATTAATGCTTCATTTTTCCATAAGAAGGTGAAAATATGTATAGTTTTGTTATTTCCACCCATTCCCCAACCACCAAATACTGTTAAGCTTAGTGATGAAAATCAACATGAAAATTAGCAGTTGTACCTATAGTATGTATTTAGTTTATTGTGAGGCTATATCTATACTCTTCTCATCCACTATTCCCCAACTTCCTCAAAAATCCCACCTTCAAATGTTCATAAATCTTTAGAAGCAAAAACTGTATGGAACAAAGTGAAAAACTAACAGAGATATGTTTGCTACCTTCTGGGAGGAAAATAATTGTGTATAGACATAGAGAAAAATCACTACATAAACCTATGCTGAACATGTTAGATTTCATTGGAAATTTGAACTGGAGTTATGCATATCAATTTGTATTTCAAATATACCAAAGAAGTATTATTCATGCACATGCACACATCCTACAGCAAGCATTGTTGGATTGATTTCTTCTTATGGAAGGATGAGTAAACAAACAAAAAAGGGGCTGTATGAACAAATTGTGTCTCCAGTCAAAGGGGGAAAAATCAGCATCATAAGAATGAGATATGCAGATGACTTCCCAGGGAACAAGTTTGTTTTATGTCTGTAAGGATTATAAAGTACAAAGGGAATTCCACCAAATAAACATATACTTCCCTTGAGCTTAATTTTTTCCAACTCAGTGATGCATATCAAGCTTCATGAACAACTAAAGCTGCTTAGTATAGTTTTGACAGTAACATAAGAATGACTAGAGTAGTCCCTATTTGTCCCTGATTTTGCTTTCTGCAGTTTGAGTTACCCACTGTCAACCATGGCACCAAAATAGGTGAGTACAGTACAGTAAGATATTTCTAGAGAGAGAGAGACCACATTAACATAACTTTCATTACAGCATATTGTTATAGTTGTTCTACTTCATTAGTTATTGTTAATCTCTTACTGTGCCTAATTCATAAAATAAACTTTATCATATTTATCTATAGGAAAAAACATAGTATATATAGGGTTCAGTACTATCAAAAGTTTCAGGCATCCACTGGGATCTTGGAATGTATTTCCCATGGATAAGGGTGGACTACTGTATTCTGTTCTGTATTTATATTTCATGGAAAAGTTTCAATTGAAATGGTTTGGTTCTACTCATAAAGAACTAGGTATATTGAACAAAGTTTGAAGCAATTGTCAAGATTATTAAGAAAACATTTTTCTGAGTACCCAGATCGCTGATGTCTTAATTCTTAAACAGCCACCTACTTAAACCAGTTTTCTCAGGAAGGGAGGAAGAGGGAACCCCTATGCAAACATATGCTCTCTCTTATCAAAATAACATGCTCTAAACTCCAGCCCCATTTACTGATGAGTCAGTTGTACCCCAGGGATTTTAATGACTCTTTTTGTGTAGTCTAACATTGAACAAATATCTAAAGTACTACCTAGACTAAGAAGTTGACTTTACCTACTTATAGGAGGCCCATATCCAAATCTTGGCTCTGCCTATCTTATTGTTTTCATAACAAAGGAAAGAAGAGCTAACATTTCTGTTTCAGGCATTCTTTACCCAGTCTGCTTCTTGCTTGGTGTTCTTAAGGAGGTAGGATGGGGATAGAAGTTCTGTAGAGAATATTGTCTCGTGAGCAGAAGACCTGCTCTCCTCCCACTGTCACATCCACCTGGTCATTGCTATTGTATTCCCAGTCTAATCCCCAAAGTACTAAACATAAAGGAGAGTTTGTCCCTCCAGTTCAATACATGTTCGTTGATTTTGTCAACTATTAAAGACAGAGTAGGGTTGAGTAAGCTCACGAAACTTGAACAAGAATGGGTAACAAACAGGTCTGACTCCACCCGGGTTGTTGCTGTACTATTTGCAAAGTAGAGGATGGAAACAGGTGAGGAGGGGGAGATCAATAGGATATTAGAACTACCTTGATGGAAACTGCTTGTGGCCACTTACTCTGAGCCTTTGTATCCAGCTAAAGCTAATGAAGTGGACCGTTCAACCCCTCAAGATACTTTGACAATATATTAATATTTTTCTCAGATGCCTCAGAAATGAATCAGAGGGAGATATATTTTATTTTTTTTCCATTTAGTTTACCCTAAGGCCACACTGTACACTCAGCTAAGTTACACACCATTTTAGTTTTCATTTCCAATTATATCAACTAAGGAGTATAGCAAAATCACAAGATAAGGTAATACAATGAGTACCAGGTAGCTATATAACTAAAACACACACACACACACACACACACACACATTATCTATTGATCTATAAATCTACCTACCTATCTTCTATCTATCTACAGATAGGACCAAGGGTGGGTGTGACAGTGGGAGGAGAGCAGGTCTTCTGCACATGAGAATATACTCTCTACAGAACTTCTATCCCCATCCTACCTCCTTAAGAACACCAAGCAATCTATCTTGAATTTCCTATCTATCTTGAATTTCTATCTTGAAATTCCTCAAATATACTAAAATTTCATAAAAACTTGGTACAAACATTTTTACCCCATTCTCCTGTAAATCACTTTCTTGATGATGTCTTCAACTTAATATGACAAAATCTCTAGAATTTCTATCTTTAAGCCAGAATATACTATTGATATTCTAACTCATATATTCCACTGGCACATTCCATTTCAGATGCCTCTTAGGCATTCAAGAATAGATGCTTGTCAACTAGGCATCTATATTTGAATGCCTAAGAGGCATCTGAAATGGAATGCGTCAGTTGTAGTTAGTCATGTCCGCCTCCCCCCGCCCCCGAATCATACCCCATATTATTATGCCTTTAGGAGATCTCTGTCACCTTGAATCTGGATTGATACTGTGACTTGCTTAATCCAATAAATGCAGCAAAAGTAAACTGTACCTGTTATGGTCCTAAGCCTTAAGAAGAACTGGTGCTTTCTGCTTTTATTCTTCTGGAGCCCTAAACCATCGTACAAGTGGTCTAGCTACTGTGCTGGAGAAACTGAGTAGAGAAACCACATAAAGAGAGAGAAACTCTCTCCACATGAAAAGAATAATCCACATAAAGAGAGAGAAACTCAGCAGCCCCGGCACCCTAGACTTCCAGACACCCCTACCAAGATAATAGATGCGAGAGTGAAAACATCTTGACGTTTCAGCCCCAGCCATTATGTGTCAACATTTTTACAAGAGGCCACAAGCAAGACAGTCCAAAACCATACAGCTGAATTGTCAGTCAATCTTCAGAATTATAAAAGTACTCAAATGGCTATTGTTTTAAGCTAGCATGATTTGCAGTGTTTTGTTATGCAGCAATTGATAACTTCAACTGGATGCCTAAAGTACATTTCCATTTCGATGCTTAACAGACATCTTAAAGAGACATGCTCCATGCTCGGGACTGAAACTTTCCACTCAGACTTGCTTCAAGCTCAGGTTTCCTATCTCAAAAGATGACAACTTTATTACTTCTGTTGCCTAGACCCCAAAATTAGTAGTTATCCTTTCTTTTTTATTTCTCTCATACTCCAAACCTAACTCATTAGGCTATTCCTCGGTCTCTACTTTCAATATGCATCTAAATTCCAAACACTTTTTGCTACGTGCAGAGTTAACACTCTTCCCTAAGCCATCATATTATCTAAAATAGATTACTACAATAGCCTTCTAAGGAATCTCTGTGTTTTTACTCTTACACCCTGTAGTCTATTCACAACACACAGTAGCTGGGGTGACCCATTAAAAAATAAATCACATAATGTCACTCCTCTGCTAAAAACCCAAATGGCTCCTCACTTTAAAAACCAAAATGTTTGTAATGGCTTACCAAGCTCCACATAACCTACCCCCCTGTTCCCACCTTTCTGAGTGTATTTTTGACTTATTTTCTCGAGCTCTTTCTACTCTGGCCCTATTGAACCCCCTGAAGTTCTTCAAACTTGTCTGGCATAGTTCCAACCCAGGGGCTTTTTACTAGTTCTTCTCTCTGCCTGGAGTGTTCTTCTCCTAGGTACCTGCACCTCTAATCCTAGTTCTTCAAGTACTGGTTCAACTGCTTCCTTCTTCCTAAGGCTTACTTTACGAACACCACCCTCCTCGAAATCACAACTCTTTTCCCTTACAGATGCCCCTTTACATCCTTCCTTTCTTATTTTTTTCTTCTTTTTCTCACAGCACATATCCAATGCATTGTGTAATTACTTTCTTATGATGGTTGTGGTTTTTGAGTATCCCTTGCTAAGCTACCAAAGTGCAGGAACTGGTGTTTATTGACTCAATCATATATCTCCAACACTTTCTTTTTCAAAATAAAAATCATTTTAAATTGACAGATCATACTTGTATATATTTATGGGGTACAATGTGCTGTTTAGGTATATGTATACGCTGTGGAATGATTGAATCAAGCTAATTAATATCTCTGTTCACCTCACTTATTTTTTGCCATGAGACATCTTAATTTATTCTCTTAGTAATTTTGAAATACACAATATTTTATTATTAACTATAGTCACTGCTGTGCAATAGATCTCAAAAACTTATTCCTCCTGTCTACCTGAATCTTGATATTCTTTGACCAACTTTGCCCCATTCCCTTCTCCTGCTCCCACCAGCCTCTGGTAACCACCATTCTATTTTCTACTTCCATGAATCTGTTTTAGCGTCCACATATAAGTGAGGCATGTGATATTTGTCTTTTTGTGCCTGGCTTATTTCTCTTAGCATAATGTCCTTCAGGGTCATCCATGCTGTCACAAATGACAGAATTTCTTTCTTTTTTAAGGCTGAATAGTATTCCATTGAGTGTGTATACTACTTTTTCTTTATTCACTCACCCTCTGATGGACTCGTAGGTTGATTCTATATGTTGGCTACCATGAATAATGCTGCAATGAACACAGGGTGCAAATAACTCTTCAACATATTGATTTTATACCCTTTGGATGTATAGGATTATAGGATTGCTGAATCATATCATAGCTTTATTTTCAGTTTTTTGAGAAAACTCCATAATGGCTGTACTAATTTACATTCTCACTAACCGTGTACAAAGATTCCCTTTTCTTCACGTCCTCTCCAACACTTTTATCTGTCATCTTTTTGATAATAGCCATTCTAACAGGTATGAGGTGATATCTCATTGTGGTTTTAATTCGCACTCTCCTGATGATTAGTAATACTGATCATTTTTTTCACATACTTATTGGCCATTTGTGTGTCTTTTTTTGAAAAATGTCTTTCAGGTCCTTTGCTTATTTTTTAATTGGGTCATTTATTTTCTTGCTATTCAGTTCCTTATATATTTATTTAGTATATTAACCTCTTATCAGATATATAGTTTGGAAATATTTGTTTCCACTGTAAGGATTGTCCCTTCACTTTGTTAATTGCTTTCTTCACTGTGCAAAATCCTTTTAGTTTGATTCAATGTTTGTCTATTTTCACTTTTGTTGCCTGTGCTTTATGAGTCATATAAAAAAAAACATCATTGCCCAGACCAAGATCATGGGGCTTTCTCCCTATGTTTTTTCTAGTAGTTTCACCATTTCACATCTTATATTTAAGTATTTAATCCATTTTGATTTGATTTTTTAATATGGTATGAGATACGAATCCAATTTCATTCTTCTGCATATGAATATCCAGTTTTCCAATACTGTATTGAAGAGGCTGTCCTTTCCCCATTGTGTGTTCATGGCATCTTTGTCAAAAATCAATTGGCCATAAGTGCATGGGTTTATTTCTTGGCTTTCTTTCCTGTTCCATTTTTCTATGTGTGTGTTTTTATGCCAGTACCATGCTGTCTTTATTACAATAGCTTTTTGATATCTTTTGCAATCAAGGAGTTGATACCTCCAGATTTGTTCTTTTTGCTCAAGATTGCTTTGTCTATTCAGAATTTTTTGTGATCCCCTAGGAATTTTAGTACTGTTTTTTCTATTTCTGTGAAAAATGACATGGGAATTTTGATAGAAATTGCATTGAATCTGTAGATTACTTTGGGTAGTATGGACATTTTAACAATATTAATTCTTGCAACCCATGAACATGGGATATCTGTCCATTTATTTACGTTCTGTTCACTTTCTTTCATCAGTGCTCTATACTTTTCACTATAGAGATCTTTCCTTTCTTATCCTAAACACTTTGTATGACACATAGTAGGTGCTATGAACTGAATGTTTTTGTCTCTGCTGAAATTGATGGGTTGAAACCTAAATCCCCAATGTGATGATATTTGGAGGTGGGGCCTTTGTACAGTAATTAGGTCATGAATGTGGAGTACTCGTGAATGGGATCAGTGCCCTTATAAGTAGATATACGAGAAATGATCTTTCTCTCTCACTCTGCAATGTGAGGACACAATAAGAAGTCAATCTGCAAACCAGAAAGAGTACTTTCACCAGACACCACATCTGCAGGTGCTTTGATACTGGACTTCTCAGCATCCCGAACTTTAAACAGTAAAATTCTGTTCTTTAAGCCACACAGCCTTCAGTATTCTATTATAGCAGCCTGAACTGACCAAGACAGTAAGCCACCAACAAATATTTGTTGAATTAAAACATGATTCAATGACAAAAAATATGAAATTTAAATATTTGCAAGCATATCTCACCACTCAAATTTATTCCTCCCCTATTGAGTTACAGCCGCAACAATGTCATTCAGGTACCTAGATGATTTTTGAATTTCAACTCTGCCAATGGCATTTGAATGTGAAAAAAAAGTAGACAATAAAGCCTATATGAGATGCCTTCAGCCTATTATCACAGCTTTTTTTCTAAAATTGAGTTATACTTAATAATTTCATACTAAAAATATATTTCTCACTGGGAAGATTATAAAAAAAATCTTAGCTTGTAAAAATACACCAGTTTTTAACACATTCAGTTTTATTGGTTTTTAAAAGTATTTTCACAAATCATAGACTTCTTAAATACATCTGACAGTCCATGAATACAATGGAAATATCACATGCATTTTCATTACTCTTCATAATTAATGCCACTTAATTTTTCTAGAAATGTAAGTTATAAACATCTTTTAAATGAATGAAAGGATAAATAATAGTTATATATAGGGAGCCACACTTTTTACTCTGGGATACACACAAGTACATATGGCACCAAGAAGGAGAGAAATGAATTAAAAGGAAAAATTGAAAGTCAGAAGATGTTTTAACATACAATGTTATTTATTTTATTTAATTTTATTTTTTAAAGATAATACACACATGGCAAACAATTAAATAGTAGACAGTCACATTCACCTAATTTTAATTTCATTGGGCATTGAATGTATGTGTTCATATTTTAATGAACATTCAGAGAAAACATAAAATATTAATATTTTATATTTTATATTATTATGTACATTTTCACTAACATTAACATACATAAAGTAAGGTGCCCATATCTTAAGAGTATAGCTCAATAAATTATCATGCTGGTAAGAAATTCTAATAAGCACTACCAGATGAAATTACAGAATGTTACCAGAACTCTAGAAGGCCCCCAAAGTTTGCTTTTTATGAACTTCATACACATGGTATCAGACAGAGCATTTCCTACTGGGTATGAATTATTTGCTTCAATATTATGCATGTGAATTTAATTCATCCAGTTGAGTTAGTTACAGTTCATTAATTTTCACTGCTAAATATAATCTTATAGTATGAATACATGGCAATTTATCTGTTTAATAGTTGATGAACATTTGAGTTCAGTGTAAATTTTGTTAAGCACAAATAATATTGTTATGAACACTCCCTTACCTATCTTTGATACACATATACATACATGCTCGTTGACTCCCCCAAAACTTAGCTACTGGTAGCCTCCTGTTGAATGGAAGCCTTACTGATAACATTAACAATCAATTAACACATGTTTTGTATGTTATATGTATTATATACCATATTTTAACAATAAAGTAGGCTAGAGCAAATAAAATGTTATTCAGAAAATCATAAGAAAGAGAAAATATATTTACTATTTATTAAGTGGAAGTAAATCTTCATAAAATTCTTCATCCTCATAGTCTTCACTTTGAGTAGGCTTAGAAGGAGGATGAAGAGAAGGGTTTGGTCTTCCTTTCTCAGGAGTGGCAGAAGCAGAAGAAAATCCTAGTATAAGTGGACCCACGCAGTTCAACCCCATGTTGTTCAAGGGTCAGCTGTATTATTTTGTGTTCATGGTGGCTGTGTTTATATTTATTCTACTGAAGATCTGTGGAATTTATTTATTATTGACTAGGTATTTTTTGATAGTTTGAAATTTTTGTGTTGCCATTTTCTCTTTTGAAATTTTTTCCACCATATTCTCTTTTTCTTCTCCAAGACTTCAAAATACACACATTAGACTATTTCACTGTATCTCATGTATCTTTTACATGATTTCCTGTATTTTTTTATCTTTTTCCTCTGAATATGTTCTTCTGACATGTGTCGCAGTTTACCCACTTGCTTTTCAGCTATAGCTACTCTACTATTAAACAACCTATCCATTGAGTTATACATCTTGATTACTTAATTTTCAATTTTAGAATTTCCATTTGGTTATCTTCTACAGTTTCCAGTTCTTTACTTAAATTCTCAATTTCATGTCCCATTTTCTTGATCACCACAAATATCGTTATCCCAAAGTTCATATCTAAGTTTATTATGTGGATTCCCTGTGGGTCTTTTTCTACTGTATAAAATTTCTTTTGAATGCCAACTGAAGTTTTTATTTATACATATGCCTCATTTTTATTGAGTAATGACCATTGCATATAAAAAAGACAGAGATAGTTTGAGTGTTGGATGAGGTTAACTTTATATTTTTTGGCAGGCAGCTATACTAAGGGTTAACAATGACAGAATACATTACACCTAGGAATAAGCCATGGCTCTTCCTCCTCAGTGGGCCCTGAATTCCAAACTGTCTCCCAATGTTTGACTCCTCAAAAATACTCCTTAGTTTCTTAATATCTCAATTATGACTTTGAAATTGGAAAAATCCTTGAGCTAAAAGTAATTTAATTCTAAATGCCAGAATTCTTTGCCTTTATCTACCATTTTGTCTCAACAGTTTCTCAGTGCTTTGGTAGCTCTCTTGTACTTTCAAGAATACGTTTAAAAAATTATTTCTTCCAACTTTTTTAGTTGTTCTCAGGGGATATTTGATTAAAATCATTTAGTCTACCACTGTCATGAGAAGAAATTTAAAATACTTTAAATAAGTCATTGACCAAATAACTGTTCATAGAAAAACTTTGTAAAAAAAGTTTATTTGGTCCAGGGAAACAGGTAACTAAAGCACAAGTACATAAGAAGAAAAGAAAGAAATTAAAAGTTTGTGGAAAGATTTGCATGTCTTGATAAGAAAAATGAACTTTATAAAATAAAAAATTTGACGATGTTCCAGCAATAGAATGACATTATCAAATATAGTTGTATAATGGAAAAGCATTAATACAGAGTCTAGTCCATCAATAGCCTTCATAAGAGTTTACACATGTAGTCTAGGATAATTTATAAACACTTCTAAGAAAGGAAGTTCTTTATTATACCTGAAAAATCCCCCTTTCTAATTTAGAAAAATATTTATGAGTAATTAGAATGCTTTATATTGAGCCTTAAACCCATACACTGTAGCTAGTTAATACCTCATTGTTGTGTGGGAAACACATCCAAACTCTGATGTATTTTTTTCTCCCAACATTGTACACATATCAAAGTTACATGAGACAAATAGAAAGAGAAGTAAATAGATAAAGTATTGATCATTTTAGTACTAGAAGGATTCTAAAGTGGATAGCTCAACATTTGATTGAGTAATTCCCTAGGGCACACAAAAAAAATAAGTGAAGTGTCTGCAGGATTTAGTTGTGTTCTTTCCTTTGATAAGTGGCTTTTTAAAAAAAATAATAGTAGCACTTTGGACTATGTCATAGCAATTTAATAGCTATTATCTCTTTTTTATCCTCAAGGTAGGAAGGATAAGTATTATTACCCAGAAAGGTTAGGTGAATTGAGACTATCACAGAGCAAATTAGTGCAGAGACGAGACTAGAAAAAAATTCTTCTGGTTTTGTGTTTTTTCCTTTATATCACATTTTTTCCTTGTGATGTTATGTGATGCATGACACAAATACATACATATAATGGTGAGAAAACTACTTTAACTTTCCCTCCTACACAAACTCTACTGTTAAAAACACTTCAGTGCTTGTAAAAAAATCTTAAGAGATGCACTCAATTACAACTGCAATAAGTGCTGTGCTGTTCTTGGCACAAACAGCTGTTCAAATAGTATTCCAAAGGGATAGGCAATATTACAAAGAGATACCCTAGAGAAACATCAAAGGAGAGATGAGGGAGGCAATAGAGGGAGCAGCTGAAGCATATCAGAAAAGGAAGAAAACCTCATGAGCCAATGAAGAGGCTAGCAAGTCCATGTACCAGGCCCACAGTATACCTTCTCCAAAGAGGCTAACTTTGGGGCTGTTCAGACTTTTCCAATATAAGCCTTTTTTATTGGTATGTTTGTTCAGATGTACCTCTTTCATGTTCCTAGTCATCATGCTATTGTTCAATAAATTTATCACGGGCACTATGGGATTCAGCTTTTCAGTGCTGTACTCACCATGAGGCTGGCAGAGATGTTTCCACAACTCAAGCCAGACTATCATCAGAAATTTGTCAATAATTTACAAAATACTAATATTTTAATTTTCTATTTATCATTATAGATATAATATTGCTATATAAGAATCTTTATTTTTAGACTGAGAATTTTGTCTTTAATAATCAATGAGAAAATATTTGTATATTTACAATAATCTTTATTGCTATTTACTTATGTTGTAACTTGGTCTCTCATAGATCAGTGTCATGGCCTTCAATATTCACAAAAGGAATGCTAGGATAGGTAGGTTTCTTATATTTACTTCACAAAATTGGGAAATATTAACATGTATTAATTAAGTAAACCAATTTAGTGTTTCTACACACATCAATTAAATTTTTTAGTATATATTCCTTACCAAAGTCTCCCTTTTAACTTTCACAAATGTCATCACCTGAATTGTAAACATTGCCATAACTATACCTCAGGATCTACTTTTATCTAAAATAGGCAGTTAGAATGGAAATTAAGAAAAATAGAAGTAAGTGTATTTTAATTTATATCTGTTTATTCCAGTGTTATGGTCAGTTTTATGTGTCAACTTTGCTAGATTACAGTCCTCATTCAAATAAACACTGATATAGGTGTTGTCTGTGAAAGAATTTTGTAGATGTGACTTAATATCATAATAAATTGACTTCAAGTAAGAGAGATTATCCTACATAATCTAAGTGAGTCTGATTTAATCATTTGAGTGGAAGTAAAACTACAGCTAAGAGTTCCCTGAAAAAGAAGAAATTCTAACTTTTGGCAATAATTTCATCATAGCTGAGAGTTTCAGTCTGCTGTCTCTGACTGCCTTTCCTAAGGATTTCAGACTTACCTAGCCAGCCCTCACAATTCTTTGCACTAAATGTCTTAACATATGTCTAAATATATATACACACATATATAATTATTCTAATGAGATATCTAATTTAGATTATATCTAAATATATGTCAATGATATATATCTCTATAATCTATCTCTCATACCATCTATTATTTCCTGTTTCTCTGGTGGAACTTTGATTGATTTTGGTACCAATTGTGGTCATACAGGAACAGAACTTAAGGAAGGATGAGTTTTTTAAATTGGTTCTGGGTTTCCTGAAATTAGTTCTATAATTTAATTAGATTTAAAGTCACTGATGACTCTTTTTCTAGTAAAAAAGAGGGCACTAGTAGTCCACAGCATGAAAAAGATACACAAAATATAACCACTAGAGACTCCTATTCAAATACCTACAGAAAGATGAGGTTATGGGTGACCATTTATCTGCCATCTAGAATATTACTTTTTTAGAGACAGGGTCTTGCTATGTGGCCCAGGCTGGTCTAAAACTCCTGGTTTCAAGCAATCCTCCCACTTCAGCCTCCCAAGTAGTTGGGATTGCAGGTAGGAGCCACTGCACCCAGCTTGCTGTCTAGAACATTTAATCAATGTAAAGTCTAAATGAGAATAGCTGGTTGTTTCTATCTGCACTGGAGAAAGTTGGGGGAGGTGGGGCACAGGGCAGATGAGCTCAGGGCTTCCAATTCCCAGTTCATGCTCCACATAAATTAACTGAAAACTCCTATGCTCGTCCTAAATGAAATTCTTATCTCCTGTAGCCACCAGGACAACATTGCTGAAAACCAAACCCAGAGTCTCATTCTGTGAATGGTTTCATTTCAATGTAAATTAAGGTCCCAGCCTCACAGGGTGTCTTCTGTTAAAGTGACGGCATCAACTGGGAAGGAACAGGATACTGAAAATTGGAATGAGGACATATGGAAAGATTCCAAGGAAGCTGGGAATATCTAACTGCTAAATCAATTCTGCTGAGTCTTCATTGCCAGTACAAGTCCTTATGCTTCTGCCTGAAGAGGTTAGCCCTCCATTGCCTGAAGAACATTTAATGATCTCCCCTGGGGAAGCTACGTTGCATGGAACTGCTTATTCTCCTCAGGATCTATCAACCTCTCTACCCCTCTTTTGCTTCTATACCTATAAATGAGGAGAAGTCAGGAGAATATGTATAGAAGTCGGTCTTAAGGGTGTGGGCTTTTGATGGAAAGGATATAAAGTTCAGTCAGCCTGAATTCATTGATATGGGCTCACTAAGCATAGATTCTCAATTTGATATCTTAGCTCAAGGACTTATAGAGGAGGGCTCTAACTGTTTATTAGGTTGGATGAAACATGGACCCAAGGGTGGCCTACACTAAATAAAATTGGAGTATCATAACTACCTTGGTATATTGTAGAGCAACATATCTAGAGACTCATGGAGATTGGAATATTAGAGCAGATTTTTTACATAAGACCTGCTCACCCATCCTAGGAGGACCTAGAGGACACATATTTAATTCTGAGAAACAAATTTGTGAGGGGTGCACTAGCATTTTTGAAGGGCTCTATGGTCATTCTTCTCTGCAGAATAGAAATCATAGTGGGGACATCTACTATCAAACTGGTATTCCTAAATGCAATGGGGATAATGAGATCCCAGGGTGGTAGTGGCCATGTGCCACTTTGGCAGTTTAACTGCCAAAGACAACCTCACAATCACTACTCTAATAGACAATGGATTCAAAGAAGTAACCAGAATGACCTAACCAAGGCCTATATCGTTGGCTATTGTCCCTAGGAAAGAAATAGATGAGAATGGTACTAAATCCTTATTGGATAGGTATAAGCAGAAGATTTCTAAGCATAGTGAACAGAAGTCTAACTTAAATCTCCAAAAGAGATTTATGGCCCCTTGATTCCCAGACTTGAGCCAGTTTACAGGCTGAATGAAAGAGAGATTGAGCCCCCTTGAGGAAGGACTCTGCTACATTACAAGAAATTTGTATTGTTAATCATTTTTCCTGCTTTGCCCCATGTAATCTATGCCCATTTACCAAGGTGATTATGCATTACAAAAAGTGAAATAATAAGACTTTTCAGGGATTACTGGACACTATAATCCTTGAACTGATACTAATTCTAGGATACTCGAAACATCAGTAGGGTCCACTAGTAGGTATAGGGGATTATGAAGGTCAGGTATAGAGTTTTGGCTCAGGTCAGTCTTACAGTTGGCCTGCTGGCTTCCTGAATCCACCCAATGCTTATTTTTTCAGTTCTGAAATGCACAATTGTAACAGACAGTAATAGGAATCCCCATATTGTTTCCCTGACCTGTGAAATAAAAGCGTGTAGGCCAAGTGGCAGTCACTAGAACTGCCTGTAACTGCAAAAATAAATAAATAAATAAACCAAAAGCAATACTGCATTCCTGGAGAGATTGCATAAATCAGGGCCGCCATCATAAAAGACCTGAAAGATGCAGGTGTGGTAATTTCTGTAAATTGCCGATGAACTTGCCTATTTAGCCTGTACGGAAAACAGATGGACCTTTGCGAATGACAGTGGATTATCATAAACTTTATCATGTGGTAAGTGTGATTATAGCTGCTGTTCCAGTTGTGGTTTTGTTGCTTGAGAAAATTAGCACATCCCTTCATAGCTGGTATACAGCTAATCTGGCAAATGCTTTTTTCTCAATATCTGTTAATAAAGATCATCAGAAGTAGTTTGTTTTCAGTAATGCATCTTCACTACCTTATTTCAGGGATATAGCAACTCTCCAGCCCCATGTCATAATTTATTCCATAGAGACCTTACTTGCCTTTCCCTTCCACAACACACTATGTTGGTCCATTACTTTGATGATACTATGCAATTGGACTTTGTCAGCAGGAAGTAGTATTTATCTAGACATGATGGTAAAATACTTGAGTGTTGGAGAGCAAGGAATGAACATCAGAAAAATTTAGAGTATTTTACCTCTGTAAAATTTTTTGGGATCCAGTGTTATGGGATATTTTGAGATACACCTTCACAGGTAACCTTGGTCCCTACTTCTGCTATATTATCTTTTCTCTTTTGGATAATACCGATGAACTCATGGGGAGTTCCCTCTGACCACTCAACTACAGAAGAGAAAATTCAGGCCAGGTTTAAAAGTGATTTTGCTTATTTTTTCTATCAAGCCATAAATAAGACTTAGATATATCAGTAGGGTTACTATAGTTTACAATAATCTATTGTACATGTCAAAATAGCCAGAAGAGAGTAATTTGAATGTTTCTAACATAAAAAAAAATAAGTGTTTAAGGTGATGGATATCCCAAGTACACTGATTTGATATTTACAAATTATATGAATGTATTAAATTATCACATGCCCCCTGTAACTATGTACATCTATTATGCATCAATAAAAAATAGTAATAAATTGTTTTGCATGATATACAGGCACCCTGTGAAAGGAGAAAGCAGCAGCACTGTGGCCGATTTTTGGGACATTATTGAAGGACAGTGATGAAAGGAAATATTCTAAGCGGGAAGAATTTTGAGCAATGAACCTGGATGTTCATTTTTCCTGAAAGGAGAAATGACCAGAAGTAAAAGTATGTTATACTGATTGGCTGTGGCCAATGGGTTGGCTTGATAATCAAGTACATGGAAGAAACACGAATGGGTAACTGGCAGCAAGAATGTCCGAGAATAGATGTACGGATAGAACTCCCCGGGAAAAGCATTTGAAGATATTTATGTTTTATGTGACTCCTTAACAAAAGGGTGACCTCAGCAGAGGAGGATTTTCATAATCAAGTGGATAAAATGACTGAACCATTCTGTAGGTACCAGTCAGCCTCTTTACTTAACCATCCCTGTCATCACCTAATGGGCTCATGAACAAAGTGGCCATGGTAGCCGGTATAGAGGCTACGCATTGACTCAGCAACATGAACGTCCACTCACCAAAGCCAACTTGGTGACAGCAACTACTGAGTGCCCAATCTGCCAGCAGCAGAGACTCAGACTGAATCTCTGATATGGCACCATTCCCCAGGGAGAAAAGCCAGGTACCTGGTGGCAGTTTGATTACATTAGACCACTTTCCATCATGAAAGGGGTGTGCATTGCACTTTCTGAAGTAGGCACTTACTCTGGATACGGCTTTGCATTCCCTGAATGCAATGTTTCTTCCAAAACTACCATCTGTGGACTTACAGAATGCCTTATCCACTCTCATGGTATCCTACATAGCATTGCTTATGATCAAAGAACTCATTCACAGTGGATGAAGTGTAGCAATGGGTCCCTGTTCATGGAATTCACTTGTGTTACCATATTCTCCCATTGTTCTAAACTGGCTGACTTGATAAAATGATAGAATTACTTGTTGAAGACTCAATTATGGTGTCAACTAGGCACTGTAAGGGAATGTTGCAGGGTTGGAGCAATGTCCTCCATAATCATGTATATGCTTTAAATTAGTGTCCAATGTATGGTGCTGTTTCTTCCATAGCCAGAATTCACAAGTCCAAGAATCAAGGGGTGGGAATGGAAGTAGCACCATTTGGTATTACCCCTAGTGACCTAATAGCAAAACTTTTGCTTCCATCCCTGTGACCTTATATTGTTATGGTCTAGAGATCTTTGTTTCTGAAGAAGAAATACTTCCACCAAGAGACACAATACTGATTCCATTGAACTGAAATGTTGAGATTGACACAAGTCTATTTTGGCCCCTTGTGCCTCTGAATCAACAGACCAATAAAGGAGTTACTCTACTAGCTGGATGATTCATCCTGATTTCTGATGGAAAATTGGACTGCTACTACACAATGAGGGGAAGAAAATGTATTACTGGAATACAGGTAATCCTTTAAGGCATCTTTTAGTACTACCTTGTCCTGTGAATAAAGTCAATGGAAAATCACAACAATTCAGTTCAGGCAGGATGCTCCAACAGGGGTGGGGAACCTGCAACCTTCTGATTTAAAGATTGTTCTTTTTAAACACCAAAGGAAGACAGAAAAGCTTCATCTTTCTCAGCTTCATTCCTTTCAATAAAAGGATTTGTTCTGTAAAATTTGGATTCAGCCAAAAGGCCACACTTAAGGACCTAGAAGGCCACCTTTCACCTTAAAGCCGCAGGTTCCCCACCCCTAGACCATTTAGGAATGAAAGTTTGGGTTACCCCATGTAGTGGGCTGAATTTTGGACACCCCAAAAAGATATGTGAAAATTCTTATTCTCATAACCTCTGAAATGTATTTTATAGAAAAATATGTAATTAAATTAAGGATCTTCACATGAGGAGTTTATCCTGGATTATCTAGGTGGGCTCTAAACACAATCACACGTATCCTTGTAAGAGAGAAGCAGAAAGAGTTTTGAAACAGACAATAAAAGAAGAGACGGCAGTGTGACAACAAAGGGAGAGATTGGACAAATGTGGCCATATGCTCAGGAATACCAGGACAACCACTAGAAGCTGGAAGAGACAAAGAATGGATCTCGCCTAGAGCTTCTGTGGAAAGTGAGTCCTGCTAAAGCTTCGATTTTGCACTTCTGGCCCCCAAAACTGTGGGAGAATACATTTCTGTTGTTTTAAGCCAACAAGTTTAGGGTAATTTGCTATTACAGCTACAGGAAACTAATACACCCCACCATACAAAAGCCACAGCCAGCTCAGATGTTTGCTGTGGGTGCAGGGAATATGAAATGTGTAGTGAAAGAAAGTAGTTATAAATACCACCTATGACCATGTTGCAGAAACAAAGACTGTTATAGTTATAAACTACTCTTCCTTATTTATTTATTTTTAATTATTATTTTTTATTTTATTTTATTTTATTTTTAAATTTCAGGATATTATGGGGGTACAAACACTTTGGTTACATATATTGCCCATGCACTGCCCAAGTCAGAGCTACGATCGTGCCCATCCCCCAGACAGTGTTCCCCGCACCATTAGGTGTGAGTTTACCCATCCCCTCTATCTCCTCCCACCTGCCCGACCCCCGATGAATATTATTTCCATAATGCACATAAGTATTCATCAGTTAGTACCAATTTGATGGTGAGCACCAGTGGTGCTTGTTTTTCCATTCTTGTGATACTTCACTTCAAAGAATGGGCTCTAGCTGCATCCAGGATAATACCAGAGGAATTAAAGCAAGAACAAAGACTATATGATGTTCTCAATACATGCAGAAAAAGGCTTTTGACAAAATTCAGCACCCTTTTATGATAAGAACTCTTAACAATATAGGCATAGATGGCTCATACCTCAAAATTATTATAGCCATATACGATAAACCCACAGCCAATATCATAATGAATGGGGAAAAATCGAAAACATTCCCGCTTAGAACTGGAATCAGAGAAGGTTGCCCACTATCTACATTTCTATTCTATATAGTGCTGGGAGTGCTTGCCACAGCAATCAGACAAGAGAGAGGAATCAGGGGTATCCAAATGGGGGCAGAAGAGATCAAACTTTCTCTCTTTGCTGATGATACAATATTATATCTAGAAGGCCCCAAAGATTCAACCAAGAGACTCCTGGAATTGATAAATGAATTCAGCAAAGTCTCAGGGTACAAAATCAATGTGCACAAATCAGTAGCCTTCAAATATGCCAATAACTGTCGAGCTGAGAAACAAATCAAAGACACAATACCTTTCACAATAGCATCAAAGAAAATTAAATATTTAGGAATATATTTAACTAAGGAGGTAGGAGACCTATATAGGGAGAACTATGAAACACCGAGAAAAGAAATTGCAGAAGATGTAAACTGATAGAAAACCCTACCATGCTCTTGGATTGGTAGAATCAACATTGTTAAAATGTCTATACTACCTAAAGGGATTTACAGAATCAATGCAGTCCCTATCAAAATACCAACATCATTTTTTTGCAGATCTAGAAACATACCTCTTCCTTATTTTGTTATGAATATGTTAGTATATATTAAACAAATATTATTTTTCCCTTTTCTTCTTCCCTCATCCTCTCATTATCTAATGGAAGATATATTAATAATAGTCAAGTTTGTGTCACAATGTTACAATTATAGTATATCAAAGAAGAAGCAGGGATATCACTCAGGCACTTTGCATTTTATTCTGAGGAAAGCATTTGTGTATTTTCAGCTGTGTGGAGGAAGATGGTAGTAGGACTTTGTAATTGTGTTTATTTGACTAATACGTGTGGTTCAAGAAAAGGTACATAGATGCCAAGTTGAGAAATTGTGATGAATAGTTCCATGTGTTAACTTGTATATATTCCAATCTCCAGTTATTAAAAAAATCCAATCTAGATGTTGTTCTGGAGGTATTTTGTAAGTGTGGTTAATTTTATAATCAGCTGCCTTCAAGTAAGGAAGATTATCCTAGATAATTATGGTGGACCTGCTTCAGCTCTCAAAAGCACAGCTGAAACTTCTCTGAAGAAGAAATCTTATGTGTAGACAGAAACTTCAGTTCATGCCCAAGAGCTCGAACCTGTTCTTTGTGAACTGCCAACCCCTACAATTGCATAAGTCAATTTCTTGAAATAAATTTCTTAATATGTATTTTCTATTGGTTCACTTTTTTTCTTGTTGAATCCTGATTGATATACCCAGTATAGCATTAGTTAGCCAGGGCATTCTTCCCTCTTTCAAATACTTTATATCCTATGATTTTCACTCTGAACTAGGAATGCAATTATAGGATATATTTCTGATTAACCAAAGAGTACCTACTGAACTACCCTAAAGCGTAGAAAGGAATTACATTTTTCAAAAAGAAGAAGACACATTCTAGTGCTTAACATTTTCACTGTTAGAGCAGTCTCAGTCATGATGGTTGGTTTCTCCACGTGTTTTTTGTTTGTTCATCTGTTTGATTTGTAATTATCAGAATAAAATTTTTGCAAATTTCTCCCTTACATAGAACATAGAGGGAGATCCCTCAACTGATCTCCCTCAACTGTGTCTATTCCTAGTTCACTCACTAGTATTGTTGCCTGTTGCCTTTGCAAATCATTTTTTAAATGTGGGATGTTTGTGCCAACTTTCTGTGTTTCCATGGACCCTGGCTTTTTTCCTTTCCTCTCAGCTTTAGACTTTTTCAAACCCATATGCTAAATTACTCTGTAGTGGCAGATGCCCCTGGAAAAAGCAACAGAATAGCGTCTAGAGTTGTGATTTCCTCATCATTTCTGGCCTCTTGGTATTACCTTACTTTTTATCTAGCTCTGGAATATACTTTACTTTTTTAAAATTCACCATTTTGTAGGAGATCTGGAACAGATCAGTTTTTTTTCCTCTTTTGCCATATCTCTGGAAATGGAAATAAGTGCAGTTTGATAATTTTGGCCATATCCCTTTCCAGTAAGACTTTCCCCTTTCAACCTGAAGCAGTTTAGGAGTCATAGGAGACAATGAAGTGATAAAGGAATTGCCCAACCCCATTTGAAAATGTGAATATAGGACTGTTTTTTTGAATGAATGAAGGTGGGAAGAAGGCTGTGCGTTTTAAAGTTGTAAATGTGAATAAAAAATTTTAAATGATTATTTCTGAACTAAAACAACAATCATGAGTTGTTTTAGTAAATTCTTTTGTTTACAATCAAGACAGCTTTAGTTTAAACTAGAAATACTAGATTTTACCCAAGAATTGGAAGTATAGAAATAATTTTGTTAAAAATCATCTTGTTTTTTCTCTCTTGCCACATGGAACATGTTTAATAATATTGCTAAATTCTGAAAAATGCCAACAGAGATACCACTAAAGACATGTGATAATTTAGGAGATTTACACCAGAACTTAAGTACTGAGAGGAAAGGGAAGTCAGCTCAAGTCACTTTTTGCTAATGTGAAATAATATTCTGTAGAAGACAAACAAGCACACACAGTTTGAACTCTGAAATAGTTGATGAGAAATGAAAAGGTTTTAGAAAGGCCAATCTCCTGTGTGTTGAGTCTCAGAATGGAACTCTGCTCTCCATTTACAGTGGCAACTGTAGCTGCAATTACAAGACTTGTTTCAAGATTTCTTGGTGAATAAGCCTTCAAACTAGATGTAATGATTCCATGTTTATTATGAAATAAGGAGAACAAAAGCAGTTCTGTTTAAATAATTTGTACATTAAACCAGATAACAGATACGTTCACAGACTACTAATGTGTGAAGGAAAAAAAAGAATCCTTATTAGAATAATCCTATGTTTAATTTATCTATCCCACTATAATTAGTATGTGATACTGGTAAAAATACATGAACGTGAAATGTTAATTTGTTTTAAAATTTTTGCATTACCAAAATGGTCTATATGACATGCTAGGCTTGTGATACTATTAATCTTGTACAATTTTCAATAGCTTGACAGTCTAAATTTAGTTAAGCCATGCCAAACTATAAATGTATTTATTTAAATATTTCTTAAAATGTATATACATCTTTGAATTTTGCAACAAAATCATTTTAAAATTCTTTTATGTTTATAAGTAATAAATAGATAATTCCTTTATTACTTCAAAGAATTCTTATTGGCCATCAATTCTGTGTTAGACACTAACTTAAACACCAGAGAAACAGAAGTGAATAAAGAGGAAAGGTCTGCTCTAAAGGAGCTTTCATTCTAGAGAGAAGAAAAGGGAAATACGTATGTCACATACTGGGCAAGGAGAAGTGCTAAGAAGAAAAATCAAAGGGTTCCAGGGCTAGGAGGTAATTAGATATGTTGTGTTTTTTAAGTAGATGGTTAGAGATTGCCTCTCTGATGTCAAGTGAAATAAATGGTAAGAGCAAGATGCATTTTCTTTCCACTTTCTTTACTTACAGCACTATAGTTTATGTTAGTGGTTAGATGCATGTGACTTGCATTCATGAAATAATTTAACAATAATGTTATATTTTGTAATGATGAAAGATTTATACTCACCCAATTGTCTCTATCATTTGATTCACATTATGATAAGTAGCACATTTAGGTTAAGGGGTTTGTCTAGGGCAGGACACAAAATTTGTTGTGATAATATAGAATCCATTTACTTGGCTTATAGCAAATTAGTTTATTAGCATGTTGTTTAACCAATTTGTTTAAAATATCCACCCAGCCACTCAAAAATTCAAAAAATATGTTGTTATATAAAAGTAGGCAATCTTGGTCAGGACCTTATGTTATGAATGAGTAAAATACAAATACACTACATTATTTCTAAAGAAGGCTTCACTATGCTTGTTAATACTTGGCAACTCCCTAATGATTAGTGATGTTGAGCATTTTTTCATGTGTTTTTGGCCATTTGTCTATCTTCTTTTGAAAAGCTTCTGTTCAGGTCTTCTGCCCACTTTCTAATGGGGTTATTTGTTTCTTTCTTGCTGATTTGTTTGAGTTCTTTGTAGATTCTGGTTATTAGCCCTTTATCAGATGTATAGCTTGTGGATATTTTCTCCCATTCTGTATATTGTCTATTTGCTTTGTTGATTATTTCCTTCACTGTGCAGAAGACTTTTGATTTAATTAGGTCCCATTTATTTATTTTTGTTGTTGCTGTGATTGCCATTGGAGTCTTCTTCATAAATTCTTTGCCTAGGCTGATATCTGGAAGAGTTTTTCCAACATTTTCTCCTAGAATTCTTATGGTTTCATGCCTTACGTTTAAGTCTTTTATCCATTTTGAATTAATTTTTGTGAGTGGTGAGAGATATGGATCCTGTTTCATTCTTCTGCATGTGGCTATCCAATTCTTCCAGCATCACGTATTGAATAGGGCTTCTTTTCACCAGTGTATATTGTTGTCTGCTTTTTCATAGATTAGTTGGCTGTATGTGGATGGTTTTATATCTGGGTTCTCTGTTCTGTCATTGTTCTATGTCTCTATTTTTGTGCCAACACCATGCTGTTTTAGTTACTATAGCCTGGTAGTATAGTTCGAAGTCTGGTAATGTGATGCCTCCAGGTTTGTTCTTTTTGTTTAAGATTGCTTTGGCTATTCGGACTCTTTTCTGGTTCCAAATGAAGCTAGAGTCAGTTTTTCTAGATCTGTGAAATATGACATTGGTATTTTGATTGGGATTTCACTGAATCTGTAAATCACTTTGGGTAGTATGAACATTTTAACAATGTTGATTCTACCAATCCATGAGCCTGATATGTTTTCCCGTTTGTTTGTGCCATCTACGATTTCTTTCCTCAGTGTTTTGTACTTCTCTTTATAGAGATATTTCACCTCTTCAGTTAAGTATATTCCTAAGTATTTTATTTCTTTTGTAGCTATTGTGAATGGTATTGAGTCTTTGATTTGACTCTCAGCTTGACTGTTATTGGTGTATAGGAACACTACTCATTTGTTTACATTGATTTTGTCACTGAGACTTCGCTGAATTTATTTATCAATTCCAGGAGTCTCTTAGTGGAATCTTTGGGGTTTTCTAGATATAAGATCATATCATCAGAAAAAAGTGATAGTAGAATGGCTTTTAGTAAAAAGTCCAAATATAGTACATGCTGGCATGGATGCAGAGAGAATGGAACACTTACATTCTCTTTGTGGGACTGCAAATTAGTACAACCTCTATGGAAAACAGTATGGAGATTCCTGAAAGAATTAAAGGAGAACTACCATTTGATCCAGAAATCCCACTACTAGCTATTCACCCAAAGGAAAAGAAGTCATTTTATCAAAAAGACACCTGCACTAGAATGTTTATTGCAGCACAATTCACAATTGTAAAGATGTGGAATCAACCCAAGTGCCCATCAGTTCATGAGTGGATTAACAAAATGTGGTATATGTATACTATGGAGTACTACTCAGCCATGAAGAAGGATGACTTAATGACTTTTGCAACAATTTGGATGGAATTTATCCTAAGTGAAGTATCTAAAGAATGGTAAAATAAACACTACATGCACTTGCTGTTAAATTAGAACCAACTGATGAGCACACATGTGCACAGCAGGAAGTAAATCTCAGTGGAGAGGGGAGGAAGGTATGGGTGAAAACCTACCTAATGGATACAATGAACATTATCTGGGTGACGAGCACACTTATAACCCTGACTCAAGCATAACAAAAGAAATCCATGTAACCAAGAACATTTGCACCCCTGTAATATTTTGAAATAATAAAAGAAAAAAACAATTAACAGGTAAAAAATAATACTCGGCAACTCAAGAACCAATGACAAGAAGAGGATGAGCATAAATGTATACTGAGGTGACATCTTCTGTGGTTATTCCAAAAATCTTTCATATTTAGAGTTCTTGATACCTTTGTATTATTTTTCTTTTAACCTGCTGAGTTCTTACATTTTAATCTGGGATCTACGTTGTAAGGAAAACTAAGGGCTAAAAATATATTTAGTCTGGGTAAAATGTCATTTTGTTGATTGTTTTTTCTGCTTCAAAAGAGAATTAAGAGACTAAAAAAGACTATGCATATACACACATATTTTCCATATGATTCTTGTATTTGAATTTTTAATCAAGTAATTTCCAGTATAGATATAATTTATAAAATTCAACAGAAGAAAAATTTACTCGATTTAAATAAAATGTGAATAAATCATTTTATAACATGTTCCTTTATTTTCTAGATTATAAAACCTAATTATACAAAATAGCAATATCTAAAGCTATTGAAAAAAATTAGTATAGCAATAGTAAACATTCATGCAATCAAATATGCTAAATCTTGAGTAAGTTATTAGTTCATATATTAAAAATTCAAACTGCAGTTTATAAACACATAAACTTGAGAAAATATTTTAGTAGCAATCAGGAAATTCCATTTTTAAATATGCCATTGTTAAAATAGCATTTCAAGAAAGTTATATTGGGTATATTTCATGTTTACAAAGATTTAAATAAAGTACATATCAGGTTAACAAGGAACATGAAAGGCATTGGCCACTTTGAGGTTTCAAAGAAATATCTAAAATTTGGAAATATTTTATTTTCGTCTCAGTTTTTACCTTAGCACAATTTACTATGTGGAAAGTGTTACATTATGACCTCAGTTTTTTTAACCCTAATTTTTAAACTTAATACTATTTTAATATTTTATCTTACTGTTATTTTAATATTTAATTTTGTATGTTGTATTTTTACCTTAATATTATTTACTGTACACAATTTTCATTGATTTTGTTTCTTTAGAGTTTCAGGTTCCATTTTTTTTTTTTTTAGCTGCTTCTTTTCAAATTGATTTCTTCTGATGTGTTGAACTTATTACTACTCTTTTTGGTCTACTACCAACCATATTCAAAAGGAGCCATGCCAAAAATTATAAGGTTATTTTAAGTATATTTTTTATGACACATTTATAGTAAATTATTTCTGATGATGAATAAAAGAGCTAATACTATTTTGAATATATCTGATCATATATTTAACACGGTTGCCTTTGGAATTATAGAAAATATTCCTTATAATTAGTTAGCCTTTCAAGACAAAGCATACCCTAATTAGAACTGAAGAACTCAATGGTCTGAGCAATTGATATTAGAAAGATAATACTTTAAATCTGTGGTCCCCAACCCCCAGGCCACTGACCAGTACTGAACTGAACCACACGGCAGGAGGTGAGCAGTGGGCAAAGGAAGCTTCATCTGTATTTACAGCTGCTGCCCATTGCTCGCCCTCCCCCCCCCCACCACACTCCTGCTGGTCTGTGGAGAAACTATCTTCCGTGAAACCGGTCCCTGGTGCCAAAAAGATTGGGGACCACTGCCAAATGTAATTTCTTTCATATATATAATTAAAAAAATATATATATTCTTTGTGGAAAGTTGAGAAAATATAGAAAATATGAAAAGGACTGAACTATAAATTCAGTATCAAAGATATCCATTGTCCCTCACCTCTAGACTGAAAACTAAAAGAGGACAGGAATCAGGGCCTTCCCGCCCAAAACTATATATTCAGTTCCTAATATTGTGCTTGGAACATGGTTGCACTAAATAAATATTCATCCAATGAAAGAATAAATGAGTTATGTACATTCTTCGTTTTACTTCCCTCTCTCTCTTTACATACACACACACACACACACGGACACGCACATACACACACTCTAAAGTGTTTGAGACTTTTCTCTATATATAGTTTTGCATATCATATTTCTCAATTTATATCAGCAAAATAAACTTAAACATTTGTGCTACTATTAACAACCAGTCTCCAGCGTCAGCTGTTCTCAGTGCTGCCTGGGGCAATCCTGTGTCTCTTTATCCACCTACCTCTCCCACTCTACTCCTCGAAATTATAATAGCTCCGATCTCTCTCTTATCCTAGCCCTATGCCTCTGACATCACACCTTCCATTCTCAGGAAGTGACCTCCCCATCCCTCACCTTGCAGTTACCCACAGGCTTACCAGTAAAGAAGTCTTCCTTTCTTCTTCCATTCAGTAATTCAGGCTTTCGCTTCCCCCAGGACTTATCTCTTACGATCTCCCAGTCTAAAGGACTTGCTTTGCCGGTCAGAAGCCCTTCTTTTAGCACTTACTATGCCACAAGCAAATAATTTCAGGTTTCAATTTGTTAAAATAAACTAAAACAAAGAAAAAAACCCACTGTACTCACTCTTCTTCTTTCTCCAGCTACACTCCTGTCACTTACTATGTCACAGTAAAGCTTCTTGGACCTGTAGTCTCTTCTTGGAGTTTTTGTTTCCTCATTTTCTTGTTAATCCTAAATCATTGCCATTTTCTTTCTGCTCTCATACTGCTCTTTCCTGCTCTCAAAAATGTGACCAATATGTGTCTATTGCCATATTGACCTGACATTTTTTGCTGCTTATATGATACAGCTGTTGTTATATGACAATGACAAGTGCATTCTTCTTTAAAAAAGTATAATCACGTAAAAATAAGCTTGGTATACACATCACACAAAATTAAAATTACAAGACTGTTTCTTAGAAAAGTGAGTCTCTATCTCACTCCTAGTGTTTAGTGTCTGCTCCCCACCCCAGAAGGAAATGCTATTTCCAGTTTCTCATTCATTCTTCCACAGATAGTCTGTGTATTTGCACATGTAAAAGAATAAATTTTGTAACTTTTTAATACATGCCATGAGACTTTTGAAAAATTGTGCAGTAAAAGGTGATTATAAATTTGTCCCTAACATCAGAAAGATGTCAAATCCCTCAAAGGACTATAAAAATGTCTAAACTATTGAGGAAAATCTTATTGATGTTTTCAAGACTATGTAAAAGGACATGTCGTCAGTAAAGATAAGCAAGAAATGATAATGAAAAAACTGGGTGATGAGACGGAGACCCAAAGTTTATTGAATGAAAAAAAATTACTGCAGATCCACCAACTTCCAATAGTGAAATTAACAATATTATAAAAGCAATAAATAACAAATTTGACACTGCCAAAACTTAATTGAATGTATAGTATTGTTCAGATGGGCCTCTACTATATTGGATGGGAAAATATACCAAGTTTTTTTAGCAGAAATAAAATGTGCTCAGTTAGTAAATTTAGAAAAGAGACTAGGGATCAGTAAGACTTTTGCAAAGTCAGATAAAACAAGGACAGTTTCCTAGAGAAAGGGAAAAAAAAGCATTTTGGATTCATTTTCTCTCGGGATTGAGGGGAATTTGACCAAGGACAGCAAACAATGCTTGTGTGTATTGATCCAAAGGGCCCTGAATATGACAGCTCACTCCACCTTGCTGCCAGAGTCTGGGAAGGGTTTATGAATACTTGTAAATATCACAGCCTGTAGACACAATCTTACTGAAACATTGAGATTTAACTGGAAGATTATTGAACACTCCATCTCCTCTGCACCTTATCACCACACAGATACGGTTCCAATATAATAATAGGACACCACAGCTAAAATAGATACAAAACAAAGACTATCTATTTAGGTAAGACAAAATCAGAAGAGGTGACAAAAATATAGACAATTTGAACTTGCTGGCTCCTAGGTTTACAGCAGATATTAACATAATTCAACTCCTGGAGAGATTATCATAAACCCTAACACTGTACGCCTACTTGCCTCAGTTGTCATGCTATACAACATGTCTGACTTTCAACAAAAAACTACAAGCCATGCCAAAATGCAAGGAAAAACATAGTCTAAAGGAACAAAGCAATCATGAGAACCATGTTCAGGCATGAGGCAGACGTTAGAATTATTAGATATGGAATTTAAAATAACTATGATTAATGTGTTATGGGTTGTAATGAAAAAAAGTAAAACACAGGCAATAATAGATGAGCAACGTGAGCAGAGATATGGAAACTTTAAGAAAGAACAAAAAGGAAGCGTTAGAAATCAAACACAATGCAACAGAAACGAAGAATTCTTTAATGGCATCACCAGTAGACTGAATACAGTCAAGGAAAGTATCAGTGAGCTTGCATATGCATCATCAGAAACTGTCCAGACTGAAATACAAAGAAAAAAATGCTCGGGGGCACATAGCGGGGAGAGCAGAATATCCCAGAACTATGGGACAAATTCAAAAGTTGTAACATACAAGTAATTGGAATAGCAGAAGGAAAAGTAAGGGAGGAACAAAAGAAAATACTTTTGTTTAAATATTTCCAAAATTAATAACTTCCAGAAAACCACAGATTGGGAAGCTCAAAGAATACAAGCAGGATAAGTTCTAAGCAGACAACCAAAAACTAACAACAACACTGAGGCATATAATATTCAAAAAAAGAAAAAGAAAATCTTAAAATGAGCCACAGGAGGGAAAAATACACTTTACCTACAGAGGAACAAGGATAAGAATTACAGACACTTCTTGTCAGAAACCATGCAGGCAAGAAGAGAGCCAAGGGAAATATTTAAAGTGTTAAAAAAGAATAACCTCCAGCCTAGAGTTCTATACCCAGTGAAACATTCTTCCAAAGTGAATTCTCAATAGAGATTTTCTCAGTCATTGAGGAAATTGATCACCAGCACACTTTTCCTGAAAGACATGTTAAATTAAGTCATTGAGGGAGAGTAAAAGTGATACAAGTCAAAAACCCAGATTTACCTAAAGAAAGGAGGAACAGCTGAGAAGGAAAAATGCCTTTAAAATAAAATGTTACTATTTTTATTCTTAATTGTTATATGAATAAAAGATAACTATACATGCCAAAAAAGTAGTAACAGTGAATTTGATTATTGTAAAATAAAATCATGAAATGAGCAGCAGTAATGTCACATAGTGCAGAAGGGAAGAATTGGAAATACTCTGTTGTAAGGTACCTGTACTACAGGTGAAATGGTATCGTGTTATTCAAAAGTAGACATATTAATTAAAAGTGTATGTAATAAACTCTAGCACAACCACTATAAAAAAAAGTAAAAACTCAGTGAATGAGCTAGGAAGAGTGGAGATGGTGAATGAAAGAATCAGCAAGCCTGAAGACGGAACAATAGAAAATAACAACAGAAAGAAAATAGAATTTAAAAAAATAAAAGGCCCTCGGGAACCTGTGAAACAATAACAAAAGATCCAACATTCATGCCATGGTAGTCCCAGAAGGAGAGAAAGGAGGTGGCCCTGAAGAAGGATTCAAAGAAATAATGCCTAAAATCTCTCAAATTTGGCAAATGCATTTAATCTACAGATTCTGAGTCGACCCCAACAGGTTAAACCCAAAGGAATCCATGTCAAGATTCATTTGATTCAAACTTCAGAAAACTAAGGACAAAGAGAAAACCTTGAAAGTAGTCAGAGAGAAACATCACTTTGCCTAGAGGGGCAAACTATTTGAATTAAAGTGGATTTCTCATCATAAACCATGGGAGTCAGAAGGAACTTCCACAACATTCTTCAAGTACTGAAAGATAAGATCCATTGATCTTAAATCCTATATTTGAAAAAGATATATCCATGAGGAATTAAGGGAAAATAAAGACATTCTCAGATGAAGGAAAACTAAGAAAATCTGTCCTCAGCAAACCACCCCTAAAAATTAGCTACAGGAAGTTCTTCAAGTAAAAAGGAAATAACAAAACAAGGAATCTTGGAACATCAGGAAGGAAGAAAGAACAACTGGAAGAACAAAAATAAGGGTAAATACAATAATTTTTCCATCCCCTCTGTTTTCTAAATTATATTTGAGGATAACAAAAAGTATAAGAAAAATATAATATTATCTGATATAGATCTTCATGTATGTAGAAGAAATACTTGAGAGAATTATAAACAGGAGAGGGTAAAGGGAATTAAAGGGAAATGGTGTTCTAAACTTTCCTTAAATTTGTGAAGTGTTGACACCAAGAGAGCTTTGTGGTGATAAAATTGTTTTGTACCTTGATTGCAGTGGTGGTTACACAAATCAACACGTGATAAAATGGTACCTACCCATCCACAGAACTATACATGCACATATACACACAAAATTATACACATGCATTTTACCAATGTCTTTATATTGCACTATAGTTATGTAAGTTGTAACAATTGGTGGATATTGGGTGAAGAGTACAAGGAACCTATCCGTACTGTTTTTACAACTTTCTGTAAATCTAAACATATTTCAGAATAGTTAAAGATAATTTAAAATAAAGAATTATCTTCTTTCTCCATAGGAATATGCACTCTTTTTAAATGTCCCAGATCCAAAACTTGGAAATCTGTGCATTGAGCATATTAACAAAATGCCAATGAATGCGAGAGTGTGTCAATTCCTGGCATTTGACATTCACTAATGATTCACTTATGGAGCATCTCCTGAGTAGCAGATACTGCTTTAGTCGTTTAGGCCTGATTGGTTAATGCATATCATTTGTTTGATTTAACAGTTAATCCTTTGGCTTTAAGTGTTTTTAACACCGTGAGAACATGGCTTTCTGTCTTGAAGCCTTGATACTCTCCTAACTCATTGATTTTCAAACTGATTTTCTTTGACCCCTACATAGTCTTCAGATTGTCTTAAGAAAGGTGAGTTGAGTTTCAGGGTTCCAAATCACTCATCATCATTTCATATTGTAAACAAAGAACTTATCTTTTATAAAGTTTACGTGTAAGGTATCTTGTGAAGAAGGGATCTTTTGCTAAAACAGAAAACAGAATTAAAACTACTTTTTTTAGACCACAAATGCTTATGAAAGTCCTTTTTGTCTGATGACTTTTTTTCCTCAGACAGGGGACATAGAAATGAAATAGAAATTTAGCTGGTTGTTTATGTCTTTTCCTAATCATTTTTCTTCTTTTCCTATCTGGTGCTTTGATAATATCTGAATCATTTTTCAAACACATCTCTCTTTAGTACAAGTACTTTAGATAATGCTAAAACCAAACAATGAATTTTTACTGGATTTTTAATTTTCTTGTTACTAGTAGTACCTGAACTAAAAGGAGATGCCATTAGTTGCCTAGGATAGGAAGATCTGAAGTACTGGATCACTGCAATGAAGCCTTGTAAAAACTTATAAGGTAAAGTTAGATGCCCAGAAACCAGGAGAAATAGTGAAAATCAAAGAGTAAGCTGGATGAGAAGGCAGAGAACAAGAAGGATCGGTAGTCTATGTCTAAGCAGAACCAGAATGGTTTTAATGACCAAGCCCCCTGAAAGCAAGTCAGCTCCTCTGTTGTGTGCACAAACATTAAGCTTTAAGTATCTGAGCACCTTGAATCATAAGTCATGAAGTGGGGTAGACTTTTAAATTTTTTTTCAATATTGCTGATTTTCTGGAAGATACTGAAGTCTTCCAATTAAATAAAAGTAGGAGATACATATTGTATTAACTTTGCTTCCCTCTCAGTGAAAGACTGTCTCAAAATCAAAATATATCAGGGAGATATCAGTTTCAAACTGAGAAGCTATGGTGGCAAATCATAAGTTATTTGCCTGGGTAAGGGGAGCAAAAACATAATAATTAGAATGAAAGAAACAAAAAACATCAAGAAAGGAAAAATGTAAAATGAGTAGAATTACAAAAGTTTAGTTTTTTAGGAAATTTTTGTTCAAACGAGTTAAAACATAAAATACTGATTTGTCTGTGGTTTACTGATTTATCTCGAGTTTTATTTGAAAATACTTTGTGATCAGTGATCTCAAACAAATGAGCATCTCCACGTTTCTTCTCAATAGGCAAATGTAATATAGTGTAACGGTTAAGACTCTGTGTTTGAGGATCGGATTCCATGGGTTTGGATATTAGGTGGAATAATTAAAATCTAGGTGAAGTGAGGCACGTTAACATCTCTAAGTCTTGGTTTTCTCATCTGTAAAATGTCCATTAATAGATATACTTATGAATATGCATACTTAGCAGTGTCTGGCCCAGAGAAAGTGCTCATTAATTACTATAACCATCATTACTACTAGAAATGAATCTCTATAAAGTATCAGGACTGCTGTAAGAGAGAAAGAAAAAAGAGGCAAAAGCTAAATATAAGTATTTCTGCCATCTAAAGGGATTCTGTAAATAATAGTCTTGATGATATTAACCTCTGTATTGATCACTTTCCCTAAAGCAGATTGGTGAATAATGGAAAAATAAAGGTGTACATTGTAAAATCTCTGATAGTTATTTTGTGTTCTGTGGTCAATGATTCATTATTAGTATAGGACATTGATGAGTTCAGGGATACACAAAAGTGAGCAGCCATACTGTGTAGGAGTGGAAAGGTAAAATGCTATATGAAATGAGGACCACAGAATTGAATTTCAGAGATCTTGAAAGAGATAAGGACCCAGAAAATTGTAGAGGAAAGAAAAATGTGAAGGGAGTATTTATAGGAAAAAAGGAAGTCAAGCAATCTGATGATGCATAAGTCTGCAGGTGCTCCAAACCTCAAGAAAATTCTGCTACACACACATACACACACACACACGCCTTGCATGACTGATTTTTCCAAGGGAAATCAAAGGAAAGATTTCTGTGTCTTATCTGGAACCGTCAGCAGCAAAATGTGTATATAATGTGGGATGATGAGGTGATCCACTCATTGACTCAATTTCATGGAAGCAGAAATGTAGAAATATAGAAGTAGCTCAAACACCTTCCATGCTTTACTACCTTTCCCAACCCAATCTCCAGCATGACTGAAAAATCTCCAGACACCCATTAACATGCAATATGACTCAAGCTGATTTAATTTGGCACTCAGAGGAAAGGTACCTCAGCTGGTATTTGAATTTTATTTTCATGATTAAGCACTTAAAACAGCTCATCTTGCAGTCATGTAATGAATAAAATTATTTCCTTTATCTCTAGTCCTCTAGTAAAAGTTCCAGTCATTAGTAGTGGTTGATTTTTATGTCCATTCTGGTGTTTTGTGTTTATCTTTCTAATACTTCCTAAAAAATATTGGAGTGATGATCTCCATGTTTCTATGTCTCAGTTGCTGTTGTCATTGAGAACATTTTTATGTTTATCATCATCTCCTACCTAAGGCAATGTTACAAATATCAGATCATATGATCTCTTTTAAATATGTTTGGATGTTTTATTAATTCATTTTGCTTTCCTAAAATATAAATCTTAAATTATATGTTGCTCAAGGGTTATTTTAACCATTCTTCTTCATTCATATAAATAAGAAGGTGGATAAGTTTATTCCTGTCACCCTTTGCTAATTCATCACCCAATAATTTAATGTCCTTTTCTTGGTTGGTTATGCTATCTTCTTGAACTTCCCTCACGAGTTGACCTTATAATTATCAAAGAAAACACTATTTACCATTTTACACTCATGAATACTAGCAACACTGTTAGAACAGGGTCCCTAGGGTTTCCTTACCACTAAGCCCAGCCACACAGGAGACAGGCATGGAGTGCATGTGGGCTTGCAAATCCAGGGCACTGGAAGAAAGGAAAGCAGGGACAAGAAAATAAGCAACAGCAGGTAGTAGGGGACAGGTGAGTCAGGAATAAGGAGCATGAAATCTATAGTATTAAGGCTAATAGTTGAAACGAGAAAAGTGTGGAATCAGAGAGCAGAGTGTCAGCTTTAAAGAATCCAATCTCTAGGGAAATTTATTAAAAGCTTCTTTGAGTTAATATTATTTTGTCAAATATTGTCAAGAAAGAAACTAAGGCTTGGGGGAACTAATGAATTTCATAGTTTGAAGGCCTGAGGTATAAGGTGCAACATTCACACATTCACTCATTTAAAAGAGGTGAATTGAGTACCTACTATGTGTCAAGAACTGTTCTAGGATCTTAGGTGCAGCAGTGAATAAATCTAGTGAAGACAAAGATACCTGCCTTCATGGAAAGTACACTCTAGTGACAGGAGACAGACAATGAAAAAGATTTAAAAAGTAAAATTCACAGCATATTAGATGCTGTTGGATAAAAAGGAGAAAATTAAAGAAGAATGGGGGATCAGGAGTGTTGGGGTTCCTGGGGTTTGCTATGAAGCTACTATGATCTATGCTGGGATTACTTCTTTGCTATATTGCACTGCTTTTTGTTCATTTATTTGGTTTTGCCTTATTGAATTTTTAAAAATATATCCTGATTATAATTCAATTTCAGTGAAGAAGGAGCTCAATAAACCTTTATCCATGAAAGGAATAAACTTCCTTTCTGAAGCCAGTTGATTTTCATTGAAATTTATCAATATATTATGCAGAAAATTATGAGTTAATCTCAGGAGCTGCATAAACTGCAACCAGTACAGAAATCTTCATTGAGAAGGAAATATTTAAAGAAAGACCAGAAAGAAGTGAGCAACCAAGTCTTGCACATGGTTCTGATGGAAGAACATTCCAGGCAAAGGGAATAACAAGTGCAAATGCCCTGAGATTGGGGCTCACTGGCATATTGTATAAATGAAAAGAAGACCGTTGTGGCTAGGGTAGAGGCGAGTGGAGTGGTGTGGAGTGACACGAGAAATTAAGTTCAGAGAGGCTAATGGGAAGGCAGATCACAGAGGGTCTTATAGGGCAGTAGGAGCACTTTGGCTTTTACTGTAAGTGAGAGGGAGAGCTCCTAGCATAGAAACAAATGAGAGATGTTGGTGGCTTAGAGCACAATTATAACAGTGAAGGCTGTGAAAACAAACAGGATTTCCTAAAGGAAAATACTTGAAGGTATTTGATCTATGTAACTTAAAGTTAGATGTGTTACATTTGATATGTGTATTATATGCTCATGGACCATAGAAACAAAGCTGAAACTTTGTAACCAGACCTATATCAAAATAATACGAACTTCACAAATTCAAAATTCAAATTTTACAGATAAACAAGGGGAGGAGACTAGAATGAAGAAAGTCACATGGATTACAGTTGGAGACATCGGTATGAGCTCTTGTAGCACAGAAGTAAGAAAGTACAGGCGGTCTCTGACTTACGATGGTTTGACTTATGATTTTTTGAATGTATGATGGTGTGAAAGTGATAAACATTTGGTAGAAATCATACTTGGAGTACCCACACAACCATTCTGTTTTTTCACTTTCAGTACAATGTTCAATAAATTACATGAGACATTCAACACTTTATTATAAAATGGGCTTTGTATTAGATGATTTTGTCTAACTGTAGGCTAATGTTAAGTGTTTTCAGCATGTTTAAGGTAGTCTAGGCTAAACTATGATGTTCAGTAGGTTAGGTGTATTAAATGCATATTTACTTAAGATCTTTTCAGTTTACAATAGGTTTATCAAGACACAACCCCATTGTAAGTAGAATACTATATGTACTCTGAATAACTCAACACAATTGTCGTGATATATCAGAGGTACATAGGAACCAACCCAAAACTCCCAATGGCCAAAGTTGGAGCAATTGAGCAAAAAAATATGAAAAGTGGCATGAGATTATAATCCAAAATGTAAAATAAATATTCATGAATCCATAATGGTATAAATAATGAGTGAATAAATAAACACATTGGAGAGAAGAGAAATATACCGTTCAAAGGGAACTTCAAATAATTTATGTAGATACTCTGCCCTCAAGGGGAGGATAGAATAGATGCCCACTTCCTAAGTGTGGGCTGTACATAATGACATTCTTATGTAAAAGGGCAAAAAAGTAACTTTTAAAAGAAGAATTTTGACAAGCACATTAGCCAGGTTATCAAGGTTAAGTTCAACATTGACACGTTATATTGATAGTATGCACATTTGATATGATATTATGAGAATCGCCCTGTACCTCTGTTAAACTCTTCTTAAAATCCAATAACTCCAGTTGAATGAAAAATTCAGACAAATTTTAACTGAGGGGAATTTCACAAAATATGCCTGACCATATGTCCTTATAACTGTTAAAGTCATGAAAAACAAGGAAAGTGTGAGAAACTGACTCAACCAAAAGAATTAAGGAGACACAACTAAAAGTATTGTTGTATTCTGGATAGAATCCTTTAATTATAACAGGAGAAAAAAAAACTGAGTAAATCTGAATAATATATGTATTTGAATTAATAATTAAATTAATTATTTATTTTGTAAAAATAATGTATCAATCTTTGCTTCTTAATTATGACAATTGTACCCTGCTAATGTAAGATGGTTAATAGTAGGGGAAACTGGATATGGGGTATACAGGAACTCTACCATCTTCACAATAATTCTGTAACACTAAAACTGGTCTAAAATAAAAAGTGTATTTAAAAAGAAACAAGGGAACTATAATATAAACACAATATTAAGAATAGTAATTATCTTTGGGTAGAGAGAGGAAAGAGAGTGTATTCTGGGCAGGGATTATAAGGAACTCAATAATATATTTTGAGGTTTTATTTCTTAGCCTGTGAGGTGATTACATACACGTCCATTGTATTAATATAGATTGTAACTTACATATCTTCTTGTGATGTGACACACATTTCATAAGAAAAATGTTTACATAAAACAGATTTATGGTAATCATTAGGATTTTCAAATAAAGAACTGAAGCAATCAGATTTATATTTTCAAAAACATCCGGTCTGCACTGCTAAGGACTGATTGGAGGGGCCTATAGGAAAGACAAGGAATAACCATTAGACTATATGAAAGAGAAGTTCAAGGGATAACCAACATTTTAGGAGTGAAATGAAAAATGGAATCCTCAAAGCAGACTGAGATGTAATGGCCAGGGTGTTAGAAAAATACCAGTATGGGAGGTGTAGGGAATCACCAAGGGGAGGTGAATTTCAAAACTGAGAGAGTGCTTATCGGACTCAAAAGTTGAAGTGTGTTTAAGCAAGACAAATGGCTATAAAACTAATAGAAATTAGTTGTCAAAAAAAAGGCAAACAGGATCATTAAATTTGGCAATATGTGTTGTCCCTGAAGACCCTAAGAAGACTTAGGGGGACTAAAAAGCAGACTTCAGCACGTCAAGTAGTGAACGAGAGAAAAAGAGCACAAGGTATCAGTCCACGTGACAGACACCTACGGCAACACTCACTTCATCGGAATAGATACATAATAAAGAAAATTTATAAAATGCTTATAAGTAAATGAGTTATTGCCTAAAAGAGCTTAGTTATTCATATTTACATCACAAATTGTTGAAAGTGCATCTACAATATGCTGTACACAGTTCAGGACCCAAAAGAGGAAAAGACGAATAAGTTACAGTCCTTGCTTGCTGGGAGATCATTGCACAGCTGGCCATAATGGCAAAGACGAACAAAGAGCAGTTTACGATACAGCGTGAAATAGCTGTAGAACACTCTGGGAGCACGGACAAGTATGGTTTAATATTGGTGTGTGCCATAAAAAAGGCAATTTGTGAACTGTGCTTTGAAGAATATATAACAGTTTGCCAGCCTTAGAAAGAATGGAAGAACATGTCAAGTAGGAAAAATAACATGCGCACAAATGAAGATGTGTGCAGTCTTGGAAAAACAGCAAGTAGTATATATAACTGGACCCTCTGTAAGGTATATGAGGTAAGTGTTTGTTTGTGTGTGTGTGTGTTTGTGTGTGCACGTATGCTGGGGTTAGGGGCAAAAGATAAATCAGGAAAGAGAAATTGAAGCCAGACTGTTGAAAATTTTGAACGACATGATAAAGTTTCTAATCTAGTAAGAAATGAAGAATTATCACAGGTTTTATAATCAGGGCAATAGCATGACCAAGATTGTATTTTAGAAATATCTTTTTGGCAGCAGCTTGGAAAAGAAATTGAGGCAAAAGCAGGAGGTGGAGCTGGACTGGAACCAAGGAAACCAGTTGGAAGGCTATTTTAACATTCCCACAGAAAACTGAGGATGTACTGAACAAAAGCAATAGCAATAGGAATAGAAAGCAGAGAACACAGATATGAGATATTTCGGAGGTTGAACAAAGTGTCTAGGTAGCCGACTGAATGTTGGGGTTGATTGTGTAAGATATCTGAGGCTTCCCATTTAGTCCCATTAACAGAAGTATGAGAATATAAAAGTGTGCTCACCTAAAGAAGAATGAGGAAGAGATTATGAAATCACTTTCAGATAGACTTTCTAGATTATAAAAAGATAATTTGTTCAATGTTTAATGTATGCAATATAAAACAGGAAAAGGAAATGAGAATCATACCCTGACTACCAAGAAATTGTCACAATGGTGTTAACATATTTAATTTAAAAGTGTATAACTTTTTAATATAGTTATATTGCATTTTGTATCTTGTTTGTTTACCTATTATTTTCTAATCTTTGGCACAATAAGTCTTTGTAATCATGCCTGATGTTTCAATACGTAATGGTTCAATAAACCACGTTCCCATTCTATCATTAACAGTAATGAAAATCTTTTTACCTAAAGATTTATTTACATTCAAGATTAAGCCTCAAGATTATCCCACTTTTATGCATATATCCTAAGGAAATGAAATCAGTGAATCAGTATCTCAAAGACATATCTGTACCCCATGTTCATTGCAGCATTATTCACAATAGCCAGGATGTGAAAACAACCTAAATGTCCATCCATGGATGAATGGATAAAGAAAATGTGATATGCGCACACAAACGCACACACACACACACACAGAGGAATGTTATTCAGCCATAAAAGGAAAACAATCCTGCCATTGGCCACAATATGGATGTACATGGAGGGCATTATGCTAAGTGAAATAAACCAGATTCAGAAGGAAAGACAAATACCGCATGCTTTTACTTATATGTGGAATCTAAAACAGTCTAACTCATAGAAGCAGAGATTAGAATGGTGGTTATTAGGGGTAAGGAAGTGGGGGAAATGAGGGAGATGTGGGTCAAAGGATACAAAGTTGCAGCTATAAGATATAAAATGAATAAATCTAGAGATCTATCACTTTTCTTCTATCCATTCATCCATCAAGCAGGCGGGTACTGATTTCATTTCCTTTGGATACTGGTTTGAATATCAACTGGACATAATATATGTAAGGATACTGGTTGAACATAAACACTTATGTACAAATAAATGGTTGATCATAAATATTTATGTACAAGTCTTCTTTATGTACAAAGATTTTCATTACTGTTAATGATAGAATGTGAACATGGTTTATTGAAGCATCAGTCACCTGTGGCCCTGCTGCCCTGTGGCAAATTACTCAGATCTCAATAGGAATCTGACACTTCCAGCCTGGTCAAAAACTTGTATTTTCAGTCTTTTTCCTCTTGTGGTTCTCCCACTAAACACATATTCCAAATAATCTAAGAGTTTTGTCCTTCATGAGATACTAAGAAATCAAGGACATCAATTGTACTTCCTTCTCAGAGAAAGGTTGAGGAATTCTGTCTTGAAATCTTATTTCCAATTCATGTTTTATATATTCAGAAAAGTTATTCAGAGAATATTACTTCCCCCCAAGATCTTATCTACAATTTGTATAGATTTATTGGATTAACCTTTATATTATATATAATATAAAACCATTAATTATCTGTTTTCAGAAAAACTTATACTACAGTAAGTTTGTTTGTCTATATGTCTGTTTTTGTTTTTGGTAATGCTTATGTCCATAGTCAAAAAAAAAAAGTAAGATAGAAAGGACTTTAATAGTGTTAGAAGAACAAACCTAAATAAATGAAATAAAATATACAAATAATAGATAAATCTGCTTTAAATAAAATGATAATCTGTAAACTTGGACTGAGTATCAATCAGAGGGAGTCATTAATTAATCCGATGGTATTTATCCAAGCAGTGTAAGAGATATTTCTTTTGAATTGAATCAAGTACCTTTAAGGACTGAGAACTGGTCACAATGAAATACAGTTCTTAATTTGATTGGCATCAGTTGCAAAAAATATTTAATCAATCAATTAGTGTGTTTATTAAGATGACTCACTAGTTTAATTTGACTTCATTTTTCAGTCTTTTCTTAAATTTTGAAATAATCTGCTCATGTACCATACAATTTAAAAATAATATTTTTCTTATTACTAGTATTAGTTATAACTGTTTATCTGATAAATAAATGAAAAGAAAGATATAAACCCAGATTTTTTTGCACTTTAAAAATCTCCATCTTGTACAAAATAATAATTGCGTTGAGTAAATAAGTGATTTACCCTCTTTGAATCCTAGCATTCTATTGCTGGATTTAAACCATTGAACTAGTGAATATTATGAAATATGTGACAAAACAATAATAGCCTTTCATGTCCATTCTGGTCCTCAGCTCTATTTCTTCTCTTATATCTAATATAGGAGGAATCTATATGCACTCAAAATTTGTTCTCTTCAGAGAAAAATTGATTGGAATTATTATTTATTGTGTCTTTACAAGTACTTTTTAAATAATTGTATACATGATTGCAGACAGTACATTAACGTTGTTTGAGTCAGTAACTAAAGTCCAAGGAGAATGATTTTAGAATTTCTAATGTAAGTAGTAATTCATCAAGTTTTCAGATGTGGCCAGAACACATGCTTCACTTACCTGATCCTTTTTTTCTGCCATGTTTTTCCAATATAAAAATCTGGTGCTTTTATTTGCCTTAAGAAATAAAAGGAAGTAGTAGAACTGTACTGCCTTAAATATTTGAAAACCATTTGATAGACTCAGCAATATTTCATTCTTTGTGAAACATCTTAAGAGGGGTTGAATAAATTCCATACTCACAGTTATCAAGTAATGAGAAATTAATGATATGCAGCTTGCAAAAACAATTCTCACCTACAGAAAAGAGAAAATTTTCTTCCCAAATTGTTTTGCATTTCCCTTTCTTCTTCAGGTATGCTACGTTAATTCATTGCAGGCTTGAACTTAAAGTCATGTATGACCCATCTGATAACATTCCCATTACTCAGCTTCTTTTATTGCAACATACAACTTCTTCTAAATCTGAGTTTCATTTTTCCAACTGCCAAAAACGGTGTAAGAAATTCTTGGTATTTTCTAGTAGGAATGAGGCCAATGTAACTAACCTTCCTGTTACTGAATTTAAAATTTTATAGCTATTCTGGAGGGAGCAGTTAAAGCCAAACAAAACACAACTGACTCAGTCTATTGCATTGGGTCACAGTAAGCTTGGATACACTGAGGGTTTTTCATACTACACCAGAGAATTTCTGAGGTGTAACAATAAAATTATCAGGATGACATAAATTTACTTGGAGATAATTGGATTGAATACAACCCACTAGGGTTTGTTAATTTACCCTGTCTAGGACCTAAGGCAGGGTGTCACAGATTTATGTAAGATACTGTTCTGCTTTGTCTCCTCACAGTAACAGAAATCAGACAAACAGACAAAAGAAAGGAAGAAAGAAATATTGTGAAAGTTAGTTTAGCTTGGCTTTTCCTTATGAATAGTATTAACAACATTGGGAATATAAAGAAACAACAAATAAATAAGTATAAAATTCTTTAGTTATTATTTATGATGGAACAGAATTGAAGTGAATATTTTTGAAGACTTTCAGTCCCAAATGGGTAATAAATATAAAATGTTTAAGTATTAATTATTACTAATAAAAAGTATTTAATTCATCAAAATCAGCAGCATTAAGGTCCCCCTGACATCTCCGTGCAGCTTTCTCTCAGATTAAATATTCTGACCTGGACACCTCTCTTCCCATCCCATCCAAAAAGCCATCAAATTCTAATTGCTTCATCTTAAAAGTCCTGAAAATTTTGTTTCTGTTTTTGGCCTCCACTTTACTACATTAATCAAAACTGACTTTATAATTGCCTCCATTTTTCACAAGCTTTTTTCCTCTTTTTTCTCTGTAAATACAGTCTAAATACAGTCAGTCCTCCATATTACCAACTTCCTCAAATCAAAATATAAATTCTTTTGCTTAAATCTCCTTTTTCATATCAGATGTGGACTAAACTCCTTAACATGGGACACCAATCTCATCAGATACTACTCTTGTAATCTTCTACCAACAGCCATGTGAGTGAGCTTGGACACAGATTTTCCAGCAACAGACAAGCCTTCAGAGGCTGCAGCTCCAGAAAACAGTTTGACCATAATCTCATAAATGCTTCATCTAGTCTATTCTTGAAGGTTTCAAATGTGTTTTGTAATTCCTTCAATGAATTTTTCAGCTCCAGGATTTCTGATTTTATTTTATGATATTTATTCCCTTGATAAATTTCTCATTCTTATCCTCAATTGATTTTCTGATTTATTTGTGTTGGTTTTCAGATTTCCCTTCCATCTCATTGAGCTTCTTTAGAATCAATATTTGGAATTCTTTATCTGGCATTACAAGAAATTCTTTTTGATTGAGATTCATTGTTGGACAATTGTGGTGGTCCTTTGGTGGTGTCATATTTCCTTGCTTTTTCCTGTTTCCTGTGTGCTTCCATTGATATCTGTGCATCTGATGTAGCAGTCGATTTTTGAAATTGCTTTTGAAAGGGCGATTTTTTTACTGAAAGTGTATATATATTGTTGGTTGAGTAGGACACTTTGGCTTTCATTTTGGATGCCTGTAGTGGTGTGATATTTGTCTGATTTCTTAGACAGGGTCGGTGGTATCTGTGACTTTCTTGGTGGCTTAGGGCACAGTTATTATTAGTTGAGGCTGTGATGAAGTTTTGTCAGGGATTTGAATGGCAGCTGGACCTGTCTTTGGGCTCCAGTGGTGGAAGCAGTGGACTGAGTATGCTCATCTTAGGCTTCAGAGAAGCTTAGGCTGGTAGCAATGTTAGTGTGTCCCAAGGGGACAATTCTTGGGTCTTCAGTGGCATGCTCAGAAACTAGTAGTTGGAGCAAAGGGCAAGGTGTGTGGGTGGATTCTCAGTCTCAGAGCAGCTGGTGTGATGTGGGAGATGGCAGTAGCAGTGGTGGTGTCATCTACCAGGGCCCACATGGTCCATGTTGCTGTTACTGGTAGCTGCAATGGATTGGGCAGCCTAGTCCTCAGTATCACAGCTGCCTGTAAAAGGGTGATTGGTATTGTACCAACTGTGCTTAGGAGAGATCTCCCCTGTCTCTTCCTGTCCAGGTGGTGGCTGTTGTCACATCAACTTGAACTTGGTCCAAGGCAGGGGGATGGCCCATTGTTAAACTCTCAAAATGTTGCTGGGTGTGGGCCTGCAATCAAAGAGGGCAAGGCCTCTTTTGGGTAGGTGACATGATCAAGAGACTGGGGAGTGCTGTACTTTTGTGTCTCAGTCTCACGGGAGCCTGTAGAAGGGTTGTGGGAATTGTTTTAGGTGTGTGTAGGAAAGCTTGGGCTCCCCTGTTCCTCAGCTGGCTAGGGCTGCAGCTGAATTCAGCCTGAGGGTAGGATCCTGCTTAGCTTTAATCCCCCAAACTGGCACCTTGAGCCTGTGACCAGAGAGGGTCAGGCCCCTTCCAGGACAACAGCTTGGGCAAGATGCTGGGCAGAGTGCCATCTGCTCATAACTCAGTCCCACAGTAGCCCACAGCAGGGTGGTGGAACCTTTGCAGAGGTATGCGGGAGGACCTGGGCTCCTCTATCCATGCAGAGGCTGCAGGCATGCTTGTGGTTTCCCAGTATCTAGGCTCTCAGAATTGTGCTTGGTTCAAGCTGCTGTAGGCTTGGTTGCCTGTGGGATTCCACATGAGTTCCCTTTCTGGAACAATGTTTGTTCAATTTCCAGGCAGCTCCCTATGTTAGGTCCAACACCTGCATGGGTCAGGGGGTTCTCTTGTAGCCAAGATTGTAAAAGCTTGTCTCAGCAAGTGGAGTCCTGAGGGATTCTCTCTTACTGCTTCCCCATGTCCAGGAGCTTCCCCCAGCTGTTAGCCAGTCCCCAGCTGGGCAAGTTGTCCTGAACCCTCTCCTTACCCTGTTTTGGTGCTTCCTGTCACTTCCCTGGTAAATTCTAGGGTTCTTTCACAGATGATCTGTTTGAAATGTGCTAACCATTATGGTTCCTCTCTGTGGGAGAGGCACATACTCTCTCTGTCTAGTTAGCCATCTTGATCCTATCAACTGAATATATATTTTTAATATAGTCTGATTATGATTCTACTTCAGCCTTCTTCAAAACAATTTTGTCAGTCTCCCCTGACCATCTGTATTGTCCTGGTCTATGCTACTGTGCTGTGGTCAGTATTGTTTCTGGACTGACAGGATTATTATATAATTTGAGAGTTAATTAAAATAGCTCATAGACCTTTAGCACTACTTTTAAGAACCATAAGGTTGTAATGATCACAGTTTTACAAATATTGGTTTAGAATCCTGTAAGAGTGACACAAGTTCTCTGAAAATACAAAAATTGTCTGAACTGCAAACATTTTTAATTTTAACTGTGGTAAAAAAAAACACATAACAAAATTTATCATATTAAACATTTTTAAGTGTCCATCTCAATAATGTTAAGTATATTCACATTGTTGTGCAACATATCCCCAGGACTTTTTCATCTTGCAAAACTGAAAGTCTATACCTACTATACCTACTATATAGCCCCCCATCTTCCCCTCCCCTCAGTCCCTGATAGCCAGCATTCTATATACTCTTTCTACAAATTTGACTATATGTCTATCTACTATAGATACTTCATATAAGTGGAATCATACAGTATTTGTATTTTTCTGACTGGCTTATTTTACTTAGCATAATGTCCTTAGGGTTCATCCAAGCTGTAGCATGTGACAGGATTTTCTTCTTTAGTAAGGCTGAATAATAATATACATTGCATGTATATATCACCTTTTTAATGTATTAATACATCAATGGACATTTGACTTGCTTCCACTTCTTGTAAATAATGCTGCAGTAAACATGGGTGTGAAAATCTGTCTTTGACATCCTGCTTTCAGTCCTTTTGAATTACAAATTTTGAGCTTATAGCTTTGGCAAACTTTTTTGTTAGTTTAAAAAATGCACATGTATAAACTGGTGGCAATGTACTATCTCAAAACTCTTAATCATAAGGGTTATTAACATATCATCAATAAGTTACCTTATTTTATGTTATTCGAAATAATTAAATGAGACTTGTTGATAAGAAAAAATACATTCCAGACTTCAAATTATTTTCAAAAACTAAAGCCAAATAATAATGTAGCCCTACACATTGAAAGATATTTTCAGTATAAGAAAATTTAATATAGTATCTAAAAATTACATATCTATATTTCCACATTTAAAACTAACTCAAAATGTTATCAAAGGACTTCACTAAATAGTGAATTATCATAATATCTTTCAAACATAATTTATTGTATATAAGTATAAATACAAATTGTACTTCTGTGATATAATAGCAAATACATATAAGGAATATCCCTAAAATATTATACAGTACACTACTTCCTTATGTTATTTTTATATTCATGGGAATAGATAGCAGTAAATTCTATGCTCTAAAGGCACACATTCAGAGAGTAATTTCATTTGTATTTGGTCTATGTATTTATCAGTTTACACAGAATTTCAGTATAAAGTTATAAATAAAGCAGGGGAAATATCTTATTCATAAATTAAAAAATAATAATTGAAGACTTTTATTTCTCCTGATAAATTTTAAATATTACTTTACTATGCTTCTGTAAGCTTGAAACACTACTCTACAACCTTGCCCAAGATAATCTCCACAAGAATTGAAATTACTTGAAAATCATCTTTAATACAGCCTTTAAAGTATTACATATTTACAAATATTTTAGAATTTTAAAATATAAAAACATTTCAGAGAAATAAAATGCAATTCACACATAACACAAATCATAAACAAGCATTGTTAACATTTGACATGTTTGCTTTAAGTGATTTTAAATGCATATGTAAAGTATGTACTTAAAATTAGTGCAAGATTTTATTTCTAAAAAATAAGGAACATTACCTATAAGTATAGAATGACTTTTGACTTCTAATCCTGCTCCTGACCTGAACTCCATATTCCAACAAGTACAGAGACATTCATCATGACAAGTTTGGAACAAATTCTTTCAGGATATTGTGTATATTATTACTGGTATGTATGTATATATATGTACTAGTACATATATTTGTGTATGTGTACTATATTGATACATACCATAACATATTGATTCATATATTTGCATAACGATATGCTCTACATATGGTTTTTCAACTTAAAATTTTACTCAACATTACACTTTTGTGTTCTATCTGTGTAGGTCCATATAGATTCATTATTTTTTCATTTTACAGTATTTTGTCATAAGAATACATAACATGCTATTTATCCATCATTATATTAGTGAAACTTTAGGTTGTTTACTATATTTTCTGTATCAAAAGATGCTTCAGTTAATGGTTTCAAAACATCAAATTGTTCTAATTTTAGTCAAGAACAGACTTCCCAATGGTTTGGAGCAGCTTACACTTACCAGCATGAGTAAATTAAGAGATATATTTAGGAAATTAGACAAATGAGGAGGGGTAATTTGTTCTCAGGTCTTTGAATAATGTAAATCAAACCAGGTGGTAAATGCCTTGAAAATCTATTTTAAATTTTTCAGAGATTTCAAAGTGAGTAACAAATTAAATTCAAACCTCATGTACTTGCAATGAAACTTAGCAAAGAAAGGCAACTTTTCGAGGTACCACAGTGTATCTGCACATAGATGTAATATATCTCACTTAAGTGAAGGATTTTATATTTAGAAGTGTTGTCCCTAGTAAGATTTTAAAATTTCTGTGAGATGTTCAGCAACGTGCATAGCTGCATCTCATTTTCTTTATTTTTAAATGACTGAGAGAGAGAACAAGTGGCTGGAGGGTTTTAAAGGTACTATTCATTGCTATTGTTTGGTGAGTGGGTCTAGTTGGTTGTCTCAAATGCTACCCCAATTATGCCTCAGTAAAATCATGCAAATCTTCAAAATAGAAAAGTATGGTCCATTTTCAAGTCAGAGAATTTGATAAAGATTTAAAGCCATATGCTATACAATTTAGACACAAAAAGTGAGTCATAGTCTTCCCTAGATGCCTAAAAATCATGTTTGCCATTCCATTGTGGTCTGTTTTGCCTTATGTATTTTATGATGGGGTGAATATGGGATAAAGCTATCACTTTAAATAAACAACCACTGGAAACACAAGATGTCAAAGAATTTAATTTTTCAAACCTCTCAGTATACACATATTGAATGTTTGTCCTCAGGAACTGTTATTTCAAATTCATTCCCTAAGCTGGTCTTTAATTAGAATAATTGTCATTTTGTTAAAAATACCAGTACTGATGCTATTACTATCTGGTTTCTAGGCTCCTTCAGCCCTTAAATGTCATGGACCCCTAGAAAAAACCTACTTCTTAGTTTACCCACCTGTGGCATAACCAATTTGATTTGTATATACACATGTATATATCTACATATATGTTTCTGTGAATACATATCTATAGCTATATATTTAATAAATGTGTTTCTATGTGTATCTCAGAGCCCCTTCTAGCTTTAAAGTATAATGACCAATACAAACAAAATTAAAATATTTGATATAGAACAGGGGAAAATGCAACTTCTATAACAAAAATGAAAAAAAAATGTTAGCATCAGAACTTTTTGAATTTCTAGAAACCAATAAGATGAAGACAGGTAACATGGTAAAATGGGAAAAGCCTATGAATAAGTAATTTACAGAACAGTTAATGTGAATGACAAAAAACATAGGAAGAGATGTACAATTTCACTAGTTTGAGTAAAAATATTGATAGCTGTTATGAACTCTTACCCAAGACTCATGGAGTCTGGGATATAACCCTGGATTGATCTCCTCAAACACTGCTCTCCAAAACGTAGAGATTTAAAGTAAATGTGCAATGTTATAATAACTGTTCAATTGGTATCTGGTTATCAGAATGGTTTATTGTGAAATTCCTCCAGACAAGCTGCCTCTGTACCAGCAATGATGAAAGTTGGCACCTCAGAAAGGCTACGTACCAAGCAAAATAGAAAAGATTTATTAAGAATAGTAGGGGAATTTTCCACTTCAATTTCATTTTATACAACTAAGGCACCCCTCATTGGTGGAAATGCACCTGAGAATGTTGCCAGACCTCCTGCTGCAACCGTTGTCTGGCTAGGTGGTGTATTGCCATTTGCTGTCCTTTAATAAAACTGGTGTTGGGATCATATTGAGAGTATTTACATTGCTTACAAACCTAAAACAAAATTACATTGATATAATGGCTATGTAGCACACAGCTAGCAATCAGAGAAGAACATATTAACACAAAATTGGAGTACACTTTTAAAGAAAGAATAAATCAGTTACTTTCAGGTATTGATAAGGATCTGGGGGAGTGACAAAACCCTTATATATTGATGGCATAACCACTTTAACAAGAAATACCTAATGCAGTTACAAGGAAAGCCACACAATTTGGCTTCCAGGCATATTTCTGAGAGTTTCATTTCCAAAGCTTACTATTTTTTGGACACATAGGGAGTTTTATAGATATATATATATATATATACACATACACACACACACATACACACAGGATCTGCTACTTAGAGATTAATTTAGGTTCCAGCTCAGGCAATGACATATTCATTAAACTTCATAGATGATTCCTATATATAGCTACAATTAAAAAACTTCAATGTAAATATTTTCCTGTGCGCCCAGGGAGATATTTATAAGATGATTCACTAAGCAATGTTTGTAATAGTCCCCAAAACATCCCAAAGGCCATCTATAATTCAGCATATAAATTCATCATTGTATTCAAACTATAAATCACCTTGAAGCAGACAAAATTAATTAACTAAGCTTTGGTATTAATATGGATTAATATCCAAATAATTTTGAAGATTAAAGAAATATAACCATAAAATTATTTTTATTTGTGTAAAAATTTAAATACAAAAACATGATATCTTTTATGGCTACATATAGGAATTAAAATTTAAAAATTATGGACTAATGTATATACTGCAAATTCTTGATGATGGTTGACTAGAAGGTAGTAGGAAAGAGAAAGTTTGAAAAGGAAAATACAGGAGAATTTAATATCATCTTTATTGCCTTATACTTTGAAAAGATATAGAAGATAAGTGTGAAAAATATGTTGATATTCATTGTTTGTAATATAATTCTTTTAGTTTTCTATGATTATTAAAAAATACCTGTGAAATCTTTCTTACAGAAAAATTTTAAATAATATACATAGTACTTCCCCCTCCAGGAGTAGAGCTTAAAAATCTCCTTTCCTCCTTGGAGGATGGGCTAGGTTCTATTTCAAAGAATAGTGTAGGAATAGGAAACATCACTACTTTTGAGTGGAGAAACGTGGCAAACATATGTTATCCAAGTGATAAAGGATAATATCACCAGTCACATTATGTGGATATCATGTAATCACTGATAATGAAGTGAGGACAAGGGCACTTCTCCTCTTGGATATTCTTTCCCAAAACCCATAAACCCATTGTAATTATGAGAGGAACATCACAAAAGGCCAGAATACCTGGCCATTACTCTTTAAGACTGTCATGGCCATTAAAAATAAAGACAGGTAGAGAAACTGTCACTCTGGACTGGATTTTGGAACACAAAAGGACATTAATGAAAAAATTGCTAAATGTCAAATAAAGTCTGGCATTATTTAATTGTAATATACCAAAACTGTTTCCTAATATTGACAAGTGTACCATGGAATCTAATATGTTAAAAAGAAGAAATTGGGTGAGAGGTATATGAGAATTCCATGTGTTATCTTTGAAACTTTTCTATAAATCAAAATATATTCCAAAATTAAATGTTAATTCAAAAACATATATGTGAGTATAATGCTAAATGTAAGAAAAAATTAATTGTTCACCCTATCAAGGAATAATTCCTGTTCAGCTTTCTAGAGGTATATAAAGTTTTAAAATTTTGTGTATTTTGTTTATAAAATAACATAATCATAAAAATTAATGTAATTAATTTTGGAGGTATTCTACCAATCCTATACATCCTACAACTCCTCATCAATGACCAATAATACTTCTAGACAACAGATAACCAAGTATTTGATTATTTCCAGTAAAGGGCAGTGGTCAAAGTATTTTTCATTTTAGATTGAGTATTTCTATTTAAAAGCTAACATGATTTTTCTTTTGTAATTTCCTCCAAACTTTTCAAATTAACTAAGTTATCATATCCACATGCTTAAAAATGTTAATATTATAATAAACACAAAAGGTCTTCTCTGATGCTCAAGAAGTGTAAAAGCTTGTATTATTACCCTCTGCCACTGAGGCCAACTTAAACTTAAATCATTTATTTTTAAAAAACAGGCTTACATTCACAACAGTTTTAGAATTAACATTACTATTGTGCTCTTCATTTCCTTAGATTTTCAACTCTTTTTTTCCCACATGAAGACATATTTCTTTAAATTTCTCTGTAAAAGATAGTAACAATCTTTAAAAAACTTAAAATAGTTTATTAAAATTAGTTTGTTTAAGCATGAACAACACAGCAGTTTTTTTCAAAAATATATGGTAAGTGTATTAATATTAGTTAAACCATTTACCATTCAATTGTTATTTAGAAAATAAAACTACTTTTATTTTCAATGTCAGCATATCTGATTCTTGTGTATGGCTGTGCTCCAAAGACCTTGGGTAATTCTATTCTTTTGTCAAAAAGCAATCACAAAATAATTTTCATAGTTCTATCCTAAAAGTTATTGAAATTGGGACATTTCCCGAAGGCAGTGAGAAGTCTTTGAAATTACTGGGAAGTATTAATTTTAATTCAGTTTTAGCATTCCTCTTTTACTTGTGCAAAGCCTGTAAGCATACAGTTCCCAGTCACCAAACGGAGCCCATTATGCACGCAGCAGGTTTGACAGTAATTATCATATCTATCTCCTTAATTTTTTCCGTCTGTACACGTAGAAATCATTGTCGTCTTTGACTTTCTATTCCATTAATTCCACTATGCAAACCAAGTCCTGGGGTTCAGCACACCTCCACCTTATTTCCAGTCTTTCATTTTCAGTTCCTCATCCACCACAACCTGTGTTTTAATCTCTTCATGCTTCTCCAAATATGGATAACTGTCATGCAAATTTCCATAAGGGATTTTAATAACGCTATTATAAATTTAAGAACCACCAATCAGTTATGAAGAGACCACTGGCCAAAGTCAAGGGTCCCATAGCAATGTCTTAAATCTGACTTGATTCGTTCTTTTAAATGATAGCACTGAGCAAAGCACTGTACCCATTCCCACAATTGTAAAGGGAAAAGGTTAAGCCAGTTGATATTTAAATTTTCTTCCTGCTCTAAAAGTAAAAGTAGGGCCTAAGATTTCATTTGCAAGTTACCCGTTATTCCTGATCATACTGTTCTCTCCTTTCATATTTATGAAACAACTATGGACTCTGCTTACACTTAAGAAAAACATTATTAATAGTGTGTGTGTGGGGGGTGTTAACTCAAACTCTTTACGAGGGTCAAAGAGGGTAAATCTTCTTTGACAAAATAAAGTATAAATGCATAAAATTTTAATTCAGTTCACTAAATTTTAAGCAACAAGATGACATTATAGTTTATGTATTTCTTCATGTTATACAAAGGAATGGCCCTCATAGATGATCACTGATACTTGTTAAGCATGCAATTTGCTTCATTGTCTGTATCAAAACTAATTTCTGAAAGTATATGTTGATTTTTTTAACAGGAGAATACATAGTTTGAATATTGTGCTTTATAACCATACAAAAACCGGCAATGTTATGCCTCAGTTCTTCTTATTTATTTATTTATTTATTTATTTATTTTTGAGAGAGCTGAAGTTCTAAATAAATTAAATAAAACTTAATGATAAAAGCAATTGTTTAACCAGTCATCTGGATAATTCAAAGCAGATAATACAGCACTGACATGAAGAGAATGGATAGTAACTGGATTCTTTCATACTCATACATCAGTGAAATCAACTGGCAATTACTCAAATTTCAGTGTCACTTTTTCTGTAAAAGTATAATTTAAATACCCGCCTGGCATACTACTAGATGGGATTGGCCTAATCATTTTGTTTATTTAACTTTTTATTTTGACGGAGGACTTAATAAATTTGCATTACATTTCATTTGCCTTTCATTCAACTATTGAACTGATTTTTAACTCACCACAGATTTCAGAGGAAAATATGGACCTTTGGAAATCAGATCCTTTAATTACTCAATTTGAATAGATATACTACTAAGTTATTACTTTATAGTTGCTCTTTACTGTGTATTAAATGTAAAATACATAATCGTGAGGACACGAACAAGTGATACCAGAAACAAATAGTGGTAACTTACAATAAAAAAAAAACAGTGGAGCTTTACATAGTACCATGAGGATAATGTGCCACCATAAGAATAATGTGCCATGAACTGAGGGTAATTAACTAAATCTTCTGCACCTGAGGTCCATATAAAACACAAAGAGGAAAAATGCTCAGCCATGTGAGATATAACAGGAAACTATGCCATTTCCAGTGCAGTTTATTCTTATCATTTCATATTATCTTGGCTTCTATTTTGAATACAAGTTTAACTTTCTCAAACCAGAAGCAAGGCTCAGTCATCTTTGACTCTGATCTTGAGGAAAAGCTTTTAACTTTTTACCATTATTATATTAGCTGTGGCCTTTTTATATACGGCCTTTGTTTTGTTGAAGTACATTCTGCCTCTAATTAATTTGTTAAAAGTTTTTTATTATGAAAGAATGTTGTCAAATACTTTTCCTGCATCTATTGAGATAATCATATAATTTTTTGTCCTTCATTCTGTTAATGAAACATATATTTAAAAATATTTTTCTAAGCAAGGAAATATTACATTTCTGCCATTAATTTGCCTCTTTGCATATACAATTACAAAAATTTTTAAGGCAACAAATAAAAATACATGATCTGATAAGTGTTGGTAAACTAATTAAAAAAATGTGCCATAATAGTTGAAGCAATAACTGTCTTGAACAGTTAAGGCTTATTATTTTCATAAATATAGTAAAAGATGCAACATTTAATTTGGATTAGTCATTTATGGTAGCTATTATAGGTAGCTATTTACCTGTATGTAGATTAGTCCAGACAGCCAGTGTTTCAGTGTGTAACCTTCTATTCTTGTTACTCTTATGTCTATATGGTGGGACACCCTTGGAAATGCTCTATCTCAGTAGCCTATTACTGCCCTTTTATGTGGTTAGAGTGTCAGCAGAATTGAGAGTAAGAACATCTTTTCCTAGATGTTCCTGTGCTTCACTTTAAAATTAATATGGAGTCATATGAGTTATTGATAATATTTGGAAAATAACAATGAAAGATTTTCATCCATATGTGAAAGGGACAATGGAAGAGACCTGGTGTTGGGGACTGAGGAGCAGGTCAAGGGCAGTTGTTTGTGTGGGTTATTTTAATATAGGAAATAACACAGCACGTTTGCTGACCATAAAAATGATACAGTTAAAAGAAGGGAATTGACAATGAATAAAAAATAAATCCAGGCAAGAATAACTTGTGTAAATAATAATTTTAAAATCCAGTGAATAATTATATAATAAATGTTAATAAAATAATTATTATAATGTGCTAACTATAATGTTGGGTTACAGGGAAAACACTGTTGAAGACAAGTCATTCCTCAATTATATGAGCTAAGACATTTTACTGACATTTTTAGGGCAGTAAGATCACCTTTTTTTCTGAAAGCAGTATTTTCTAAGGGGTACATTACTTTTTCTCTTTACTGTCAGTGGCTTTAATTGAATACAATTATTTTAGGAATAGTCTCTTCACTTTCTTTCTTAACTCAAACAACCACCTGTCCACTGAATTATAGGAGTGAACTTCTGCAAAGAGATTTGTCAGATGTTTATAAATTCACAGTCATTCTTGTTATTACTGCACTCATCCATGTGAGCTTGAATGGGCTATGAGGGTTGCAATGAAGAGTAAGAAACCATAAGAAAAAAAAATAGAGTAAACATTTAATGAATGAACAGCAGAGATGTTAAATCACTGTCAGAAAGTGAAATGCAGAGACCAGAGTTTTTCCAAAATATTATTTTTATAATTATTATAATCTCTAAAATATTAATCAAGGTTGTTTAGCTAATGGTATTACAAAGAAGCCTCTTTCTTCTAATAATATATGTGATCCTTCTAGTTGTAATAATGTCCTGTCTTGCCTAATCTGATGGTACTCATTCCATTTTTCTAAAGCCAACTCAATATTATATTTCCTGTGAAGACACTTTTAGGGTGAATTATTTTTCTTTTTTATGTGCATCCAAATTTCTGCTACAGTTTATATTAGATACCTCAGTTGACATTAGTTTTCCATATTTGTCTCACTCATGAGACTTCATCCCTTGAGAACAGGGTCTTCATCTTGTTCATCTGACACAATGCTTTTGTTATATAAACGAAATATGTGCTGTGAAAAAAAATCAAATAATAGGAAATATTATTTGCTGATTCAAATGAAATAACAAGGAAATGCATTCCCAAATAATTCATTTATCTATAGTAGTAATATTTTTCAGATTTATAGTTTATTTTTAGATTTAATTTAACCAGTATAAATATGATATATTAAGGAAGAACAAAGTACATACCCTTGTCTTCCAGAAGGATGGAAGCCAGAGATATGCACAAATGAGATTACAACAAAGAGAGTCTGATTAATATATTACAAAGGAGTTACAATGAGTCACATGACAAAAATAATCAATTCTAACAATGAAGGAAGGGAGAAAATATATATCAAAGGAAATTCTTTAGGTCAGGGCAAAAAAGAAATGTTGGATTCTGGCAAGCAGACATGGATTTCAGGGTCAGATGATGGACCTCCCTCCTCTTCTCCAATTATTCCTAACTGTTGTGTCCTAAACTTGGGAAATTGAAAGTTCCATCTGGAGACTTTGAATGAACAAAACCACGAAAAGACACAGGAAATAGTGTAAAATCCGTGCCTTTGAGCTTCATTCTTTTTTTAGTTTTCTGAGTTAGTCACCAGCTTCCATCTTCTTTCTGTCTTCCATTTATTGACATTTTAGTGCACTTTTATTAATTCTAACATTCTCTTTGTGGCAGTAAATTAATATCTTTTCCTTTCATTTTGGTAGGGTACTAGTAGAGAAAAGATAAATACGTATGTGCAATCAACTACGACTAAACAAAACCTCCAGTATATAAAACTTCTATACTAATTATATCACTTAAATGTTTTCTATGCAAACTTATTGTAAAATAATTTAAATAACTGGATAATATTCCATTACATAGATGTAAAATGTTTTACTTAAGCCACTAATCTTCAAAATTTTAGACTGTTTCTAGCTCCACTAAATGAGACATTAAGATGGTTATCATTGCACATAAATGTTTCTTATAAAATCAAGCACACTATATATTTAAAAACAAGACGCAAAGTAAAATTACCAGTAGGACATGCATAATTGAAGGATCATGATACATATTGACAAATGCCTTTCCCAAATAATGTTATAATTTTCACTGCTTCCATTAAAAAGTGCTGCTGTGTCCATTTGTTCAAAGTGATGCCATAAAACTATAGGGGAAGAGGGGAAGCCATTCCCATGATATAATAGTTTATGTCAATGGAACCCTGTGGAGATAGAAGATTCTCATATGGAATTATTAATCTGATATTAATTTGAGAGGTAAGCATCTAAATAGAGGGTTTCTTTCCAATAGATAATCATCTATTAAGGAATTATACATATATGTTAAATATCAAATAATGAAGACAGATTTTTAATAGGCAAAAAAATATATATAGTCTTTCCTGGTTGGGGTAGGCAGAATAATGACCCACAAAGATGTCCATGTTCTAATCTCCAGAACTTGAGAATATGTTGCCTTCCCTGGAAAAGGAACTTTGCAGATGAGATTAATTTTAAAATTTTGAGATGAAATTATTTTGGATTATCCAGGTAGACCCAATGTAATCACAAGGGTCCTAATAAGAAGGAAGGAGAGAGTCAGAGTTACAGACAGAGATGTGACTACAGCAGGAAAGGGGGAGAGAAACAGAAATTTGAAGGTGCTATGCTATTGACTTTGGAGGTGGAGGAAGGGGCCGTGAGTCAAGGAATATATACAGCTTCTAGAAGCTGGAAAAGGCAAAGAAACAGTCTCCAGAAGGAATGCAGCCCTGCCAATCCATTTTAGACTTTTGACCTCTAGAACTATAAGAGAATAAATCTGTATTGTTTTTAAGCCACTAAATTTGTGATAATTTGTTATAGCTGCAATAAGAAACCAATACACTGGGTTATTAATCCATTCCGTTAAATGGTACTGCCTAACTGCTCTGAAAGCACACTATATTTTTCCAGTATATTGGAATGTTAATTCCAATAACAATTAACATCTGTTATACTAATTGCCAGTTCACTTTTCCATGCACCCATCTCCCAACACTGAGAAAATGGTAAACTCTGTGAAGCAAGATCCTCTCCCTTTCATTCGATAGTTTATTCTCAACGTCCAGGAAATACACAATGGGAATAATAAATATTTGTTGAATGAATAAATCGATAGGGATTTTTAATGGTAGTGTAAAAGAGGTCTTTTTTACAGTTTAATTTCAAACTTTTATTATCTTGAAATATACCTAATTTCTGTCCTTTCAAATGTTTCCTAAGGAGGAAGTGATCACTTGTGAAGAAAATTTATCCAAAAAATTGGAAGATTTTGTTTACTTTCTACGCTAAATTTTATTATTGAATCAAATGAGATCAGAAGAAAGTTTTGTAATTACTAGGTAGATTTGTGGCCATCTAAGTGTTTGTTTTCACTGATTTGATTTTTGGCATTTATTTATTTATTTATTTTTTAACTGAGGGAGACTACCAGAAATGAACCCATGTAAACTTTCTTTGCATGTGCTACTGGAATGATTTGTCTTTCTCGCTCAGTGTTAAGAAAAGTTTTGCTCTGTGTTGCTCTTCTTTTGGCACTGTTATCTTGTGCTTATTTGGTATAGGCTGTTTTGTTTGGGGTTTTGCATTTCTCATGCACAAGAGAAATCTCCAACTGATCATATTTCCATTTTCACTTTGTCCATCAGGATAGCTTATATTCAATCTGCAACTCAACTACAGTAATTATGTAGGAACTAATGTTTTCTAAATAAGTAATCTTGCTTTCTGACGTTTCTTGATTTCACTTTCACATTTTCTCTGACCCTGTATTTTTACATTAAACTAAATATGTTACAATTAGTCAAGTGAAATCATATGTTTCTCAGGATGAAGATTTATAAAAACAAACTCCAAATTGATTGTTAATGGTAAAAAGTAAAGTTTTTGAAGTTTGTAATTTGGCTTATATGAGCTACTTTACTGGATACCTAAATTTTGAGAGTTTCACATTTCATTTTCTTGTTTTTTAGATATGCACTTTTACTTACAGAACATGATCATCTATCTAAATGTGTTAAATATTTATATACCTTATTTCTGTTTTATATATAGTTACATCAGATAAAATTTCTGTACTTTAAATAGTAATAATGGAAGCAATAATTTGTGCTTTTATAGGATTTGTAGAAAAACTCCCTTATGGAAGCCCATTCCTAATGTAAAATATTTATATTTTATATTTGATCTTTATTTTTAATTTTGAACACTGTCATATTTCTACTGTGAGTTCAGAGGAAGGAACCATGACTCTATCTTTTATTCACAAGCATTTACTGAGCTTATACCATGAGCCACTGACCGTCCACAAATTATTCAGGTGAAAATAACAGAGTCACTATCAAGAAATTCACAAGATACCTGACAATTGCAATACAAATTGCTGTGATCCCTGACATTGCTAATGCTTCTCAGAACATAGGTTGATTCTACCATGCATGAGCCTGAGGGTAGGAAGAATACAGGAAACTTCTTTGAATCTTTAATTTATGTTTGTATGCATTATATCTGTACCATCCACAGTAAAAGTGCTCATTGATAGTAAAATTTTATTGTAATACTTTTCTAAAAACAAAACTTAAACAAATCAAAATCAGTGTTTTTTTGCAATAATTCAACTTTTTATTTATTTTATTGAGTTTTTGTTTCTCTTTTGTGTAGAAATATTTGCCAATATCAGTCTTGATATTTTTAACATACTCATATTTGGAATTAAATCAAAGACAAAACAGATATTATTGTAGCAGTTTTACAAATGATAATTGAGGCTCAGGGAAATGGGTAATTGAGGATCAGGGAAACTGGATGCTATGATCAAGGCTACATAAAAAATTATTAACAGAATAATTTCTAAAATTTATATTATACTATTACCACCATTCTTGAAACTAGTTCCTAATTATTTATTTGCACTTTATTTTGCATTCAAGTTCCAAATATATTAATATATCTCTACTTCAGTATTTTTCCCTGGAGAAAAATAAATATATAAGATATTATTATATACTATATAGTATTTTAAATACACATGTACTACATATACATGTAATATCCAGAATGTATATATAGAGACATCTCCACTTAAAAATATAATAAATGCCAACTTAACTTGTATAAAACTAAATCCGTCATTTTCTCCTCCAGACCTGGGTCACCTACAATTGTTCTCGTCTCAGTAATCGACAAATTTACTTTTTCACTTGTTCAGGCCAAAACTTTGGAGTTAACGTTGATGTTTCTCTATCTCACACCTTGCATCCTATCAGAAAATCTCGGGGATTCTATATTCAAAATGTTTCAGTTAATCCAAACACTTCTCGTAGCTCTGGTCCCCAACATGCTCCTCCTCAATTCAACAGCCATAGTGATCCTTAAAAGAATGTAAGTCAGATTAGGACAATCCTCTGCTCACAACTCTCCCTGAATCTGTAGTACAGTCAGAGTAAAAGCCACTTCAAGGCCTTGATCCTTCTTTTCCTTTATCTCTGATTGCATTTCCTACTACTCTTTCAGTGGTTCACTCTCTTCCAGCCACAGTGGTTCTCTTACGATTCCTGGGACCTCCAGTATCAAGTATGCTCCCACCTTTGGGCCTTGCAGTTACCTTATCTCTGCTTGTACCTCACTCCTCCCTGACATTCAGCTACTAATTCCCTCATCTCCTTCAAGTCTTGCTCAAATATCACCTTTCCAGTCACCCTGACATCACATCTACTCCCTCATCCCATTTCCCTTAACTTTTTTTTTTTTGAGACAGAGTCTCACTCTGTTGCCAGGCTAGAGTGCAATGACGTCATCATAACTAAAACCTCAAACTCCTGGGTTCAAGGATCCTCCTGCCTCAGACTCCCGAGTAGCTGGGGCCACAGGCGCCCCAGCATGACTGGCTAATTTTTTCTATTTTTAGTAGGGATGGGGTCTTGCTTTTGCTTAGGGTGATTTTGATCTCCTGAGTTCAAGAGCTCCTCCTGCCTTGGCCTCCCAAGGTGCTAGGATTACATGCATGAGCCCAGCCCCCTACCTTTTTAAATAATGCTTACCATTTTGTAACATATTATAAAATGCATACATTTACGTATCAATTATGTTTACTATATATATCCTCAATTAGAATATAAGCTTCATAAGGGAAAGGATTATTACTTGATTCCTTGATACAGTGCAAGTATCTGAATACTGCCTGGCACAACTAGGTACTATATCAGTATTTGATGAATTAAGTAATTTTAAAAGGTGAGAGATTGCAATGTGGTAGCACCATATTAATATCATTTCTGAAGTAGTGAATGTTTTAATAAAATATAATAATGAATTCTATTGAAAGGTGTTTTCTGACTGAACTAAATTTTATTTCAAACAACTAAATATAGAACATTCTTTTAATCTTAAATCAAATATACACAAATTACTTTATACTCGTCTGACAATTTAAAATTTTCTCTAAGTCTACCTTTCTATATTTCATTAATGGCACTCTCCATGCACTTTACTGTATTATAATTCTGGTTTTTTCACTTTTTATTTAACAGTAAAAACTTAACATTGCATCATTTCCACACAGTTTATATCAAGGATAAATATATTATTTTTTTATTTATTTTTCCATGGAAAAGAGTCTCCTTTCATTTGGATCTAATCCACTGAAAAGTCACTATTCTTCATGCCTTGAAAAAATTAAAACAACAAAAAAACACCACATGGTCCTTTGGATCATATGATTCTTGACCCTATAGTTTCATGTAGTTTCAATAGCTTTTTCTGCCAAACTGCAGGTAGAAAACCAATTCTACCTCCTGCTGTTGCTGCTCAGGACTGTATCACTGAGTGTTTGAAAAGACACCTTCTCCCAACAGCATGATGTAAACTGCTTTCTAATATGAGAAAAACACCTTGACTCTGAACATCACTTGGAGGTGAATTTTGCTCCCTGGGCTCTTTGCTTCATTTTCAATGAGTTTTTCAGACAAAGCAGCAGATACCACAGATATAACCTCTCTCTCCTGTATACCACAGATATAACCTCTCTCTCTTCTCTCTCTCTCTCTCTCTCTCTCTCACACACACACACACACACACACACTCTTCTTAAATATCATGATTTCCTATAAAATCACATATGACTTTATGTTTTAAATCTTGATATCTTAAGAATTTGGCTTAAGTAATTCTTTTCTCCTCTTGCTCCTTTTCTTCATTTTTAAAATTTCAAAGTATTACAGGGATACAAATATTTTTGGTTACATGCATCAATTTTATAGTGCTCAAGTCATGTTTATAAGTGTGCCCATCACCCAGATAGTGTTCGTTGTACCCGTTAGGTAAGGTTTTGCCCATCCTCTCCTTCCCCCTACCCCCTGCTCGATTTCCATTAAGTATTACTTCCCTCTAGGCACATGTGTGTTCATCAGTTAGTTCCAATTTAATAGTGAGTTCATGTGGTGTTTGTTTTTCCATTCTTTAGATACTTCACTTAGGAGAATGGTCTCCAGTTCCATCCAACTTGTTCAAAAAGACCTTAATTCATCCTTCCTCGTGGCTTAGTAGTATTCCATGGTATACATATAGCACATTTTGTTAATCCACTCATGAATTGATGGACACTTGGGTTGATTCCGCATCTTTGCAATTGTGAATTGTGCTGCAATAAACATTCGAGTGCAGGCGTCTTTTTGATAAAATGACTTCTTTTCCTTTGGGTAGATATCCATTAGTGAGATTGCTGGATTGAATGGTAGATCTACTTTTAGTTCTTTGAGTTATCTCCATACTGTGTTCCATAAAGGTTGTACTAATTTGTAGTCCCCCTGACAGTGTAGAAGCATTCTTTTCTGTCTGCATCCATGCCAGCATCTACTATTCTTGGAATTTTTAATAAAAGCTATTCTAACTGGGGTAACGTTATCTCATTGTGGTTTTATTTTGCATTTCCCTGATGATTAGTGATGTCGAGCATTTTATCATGTTTATTAGCCATTTGTCTATCTTCTTTTGAAAACCTTCTGTTCAGGTCTTTCGCCCACCTTTTAAAGAGATTGTTTGATTTTTTTCTTGCTGATTTTCTTGAGTTCTTTGTAGATTCAGATTAATAGCCTTTTAGCAGATGTATAGCTTGTGAGTATTTTTTCCCATTCTGTAGGCTGTCTATTTGCTTTGTTGATTATTTTCTTAGCTGTGCAGAAGCTTTATAATTTAATCAAGTCCATTTTTTATTTTTGTTGTTGCTGTGATTGTCATTGGGGTCTTCTTCATAAATTCTTTGCCTAGGCCAATATCTAGAAGAGTTTTTCCAACATTTTCTTCTGGAATTCTTATGGTTTCATGCCTTACATTTAAGTCATGTGTCCATCTTGAATTAATTTTTATGAGTGGTAAGAGATATGGATCCTGTTTCATTCTTCTGCATGTGGTTATCCAATTCTCCCAGCACCATTTATTGAATAGGGCTTCTTTTTGCCAGTGCATATTATTGTGTTCTTTTTCACAGATTAGTTGGTTGTATGTGGATGGTTTTATGTCTGAGTTCTCTGTTCTGTTTCATTGGTCTATGTCTCTATTTTTGTGCCAATACCATGCTGTTTTGGTTACTATAACCTTATACTGCAGTTTGAAATCTGGTAACGTGTTGCCTCCAGATTTGTTCTTTCTGTTTAAGTTTGCTTTGGCTATTTGGGCTCTTCTTTAGTTCCAAATAAAACAGAATTATTTTTTCTAGATCTGTGAAATATGACATTGGTATTTTGATGGGAATTGCATTGAATCTTAAATCACTTTGGGTAGTATGGACATTTTGACAATGTTGACTCTACCAAACCATGAGCCTGATATGTTTTTTCATTCCTTTGTGTCCTCTGCAATTTCTTTCCTCAATGTTTTGTAGTTCTTTTTGTAAAGATCTTTCACCTCTTTGGTTAAGTATATTCTTAGGTATTTTATTTTCTTTGTAGCTATTAGGAATGGTATTGAGTCTTTGATTTGACTCTCAGCTTGACTGTTATTGGTGTATAGGAATGCTACTGATTTGTGTACATTGATTTTGTATTCTGAGACTTTGCTGCGTTTGTTTATCAATTCCAGGAGTCTCTTGGTAGAATCTTTGGGGTTTTCTAGATATAAGATCATACTGTCAGCAAATAGTGATAATTTGACCTTCTCTTTCCTGATTTGGATACCCTTAATTTCTTTCTCTTGCCTGATTGCTCTGCCTTAGACTTCCACACTATGTTGAATAGAAGCAGTGACAATGGGCATCTTTGTCTTGTCCAGTTCTTGGTGGGAATGTTTTCAGCTTTTCCCCATTCAGTATGATGTTAGCTGTGGGTTTGTCATATATGGCTTTTATAATTTTGAGATTTGTTTCTTCTATGCCTAGTTTGCTGAGGGTTTTTATCATGAAAGGGTGCTGAATTTTATCGAATGATTTTTCTGCATCTATTGAGATGATCATGTGATCTTTGTTTTTGCTTCTGTTTATGTGGTGAATCACATTGATTGATTTACATATGTTGAACTATCTTTGAATCCCTGGGATGAAGCCCTAGAAAAAAAGAAACCTACAGACTTGTATCCGCTATGAATATAGATACAAAAATCCTCAATAAAATACTAGCAAACCAAATTCAACAGCACATGAAAAAATAATCCACTATAACCGATTGAGCTTCATCCCAGTGATGCAAGGATGCTTTTCTTCATTTTTTAACCAGAAATAATTGGAGCTTAAATTTATTCATGATTGCTACATTGATTTGTACTTTGAGGTATATACTTGTCATCATTGTCAGCAAAGCTGAAATAGTGACTGCACTCGTTTTCTTGTTTCCTCCCCAAACTCCATCATAATCACACAGTCGCATGTGTCTTCTTGAGGACTGTGCCTTGCTATTCATTTAGTTGGAATTATTTGCCATCATTTACATGTGTGATAGATAACTATATTTGTCAAATTTTCAAAAGTAGTGCTTCCCAGCTGTTGGCTTTTAATTCATTTTGAAAGGAGACTATTTTAGCTATACTCAATATCAATAGATGATAAAAAGTCATTTGATAAAACTCAAAACTCATACCAAGAAAATTTCTATATAATATACAAATAGAAACAAACTGATAAACACTGGCTTTCAGAAAAATAAAAATAAAAAGCAAATATATTCAATGTGACTACTTTAAAATTAATAGGGTAATGTGATAAAGTATCTGGCTTCAGATATTTTAAAAACAAAAGGTTTTTTTTACTACTCTAGAAAACAAGAACTGAAAAATTGGCAACAAAATATATTCTATTTTAAACAGCAACCAGAATTAAAATATATGGGTATTAATTTAACAAGCAAGATATACAACCTATGTGAAGAATGATATTAAGAGACAATATAATATCTGAATAAATGTAAAGTTATATCATGTTCTTGGATGGAAAATCTAAATTTAAAAATGTCAATTTCCCCCACATTAGTGTACAAAGTTAATAAAAGTTCCATTTGAATTCCAGTAGTTTTTCTTGTAATTAGATGAAATGATCTTAAAATTCATGTTTAAGATTTTAGCTTCAAAACAGCTTAAAAGATTATGATAAAAATAACAGTGATGGTCAGTTTGCCATATATCAAAATGAAGGCACTATGATTTAATCTCTTGATAATGGCAAAAGCAGAGTAATTAGAACATTGGAAAAAGAATGAACTCTTATTATTTCTTTAATAATAGTAGCATTACTAAATAACTACAGGAAGAAAATAAAATTTAAATAATTATCTCACATCATATAGAAAAATATTTCTAGTCAGATTAAAGAATCAGATGTCAAAAATTGAACAATAAAAGTCTTTCATGGAAATCTAGATTACATTTGTAATGTAAGAATGAGGAATACCTTACTTCTCAAGACTGCAAGATTGCAAGCTACAAAGTAAATATATATAAATGTTCTCTTAAAATATTTAGCCATTACTGTGGAAAACAAATTATAAACAATGCTAACACACAAGTTGTACATAGGGAAAATTGTTTTAATGCAGATAGTTAACAAAAGAAGCAATAACTTCTGCAACAATTTATTCAAATGGCCAAATTATATGCTCAATCTCTTTAATAGGGATATACAAGTTAAATAAAAGTGAATAATTAATTTATATCTATCAGATTAGCAAAAATTTTAAATGAGCATGTAACTTGTTGGTTGGGATGTGGGTAAATTTCATGCATCACTAGTAGAAATTCAAAGTGTCAAATTCTTTTAAGACCATCAGGAAATATCTGTTAAAATTAAAAATTATTATACTATCACATACAGCAATTCCATTCCTGAGCACCTATACCCTAGGAATAAAGTGTCGATTCTTAAGGACATATATACAGGGGGCATTTATTACAATATTAATCCAAGAGGACAAGAACAAGAGATAGTTGAGGACTGGATGATTATATTGTGATATATCCAATAAATTAATTACTACATATTTACATAAAAGAGCAAATTGAGTTTACAGATGAAGTAGTAATATATCAAAAAATATCGTTGCATGAATAAAGAAAAAAAGCATAAAACATGCTTATGTAATCCCCTCTCCATCCCACATTTGGAAGCCAACTATGAAAAAAATGTGTATAGATATATCTTTATATAGAATAATATAAGAGAGAAAAATATGGAAGGGATGTATAATACACTGTTAATAATTGCATAATTCATAAAAACAACATATATGATGTGATGCCATGTAACATTATATATGTGCATGTGTATGTTTATATGGATAAATAGATGTGTGACAGTATGATCACAAAATACTAATGTTGCCATTCCAGGATATTTACTTATTATCCTATAATTTTTATGCCCTGATAAAAATATGGAGTTTTATTAAGCAACTGGATTCTATATCCATTAGTCTAAGCTTCTTCAACATTTTTATTTTGTTCAATTAGGACAATCTTAACAGACTTCATGTACACCTCCTAAATAATGTTCTTCAATCTATAACTGAAAGGAATTTCAAGCTACATTTCATAGGTAGTGAGCTGAAGTAATGCTAGTGAATAAGGTCAAGCTATATACATTTTTAAAATCAGGTTGAATTCTTTTATATGGTCAGGAAATTTTTGAAAAAAGGGTCTGAAATGAGTACATAAAACATGCAAGGCAAGTCATTTGATCTGAAAGAACTGAGGAAACAAATTACCAATTAGCTTCATAAGTATATACACAATTAGAATCAAATGTTACAACTTATAAATGCTTTTTAATTCATCTATATTTATGAATATTGTGATTATTTCCTCTATTCATTTCAAAATATATTTTTAAAAGATATGATTTTATAATATTCTATGACACAAAAGATAGTCCCCAATTTTATCAAAAAATCCCATTTGTGGAAGTTTGGACGTTATTTTATATTATTCTGCAATAAAAAATCTTATAGCTAAATCTTTGTGAATATCCATGAATATAAGAAAAGATACGTAATAAGAGAACAGGCAGGAGATGAATGAAAAGGCCTATTTAGGAGGCTGTGCATGGTAGTAAAGGAATCTCTTTAATCAGCCTGACAACACTTAATGCAATAGTCTCAAAAGGCTGAAAAAAAAGTATATCAGATATAATAGGAATAGAAAAAAAAGCAAGAAGTAGAAAATATAAATTTACCATCCTTCTAATTTTAAGTTGCTCTTATTTAGCACAAAAAAAAAATAACTCTTTCAACTTTTTATTTCTGGAACACAAAATATCACTTGGGACACACCAAAGACTTCAATACGTGAAGAAGAGTAAACAAATTATTGTGAAGGTTTGTGAAGGTTTTTTTTTTGTGATTTTTTGTTTGTTTTGGGTGAGTTTTTCTAGGTGCAAAGACCACAAAGCCCATTTTGCCAAATAAGCAAGAAATAGAGGGAAATGTTAAACTGCCTTATTTGCAACTATATTGATCTAATATCTTAATAAAGTTTTGGGTGATGACCACACAGTTAAAAATTTATATACACTAAACTTGTATGCATTTAAAATACTTGGATTAATCCAAGATACAATGTATAATCATCTTGTTTTTAAATATATGTTTTGCAGACCATCTGCATTTGAATCAGTCAAAAGAAGGAGTAGCGGTGTTTATTAAAAATACAGTTTCATGGACCATACTTAGACCCACTGAATAGGAGATTCTAGATTGGGAGGTGAAAATCCACATGTTTCTAGGATCGGGTATTTCATAAACATAGTCTACCCTGTGTTAAGTACTAAGGAACAGAGGCGGGGGAGCCAATGGTAAAATGATCAATGTGCACCCTAATTCAAGACATTAAAATAAAATAAAATAAAATAAAATGGAATGAGTTAAAACAAAATAAAGTAACCAATTCTGGTCAGACACGTCTGAAAGTATTGGCTACCTACTAGCCTCCAAGTTTAGGAAACTCGTTTATACATTTTAACGTCCCAAATTCATCTTATCTTCTCATTTTACATTATAAGGGCATTTCTTTATATAATATTTAACTGAAAAATATGAATGATCTCTATTTGTATACCTGAATAAAGAATTTATTTTTAATTACTTGTAGTCTAATAAACATTATTTTAAAAATAAATATAAAAATAAATGTAAAAATAACTTTAAAATATTTAAAATTTTTACATTCTTACATAAGGTTAACTTTTAGCAAATGAGTTTTGCATAGCATAGATTAAATTTTATAATATGCATTCATACAAATAACATATATTGATCAAAGATTTTATTCATTTACTTGATTTTGGTGGGTGAAAGGGAAGCATTTCAGTATTCCTTTAGTAGATGATCACTATCAATAAGTAAGGGAATGTTGGTGAAAATGTAATCAGTAAATTAGGTCTTTCTAGCCCTTATTAATATTCTTATCTATCTGCAATTTTAGCTTTGTGCCTTGATATCAACTGAAGAATGAGCAATACTGAAACATTTTTAGATGGCCTGTCACAGCTTAAACATCATGATTTTGACCATTGATTGGCCTTAACTAGAGATGAGTGAACCAAATTAAATTCTGGTGACTTTAAGACTTTTCCTAGATATTGAATATTAAGTAAGTATCCAATACTGACTTGTTGACTTTTTTCATTTGTTACTTTTTATTAAATGTTGTAAACAGAAAGAATAGCAACAATAAAAAATTTTTTAAATATTAAATGGGAGTATGGTTAAGCAATTTCCATCATATAACACTTTATTAACTAATGAAGCCAATAATTTAAAAATTGCTACATTCTATTCTTTCTATAGCAAAGGGCTCACTGCCAGATGACTATAATTGACTTCTGTCGCCTATCAAGTTTGTAGACATCAGAAATTATGTTTGTTTGTTTTTTCACCCAACTGATCAAGGAATGCATTTCCCAATGAATGAGACCAAGATAAAACCTATAGACCACAGAAGAAGCATATATCCTTTCTAAACAGCAACAGACACAAGCATGAACAGAGCAAAACAGCTAGGTTGGAGAAAAACATTCAGAAGAGGGATGTGTATCTTCAGATAAGCAAAATAACATGATGTAAATAGTTTTTAAATCTCTTGTAATTTCAGTGTGGTGCCATGCAATATTTGGAGGTAGAAGATAAAGATAAATTTGAAGTCCAGGAAATTCTAAAATCTCATTCCATACAGTCTAATCTGACATTTTTCTATAGTCAGAGGCTGGTAGTTTTGCAAAATAATTTTTATCCTTCTGACAAACTGCCAGAAAGCTCACTTAGAACTTTCATTATACAGATAAAGAGAAGTAACTTGCAAATACAAAGGTCAAAGGAGAAAAGAAACATATATAATAAACAAAAAGGCTAGGCTCAGTAGCTCATGCCTGTAAACCCAGCACTTTGGGATGCCAAGGCAGAAGGATCACTTGAGGCCAGGAGTTTGAGACCAGTCTGTCAACATAGTAAGACCCCATCTCTACCCAAAAAAAAAAAAAATAGATGAGCATGGTGGTGTATGCCCGTAGTCCCAGCTACTTGGAAGGCTGAGGCAGGAGGATTGCCTGAGCCTAGGCGTTGGAGGTTGTAGTTAGCTATGATTGCACTGCTGCACTCCAGCCTGGGCAATAGAGCAAGACCCTGTCTCTAAAAATAAATGAATAAATAAGCAAATAAATAAATAGATAAATAAAAATTTTAAAAGCCAAAAATATCAAAGTTAATAATAATATTCTGTGGGAATGCTACAAGCAACTCTACGGATGATTTCCTAGCAAAACATAAACCTCAGATTGATCAAAAATTGAAAAACCTTAAATAAGTCTATTACCACTATAAAATTGGTAAATATTATTATAAGTCATGCAATGTACAAGACTCTATTCATAGTTGAAATTTCATATATTCAAAATGTTAGGTAGATAGCAAGGGACCTCCAACTCTTCTAGGGACAAAAGCGGGTGCCTTGCCTTGGTGCTGCCTCCAGCAATTACTCCACCTGGGGAAGAAAGACAAAGGCGGGCTCCTGCCTTGGTGCTTCCACGTTTTAATCCTGCCCGAGCAACTACCACACCTGGGAAGAAGAAGGAACCCCCCCTCCTAATGTGTAAAATGGGGGAAATTCCCCAGCCTTCGGGCCAGGCAGCCCAGGCACAATAGGGTCTAGAAAGTGACCTAGAGTAACTTAAAGCTAATTATCATGTCTTAACGGTCCATGAAAGTGGTTCAGTGGTGACATCTGAACCATGAGGAGGGCCCAATCCAGACCCTATAAAACAAGACCCCAGACCATTACCAGGGCCTTCTTGTCAGGACAAGGGGCCCATTCGTCTGTCTGTGGCACATGTATCTTGCGCTTCTCTATAAACCAATATCTTGCTCTTGCTCTGTAAACCCATCTTGCCCTTCCTCAATAAACTTTGTTTCACACTTTCCTTGCTTTTGGTGTGTCCGGTCATTCTTTGGCCAAGAACCCACAGAGAACTGAGAACAGACAGCTACAACCTGACCAAAAAACTCCAATCTCTTTAAATTTTGCAGGTAATAAAAAGATCTGAAAAGTCCATTTTATTTTATAAAGCTGGCAAACTATTAAAATGAAATTCTTATAGTAAACAAAAATGAATCTATAGATTGATCTCTCTGTCAATAGTTTTCTTTTCCACGCTACCTCAGCCACTCATTAACATGATCTTCACATCTTCATAATTTCAATTTCAGCCATTCCACTTTGCAAATACTCCCTCAAGTTCTCCAACTACAACAGTTGTTTGGCCATATCAGAACATACAAAACATTCATTCTACCCTTTGACAAACATCTCCCCACCCTCCGCCACACCCCAGCCTCCGGTAACCACTATTCTACTCTCTACTTCTATGAGTTTGACTTTTTAGAGTCCACATATAAGTAAAATCACACAGTATTTAACTTTCTGTGCCTGGCTTATGTCACTTAGCATAATAACCTCTAGGTTCATCCATATTGTCACAGATGACAAAATTTCTTTATTTTTTAAGGCTGAATAGTATTTCATTTCTATATATATATATATATATACACACACATATACACACACCACAATTTATTTCATTCATCTGTTGGGTTGATTCCATATTTGGCTATTGTGAGTAATGCTACAAAATTTTAGTTTGAGAGGAGGAATAAGTTTTTGTGATTTACTGCACAGCATGGTAACCAGAGTTAATAATAATGAATAATGTATTGTATATTTACAAATTACTAAAACAGTAGATTTTAAATGTTATCACCACAAAAAAATAAGTACATGAGGTGATGGCGGCTATGGATATGTTAATTAGCTTGATATAATTATTCCACAATGTATACATATATCAAAGCATCATATTGTACCCCATAATATATATAATTATTATTTGTCAATTAAAAATAAAAATTAAAAACAAAACAAATCATTGTTTCTACCATTTTTACTCTACCCCTCCTAAGTCCTCTTAAATGCTCTCTTTTTGCTGCCTACCAGTTCTAATTAAACTATGAATTTATTTTATTCACCTCTTTACATACATCCTTAACTGACTTGTACTTTTTTGTTTTTTCTTGGCACACTATGACCATGGTTATACTTTACCCTTTGACTACTGTGTGCCTGGACCCCTGCAGTTCAACTTATTGGAGAAAAATTCATTGCCATGCTCACTGAAGTCACTCTATACTCCTGATCGCAAACCTTAGGTGGATCTTTAATGATGCCCAATAATCACTTCCTTACGTCATTTACTCTCCCTGTTGCCAAGGTGATTATTTTACAATTTTTCATCTTTTCTTCAATTTCCAAAACTACCCCTGTATCCCCACTGTCAACTACTCACCATGCTCAAAAGAGACTTACACAAATACACTATCACATTTACCTACCTCTGGTGTCCTTAAGCACATATCCAGCCTTTTCCTCCTTGCCCCTATCTAAGGCAGTCCACAGTTTATGTAGTAGATCCTGCTGTACCTACTTAAGATTTCTTGCAGATGATCAACTGAAGATTAACAGGGACACACCTCAAGTAAAATCTAGGCATATTAACTTGTTGTGGCAAATGAGAACATACAAGTAAACTATGGAGTATCAAAACACGAGGAAGTTGGAAGGGCCTTTTTATAGGCTTTGGGTTTGTGCTATGTGAATCTGGGTGGGCTTAAAGAAGTGTAGTCTGCTCTGTATTGGGTGCTGTCAATAATTCCTGGTATCTTAATTGAGTAATTTGGTATCTTAATTCTTATCTAGGAGGCAAGATAAATGCATCAGGACTAGCGTTGTCATTGGAATAGAAACAGAAGTCACTCATGTTAGCTTGAAGTCGGAATGTTGTACGTTTACAGAGTGGTTACCTCTGTTTAGATTCAGTCATAATTAAAGGTAAGTAGATTTGTTTCTGTCTTGTTCTGCTATGGTCACAGAATGACCTTGACTTTAAAAGATCTTTATGTTCTGCAGTCTTTGTTTCTATTCACCTGGCTGTTGTTAGCTGCCAGGTATCAGGGTCATTTTTTGTTATTTTAACAATCTTGGGGTATTACTTCATCAACTCTTTCTTATATCTCTTTATATCATCAATTTTTTCCCTCCTAGCAGATCATTCCTTTTATCACATAGATATGCTATTTCTTCTCACATAATAATAAACAAAATAATCACCTCAATCTTATTTTTTTAGCCATTACCCCCATTTCTATGTTCCCCATTATATTTAAAGCTAAATTTATTGAAGTACACATTTGCATTTTATTTTTTTTAATTTTTAATGTTTTAATTAAACAATTTTTAAATAAACACATAGTAATTGTATGATACATATTTATAGGGTACATTGTGATATTTTGATACATATAATGCATAGTGATCAGACCAAGGTAATTAGCACATCCATTATCTCAAACATTTATCATTTCTTTGGTTGGGAACATTCAGTATTCTTCTTCCAGCTATTTGAAACTATATATTATTGTTAACTATAGCCACCTTGCAGTGGTATAGAATACTGGAACTTATTCCTCCTATCTATCTAATTTTGCACCCTTGAACAAATCTTTCTCTATTTCTCCCCCAGTTTCTCTCCTCTTACTCTCACTCCACTCACAGTTAAATTTGTCCCAAACACACTGTCAAATTTTGTCTTTCAATGACCTCTTAAATCTATTGATTGTCATTTCCTATCACCAGTTGCTGATATGGTTATTCGTTTACTATACCTGCCAACGCTTTATTTGGCTTCCAAGACTCCCAGTCTCTGTTTTTTCTACTATTTTTAAAGTATGTACTTCTTAGTTTTCATAGTTGATAGCTCTTTTTTCCCTGACTTCTAACTTTTGGAGTACTTTAGGACTCAGTCTTTTAATATTTCTTCTCTATCTACACTTGCTTTAGAGAATCTCATCTTGTTAAATAACTTTAAATACTAACTGCATGCTGACTAACTTCATATTTATATCCTCAGTATGATCCTCTCCCCTGAATTTCAGAATCTCTAATCTACTTTATTCAATATCTCCACTCAGATAGCTGTAAGAAGTATCATGTCCAGAATTGAACTTTTGATAACTACCTCCAAAACAGAACAAAACAGACCCAACACATCACTCAGGTTTTCATACCTCAGTTAAAGAAAACTTCATCCTGCCAGTTACTATGAGAAAAGTCATGGAATCTATAACATTTCTTTTTCTCAGACCACATCCAGTCTATTATTATATCCTATTTTCTTAATTAGATTTCCATCATGTTTTACTAGCTCAACTTCTACCACCCTGGTCAAAACCACAATCATCTTTTGCCTGGATACTCAAAATAAGGCCCCAGTAGTTGCCATGATTGTACTGTTTTCTCTTTACAGTCTATTTTCAACATAGTACAAATCACATCATTATTCTCTTCACCAACATCTTTTCACTAAAGGAAAACGCCAAAGTCCCCAATATGGCGTAGAAGATCTGACGTGATCTGGCCTTCTTCACCATCTTCTTGATTTCATCTCCTACTGGGTTTGTTTAAGTTACACTGGTACACCTCAGGTAGTTTTCCACCACATAGTTATTCACAGGTTGTTTTCTCTTGTAAGAATTCTCTTCCCCCTGTTATGAACACGGCTCTCTCCCTCACCTCCCTTATGGCTTTGCTCAAATGGCATTTTTTAGGGAGGCCTAATCAAACAACCCAATTTAGAACTGCACTCCCACCTCTGCATTCCCCATAATATATTCCTCATATTTACTATTTTAAAAATCCATATGTTTTTAAAAGGAAATGAAAAAATAGACAATTATGAATATCTAATAACTGTATGCTTTAGAAAAACAGGATGTCATTGTCATTAAAATTTCAAACCTGACTCAAAAAGAAAAATAATAAAAACATTGCTATATAAAAATTAAAGATTGTATTGTATATATATCATAAATTAAGAGTCATGTTAAAATTGACCTTTTTTACTAGGTGACAGAAGAGATATTAGTAGCCACAATTTGCAAAGAAATCTTGCAAATTAAAATAAAAGAAAAAAGAAAAACTCTCCAATAGAGAATAGAGAAAACTTCATAGATGACTACAAATTGCATAACAGCTTATAAACCTATGAAACAACACACAAAAAGCAATACAATAAAAAAGTATAAATTGAAAGAAAAACTTGACATTACTTATGGCCATAAGACTGGCAAAATAAAAAATGCATTAATATTTATTGTTTTCAGTGATGTGGAGAAACCTGTAGTCTAGTACATTATTGGTGGGAATGGTTGCATTTGGAAAATAATCAGATCATCCATTGCAACTCTATCCCACAGAAGTAAAATAATTTTTTAAAGATTTATCAACAAAAGAATGTACTGCACATTGCTAAATTTAGGAAAGAACCTAACGTAAAGGTAAATACCATTAATAACTCAACATGTGAATACATCTTGGTAAGTCCACACCATGGACTATTTTATGAAGCAATTAAAAAAATGAGTTGAATATTCCAGCTGACTTAGCAGTTTTTGTGAGGCTTTGCTAAGTAAGAAAAATAAGATGTAACAATGTATGGTATGATTCAAGTTTGGCAAATTAATAACCCCAAAACCTTCTATTTATGTGTGTATATATGTGTAAATACTTGTGTGTGTATATATATGTGTGTGTGTGTTACATATAATTGGCATATTATTAATGTGATATATGATAAATATGTATTATTAAATGTGATATGCTTTATACATGATTATATAAATATGGAATTAATAGGGAATGGTATTATTGGATTAACATAGTTTATAGTAGTACTTTGGAGTTGAGTAGCTAAGGAAAATGGATTATTGAGGGTGTAAAGAGGGAAGGGAAAAGATATAGAGAAAAATAATCTAAACATAGCATGTATTGTGTTTTATTGATCCACTTTGTAATCACATTTGCATGTATTTGTATAACATTTTTAAAAATAAAATTTTAAAACAGAAGAAGAAAAAGAGGCAAAAAAATTCAGAGGGGAGGAGAAGATGGTGGACCAAAGGCACCACCAGCCAGAGCATCTCTGTAAGAAGGAGAAATTTTAGATGAAAGAGAAAAAAAAAAAAAAAAACAGACAAACATAAATCAGATGAGGGTCTGAAGGAAGGTGCCTGAACCTACAGGAGACTCCATGGGAAAAAGTTGCAGAGCAGAACTGGAAGGAGAAAGGCATCAGCAGGGATTAAGCCCAGACAGGCTTGGAGACCAGTGAGAAGGGTAGGTAGATTGGCTAACATCCCCCTCCCTCACATCTCAGACTGTTGGTGGGCTCCTGAGCTGCTAGAGAGACTTTCTGCTAAAGGGAGAACAGAGACTGCTGCCGCCAGTGAGTGGAGAGCTTCTTGTGGACAGGGCACCAGGCTCTCACCCTCCTCCACCAGGGCGACTCCCGCCCCACAGACCCAAGCCGGATGGCAGGTGCCCTATTGCTTCTCTACCCACCGGGTGCCTTTGTCCAGGATCCATCTTGCTCATCCCCCAACAGACATTTCCCAACTCCAGCCCAGACTGCAGGAGCCACAGGGGTCCAGTGGGTCCCGGGTGATCTGCGTGACTCCAGAGCCCTGTTATTCTGGGTGGACTGCCTCCCAGAGAGAGTGTTGGAGACCACCAAAAGGTGGATTTTTCTCCACCTAGACTCTTTTTCACCCCTTCCCCTCCCCCACCGGCGGCTGCCGAAAGAGAAAATTGAACCACCACACAGAGGCTTCCACAGAGAACAGGGCTCAGACTTTTCTTTTTGGGGTCCTGCAGCAGACTGAGGAGTGCTCAGACTGTGAGCTCCTGCCTACTGGCCTTCCCTGGTGCCGCTTGCCAGGCAACCCCAGCAGAGGGGGACACACCCCGAGGTAGAGGGACATTGAATCAGCTTGGGCACCCTGTGAGAGAGACATGGGACCAGTATCCCTCTCCCTGGCATGGTCAGGGTTTGACCTCCGGGTCTGGGAGACAGACCTGCAGGCCAGATCCTGTATACACTAAGGTCTCAGTCACATCACCTGGGGGCACCTGAATTAGTATTGTGAGGTGCGGGTGCCTACAGGGGCCAATCAGGGGTGAGGGTGCACAGTGGGTCCTAGCTGCAGCATGCTTGTGGGGCAAGCCTCCTCAGAACTCAGACCGAGATCCTGAGCAGGAAACCTCCCAGCCCACATCACAGTCTTGGGGGTGCTTGGCTGGCTTAAGGTCCTGCCTGCTGGCAGAGGACCACAAGAAACCATGGAATAGGGGAGGGTGGAAAGGAGCAAGGCCTGCTCCATACCGCCAGGCTGTGAGTCTCAGACAGCCCCTCCTTCACATGCAGACTTTCCAGTTGAGTGGGGCCACTTCAGCCCCTCCCTGTCAGATTTGCCCAGAGGTAGGGAACAGATCTTTGACTCCTGCTAAAAGCATTTGTGGAGCTTGAGGGCAGGTTCACCCAACCAAGACACACCCAGCCTCACTCTCCCATCTGCCCCTACTGAGGTGGAGAATAAGGGTACACCTGGAAGTTCCAGGCCTCCACCAATCACCTGGGTCATTAGAGTGCTTCTCCTCAGGAGCTATAGCTGGTCACAAGACCCCCAAAAAAACCCACTATAGCTTGTTCCTCCTGGCAAGATCCACCTACTGATAGGGAGGTCAATTTGCACACCCTTTTACTGCATTTACTGACTCATCACACAGGGTGTCATTTATTCTCACCCACAAGCACTACCTACCAGCTCAGAGATTAAACTGGGCATGGCATTATCTAAACAAAAGAAAATCCAAAGCAATAGCTGCTCCAGATGAGGCAAAATCAGTGAAAGAACTCTGGAAGTATGAAGAATCAAAGTGAAAGGATATCCCCAAAAGGGAACATGAGCTCTCTAGCAATGGATACCAACCAAAATCAGAACATTGAAATGACAGATGACAAATTTTGAACATGGATTGTAAGGAAGCTCAATGAAATGCAAGACAAAGTGGAATCCCAACACAAAGAAACCACTAAAAAAATGCAAGAAATGAATGAAAAATTCACTAAAGAAATTGAAATATTAAAGAAAAATCAAATGGAACTTCTGGAAATAAAAAATTCATACTAGGAATTACAAAACACAATAGAAAGATTTAAGAATAGGTTAGATCAAGCAGAAGAAAGAATCTCAGAACTTGAAGACAACACCTTTCAATTCAACAAGTCATTCGCAGAGATAGAGCACAGAGATAAGAGAAAAGAGCAAAGCCTCCAAGAAATGTGGGATTATGTGAAGAGGCCTAGCAAAGGAATCACAAGCATCCCTGAGGATGAAGAAGAAAATACACAAGGGTTGGATAATCTATCTGAGGGAATAATTGAGCAAAATTTCCCTGGTCTTGCCAGAAATCTAGATATCCAGGTACAAGAAGCTCAAAGGACTCCTGGGAGACTCATCACAAAGAGGAAAACACCATGACACAAGAGGCCCTCCTACAGGCTATACATGAAAGCAGCAGGTAACTTACAAAGGAAAACCCATCAGACTAACTGCAGACTTCTCAACTTAGACTTGACAAGCTAGAAGAGACTGGGGCCCCATTCTCAGTCTTCTCAAACAGAATAATGCCCAGCCTAGAATTTTGTATCCTGTAAAACTAAGTTTCACCTATGAGGGGGAAATATGATCTTTCTCAGTCAAACAAACACTGAGGGAATTTTTGAAAACAAGACCTGCCCTGCAAGAAGTACTTAGAATTGTGTTACACATGGATCAGCACAATAGACACTCACCAGTGTAAAATCATCCAAAAGCTAAAGGTCAAAGGCCAGATACCACAATGGTTCAAGACATAAAACAAAGCACCAAAGTTCTACTCAGTAGGATAAACAGAAATCCACCACACTTATCAATTCTTTCTAATGTGAATGGCTGGAACTACCAACTGAAGAGAAATAGGCTGGCCAAATGGATAAATATACACAAGCCAAGTATCTGCTGTCTTTAGGAAATGTATCTAACCCACAAGGACTCATTCAACTCAAGGTGAAGGGATGGAAAACAATATTCTATGCAAATAGAAACCAAAAGAAAGCTGGGGTAGCAGTTCTCATAACAGATAATTAGTCTTAAAATACACAAAAGTAATGAAAGACAAAGATGGTCATTATATAATGGTAAAGGGAACAATTAAACAAGAAGACAGAACAATTCTAAATATCTACACACCCAACACAAGTGCACCCGGAGTCATAAAGCAAATCCTACTTGATCTAAATAAAATAATAAATAACAGCACTGTAATAGCCAGGGACATCAGTACCCCACTGACAACACAGGAGAGATCCTCCACACAGAAAATAAACAAAGAAGCAATGGACTTAAACATAACTCTAGAACAATTGGGCCTAACAGACAATTACAGAACTTTTTATCCAAAACCACTGAATATACATTCTTCTCATCAGCTCATGGGACATTCTGTAAGATTGACCACATCGTAGGCCACAAAAAAAGTCTCAACAAAATTTAAAAAATAGAAATTATACCATGCATCTTCTCACACCACAATGGAATGAAATTAGAAATAAACTCCAATAGAAACACTCATCTCTACACAAAGTCATGGAAACTAAACAACCTACTGATGAACGATTATTAGGTCAAGGAGGAAATTAAGATAGAATTCAAAACATTCTTTGAACTAAATGATAAATGGGACACAAGTTATCAAAATCTGTGGGACACAGCTAAAGCAGTCCTGAGAGGAAAATTCATAGCCTTAAAATGCCTACATCCAAAAGATAGAAAGAACACAAATTAACAATCCAATGAATTGACTCAAAGAACTGGAAAAGGAAGAGCAAATAATCCCAACCCCAGCAGAAGAAAAGAAATAACCAAGATCAGAGCAGAACTAAATGAAATCAATAACAGATCATTTTATGAAATTTAATGAAACAAAAAGCTGGTTCTATGAAAATATAAACAAAATTTACAAACCTCAGAACAGAAAAGAAAGGACCTGATAAACTCAATCAGGAATGAAAAAGAAGAAATTACAACTGATACCACAGAAATACAAAATATCATCTGTGATTACTATAAAAATCTCTACTCACACAAACTTCAAAATGTGAAAGAAATGGATAAGTTCTTAGAAACACACAGCCTCCGTAGGCTCAATCAGGAAGAAATAGAACCCTTGTACAGACCAATATCAAGTACTGAAATTGAAGCAGCAATAAAAAACCCCCCTAAAAAATAAAGTCCCAGACAAGATGGTTTCACACCTGAATTCTACAAGATTTACAGAGAAGAACTGGTGTCTATTCTGCAGAAATTATTCCACAACATTGAGAAGGAAGGAATCCTTCCCAACACATTTTATGAAGCTAACATCACGCTGATACCAAAACCAGGAAAAGACTCAACAAAAAAAGAAAACTACAGGCCAATATTCCTTATGAATATAGATGTGAAAATTTTCTATAAAATCCTAACAAATCAAATTCAGCTGCTCATCAAAATAAAAAAAATCACAACCAAGTGGGCTTCATCCCAGAGGTGCAGGGATGGTTCAACCAGCACAAATCTATAAATGTAACTCACCATATAAACAGAAGTAAAAACAAAGACCATATGTTCCTCTCAATAGATGCAGAAAAAGCATTCAACAAAATTCAGTACCCCTTTATGATAAGAATGCTTAACAAAATAGGCATAGATGGGAGTTACCTCAAAATGATAGAAGCCGTATATGACAAACCCACAGCCAGCATCATACTGAACGGGGAAAAATTGAAAGTATTTCCACTTAGAACTGGAACCAGACAAGTTTGTCATCTATCACCACTCCTCTTTAACATAGTGCTGGAAGTCCTAGTCAGAGCAATGAGACAAGAGAAGGAAATTCAGGAATCCAAATGGGGGCAGAAGAGGTCAAACTATTGCTCTTTGCTGACGATATGATCTTATATCTAGAAAACCCCAAAAATTCTGCCAAGAGACTACCAGAATTGATAAATAAGTTCAGCAAAGTCTCAGTTTACAAAATCAATGTATGCAAATCAGTAGCGTTCATATACACCAACAACAGTCAAACTAAGAACCAAATCAGAGACTCAATATCTTTCATAATAGCAACAAAGAAAATAAAATACCTAGGGATATATTTAACCAAGGAGGTTAAAGACCTCTATAGGAGAACCATGAAACACTAAGGAAGGAAATAGCAGAGAACGTAAACAGACGGAAAACCATACCATGCTCATCATTTGGCAGAATCAACATTGTTAAAATGTCTATACTACCTAAAGTGATCTGCAGATTCAATGCAATCACTATTAAAATACCAACATCATTTTTCACAGGCCTATAAAAAATAATTCTGTGCTTCATATGGAACCAGAAAAGATCCTGTATAGCTAAAGCAAACTTAATGAAAAATAACAAATTGGAGGCATCAATTTACCAGACTTCAAGCTATACTACAAGGCTTTAGTAACCAAAACAGCATGGTACTGGCACAAGAACAGAGACATAGACCAATGGAATAGGACTGAGAACCCAGACATAAAACCATCCTCATATAGTCATCAGATCTTTGACAAAGTAGACAAAAACATACACTAGGGAAAAGAATCCCTATTCAATAAATGGTGCTTGGACAATTGGATAGCCACATGTAGAAGACTGAAACAGGATCCACACCTGTCACCTATCACAAAAATCAACTCACAATGGATAACAGACTTAAACCTAAGGCATGAAACCATAAGAATTCTAGAAGAAAATGTTGGAAAAACCCTTATAGATATTGGTCTAGGCAAAGAATTTATGAAGAAGACCCCCAGAGCAATTACAGCAACAACAAAAATAAATAAGTGGGACCTGATCAAATTAAAAAGCTTCTGCACAGCCAAAGAAACTATCACTAGAGCAAATAGACAACCTGCAGAATGGGAGAAAATATTTGCATGCTATACAACTGGTAAAGGACTGATAACTAGAATTTATATATAACTCAGGAATATCAGCAAGAAAAAATCAAACAACCCCATTAAAAAGTGGGCAAAGCACATGAAAAGAAACTTTTCAAAAGAAGATAGACTAATGGCCAAGAAATATATGAAAAAAGCTCAACATCTCTAATCATCAGGGAAATGCAAATCAAAACCACAATGAGATATTACTTAACTCTGGTGAGAATGGCTTTAATCAAAAAGTCCCAAAACAACAAATGTTGTTATGGATGTGGAGAGATAGGAACACTCATACACTGCTGGTGGGACTGCAAACTAGTACAACCTCTGTGGAAAGTTATATAGAGATACGTCAAAGAACTAAAAGTAGAACTACGATTTGATCCAGCAATCCCACTACTGGGCATCTATCCAAAGGAAAAAAAAAACCATTCTGTTATAAAGACATCTGCACTCAAATGTTTATAACAGCACCACTCACAATTGCAAAAATGTGGGAAAAACCCAAGTGCCCATCAATACATAAGTGGATTAATACAACATGGTATATGTATACCATGGAGTACTACTCAGCCACAAAAAACAATGGTGAAATAACACCTCTTGTATTATCCTGGATGGAGCTGGAGCCCATCCTCCTGAATGAATTATCATAAGAATGGAAAAACAAGCAACACATATACTCACCATTAAATTGGTACTACTTGAGCAACACTTATGTGCACATATGAAAGTAACATTCATCAAGTGTCAGGCAGGTGGAACGGGGGAGGAGGGTATGGGCATATTCACACCTAATGGGTGTGATGTGCACTGTCTCAGGGAGGGGCATGCTTGTAGCTCTGACTCAGGTGCTGCAAAGGCAATATATGTAACCTAAACGTTTGTACCCCCTAATATTCTGAAATTTAAAAAATAGAAATAAGAAAAGGAAAAATTAGGCTTCAAAACAAAATAAAATTATAATTTAATATCAAACATTACATGTGACCATATAATCCTCTCTGCCCCTTAAAGTATCCATCTTAACATATATATTTTAAATAAATCAAAGGATGAGTCAATGAATGGATTGTAAAGATTAATGAGTTATGGGCTAACAGAGAATATAACAGCATATGAAACTCTACAAAACCAGCAGACAATGATATACACTCATCATGATGGCAGAGCAAAATATTCACACAGAAACTCTCACATTTCATAGTATTTTCATCATATATATATATACACACACACTTAATTGTATATACTATATATAATATAATTATTGTTATATATATTGTTTCTATAATTGTATAATTTTATTTACAGAGTACATATAAAGTTATTAATTTCTTTAATTTTTTATATAAGTGGATTTAGGGAATACACGTGTTTTTTTGTTGCATGGATGGATTGCATACTGGAGAAGTCTGGGCTTTTAATTAACCTGTCACCTGAATAGTGTACATTATACCCAATAGGTAATTTTTCATCTTGCACCCATCTTCCACCCGACCTCTTCTGAGTCTCCAATGTCTATTAAGTCATTTTGTATGATCATATATACCCATCATTTAGCTCCCACTTATAAGTGAGAATATGTGGTATTTGATTTTTTGTTCCTGGGTTACTTCACTTAGAATAATGGCTCCAGTTCTATCCAAGTTGGTGCAAAAGGAATTATTTCATTCTTTTTGATGGCTGAATAATGTTTCATGGCACATATATACCACACATTCTTTATCAACTCATTGGTTGGTGAATACCCAATAGTGGATTACTGGATGAAATGGTAGATCTACTTTTAGTTCTTTGAGAAATTTCCGTACTGTTTGTACTAATATACATTACCACCAAAAGTGTATGAAGTTCTCCTTTTTCACCACACCCATGTCAATATCTGTTGTTTTTTGCCTTTTTATTAATGGCCATTCTCATTGAAGTAAGGTGATATCTCATGGTGGTTCTAACTTGAGTCTCTCTGATGATTAGTGATGCTTAGCATTTTTTTCATACATTTGTTGGCCATTTGTATATCCTTTTCTGAAAAATATGTTCATGTCTTTTGCTCACTTTTTAATGGGGTTATTTGATTTTTTTCCTGTTGATTTGTTTGACTTGCTTGTAGATTCTGGATTTCAGTCCTTTGACAACTGTACAGTTTGTGAATATTTTGTCCCATTCTGTAGATTGTTTATTTACTCTGTCAATTATTTCTTTTATTGTGCAGAAATTTTTTAGTTTACTTAGGTCCCATTTATTTATTTATTTATTTATTTATTTATTTATTTATTTATTTATTTATTGTTGTATTTGCTTTTGGGATCTTAGTCATAAATTCTTTGCTTAGGCCAATATCCAAAAGAGGTTTTCCTAGGTTTTATTCCCAGAATTTTTGTGGTGTCAGGTCTTACATTTAATTCTTTTGTCCATCTTTGGTTAACTTTGTTATATGGTAAGAAATAGGGATTCAGTTTCATTTTTGTGCATGTTGCTCTCCAATTTCCCTCCCACCATTATTGAATAGGGGATCCTTTCCCCAGTGTATGTTGTTGTCTGCTTTGTTGAAGATCAGTTGGCTGCAGGTATATGGTTTTATTTCTGGGTTCTATATTCTGTTCCATTGATCTATGTGTCTACTTTTATACCAGCACTGTGCTGTTTGAGTTATTATAACCTTGTAGTATAATTTGAAGTCAAGTAATGTGATGCCTCTACATTTGTTCTTTTTGCTTAAGAATGCTTTGGCTATCAGGGTTCTTTTTTGATTCCACATGAATTTTAGAATTTTTTTTTTCTAATTCTGTGAAAAATGACGTTGGTATTTTGTGAGGAATTGCATTGTATCTGTAAGTCACTTTGGGCAGTGTATACTTTTTAACCATATTGGTTCTTCCAATCCATATCCATGAGCATTGGATGTTTTTCCATTTGTTTGTCTCATCAAAGATGATTTTTTCATCAGTGTTTTGTCATTCTCCTTATGGAGATCTTTCACCTCCTTGGTTAAGTAGATTCCCAGGTATATTTTTTCAGCTATAATAAATGGTTTGGAGTTCTTGATTTGATTCTCACCTTGGCTGTTATTAGCGTATAGAAATGCTACTGATTATGTACATTAATTTTTAACCTGAGACTTTACTGAATTAATTTATTAATTCTAGGAGTCTTTTAGAGGAATCTTTAGAGTTTTGTAGATATAAGATCATATCATCAGCAAGCAGTATAGTATGACCTCGTTTCCAATTTGGTTGACTTTCATTTCTTTCCCTTGCTTGATTGTTCTGGCTAGGACTTCTAGTAATTTGTTGAATAGAAGTGGTGAAAGTGGGCATATTTCTCTTGTTCCAGTTCTTAGGGAGAATGCTTTCAACTTTACACCATTCAGTGTGATATTGGCTGTGGGTTTGTTATATATGGCCTTTATTATTTTGAGATATGTTCCTTCTATGCCTAGTCCATTAAGGATTTTTATCACGAATGGGTGCTGGATTTTATCAAATGCTTTTTCTGCATCTATTGAGATACTCATGTGAGGGGGCATGGTGCCCACTTGGCAGAGTCAACAGGGGTGGGCAGCCATGTGGATTTGTTCCTGCCCAGGTCCCCTGTCAGACACAGCAGCAGTGGTAGCACTGTGGTCCATTACCCCAAGGCTTAGGAGAGCACCTGGCTTCCCCACATCCTTCCTGGTGATGAAGAGGAGGTGGCAGTGATGGAGCTGGCTCCCTGGGTGAGCTCTTAGAATGGTGCAGGCTGCAGCACACAGGGCTGGGAATCCTGTGGGATCCTGCTGTGCTCCCTCCATGGAGCAATGCCACTGTGCAGCTTCCAGGCCACTCGTGTTAGTCCAGCAGCCTGCAGGGATGGAAGGGTATAGCTCAGATTGTAAAGTTCACAGGGGGAGTGTGGGGCACCCAGGGTCTCTCACCTGTCCCCTTCCCACTCATGGGTGTGGGCAGCCCTCCTGGCTACCACCTAGTCCAAACCTGCTGAGCTGGTCCCCCTACTTCCCTCTCCCTTGCTTTCAGTGCCTGCTGTCACTTCTCTGTTGAATCCCAGTGCTCTGTCCCAGACAATCCATCTGAAGATGAATATCTACTTGCCGTTCTCAATGCTTTCTGTGGGAGCGATTTGTACAGGCTGCTTCTAGTCTGCCATCTTTGATAGCTCATCGATTAAGTTTTATTTCAATGAGGTAAGTCTGGTCTTATAATCCAAAATTCCGAATTAAAAAAATATGTAAAATTTTATTAAGAAGTGTAGTCTGATCATATACATCAAATAACTCATGTTGACACTTCCCTCTTGCCATGCTTAGATTTTTAAAATCATATGCATAAATCATTATAAATCACAAACTCAGTGTATTTCTCATCATTAAAAAATACTTTATTTGTGTCTCCACTCAAAGGTAGGTTTATAAAGCAAACTGGAACCTCTTTCATTTTAGAAATGATTTATTATTTCAGAGAAATATTTGTTTTAATGAACTTGAATTCATAAAAAATTCACATATAGTTAAATGACAATCACATTATTTTTAGAACTCAGTAAGACATAAGATGTTTTCATTCTGTACATCATTTCAACATATTATTGTTTAATGAACCTGATACTGAAATAATTAACAAGATGTAGCACTGGCATTAAATCATCAAAGTACAGCATCATAAGTCTTCTTGTTTAGGTAGTTGATTCATTGTAAAACACATACATTACAATAAAAAGTTATATGCTGAAATTAAAATTCTCCATAATACTCATGAGTATACCTGGCTAATCCACTTTTGCCTGTTGTGCTGATGGTTAATTAGCTTTAAAAAGGCTCAGGATATTAAGGGTCACATTTAAATTCTCACAAGCAAGCAATTTGAAGTTGAAAAGAATCTTAATCTTTTTCTTTCCTGCTCCATACTTCTCAGATATTACAATGTAGCTATGCTTAAAATTTGTTGACATTTAAAAATGTTATCTACCTGTTGACAAAACTTCAGTGACTATCCATTGTGTGTTCATTTGAATGAACTGTACAACCAAACATTTACTGTCATACACAGCTACAATTTGGCTTTGCATTCTTATTTCCACTATTAGATTTCATGTATTTAATAGTCATTGAACATACCCTATTCATTTTGGCTTTTTAATCCTTGTATGTGGAATTACTTAATGGGATGGTTACCTCCTCTCTCTATACTTAATCCTAAGAATTAGGTAGCTGGATCTAAAATAGAATTTATTCCAGGGGAGTTATTTTTTTACTTTTTGTCCCATTGCCGTCTATTAATAACCTCTCCTTTTTATTCCCAAAGGAATTTCTCTTTATCTATCTTAAAGCATGTTTTGTATTATGCTCTTTATAATATAAAAGAATACAATTGCATTAGTCCAGTTGCACCCCGATTAGACTGTAAGCTCCTTCAACAAAGTTATCATGTTTTACCTATGTTTATATCTTTTGTAAGGCCTAATGTGGTGCTTTTCATCTATTCAAAAGTCAATAATAAATGCTTGTCAAGACTAATAGAAACTTGTATTTTAGGATGCCAACAAATATATGGGCAGGAAAAGACAAATGAATAGTTAGTAGGGGTTCTGAGTTTCTTAGTGTGAAAAATTATCAACTAAAGAATTATTCCTGTCACTAAATTTTGTATAACATTTTATTGTGGAGAAAAATCATTTATATTGACACCTATAAAATGGTAAAAATTGTATTAAAAATGTAGTCTGCTTAGTTTATAAAAGGGCTCCCACATAGGTAATTTTCTGTGAATTCAGTTCAAAAGTTGTAACCAAATTTGAAGTTATTACTGTGTCTAAGGTAAAATAAGGAATAATATAGGCCAGCCAAAATGGGTATTTCTTCCTGAAGTGACGAAGGTGGCAGATGATGGGGAATTTAAACGAATTTCAAATCATTACCAAATTATACATATTTGAAATTTCAATAATTGGTATGAAGATATACATGACATGTTACATATTGTAGGCATAGGGAAAAGAGATATATTGATTATTGTGCCAGAAGCTAGTCATGATTCTTTTTTCTTATTTGATCCCCTCCCCAAATTCTATGTATGAATAATTTTACTCCTTTTATACATGTGAAAAACAGGCATTATCCACGTCACACTACTAGTGAGTGGCAGAGCCAGGATGAGATCCCTTGTCAAAATCATGCCAAACTTCATCTGTACAGTTCTTAACATGCGTAGCATATACAATGACTGGCTTGTTTTTTGGACTCAGGATGACTATGCCTGGTCACAGAGACCTTCTCTGGCTATGCTGGCTAATATAATTCTTAACCCCCACCCCGATTAATCTCCATTTTATGACCATGGTCTTTTCATGGTATATATCACCATCAATATTTTGCTGATTTGTTTAGTTATTTGTTGTCTGTTTCTCCCAGTGAAACATGATGTCCATGAGGACAAGGACTATTTCTTTATCGTTGCTATATCTCCAATGCCTAGACCAGTGCTCCTCAGTAGGGTCTCTTGACCAGCAGCTTTAGAAGCACCTGGAACTTGTTAAAGAGGCAAATTCTTGGATACTACCCAGGCCTCCTAAATTAGAAACTCTAGGGAAGTGACTTAGCTATCCATGTGTAGTATACCAAGACCTGCAGGTGATTCTGATGCACCCTGAAATTTGAGAAACACAGGCTTAGAATGAGGTATTTAATAAATATGTGATGAATAATAAAAACATATGAATCAATTTAAGTAACAGACAAAAATTTTAAATTTATATAACATGATATGAACAAGAATGTATTATGAAAATAACTGTTAGATAATATAAAGCAAATAAAATAATTTGTCCATAATTAGTTGAGATGAATGCTACAACCACAAGTTTGTTTGTTTTGCTCATCTATTCCTCTCTGTTTAATCACTGGAGATTCTGAGAAAAAAACTTTGTACCTTTACACGTAATTAATACCAACTTGAACAGACAAAAGCAGGTAAACTTTTGATTTTTGCTCAATCCTTTTTTTCTTAAGGAAATATGAAAAGTTGTGGGCTGCAGCAGAGAGTATATGAAAAAACTGCCCAAGCTCTGCTCTGAGTCCTTTCCATAGCCTGGCATTTGAAAGGCCACCTTCGGTGAGAAAATTGAAGAATTGGAAGGGAACACCTGCATATACATTCTTGAAGCCTGAATTTTGACAAAGAGTGAAATTAACTAAATATCCAGATTCAACAGAGATTTGAATGATTTATGCGGTTCTCTCATGAAGCAGCAGATTCTCATTTTAATGAAATTAGCTGAATTTCAAATTAATCAAGCAGGTCAATTACAAGACCATAGGATCAGCTGATAGACTCCATCCTTGGGAAGAAAGTAGAATGAATTTTATAAATGATAAGGAAAATGATGCAATACTTCAGTTCTGACACACGGAGCCCTTGAAGTTCAGTGCTTCTACCAATCAATATGTCTTTACCAAATAATATAATATTTTGTAATTATTTTTCTCTGAAGTCAATGCTATAATGGACCTTATACATGACAAGTATAGTACAGAATTTTATGTCTAAATTTAGAATAGGCCTTGAAAATAAGTTTAAACAAGAAGTAGTAAGCGAGGATTTGTACCCATGTTTTTCCATTTCACTTTAACAAGGAGAAACTGTAAATTGTAAACAAAGGAATGGCATGTTATAAGAAATGATCATTTTCACAGTGGTATGCACAATGTGTGGTATTTAAGAGGTTATTCTCTGGAGACAAATTACTCAGGTACAAATACTGATTCTGAAACTTGTTAGCTGAGTTAAGTTACCTAGGCTATGAAAAAGTTACCTAGGCTTTATATAATTTTTTCCTCATAAAATGGGAATATTATAAGTACCAATCTTCAAGTTTCTTGTGAGATTTTAATGAGACAATCCATTTAAGGAACGTAGAATAGTCCCTGACACATAATAAACCATCAGAGAAGCAGAAAAGAATAGTAATTATTATAGAAATAGTGATAATAATAATAATTATTAGACTAAAAACATAAAATCAAGCTAGCAAGAAAGTAATTCAACTGGAAGCACTCTCCAAGCTACATATCTTGTCCTGTGATCCTACACCTTTACAACCTATTCTTCCATGTGTATAATCTCTCACAGTAATTAAAACAAACTCTTTTTCTTGACCTCCTAATGGCTTTGAATTAAAGATCAATTGGAATACTGGCAAACCAGTCAGAGCCAAACAACAATGAAAAATCACTTCTTCTGTAATTCAAAGATGTTGTTCACAAAATTCATTTATAGCAAATCAACTGTAACAGCTTTTGAAGAAAAGATCCTCTTAATGATGATTATTAATTAGCTCTATTATAGTAATCATATCACAATGTGTACATATATGTAGCAAAATATCATGCTGTACACCTTAAATATACACAATTTTTATTTGTCAAGATTATCTTCATAAAGTTTGGGGAAAAAGATATTCAAAGAAACCTTGATCACCTAAGAAATGAAAATAACATCTTTACTCTAAATGTCATTGGCCCCATATAGTTTAAGAATTTTTATTCAGTCCATCTTAACAAAAAATATATCCACCAGGGGTATTTATTGTTTATATTAAATGTTTATTTTTAAAAACATAATAGTTTATGGACACTCAACAGATGAATGGATGAAGAAATTGTGGTACATTATACACAATGGAATATTATATAGCCATAAAAAGGAATGAAATTCTGCCATTTGCAACAACATGGATGGAACTGTAGAACATTATGTTAAGTGAAATAAGCCAAGCACTGAAAGACAAATCTCACATGTTCTCATTTATATGTGGGAGCTAAATATTAAAGCAATTAATCTCATGGAGACAGAGAATAGAATGATGGTTACCAGAGACTGGGAGGGGTAGTGGGGAGAGGGGTATGGTTAATGGGTACAAAAATATAGTTAGTTAAATAGAATGAACAATATTTTTAGTGCTATAAAATGATTACAATCAAAAATAAGTTAGGATATACTTTATAATAACTTAAAGAGTGGAATTGGAAGGTTCCTAACACAAAGAAATGATAAATGCTTGAGATGCTGCCTACCTCCATTACCCTGATTTGATTAATCTACATTGTATGCCTACATCAAAACATCACATGTACCCTATAAATATATACACCTATGTTGTACCCAGTAATTAAATATTTAAAATTTAAAAAAACAAAAATAATAATTTAAATGCATATATTACATACATTTTATTTGCATGGTCACATCATGGTATAAAGTGCATTTCTGTAGCATTTCTATAAAGGGAATCACAATTTATAGAGTGATCCCCAGATAAATGCATTTATTTGAGAAACAAATTAAAGAACTGATTACATTGTAAAAAGACACTAGCCTACACTTCCATTAACAAGGACATTTATTGGCTATGTAGTCCAGTGAAAGCTCTTGCATTGAATTGGTAACTCATTTGCTAAATTATTCCTTGCAATGTTTTGTCTTTAATAAATAAGCCAAATTTAAATACCTTTTTAGTTGAAGTAAGAAATTACATATTCTTGATATTATAACAATTATATATAACTATAAAATTCTACAAATGAACCACATTTATTCAAGTTTTCCTATATAGCAAAATGCTTTAAAACAACGTAGATAACTCTAAGAATTGGAATAAAAGAAAAGAGAACACTTCCCAAAGTAGTGTAGAAGAAAAATATTGACATCCCATCAGTCACTACTGAAAGAATATGTAGAGACCAATATTAAACTTAAAAGAATGAGTAAAGGCAGACATTTAAATCAATGAGATTTTTTCAACTTCAAAATAAGATATTATTTGGAATCAGTCTGGATTTCATTGTCATAACCTTGAAAAAATTGTAATGACATTATAATGTGTTTTATTCAAGGCATTGAAAAGGCATTGAACTCTAAAAGTTGATGTGTACATGTAAAGAGAAAGTGTGTGTGTGTGTGTGTGTATATGTATTTGTGTTATAGCCTATTTTACCAAAATACGGAAATGAAATGATTTAGTTTGACAAAGGGAGCACTAAAACAGAGATTGTAATTAGTTTCAAAGACAAAAGGCATTTTATTCTAGAATATGATGAACTACTTCAGGTCCTTTTATGATAGATGGTAAAAGAAGAAATACACTTAATTGCAGAATACAGAAATGTAGTTGTATATGAAAATTTTCTTGTAAATCTCTGGAATCAACTCCTAAGGAAGGTGTCTGGCAATCTCGAAAATAGCAGAAGAGCTTTACTGTTTTTCATCATTTAGAAGCTAAATCAAGGCAAGAGTTTATAAATCTAAAATATTTTCTATGTTTTTATGACACCAATTTGCAGAACTTTTAAATATGTTAACATGATAACAAGGAAGAGCTTGATTGCATTTGTTTTTGATTCATTGTGTTGGAACATTGACAACATAGCCTTATTTTATCTTCCTTGGGGTAGGCATGGGGAGACAGGAGATAAAGTACCAAACTGACATGATATAAATAGGTAGTAGAAAGAAATAGGTGCTAAGAAATTATGATTATAACTTCCTTCCCAGAAAACATTAGACTAAGTTTACTTAATGGGTCAGTTTAGGAGAAAACAATTTGTATGCCATATACAAAGAGTCGTTGAAATAAGTCTTTATATGTTTCATTGCAGATCTGTTGCATGTAAGGACAGATAACAGATATCTTTAGTCTAAAAATAATTATATGTGATTAAAATGATTTAGCATTCATTTAAGATATCTTAATGGAATATTTTTATCATCTTTTGCAAAGGGATTACCAAAAAAGCTTGCTTGGTTTTGTTAATAAGAGTGAGAAAGTGGCAGCGCCTATGTATCAGATTTTGTAAGGATTTGCTGTCCTCTTAGATCTGCTCTATTTTAGAAGGCTGGCAGTTTTTGGAGCCTGGATGCTCTATCCGACTGCACCAACCAGAACTTTGAACATGGTCATATCTCTAAAAATGTGAATAACCTCCACAGCCCAAAGGCACACACTTCATTTGCGTCAGAGTGACAAGGTCTGAAGAAATTTGACAGACTCATTTATTGTTAGAGATAGCATCACATTTTTTCTCAATTTCTAATGGAAATATATATTTAAATGTTTTTATAAAGAAGATTTTTACTATTGTCCAACACTTATTTTTCACAAATCTCTTTATTTCTTCACAGAGTGTGTAATTTCTGCATGCACATCCACACAGTGACCAATATTTGCATATCCTACATGTTCAGCCAAGAGGAGCTGGCTAAAGGATAGAGTGAGGCCTCAGGCCAATTTAAGGATAGCTTGAAGATACTGATTTTGTTTCCTTCCAAAATGCCTTATTGCCAATTTGTGTACACTGAATATTACATGATGCCAGGCCTTGCTAGACTATTTGGAAGCTGATACCTGTCACAGATGTATTAATTTTAATTTTTTTCCATTAAATAAGTTTGAGCAACTTACTTTCAACTTTAATACTGAGAAAAGTGGAATATGAATTATTTGTCATAGACTTAAGTTTTGAAATGAGTTATAAATGAAACCCACCCACATAACCAATATTAAATAGGTTGGTATTGGGAGCAAAATATCCTATGAAATCAGTATTTCCCCACAGGAATTCCAAAAACAGGCTGAGACACTTTTATTTGCCTGAGATCCACGTGCTGAGGGAAGAAGATACTGTCTCAAAACTGGCCCGATGTCAAAAGAACGCCTAATGCAACATCCATAGGCCATAACAAACTCACATGCAATTCAGGACAGTTTTAATATGTTGAAGGGGTTGTAAGTGTGAGCATAAAGAAAGATTCGAATATGGCTATCATTGAAGAGCATAAAAAGAACAAACAATGGGTTATATAAAAAAAGGAAGGAGAGAGAGAGCATTAGAGGTGTAGATAAAATGTGGAGAATTTAGATCAAGCCTCTGGCGTTAGTAGCAGACTAGAATTCTAAGTAGAACAACAAAGAGCAGACATGGGAGAGGAAAAATAGAGATTGCTATTTAATCCAGGTGTCAACTGTGGCCCCCAGATGATATGAACAGAATTATTTTTAACTTATTCTTGATCTAGTAAAGTCCAAGTAACTCCCTCGGGGGTTTAATTCCAAAGAGAAGTATTTTCAAAATATTCATGGTATTTTCAAAAAATAACAGTAGGTATACTAGCTGTGAAGTACTTGAACAGAAGGTCTTTTCGTGGGAGATCACTTCATCTATCTTAGCACCAACATGGAACATCTGTACATATTTTCCATGTATATACTACAACACACACACACACACGCATACTCTCCCATATAATGCATACACACAAAACTTGACCACACCCACCCTGTCACCCAAAGAGAGACTAGATGCATTGTTTTAAGTCATCTGTGGGAAGTATGCCACCTAGGTTAGTTAAATAAATCTGTGCAATAATTTATTAAAAGTGAGCTTACTTTCCAAACAATAAGAAAGCTAAAAAATGAAATCTCAAATGAAAATATTGTACTTTAAAATTGTTATTTTTTTCAAAAATGATCTAACTTCTTGGATGTGATTTTAAAACACAAGTTAATTTGGGCAACAGAAAAACACAAAGAAGTGAGTGAAAACAACTAATATAACAGAATTGGCAAGCATATGACTCCATCTAACATATTTGTGGTCCACAGAGACAATGCTTTTGTAGTTTTTAAGAAACATTGATTTCACCCTTACTGTATTAAAAACCCATGTCTGGGGATATACCGATGATTGAGGTTCACAGGTTTCACATCTTCATTAATTTTGTGGTCTGTTGGGAAAGAGCTGCCAAAAAAGTTTCTAATTAGCATTGTGAGAGAAGGAGATGGTGCAGGTAAAAAAAGAACAAATTCTAAAAACATATGTTTATACTAATTTAAGTAATAAATTTGAAATTTTTAGAACAAAAGAGTTTATAGACATCTTTTAAATGATTTTACCTTTATACCAATGAGGCACTTAACTGAGTTTTTAATAATTCATTGATCCAAGTCAGTATATATACAATTCCTCACAAATTCATATAATCATTAAAGTGACATACATCTGGAAAGATTATGAACCCATAATCTTCCAAAACCATCTCAGTTCTGTTTAGGGAAAAATACCTTTTGGTAAGAGCATGATAAATTGTCAAAAATAGAAATTACATAAAGCATAAATTATCCTTTATTTTTTTGATTTGAGCCTACCTACTTTGGTTTTCAGGGAAGAGCTGATGCAAATGAGAAAATCCTTTCCACAAATCCTACCTCAAATGCAGGTGGCTTTCTTTTACAGTAATGTTGAGAAATTATCATGAGAACAACGTGCAAGCATCCACAGTGGAGTAGGAATAATAGTGAAAAGCTTCTGTGAATGAAGCCTGTTTCCTTGTCAAGAAGCACATAGAGAAGTGAACAGAAAATCAAGCAGTAATAGGAGGGAAGCCACAGATTAGTTTCTCAAGCAAATTTGACAAAAGAGCAAGTTACCTGTAAAATGCACTTTACATATCTTACCTATTTTCTAATCTATAAAATGATAAAGTAGTTGTAAATGATAGGGTTGCTGTAAAAAAAGTTTAAAAAACACGAGTATTTAGAGCACTATTTGACATAAAACAATGTTTATTTATTGAGCACTTAATGGAATTCAACAACATCAATCTATTTTTTCATCCTTCCTGACAGAAACCTGGCTTTATTAGGGTATTCCTTCCCCTCCACTCCCTACCTTTGACCATTGCTCCCAAGGAGACTCGTTCCATCCCTAACCTCATGAGATATTTCTGAATGATCTGATGTGTTCACAGAGTACTATTTCCCCTGCCAGTGATTGGATAGGAGTGAGGGGATAAAATTCTGGTCAATGAGATGTTAGTGTAATCCCAGGAAAAGCTTACCCTTGAAAAATGAACTCTGGAAATGATTGTCTCTGAGAAGTGTTGATTCAGTAGAAAATGCCTAGATATTTTTAATAATATGCAAACACAGGGGGATACATCTTTTGATGGAACTTCTATTGCAGTTGCCAAAATGGACAAATGGAAGGAACTTAGGACCTTAATGACATAATTGATTATGCCATTGTCTACTTTTGGTTGTGTAAATATATTTTTTATTTGTTTAAGCTAGTCTGAAACAGAATAGAATTTTTAACAACCTGAAACTACAAATATGTGAAGTAATGTACTACATTTGCGTAAAATTTATATAATACATGTGAAAATCAGCCTATATTCATATATAGTAAACACATTTTATGGTCTTCACTTATAGAGATCACACATATTCCCATAATTCCAGGATCAGCATTAGCCTTCATTCTTAAAACAGTAGTAGTATTAAACTATTAATATTAAAAATTTCTTTATCTTAAGTTAGTTCCATTTATGATAAAGGAGATTATTCATTAAAAGTAAAAAAAAATCCCCTATTGAAAATCATTCATTTTCACTTATAAAAAGTATAAATCTTAGTTATTTTTTTTTTCAAATTCAACAATGAATTCTTTTTTTATTTTTTATATATATATATATATGTTTACGGGGTATAAGTGCAGTTTTGTTACATGGATATATTGTATAGCTGTGAGGTCTAGGCTTTTACTGTACCCATCACTCAAGTAGTGTACATTGTACCCAATAGGTAACTTTTTATTCCTCACCCCCCCTACCCTTTCACATTTGGATTCTCCAGAGTCTATTGTTTCATGCAGTGTGACCATGCGTACCCATTGTTTACCTCATATTTATAAGTGAGGACACATAGTATTTGATTTTCCATCCCTACGTTCCTTCACTTAGGATAACGGCCTCCAGTTCCATCCAAGTTACTGCAAAAGGCATTATTTCATTCTGTTTTATTCCACTCTCTCTCTCTCTCTCTCTCTCACACACACACACACACACACACACATATGTATTTACACCATATTTTCTTTACCCGCTCATCAGTTGGTGGACGCTTATGTTGATTCCATATCTTTGCTATTGTGAATTGTGCTGCAATAAACATAGAGTACAGGTGTCTTTGTGGATATAATGCCTTCTTTTCCTTTGGGTAGATAACCAGTAATGGGATCGTTGGATCGAATGGTAAATCTACATTTAGTTCTTTGAGAAATCTCCATCCTGTTTTCCATAGGAGTTATATGAATTTACAATCCCATCAACAGTGTGTAGCCTTCCCTTTCACCGCATCCACGTCAACATTTATTATTTTTGTGCCTTTTTAATAATGGCTATTCTGATTGGAGTAAGATGGTATTTTATTGTGGTTCAATTTAATAACTTGGAATTTTTGAAAGATTAGTTATGTTGAGCATTTATTCATACTTTTTTGGTCATTTGTATATCTTCTTTTGAGAAATGTCTGTTCATGTTTTTTGCCCACTTTTTAATGGAGTTACTTGTGGTTTTTTTTCTTGCTGAGTTGTTTGAGTTCTAATATCCAGAATCTACAACAATGAATTATTTTTATTGAGTGTAATCTTGAATAAAGAAAGTATTCAGGACTACTGATACAGAACATGACTGGATGTAAAATGTGCAATATGTAGTTTAGTTTATAGCTAGAAAACCAACCAGTAGCTCTAATGAGCAGTGCATAAACTGCACTAGGGCTAACCTAAAGCCATGGAAGAAGCAAGCCTAATAAAACAAAGTGGTGGGGAAGAAACAGTTAAATGTGCTTTACCATTTCTTTGGGCTCCATTTTATAACATTTTTAGGGTGATTTCTAACTGTTCCTTCTTTCTTATGGCATTTACTGACATTCAGTTTTTCTTTGTGATGCTCTAGTCAAAGCTACTCATTCTCCACCACTTCATGGTCTTCAAGATCAGAACAAAGCTTCTATGTCTTCATTTTCCAATGTCATTTCTTGAAGATACCTTCTCTATCTTTTTGGAAACCTCTGCTTTGAGACTTCTACTTCTAGCTAAGACTAAGTAGCTTGCAGCAAGGCAAAGCTGTGACCAAAAACAACTAGAAAAACTGACTACAATGAAGAGATAATAAATGAATCTTTGAATATATGAGAGAAGCTCTGAGGTGGTCAGAATTTGAGGCGACACAATACTGAAGAGGAGGGAAACCTGAAGAGGTGAGTCAACAATCTGTAGCCAGTTGTTTTTTTCTCACACCATTCACCAGTTGTGGGCATGAGGCAAGAAGCTTGAGGATGTGGGCAATGAGCCCAGAAAAAAGGGATTATACTAAGAGGCAGAAAACAAAACCCACTAGAACATCAGCAGTGTCGCAGAACTAAAGAGATGAAAATGAGAGACTTGAAGTTTCAGAATCATGATGGAAAAGCAGAAAAGGACAAGTAAATCCAGTGTTCATCCGATTTTCCCTTAAAGATTTCTACTGAGGTCTGAAGCTGTATGATGCCCAAAGATAATAAGCCAAACAGAAAGCCTCTAGCAAAAGTGTTGGCAGTCTTGTAGTAGTAGGGAACAAGGAAGGGTTTAGTAAGCTTTTTGTGGATATTCTTTATCAAATTGGGAAAGTTGCCCAATGCTCCTAGTTTTCTGAGCATTTTCTAATGAATGACTGCTGCTGAATTTTGTCAAATGCTGTCTCTGAATGGATTTATATAATCATATGATTTTTCTTGCTTGCCTGTTCATATGGTAGATTATAATGATTAATTTTTGAATATTGAACAAGCCTTGCATTCCTGGAATAAATTGCACTTGGTCATGATATATTATTCTTTTTCTATAGTACTGAATTCAATTTGTTAATATTTTATTGAGGGTTTTACATCTGTATTCATTAAAAAATATTAGTCTGTAGTTTTCTTTTTTTTTACTTTGTCTGGTTTTTGGTATAAGAATAATAGCAGCTTCATCAATTAATTGGGAATTGTTTCCTTGTCTTGGATCTTTTGGAAGACATTGCAAAGATATGGTGTTAATTCTTCTTTAAATTATTTCATGGAATTATCCAGTGTAATCATCTGGACCTGGAGATTTCTTATTCAGGAGCTTTTAATTATGAGTTTAATTCCCTTAATTGTTATTGGTATTCAAATTATCTTTTTTATGTTAGGTGAGTTATGGTAGTTTGGGCTTTTGGAGGAACTGGTCAATTTCATCTAGGTTGACCAACAATGTGTGCAGAGTTGTTTGTAATATTCCCTCATTAACTTTTTTTATGTTTGGGGGGGGTCTGTAATGATATCCTATGTTTCATTCCTGATATTGATAATTTGTGCCTTCCAGTTTTTTCTTTGTCTGTCTTGCTAGAGGTTTATGAATTTTATTGATATTTTTAAAAAACTAGACATTTGTTTCACTCATTTTTTCTAACTTTCTCTAGTTGTCAGTTTTATTTAATTGATTTCTGCGATTTATTTTCCCTTGCTCTTTTTTCCTAGTTTCTTAAGGTGATAGCTTAGATTATAGATTTGAGACATTTCTCTTTTTATAACATATGAATTTCGTGCTATAATTTTCCCATTTAAGCCAGTAAAGAAAAATCAGGTAAGAGTTATTTTATTTTTATAGAAAGTTTTTCAAAGCAACTCTTTAAACAAATAAATATCAACCTACTAACTTTAAGGTTGCTATTATAATTTTAGAAATAAAATAGTACTTTGAAATAGTTTAATAGCTGCTATTTAAACACATTTAATATATCAAAATATGAAAGAATGCCTACTGTATTCAGGATAGTCTTGGACATATATTAGTGAATAATAATTGTATTTACCTTTAAAACACTGTATTATGTTCCCTCTGCAAATTACATTTATCTATTTCTCTGTCTATTCATTTCCCAAGGGAGATAAAACCTAGGTCTTGCCTTCCTCTCAGGATTAATTTCTTAACATTCTTCCCTCCTTTTTATTCTTCCTGTGTGGAATTTTTTTTAATTGATCCTTTTAACCTGTTGTTCTCTCTGCCTAGAGCATTCCGACCCTTGGAATTTGTCTTCCATAGTAACTTCTTCCATTCAGATCTCTCCTCAAATGCCTTCTTTCAGAGAGGCCTTTTTTGACCATTAAATCTATTATAACTGGATCTTCTGAGTCACCCACTATAATACACAGCATTGTGTTTATAATAGTTAACAATATTTTTAACTGTTTTGTTCATTTATTTGTTTAATTACTTAAATTCTGCCTCCACCATGTATCATTTCTGTCTTTCTCAGTGCTATATTCTCAGCACTTGAAGTAGTTTCTAGTATATGATTAATACTCAGTAAATATTTTAAAGGATTATAGGAAATGAAGAGGCAACACAGAATATTATAACATAAGGCAAAATGTACTAAGTACTATAAACATGAAAGTATTATCAAACCATAGTATAGGATATTGGTTGAGTGTGAGCTCTGGAGCCAGACTACCTGGATTTAGAGTTCTAGTGTTGTCACTATTCACTGTGACCCTAAACAAATTAATGAACTTTACTGTGACTGTGTTTCCTCATCCGTAAAAGTAAGATAGTAATCATAAGTTCCTCATAGAGCTTTGGAGTTTAAATGAGGTTTTACATGTGAAGCACATAAAACAGTGATTGGAATTAATAATGCCTCCATAAATGTTAGATATTATTAACAACAAAGTACTATATTTATTATAATTATCTCTAATGTTATTAAATAATTGAGGGATTACTTTGGGATTGAGTAAATTGGAGTTTCACAGAGGTTTTGGAATTTGAAGATATTCTAAAAGTTTGGTAGGAGTTTTATAATCATAAAAAGGAAGTATAAATAAATGATTCAATAAATGAATGAATGAATCATATTAGATATAACATGTATGCACCTCTATAACTATATATATGTATATAACATGTATGTACACCTTTAATTATCTATACATCTATATAAATTTAGGTCTATGTAAGTATCCATTTATCTATCTATAATATGTGACAGGATACAAAATGCTGTACAAAGCAAAGCACTTCAATCATACCAATTCTGCCTATGTGACTTCTAAGAAAATAAGTTGAAAAAAGTAAATCCATATGTAGTAATTAGTTTATCTTCTTTTCGGGGAGAGAGAGAAAAGCATAGCATAATTGAGTGAGAAGACATGTGATAATCATATTTATGCCTTTCCTTACTGTGGAATTTTGGACAAGTGACTTAGGCGCTAGAATACTTACTTTTGTAATGAAATAAAATAAAATAAAATAAAATAAAATAAAATAAAATAAAATAAAATAAAATAAAAAACACTAACAACACTCACCTCACGAACCTGTGCACCTCACACAGCCATGAAGATTAAAGATATGGTGTAGATTTTTAAACTCTAGCAAATGACAGAGTGACTGCCCAAACAGGCAAATATTAATAGTTTCACATGTTTAAATGTATAAACTTATACCAGCAGACAAAAAGTTATAAAGCATTTATTTTGTTTTATAATAGCTAAAAGATTACCTATGTAATAAATTGCTACAAATGTAATCGTATCAATTTTATTTTATATTAATATTGCCAAAAAGAGAAAGAGTAAAGAAGGGAGGACAGTGGGGGGGGGTTATTTGTTGTCTGTTATTGAGATGTAATTCTTTATAATTTTTGGATATTAACACATTTTCAGATATATCGTTTGCAAATATTGTCTCCCATTCCATAGGTTGCTTTTTCACGCTGTTGTTTTCTTTGCTGTCCAGAAGATTTTTAGTTTGTTGCAATCTCATGTGTGTATTTTTGCTTTTGCTGCCTACGCTTTTGGTGTTATATCCAAAAAAATCTTTGCCCAGACTAATGGCAAGAAACTTTTCCCCTAAGTTTTCTTCTAGTAATTTTATAGTTTCAGGTCTTATGTTTAAGTCTTTGATCCATTTTGAATTGACGCTTATATAAGGTATAAGATAAAGGTTTCTCTTTTCTCTTTTTCTTTTGCATGAGGATATCCAGTTTGCACAACATCATTTACTGAGTTATCCTTTCCCCGTTGGGTGTTCTCGATACCTTTGTCACATATCAATTGACTACACATGAATGGGTTTATTTCTGGGCTCTCCATTCTATTCCATTGGTTTATATATCTGCTTTTATGTCAGTACCATACTGGTTTGATTACTGTAGCTTTGTAACATATTTTGACATCAGAAAGTGTCATACCCCCAGCTTTGTTCTTCTTTCTCAAGACTGCTTTGGCTATCTAGATCTTTTCTGGCTCCATATGAGTTTTGGGCTTTTTTTTTTTTCTATTTCTGTATAATGCCTTTGGGATTTTGATGGGATTGCATTGTATTTGTAGACCACTTTGGGTAGTCCAGACATTTTAACAATATTAATTCTTTCAATTCATGAAGAATTACAGACGTCTTTGTCTTCTTTAATTTCCCTTATCAATACTTGATAATAGTGTTCAAGTCTTTCACCTCTTTGGTTAAGTTTATTACTAAGTATTTTGTTGTTGTTGCTCTTGCTGCAATTGTGATTGACATTGTTTTCTTAATTTCCTTTTTGGATAATTCATTGTTTATGTATAGAGACACCATTGATTTTTGTTTGTTGATTTTGTATCCTGCAATTTTACTGAATTCATTTATTAGGTCTACAAGTTTTTGGTGATCTTTATGGTTTTCCACATATATGATCATGTTATCTATAAACAAAGATAACTTTACCCTTATTTTCTGATTTGAATGCCTGCTTTTTTTTTCTTTTTCTTATCTAATCACTCAGGCTAGGACTTATAATACTATGTTGAATAGAAGTGGTGTGAGTGGTCATCTGTGTCTTATATCAGATCTTAGAGGAAAAGCTCTCAGTTTTCCCCAGTGATTATGAAGTTAGCTGCAGACTTTTAATATATGGTCTTTATTCTGTTGAAAGAAATTCCTCTGTATATATTTTGTTGAGAGTATTACATGAATGAATATTTAATTTTGTTAAATATTTTATCTGCATCTTTGTGGTTGAACATGTGGTTTTATCTTTCATTCTGTTAATGTGGTGTATCACATTAACTGATTTGCATATGTTGAACCACCTTTGCATCCCAGGGATAAATTCCAACTTGGTCATTATGTATAAACCTCTTAATGGGCTGTTGAATTCAGTTTGCTAGTATTTTACTGATAATTTTTGAATCTATGTTCATCAGTTATATTGAACTGCATTTTTCTTTTCTTGTGGTATATTTGTCTGGCTCTGATAGCAGGGTGATGCTGGCCTCTTAAAATGAGTTTGGAAGTGTCACCTCTTCTGTTTTTTGGAAGAGTTTAAGAAGAATTTGTGTTAATTATTCATTAAAAGTTTGGTAGAATTCACTCATGAAGCCATCCGGTCCTGAGCTTTTCCTCATTGGGAGATTTTTAATTACTGATTCAATCTCCTTGTTTGTTATTTTAAGGCTTTCTATTCTTTCTTGATTTGACATGTTTTGATTTTGATATGTTGTATTTTTCCGGGAAGTTATCCATTTCTTCTAGGTTATCCAATTTGTTCATCATAAACTCTTATGATCCCTTTTATTTCTGAGGCATCTGTTGTATTGTTTCCTCTTTCATTTCTGAATTTATTTACTTGTTTCCTCTCTTTTTGCTTACTTTGTCTAGTTAAGGGTTTGTTTATCTTCTCAAAAAAACAATTCTTAGCTTAGTTGATTTCTAATATTTTTTAAGCATCTATTTGTAGCATAAAGTTGGTTGGTTTATTTGAGATATTTCTTCTTCTTTTTAAGTGTAGGCATTTACTGGTATAACTTCCCTCTTGGTACTGTTTTGTCTGCATCCCATAAGTTTTGAGATTGTGTTTTCATTTTCATTTGCTTTAAGGTATTTTTTAAATCCTTTTTAATTTCCTCTTTGATCCAATGGTCATGCAAAATTTTGTTGCCAGTTCTATGTATTTGTGAATTTCATCATTTTTCTTTTGTTAATTGATTTCTAGTTTCACTCCACTGGGTTTGGAAAAGATACTTGGAATGATTTCAATCTTTTGACATATGTAAAGGCTTGTTTTGTGACCCAACATATGATTTATTTTGGAGAATGTTCCCTGTGCACTTGAAAATAATGTATATTCTTCTCTAATGGATTAAAGTTTTGTATAGGTCTGTTAGGTCCATTTGATCAATAGTGTTGTTCAAGTCAGTTTTTCTTTATTGATTGTCTGTCTAGATTTTTATCCACTATTATAAGAGTGGTGTTGAAGTCTCCTGCTATTATTGTACTGCTGTCAATTTCTCCCTTCCAATCTATCAATATTTACTTTTTTTTGTAGATGTGTATATATTTATAATTGTTGTATCTTCCTGTTTATTTGACTCTTTTTATCATTATATAATCACCTTCTTTGGCTCTAGGAACAATTTCACTTAATGTTTATTTTGTTTGAATTAAGTATAGCCACCCCTGTATTCTTTTCATTGCCATTTGCATGGAATATCATTTTCCATCCATTCACTTTCAGCCCATGAGTGTCCTTAATTCTAAAGTGGATTTCTCATAGACAGCAGACACTGGATCTTGTTTTATCCCTTTAGCCACATGAAAAGTTACTATTGTTATCTTGTTAACTATTTCTGTTTTGCAGTTGTTTTATTCCTCTTTCCCTCTTTTTCTCTCTTCATTTGTTATTTGATGATTTTTTTGTAATGATTTGCTTTGATTATTTTCTTTTTATCTTTTGTGTCTCTGTTATAGATTTTTCTCTGTGGTTACCTCGAAACTTTTCATAAAATATCTTGTATTTAAAACCATTTTCGTTAAGTTGATAACAACTTAACTTCAATTGCATAAAAAAATTCTACACTTTCTCCTCCCTCAACTTTGTTTTTTTGTAGTCAGAATTTGCTTCTTTTTATCTTCATCTTTAAAATGCAAGTACATCTCAATACCAGAAAAAAAAAAACTCTTAGGCTGGGGGATGTACTTCCAAGGTGGCTTCTTCACTCACATGTGTAGAGACTTGATGACGTCTCTCTTTCTCAGAGCATCCCTCCTCCTCGTCCTCTTCATGTGGGTTAGGCTTCTCAAAGTATGGCTTCTTACACTTCTTACCTAACAACTGGCTTTCAATAGTCAAAGGGTATAAAATTACAGGCTAGTTAAGAGCTTCACCAGGAAGTTATGCAGCAAGTCTGTCATATTCAATGGGTCAAAGCTGTTATACATGCTAGATTGAAGTGGATGAAGAAAGATTTGTTTTTGGCGGAAGAAAGCTAAGTTCACATAACAGAAAAACATGTGGTAGGAGATATCACATAGACATTTATTGAAAATGGCCATGGCAATTAATGGGGAAGACAGTAAAGCTTTTTAAGGATATATAAATATCAAAATAATTACATTTTACCTCTAACATCTCTCATTAATTGTGATAAATAGACTAGAGGCAAAGACAGGGAAGGCTGGCAGGCAGGCAGGAAGGAAGGGTTCAGGAAGGGAGAAAGGTAGGGAGGAAGGAAAATTAAGACGTTGTTGCCATATATTCCAGTTGTGATGTGATGAAGGTCTAGATTAGGGCAATGACTGCAGGGCTGAAAAGGTGTAAGAATAGGATCTATTCTGCAGGAAAATAGGGTTTTTTGACAGACTGAATTTGAAGAAGGTGGAGAAGTTACAGATACCTTAAGTTGTGTTTTGTAATCTGGATGATTAAAAGAATGGTAATATAGTTGATTGATGTAGGTGGCATTGGGAAAGGACAAGTTTGTTGGATCTGGAGTACTATTTGAACAAAATATGTTGCTGTCAAATAGTGAGATTGGAAACACAGGCCCAAAGCTTCTATCTAGGGACTTTGAGATGAAAGTCATCAGTAAAGGTGTGACAGGTAAAGTCATGAGACTAGATAAAATCACACATGGGTAGAGTAATGAGAAAAAGGACAAGACCTAAAGACAAAACAAGAACTAACCTAACTTTTTGAGCCTCCACTTTGGATGGAGGCTTTGAAGTTATTTAGGCTGCATTAATGTTGATTAATTTGAACATCAATCAGTTCTAGAGAGTTTAGTTCTTAATATACATGCCAGAGGTATTTTCATGTGAAGTAATTTCTAAGTTTTCTCAAATAACATTGTAAATGCTTCCATTTCAGTGGTTATTATGTCTGAATCTAAGCATTTGTCTAACTTTAAAGGATTGTTATTGGAACTTTGTTATTTTAAATTTTTAACTAATCATAGTATTATATTTGGATTGTAATATTGTTAAATGGAAGTAACACAAATTTTAAAAAAAACTGACTGGCAAGAAAAAATTTAAGGTCCTAGATTTTGTTTGTTATCACTCATGGAAACCCAAAAAAATACTCAGTATTTCTCATGAAGGTCGTAAGAGATAAGCTTTTTTAAAAAGTATTAAATGTTTTAATTTTTTAGTGGAGTTTTAGGTTCACAACAAAATTGAGAAGAAGGTACAGAGATTTCCCATGTACTCCCTGTCCTCACTCATGTATAGGCTCCCCAGTTATCCACATACCCCACCAGAGTGATACCTCTGTTGTAATTGATGAATCTGCATTCACACATCGTTATCATTGAGACCCACAGTGTATGTTAGGGTTCATGCTTGGTGTTGCACATTCTATGGGTTAGTACAAATGTATAATCACATGTATCCACCTATATAGTATCATACAGATTATTTTTACTGCCCTAAAAATCCTCTGTGTTCTACCTATTCATCCCTCCCTAGCCCCTAACTCCTGGCAGCCACTGATCTTTTTACTCTCTCTATAGTTTTCCCTTCTCCAGTATGTCATCTAGTTAGAATCATACAGTATGTAGCCTTTTCAGATTGGCTTCCTTCTCTTAGTAATATGCATTAATGTTTCTCCATGTCTTTTCATGACTTGATGCATCATTTTTTGTCAGTGCTGCATATTACATTGTCCAGATGTACCTCCAATTATTTATCCATTCGCCTACTGAAGGACATCTTGGCTGCTTCCAAATTTGGCAGTTATGAATAAAACTGCTATAAACATCCTTGGTCAAGTTTCTGCATAGACATAAATTTTCAACTCCTTTGGGTAAATAGTAAGGAATGCAATTGCTGGATTATAAAAACTAAAGTATGTTTAGTTTTGTGTGAAACTGCAAAACTGTTTTCCAAAGTGGCTGTACCATTTTGCATTCCCACAAGAAATGAATGAGAGTTGCTGTTGCTCCACATCCCAGGTAGCATTTGATTTTGTCAGCATTCTGGATTTTGGCCATTCTAGTAGGTTTTGAACAACATCTCATTGTTTTAATTTGCTTTAACCTGATGACATATGACGTGGAACATCTTTTCATATGTTTGTCACCTATGTATCTTCTTGGTGAGGTGTTTGTTGAGGTCTTTGGCTATTTTTTTTAATTGAGTTGCTTTCTTATTCAGTTTTAAGAGTTCCTTGTATATTTTTAATAACAGTCCTTTATCAGATGAGATCTTTGAAAATATTTGCTCCTGATCTGTGACTTGTTTTTTAATTCCCTTGACAGTGTCTTTTGTATAGCAGAAATTTTTAATTTTAATAAATTCCAGCTTATCAATTATTTCTTTATGTATCATGCCTTTGGTGTCATATCTTAAAAGTCATTGCCAAACCTAAGGTCATATTACTTTCTTCTATGTTATCTTTCAGGATTTTGTAGATTTGTATTTGACATTTAGGTCTGTAATCCATTTTGAGTTAGTTTTTGTGAAGGGTATAAAATCTGAGTCTAGATTTATATATTTATTTTTTTTTTTTTGCGTGTGGATGTCCAATTATTCTAACACTATTTGTTGAAAATACTATCTTTACTCCATTGTATTGTTTTCACTCCTTTGTCAAAGACTGGTTGATAATATTTATGTGGGCTGATAAGATTTTGAGAATTTTTATATGGAAGCACATCAAGGTTTCAACTTTTTCACTAATCAAGAAAACTTTATTTACTACTCACTTGCATTACAATTTTTGTTCATCGTAATTTTAAAATTGACTTTTTTTAGAATATCTCCTTTAAATATGTTTTCTCAAGCAAGCATTATTCTAATGTCTCTGGAAGTCTTTTGCTATCTTTATCAGTTCAGAGAAAAACAGTTTGGGTGAAAATTAGCCAGCATCATGGGAAGTGAAACTTCAAATCAGATGCATTAAGGTATTGAGTTCAATTTTTTTCTTCCATTGGCCAGGTTTGTTTTGATAATTATGACTATAACTCAGATTAATGCCTTTTTCGAGTGCATTACATCAAATATTTTGCCAATAGAAAGGAAATTTTGTATACAATCTGTAACCAAGTTTTCTAAATTTCAGAAGTCTGAATAAAGACAATGTAAAACAAATATATATGTGTGGTTAAAAATGATTTATCAGAATTCCTTAGAGTTGTAATTTACGTTTTCATAACAACATTCCATAATTTGCATTCCACATGAGGGACTTGGTTTTGGAAAATATGGAAAGGTGTTAGTGAGGTTACTATGGTAGATATATTGATAAAATGATACACAGAAAAATATTTACTGAGTGAAAACATTGAATTTATATTGTTAATGTAAGTATGGTTACTATGTGGTATTTCTGGTTCAAGACAAGTAATTGAAGATGTTGAATGCTCTTTCCAAAAATATATTTGAATATACTGAAAAAATGTAAAAATAAAAGCAAATTAAAAACAGTACTGGGAGCAAAATCAATGTCACTAACAAGCAAAGAGAATATTATCCACAAAATAAATTGTTCAAACATCTTAAAGAGAAACCACTGGGATATAGGCCCCTGCTTGTTGTTTCCTTACCAAAATTGTGGAACCAGGGGCCCTGTAATTAAAACCTGCATTCCCAGACATTCTCAGGTGAGCTAAGGAACTATTATACTACGTTCTCCATTTTCCCATATTGTTCAAATTATAAATCTGATTAGTCAAAGATCGCAAAGCATAGGATAGAAAGAAAACAGTTTTACAAAGAAAGGGCACAAATTCAATAAATAGTTTGACTATTTAACTCTTAAGGTAAAATAATAAACCAGAAAACAGGAAAAAACTCTAATTATGATTAGTAATTATAATTCTTAGAAACTTTTGAGAAGCTAGCATATTCATGAAATTATAAGTCCCAAAAGAAGAAATATAGCAGGTTTTGAAAACCAAAAACATGATGGTTGAGATTAAGATGTAAAAATGGTCTGACTATAATAATTAATACAGCTGAACACTTTTAAAAATAAAATGAGTAGGGAAATTAAAAGTCAAACTAAGGAATTCTCTGAGGATGCAGAATAAAAGAACAAAGAGATGTAAGTATGAAGTAAATGTTTATAAATATGGAACACAGAGCCTAAAATTCTAACACACATTTTACTAAAAGTTCATAAAAGAAAGAAAAGGTAGAAAATAGAAAATAAAGAATAAATTAAAAACCATGTGCTGCAAAAAGACCAAAAAACTCATTAAATATCAAATAGAAATATTGATGAATAATTCTCATTTGAGACTATCCACATGAATTTTCTAAGCTCCAAAGATAATGAGAAAACAGAGTATGTGCCTAATTTAATAAGTGTTTATCTAGATAAAAATAATTTAAAAATAAAAAAAATTTAAAAATACAAAAAGGAGTAATAGCATAACCTGTGAATAGTGAAATTATAGACTTTTATATATTCAATCAATTTATTAAAGTACCATGTACTTATAATAAAATGTGTCCATTATAGTGTTATAAGTAAGTGAATGTAAACACCAGCTTGACTTCCAACCCAAAGATGATATATGTTTTCTTCTCAACGACAGGTTTCCTCATGACCCTTCTCAATCAGGCCAGCCCCCATCCGTGATCTCGGGAAACCACTGATCTGCTGTTTGTCTCCCGTGGTTGGTTTGCCTGTTCTAGAATTCCACGTAAATTGATCATACAATATATACTTTTTTGTGTCTGAATTCTTTCGCTCAGTATCATGTTTTTGAAATACCTCAATGGAGTAGCATATATCAGTGGTTCAATTTTTTTAAAATTATCATATAATTCATTGAATGAATGTACCATGACTTATTCATCCATTCTTCTGTTGATGGGTATTTGAGTTCTTTCCAGCTTGGGCTCTTATAAATTAATAAGCATGTTATGAAAATGATTTTACAAGACATTTTCTGGACAATTATTTTAATTTGTCTTAATTGTCACTTCTCCTAGGAATGGATTTGTTAAGTCGTATGGTAAATATGTGTTTAATTATATACATAATTACCAAAAAATTTTTTTAAATGTGTGAGTCCAAGTCGCTCCATATCCACACCTACTTACTATCATCAGTCCATTTTAATGTTAAAGAATCTAGTGAGTGTGTAGAGAAATCTAATTGTAGTTTTAATTTGCTTTTGCTGAAATACTAATGAAGTTAATCACCTTTTATGTGTTTAAGGGCTATTCTTATATCCTCTTCTAGGAAGTGTATGTTCATAGCTTTCATCTGTTTTTAATTTGGTCATCTGTCTTTTTCTTAATGAGTTGTAAGACTTCTTTATATATTTGTATGGAAATGACTATATATACATATCAATATATGAAATTTAGTGATATAGGCAATGAATATGAAATATAAAATTAATATAAATAATATAATGAATATGAAATATATAATATGGTTTATGGACATAAGAGATATAAAATACTTATACTGAATATATATTCATTTTTTACATTGGGCATTTTTCAATTAGAAACTATATTCTAATTTGATTAAGTTTAACCTAACACTTTTTTTCTTTTATGGCTAGTGTTTTTGATGTCCTGTCAATGAAAGTTACATATATTTTTTATATAAAGTTTTATATAAAGTTACATATATTTTTTCTTAAGAGATTTATATTGTTGGCTTTATGTTTAGGTCTATACTCCTCTTTAAGTTAATATTTATCTATAGTGTGAAATATGAGTTGAAGCTTATTTTTCCCATATAGTTATTCAGATATTTCTAAATTTGTATAAAGTCTACACATTCCACATTGAATCATTGAATTCCCTTTGTTCCTTTGTCAAAAACCAATTGAGAATATATGTATGGACCTACTTTTTAACTCTTGCTTGCTGTTCCATTGTAATATACATTTATGTTTGTAGCATGACCAAATCGTATTGATTATTATAGCCTTACAGAAAGTCTTGAAATCATGTAGTTTAAGCCTCTAACTTTGTTCTTTTTCAATCTGTTCTCACTTAGTTTTAGAATCATGTGGTCAATTTCCACAAAAAAATTGATCTGTGGATCAATCTGAAGAGAATTGACATCTTAGCAGCAGTCTTCCAATTCATGAACATTATATATCCCAATATATCAGTATATTTTTTATTTCCTCTAACCTATGTTTTGTATTTTTTGCAAACACTTGTTGTCCATATTGTGCTAAATTTTTTCCTCAGTATTTTATGTGTTTTGACACTATCATAAATTAATATTTTTAAGTTTCATCATTAAATTGCTCATTGCTAGTATGACAACAGCATATGTGAATAGAAATATATGGACTATAGTATATTGGTATATACAAATACAATTGAGTTTTGTATATTAACATTGTATCATGAAACCTTGCAACATTGACTTTTTATTTCTAGTAGCTTCTTATAGATTCATTAGGATTTTCTATGCTCATGATCATATCTGTGAAGAGTTTTACTTTTTTTTAACATGTACTAACATGTACGAAAATGTTTAAATTTTATTGCCTTATTGAAATGGCTAGCATTTAAATAACAAAGTTGAATAGAAATGGAAAGAAAGCCCCTATTTGGCTTTTTCCTTATTATGGAGAAATCACTCTGTTTTTTACCTTAAACTGGTTAGGTATAGGCTTTTGAGGAGTCTTTATCAATTAGCAGGAAGATTTTAATCATGGAAGAATGTGGACTCTACTGAGTGTTTTTTGTACTTATATGGAGATTGTTATATAATTTTTCTCCATTATTCTGTTAATACTGTCATTTTTGACATAGCCATGTTCAAAGAAAGTGTTTACTGCATGAAGAGTCTATGTTTAAGTTTTTCCTTTCATTCCTATTAATGTTAATTTTGAATTTTTGTCTTCTTTTTCTTGGTTAGTCTAGCTAGACTTTTATAAATTTTATTGTTCCGCTGAAAGAAACAGATTTTTCTTTCACTATTTTTCTCCGTACATTTCTCCTTTCATTAACCTCTGCTCTTATCATTTTATTGCTTCCATTTAATTTATTTTGAGTTTAATTTTAGCTTTTTTTTCTTAGTTCTTATAGTAAAAGTTCAAAAAATTTAAATGTGTTTCTTTTGTTTGATATAAATGTTTACTGCTGTACAATTTTTTCTTAGTACTGCTTTAGCATCATCCCATAGATTTTGAAGTATGATGTTTCAGTTCAAATTTTTGAGTAGAAAATTCAAGCCAAAGAGTACTTGAAGACTTTAGAGTAAATGGGGAAAGACATGGATTGCATGAAAGAAAAGGCAGGGACATAAAACTTGGAGCCTAAATTATTGCTATACATAGTCCAGAGGTGAATTACTGAATAAAGGAAAGAAAGAAAACAAACAGAGGCTATCACAATAATAGTTCAAATGGGATGGGATGAAATTCTAGGTCAGGACTAAGGCTATAAGGAGATAAAAAAAGACTGACTATGAAATCCTTTGTAATGAAAAACACAACTGTGTTATTTGTTTCATATCTTCAATGTTTATTTTTATTCGCTTACTTTGTTACCATTATATGTGCTCAGCATTCATTCTTATGTGTCATATTTTTTCCTTAATATCCCTTCTCCTTTGAGTACATTCTCTAGAAGTTGTTTTAATATATGTATCTGTCTGATAATATATCCTTTAGGACAGGTTTTCTTAAAGTGGGATCTAAGGACACTGGGATTCCATGAGACCACTTTAGGGGCTTTCTCACTGTTTTGCTACATGTTAGTGCCTTTCTTACTATGTTGTCATTTGCACCAAATGCAATGGTGAGGGAACGTGCTGGTGCCTTGGTGCAAATCAAGACATTGGCACCAAACTATTCTAGTAGGTACTGTATTCTTCACTACCATATGCTGCCGTAAATATTAAATTCCAGTTTACTTAAAAATGTCTCAATTAAGTATTAAATTATGAGCCCCAACTTCCTCTTGAAACTCAGAAATTGTAATAATGTGTTAAAAATATAGCATAACCCAACAAGGATAAAGAGAATAAAAGAGGATAAAATAACAATAAACTTTGAGATCTGGAAAGTAGTTAGATATTGACAATGTCAAACTGGATTATTTGGTTAAAGTGTTGTCTGCTAGATTTATCTATAAAGCTATTATTTTTCCCTTTGTAATTAGTAATTATCTTATGGAACATTCTTTGAGACTATGAAAATGTATTTTTTCTTATCATAATTTCACCAACTAGTCTTATCATGCATTGGTGGATTTTGCCTGCAACAACTATTATTGTATGTTTGCTTAATGATGGTTTTCTATTTTAAATTATTTTTACATTTATCATTTGGAATTCTGTTGTAAGAAAGAGTTGTCCCTACTCCAAAATTTATTTATTGAATGATTCAATTTGTTAATATCAATATGGACTTAGAATATTTATTTTATTCTATGGGGTACATATCATTACTCTCATCATTATGTTACTAAAAATGTCCCATATTGGTTATTTTTATCTCCTTCACATTGGCTCTTTTATCCTTTGGACATGACACCATCATTTTTAGAGCGTATTCTTACTTCCTGGCACTATGGCACTATGAGGTCTTTTAATCTCAACTTGTGTTTCTCTGACTCAGCCCTGGATTCAAGTATTTCTCCAAAGAGTCCTGGCTTCTTTTATTTGAGAATGGCATTGGGTACTAGATGTGTTTATTGCTACTGGGCTTTTCATGCCTTCTAGGCCCACTCAATAAGCAGACCTGGGAAATATATGCATGTATAGTACATTAACACATGTGCATTTATTTCTCAATCCATCTGTGTGCAGACAGACATAAAACCATGAATTTCTATGAACATCTCCAATTACAATCCGACACTAGACTTCACTCTAGCCTTCCCTCTTTCCCTATTTGTTCTTCTTTCTGTGGCAATGAGAAATATGGCTCTCATTATTTATAATACGTTTACCTATTTGTTCAATTCTAATATATAGGTAAAGTAGTTTTAGAATTGCTAGCCCATACCCCTATGAAAAGTAAATTTGGTACCTAGATCATAATATTTTTGTAGTTACCTTTTTCATTAGCCTTACAGTGTACAGTCCAAATACTACTTTCCAACCTTTCTTAGGCTACTTCTTTTTTTCACTACTCCGTTCAGTGTGTATGGTATTTATTTGTAACACATTAAGTTCATTTGCTATTGTTTGTACTTCATTTTGGGTTCCTACTACATCCAGATAAATTTTAATTATTATCTTTTTTTATTTCGGGGACTATGTGAAATATTAACTTGTTCTAAGAGGTACAGCCATGTAAGAAAGAATACTCAGAGATACGTCACTATACCCTCATCTCTGCTACGCGGTTCTCATTTCTCCATCCTTTCCATTCCATTACTGCTCTTTCTCTAGGGAACCAATCTCATTGTTTGCTAGTTTACCCTTCTTGTATTTTTGATATACTTTTTCTTATATCCCTTTTTCGTACAAAAAGTGTGACGTTACATAGATATCCTTGCTTTTTTTCACTTGACAATATATCCTGGAAATTACTGTGTATCAGTTCACAGAGATCTTCATTATTCTTTTTTACAGCTGCATAGTAATCCATTGTGTGGATGTATCATAGTTTATTTAAACAATATCCAATATATGGGGATTTATGTGGCTTCTAATTTTTTGAAATTCCAAGAAAATGCTGAAATAAATAACCTTGATCATATTTATTTTGATACTGCTGGAGATGTATCATCATGATATATTCTTAGAAGAGGAATTGCTCCAGCAGAAGTAAGTGCATATGTAGGTTTATCAGCTATTGCCAAATTCTCCTTCAGAAATGTTATAATATTTTGTGTTCCCTTTAGCAATGGATGAGATACTCTATTTCCCTCATTAAAGTGTTGTCATATTTTTAAAAATTTCCACTATTTTGTAGGTGAGAAATGATATTTCTGTGTTTTTCCATATACATTTTTCCAATTATAATTGAGTGTGAATATTTTTTGTTATTGGTCACTTTTATGTCTTTTTTTGAGTTGTGTTTTCATACATTTTACTCATTTTCCTTTGAAAATGAGTATTAATCTATGAGTATTAATATGTCTTTTAATACTTTGTTCCTCAGTCTTTAAGAGTTTTTTTTAATGTTAGTGATATTAGTCTTTTATCAGTAGCATCTGTTGCAAATTTTTCAGTCAGTTTATCAGGTTTCCTTTGCCATTGTTTATGGTGTTTTTGTTTGTTTGTGTCATAACTTTTTAAAATTTTTTATGTCATTAGAGTCATTGATTTTTCTCAAAATCTTTGGATTTGAGTCATATATAAAAGAAGCACTCACCTATATTTTTTCTAGTATTTTTATTAGATATCTAATTTTAACATTTACATATCTAATACATTTTGAATTTATTCTTGTGCATGGTAAAAGGCACAGATCTAATTTTATCTTTTTTCCCAAATAGCTATCCAGTTGCCCCAGCACCATTACTTCAAAGTACATATTTGTGTCAGTAATTTGAGTTTTTGAGTTGCTAACTTTATCATACATGTATACATATATGCAATATATATTTTATTAAAAATAAAAGTGGTTTTTGAAAGTCAAACCAAGCAACCATTTAACAAAAGCCAGAGGGCAATGGCAACCACTTTCCTAAACTTAGATAGGCTTATATTAAAACAATGTTAAGAATATGCTATGAATGCACTATTGAGCCAGGGGTGGGGGCTAGTGCCTATAATCCTAGATACTCGGGAGGCTGAGGCACGAAGATGTCTTGAGACCAGGAGTTCGAGACCAGCCTGGGCAACATAGAGAGACCTCCATCTCTAAAAAAAATTTAAGAAAATAGCTGGGCATGGTGGCATGCACCTGTACTCCCAGCTATTCAGGAGGGAAGGGGCAGGGGAATCCCTTCAATTAAGGATTTTAAGGGTGCAGTCAGCTACAATCATGCCACTGCACTCCAACGAGGGTGACAGAGCAAGACCCCATCTCTTAAAATAAAAAGAAATGGCCTTTTTACTATAGTCATTTTTTTTCAAGTGCTTCCCTGTTTGTAATCTGAAAACATGGTGCTTTCATTCACCATGAATGAACATGGTTCATTCATTTCCATTCAGTATTTTCTTTTATTTACATGATATCATTATTTACAGCCACAGCAGCTAGTCTTACTGTGTTCACCTGTGCCAAAATTCTGAACATATGGCATTTTGAACTGGAAGATTTATTTTCTGTACTGGAGCACAACGCACATAAATGGACATTTTGGAGAATAATAGAGCATAGCACTGTCAGTTCATCAACTTCAGAGGAATTAAATTGTTTTTGCCATCCAAAATTAGGGATTAAGGCCATATCTATACATGCAAATATAAGCAAAGGAATTAAACAAACATCTGGATAATTCAAATAAAAAAGGGATATTTCCTTAAACAAATGAGTATTCTGAGAGGTTTTCTTGGAAAAATCTACAGGTAACTGTCTTAATTTTCTATTAAATTTAGCACTTACAACCGTAAATTAGTAGAATATGTTTGTGCAGTTGGTAAATTTTATATGTTAAATCTTTAATGCTGCTTTATGTAATATATTTTATTTTTATTATTGTTGGAATGGTTTCTTATGTTTGTACTAATTAAAAGAAACTAAATTTACTAACATATATTTAGGGAAAGAAAATATTCAAAAGGATTTATGCATAATATAAATTAAAAATACTCTGTTATCTTCAAGCACTTATATCAGCTCAGGTTAGCAAGTAAAATTTCAAAATCTCCTCAGCTTTGGGAACATATAACTAAGATGGGTGAGATAAAACCTACACACAAAATAATTTTCAATTATCATAAAATAACAAGTAATTAAATACTTTATATATAAGACACACTAAGTGACCAATATATGATTTTGATGGAATTAATACATTTATAAATTAAATATGAATTTATGTTTTGGCTTATAAATTTGTCATGTAAATTCAGATATTGGTATAGATTGGAGGCAGTCAAGCTTTAGGTCAAAATTGGGACAGATTTATAAGAATATAAAAATGGTATTGTTCATCTCAATTGTATTATTATGTTAAGAATATAGTAATCATTCCTCTAAGAAGGCATCACTGACCCTTTGAAAATAAAATATGCTCATATATTTTCTTCAAATACAATATATTTTACTTTGCTAAAATTACATTTGTGTGTGGCTAAATTGTTCTTGATGTTTTTATTATGATTAGATATGCTTTTCCATCACTTTCATTTATAGTAATCAAAGATGTGTATTATTTTATCATGTATTATGTTTAGAGCAAAGAATAGATAAAAGGAAAATATATTTCACTGAGTCTGAGAAGCTTACTTACGTAAGAAATCAGTGTTTTTTTAATAACGAACTAATATGAGCTTAACTGACAGTCATTGTAAGTAATATTTAGAAAAAAAATCATAGCTGAAAGTGGTACTTTTGCCAGCTATTAGAGAGGTTGAAATAGTTGTCAAGAAGGTCCCAATTGCCGCTGTTGAACCAAAAGGTAAAACTGAATATTTGCAGCATCACACTTCTGCGTGATTCGAAGCAACAGAGTTGAATGCATACAGAAACAAGTTTACAATCTGATTTAACCAGATTATCTACTTCATTTGAAGTAAATATCAATGTCTGCACTGGTTTTGAGATGTAAAAAAGAATGGTTCAAGCCTGTGTATTTGTTATCTACTGCTACATAAAAAATTACCCCCAAAATTAAGTGGTTAAAACGATACACTTTTCTTTTTTTTAATTTTTAAATTTCAGAGTATTATGGCGGTACAAACGCATTGGTTACATATATTGCCTTTGCACTGCCCAAGTCAGAGGTACAAGTGTGCCCATCCCCCAGACAGTGAGCCCCTCACCCTTTAAGTATGAATTTACCCATCCCCTCCACACCCCTCCCACCTGCCTGACAACCGCTGAATATTACTTCCATATGTGCATATAAGTATTGATCTGTTAGTACCAATTTGATGGTCAGTAACAATTGTGCTTGTTTTTCCATTCTTGTGATACTTCGCTTCAAAGAATGGGTTCTAGCTCCATCCAGGATAATACCAGAGGTATTAATTCACCATTGTTTTATATGTCTGAGTAGTACTCCATGGTATACATACCACATTTTATTAATCCACTCAAGTATTGGTGGGCACTTGGGTTGTTTCCTCATCTTTGCAATTGTGAATTGTGCTGCTATAAACATTCGCATGCAGATGTCTTTATTATAGAACGTCTTTCTTTCCTTTGGGTAAATACCCAGCAGTGGGATTGCTGGATCAAATGGTAGTTCTACTTTTAGTTCTTTGAGGTATCTCCACATTACTTTCCATAGAGGTTGTACGAGTTTGCAGTCCCACCAGCAGTGTATGAGTGTTCCTATCTCTCCATATTCATGCCAACATTTGTTGTTTTGGGACTTTTTGATATAAGCCAATCTCACTGGAGTTAAGTGATATTTCACTGTGGTTTTGATTTGCATTTCCCTGATGATTAGAGAAGTTGAGCAATTTTTTTGTGTTTGTTGGCCATTATTCTGTCTTGTTTTGAAAAGTCTCTGTTCATGTCCTTTTCTCACTTTTATTGGAGTTGTTTGATTTTTTTCTTGTTGATTTTCCTAAGTTCTGTATAGATTCTGGTTATCACCCCTTTATCAGATGTGTACCATGCAAATATTTTCTCCCATTCTGTAGGTTCTTTGTTCACTCTAGTGATGGTTTCCTTGGCTGTGCAAAAGTTCTTAATTTTATCAGGTTCCATTTATTTATTTTTGTTGCTGCTTTGATTGCTTTGGGGATCTTCTTCATAAATTCTTTGTCTAGGCCCATGTCTATAAAAGCTTTCCCTCCATTTTATTCTAGAATTCTTATGGTTTCATGTCTTAGGTTTAAGTCTTTTATCCATCATGAGTTGATTTTTGTGAGAGGTGAGGGATATGGATCGTGTTTCAGTCTTCTACATGTGACTATACAATTTTCCCAGCACCATTTATTGAATAGGGATTCTTTTCCCCAGTGTGTTTTTGTCTGCTTTGTCAAAAATCAGATGACAGTATGAGGATGGTTTTATATCTGAGTTCTCCATCCTGTTTCGTTGGTCTATATCTCTGTTCTTGTGCCAGTACCATGCTGTTTTGGTTACTATAGCCTTGTAGTATAGCTTCAAGTCTGGCAGATTGATGCCTCCCACTTTGTTCTTTTTGCTTAAGATTGTTGTAGCTATACAGGGTCTTCTCTGGTTCCATACGAAGTGTAAAATTATTTTTTGTAGATCTTTGAAAACTGATGTTCATATTTTTATAGGGATTGCATTCATTCTGTAAGTCACTTTGGGTAATATAGACATTTTAAACAATATTCATTCTACCAATCCAAGAGCATGGTGGGTTTTCCATCTGTTTACATCCTCTGCAATTTCTTTCTCAGTGTTTCATAGTTCTCCTTATATAGGTATCTCACATCCTTAATTATATATATTCTTAAATATTTGATTTTCTTTGATGCTTTGTGAAAGGTATTGCATTTTTTATTTGATTCTTGGCTTGACTGTTATTGGTGTATATGAAAGCTACAGATTTGTGTGCATTGATTTTGTATCCTGAGAATTCACTGAATTTATTTATCAATTCCAGGAGTCTCTTGGTTGAATCTTCGGGGTTGTCTAGATATAATATCAAATTGTCAGCAAAAAGTGAAAGTTTGATCTATTCTTCCCCCTTTTGGACACCCTTGATTCCTTTCTGTTGTCTGATTGCTCTGGCAAGGAATTCTAGCACTATGTTGAATAAAAGTGGAGATAGTGGACAACCTTGTCTCCTTCCAGTTTTAAGGGGGAATGCTTTTTTCCCCATTCAGAATAATGTTGGCTGTGGGCTTACCATATATGGCTTTAATAATTTTGAAGTATGAGCCATCTATGCTTATTTTGTTAAGAGTTCTTATCATAAAGGGTGCTGAATTTTATCAAATGCCTTTTCTGTGTCTACAGAGGGGATCATATGGTCTTTGTTCTTGCTTTTATTTATATGGTGAATTACATTTATAGATTTGCGTATGTTGAACTATCCTTGCATCTCGGGGGTGAAACCCACCTGATCATGGTGACTTTTTTTTTCATGTGCATTTGAATTCGGCTTGCTAAGATTTTATTGAGAATTTTTCCATCTATATTCATAAGGGATATTGGTCTGTAGTTTTCTTTTTTTGTTGTGTCCTTTCCTGGCTTTGGTATCAAGGTGATTTTGGTTTCGTCGATTGAGTTGGGGAGGATTCCATCCTTCTTGATGTTGTGGAATAATTTCTGTAGTATAGGCACCAGTTCTTCTTTGTAGGTTTGGTGCAATTCAGGTGTGAACCTGTCTGGTCTGGACTTTTTTTTACTGGGAGATTTTTTATTGTTGCTTCAATTTTGGTGCTTGATATTGGTCTCTTTAGGAATTCTATTTCTGCCTGATTGAGCCTAGGGAGGTTGCGTGTTTTTAAGAATTTGCTCATTTCCTCCACATTTTCAAGTTTTTGGGCATAGAGATTTTTACAGTATTCAAAGATAATGTTTTGTGTTTCCGTGATATCAGTTGTGACCTCTCATATTTCATTTCTAATTGAGCTTATTATAGTCCTTTCCTTTTTGCTTCTGGTCAATCCTAGCAAGAGATCTGTCAATTTTGTTTGCCTTTTCAAATAACCAACTTTTTGTTTTATTAATCTTCTGTATAGTTCTTTTGTTCTCAATTTCATTTAATTCTGCTCTGATCTTAGTTATTTCTTCTCTTTTGCTGGGTTTAGGATTGGTTTGCTCTTCCTTTTCCAGTTCCTTGAGATGGCTCATTAGTGTATTGATTTGTGATCTTTCTGTCTTTTGGATGTGGGCATTTAAGGCTATCAGTTTTCCTCTCAAAACTGCCTTGGTTGTATCCCACAGATTGTGATAACTTGTTTCCCCATGATCATTTAGTTCAAAAAATCTTTTGATTTCCATCTGAATCTCCTCCTTGACCCAATAGTTATTCAGCAATAGATTGTTTAATTTCCATGTTTTTATGTAGAGATGAGTGTTTCTATTGGGCTTGATTTCTAATTTTATTCTACTGTGGTCTGAGAAGATACATGGTGTAATTTCTATTTTTTTAAACCTGTTGAGATCTGTTTTTTGGCCTAGATATTTTCAATTTTAAAGAAAGTTCCATGAGCTGATGAGAAGAACATATATTCAGTGTTGTTTGGGTGGAATGTTCTATATTTGTCTGTTAGGCCCAATTGTTCTAGAGTTCTGTTTAGGTCCATTGATTCTTTGCTTATTTTCTGCTTGGAGGATCTGTCCAGTTCTGTCAGTGGGGTGTTGAAATCACCATCTGTTATGGCATTGCTGTTTATTATGTTGTCTAGATCTATCAGGATTTGCTTTATGTATCTGGGTGCTCCTGTGTTGGGTGCATAAATATTAAGTATTGTTAAGTCTTCTTGTTGGATTTTTCCCTTCACCACTATCTAGTCATCATTTTTGTCTTTCTTTACTTTTGTTCCTTTAAAGTTTATGTTATATTATATAAGAATGGCTACTCCAGCTTTCATTTGCTTTTTATTTGCCTGGAAAATTGTTTCCCATCCCATCACCTTGAGTCTGAAGGAGTCCTTGTGTCTAAGATTCATTTCCTGGAGACAGGAGATACTTGGCTTGTATTTTTTTATCCATTCAGCCAGCCTATGTCTCTTCAATGGGCAATTCAAGCCATTCACATTTATTGAGAGAATTGATATTTGGTGTGGATTTCTGTTCATCCTGTTGGGTAGACTCTTATTGTTTTGTTTTACCTCTCAAGCCATTGTGGAATCAAGGTTCTGGACTTTACCTTTTGGGTGATTTTACTCTGGTGGGTGTCTATTGCACTGGTCAGTATATAATGCAATTCTGAATACTTCCTGCAGGGCAGGTCTGGTCTTTGAAAATTCCATCAGTGATGGTTTGTCTGGGAAAGTATTAATTTCTCCCTCATATAAGAAGCTTAGTTTTGCAGGATAAAGAATTCTGGGTTGGCCATTATTCTGTTTTAGAAGACTGAGGATGGGTCCTCAGTCCCTTCTGGCATGCAAGGTTTCAGGTGAGAAATCTGTAGTTAGTCTGATAGGTTTTCATTTGTAGGAGTGCCTCTTTTGTGTTTACTTTGGCCAGCCTAATAACTGTGTGATGTGGTGATTGCCTTTTCATATTGAGTCTCCCAGGAGTCCTTTGTTGTTCTTGTACCTGGATATTGAAATTTCTGGCTAGGCCATGGAAATTTTCCTCTATTGTTCCCTCAAATAGATTTTCCAGCCCTTGTGTATTTTCTTCTTCTCTCTCAGGGATGCCTGTGATTCTTATGTTTGGCCTCTTTACATAATCCCACATTTCTTGTAAGCTTTGTTCATGTCTCTTGTTCTGTGTTCTTTCTCTTCAACTGATTTGTTTAGCATATAGGAGTTATTTTCCAGCTCTGAGATTCTTTCCTTTGAATGATCCAGGCTATTCTTCAGGCTTCCCACTGTGTTTTGTAGTTCCTTGAATGCCTCTTTCATTTCCAGTATTAATGTTTGGTTTTTCCTTAATACCTCAATTTCTTTAGAGAATTTTTCATTCATTGCTTGCATTGTTCTTGTGGCTTCTTTGTCTTGGGTTTCTATTTTCTCCTGAATTTCATTGAGCTTTCTTACAGTACATAATAGAAAACCTTCCTCTGTCATTTTACCCATTTCTTTTAAGTTGGTGTCTGTTCCTGAAGAGCTAATGATTTCTTTTGGGGGTGACTTTTTGCTCTGATTTTTCATGGTTCCTGAGTTCTTTTGCTAATTCCTTCTCATCTGGCCTCTTGGTCGAAAGCTGGGGGTACTAATACTGGTTTATGGCCTTGCCCCAAGGATCATTCCCTGACAGTGCTGGGGAGAGGAGCACTGGTCCTGTATTATCTTAGGTGTGTTTTAGCAAGTTTGATGAACCTCTTGTGTTACCTCTGACCTGTTGTGTTCACCTTTTCCAATTGGAGTGTAGTGAGTTTGTTCCCCCAGCTTAAGCTCCAAGCTGGTGGATTTTACTTGTGGGAACGAGTCCACTGCTTCCTAATAGCTTGAGATGGAAGGCAATATGTTTAGCTATGGGGTTGATCCCACTGTCATTGATTGTGGTTTGCATGGAGGAGCCAGTTACCTAGATAATGTGTTGTGCCTGTGAGAGGCTCTCATCCCCCAGGTGGGGTACACAAATGCCCAAAGCTTTGGGAGGAGCCTTGTAGCTGCCAGTGGTTTCTTGGACCCTGCTCCCCCTGAGGTGGGGGGAGGAGCAAGATATCTCACAGCTGGAGTGTGAGAGTGTGGGTGAGTGAGCTTCTATGGAGCTCAGAGGTTGCTTATCTGGCCACTGGGGGAGCTACTGATATGGAGTTCAGGGCTATCTCTTCAAGCTCGGAGGGCTGCTCCTAATGGGAGGGACCAACTAGTGCAATTGCTGAGGTCTCTAGCCAGGTATTTCCTTCCCTGTCCATAAGCTTGGGCACTTTCCCCTCCGATTGGACCACTTGTTTTTCCTCTCCACCCTGTGTGGGCTCTCAAGCTTCCCCACAGTTCGTATGTCTGGCCCGCTGGTGTATGTCTCTGCCTGTCACTGGCAGATAAGAGGATCTCTAATTTTGCACCCCTTTTCTGCCCCTAGACCCCAAGGTGAGGCAGGTGGGCCTCTCTATCCCTGGAAGTCTCCACCAGGGGGATGGTCCCACCAGGGGAATAGTGGCAGCTCAAGGTCTGCCGCGCAGAGAACGCAGCTCTCCTCGTCCCACCTGTAGCCCATGGAGGCAGCTGTTGGTGGCCTCCAAGGGTGTAGCCTGTCTAGCCCAGGCAGGAGAGCCCCTGGCTGGGGGTGGAGAACTAGAGACCTAGCTTTCCGTCAGCTCCAGGCAGGGGACCTTAAAGATGGCTGCCGGCTGCCAACCAGACCTGTAGATCGGGCGTACACAAGGGTCCTACAGGTACAGATCTGTTGCATAGAAAACACGGCTCTCCTCTACCCTCCTGGATCCCACAGGGGCAACAGCCGGCATCCTTCAAGGTCATAGCCCACTGCTCTCCATTCAATTCCTGTGCCCTAGTCCTGCTGACTTCCAGGGGCAAGGTGCCCATCTCCAAATTCTAGTGTACTGTCTCAGGAAGCTGTATCTCAGCCCAGTCCCTCCCCAGCACAGTGCACTCGAGAGTTCCAACAATATACTTTTCTAATCACAGTTTCTCTGGAACAAGAATGACAGACAGCTTAGCTAGGTCCTTCTTGCACAGATTCTTTCCTGAGGTTGTAGTGAAAATATAGTCCAGACCACAGTCATGTGGAGGCTTCAGTAGGGATTCACTTCCAAGATGGCACACTACCATGGCTGGCGAGTTGATGCTGGCTGTTGTCAAGGCACATTAGTTACTGCCATGCGGACCTGCCTGCCAGCTGCTTAAATGTTTTCACAATATTGCTGGCTTCTTCTAGGGCCAGCAATCCATGAGAGAGTAGGGGAAGAAACTACAATGGTTATTTTTGTTTTGTCTCAGAAAACACTCCTTCATTTCTTCAGTATTCCACTAATTACACAGACCACTAATATTCAACGTGGGTGGGAACTACACAGTAGTGTCAATACTAGGCAAAAAGAAACAATGGGGTATCTTAAAAGTTGCCTACCACAGATTGCATTTTTAGGAAACTGATGTTGTTTACAATTTCTCTATTCCTCATTAAGAAATGTAAAAAAAAGCCCAAAATAATAATTAATCTTTTTATAATTTTTAATTAAAAGTAGATAATCACTGAGTAAATGCTTAATAGTATGTTATAGGTTAAGCATCCCTAATGAGAAAATTCTAAATCTTAAATGCTCCAAAATCTGAAACTTCTTGAGCTCCAACATGATAACACAAGTCAAAAATTCTTTACCTGACCTCATAAGATAGGTTGCAGTCAAAACACAGGCAAAAAATACACAGTTTATTCAGCATCCCCAAGGGAAAAATGACTCTTCCAGTCCCCTTCAGCTGTGATATATCTTTTCCGCAGGTGCCCAAATTCTCTCACACAAGTGTGCCCACAAAGGGAAATAAAATGGTATGTGTACAGACTGGGCACACCAATAGCAGGTTTCCCACAATGCCTCACATGAGGCCAAGATTCACATGCTTTATTCACTGTGATTTTATTTTATTTTATTTTATTTTATTTCAATTTACCTATTCTGTGCTTTGTGATGTAAAGATGCTGTCAAAAATGTTGAAAAGGCCTGTAGATACTTCTATGGGTAACAGTGATAAGAAAAAGAGAAAGCATTTATGTTTATCTATAGCACAGAAAGCCACACTGTTGGAGAAACTGGATAGTGGTGTGAGTGTGAAATGTATTACAAAGATTATAGTGTTAGAATGACTATCATATATGCCATAAAGAAGCAGAGAATAAACTCTTGAAGTTTTAGGCTGAAAGTAATAAATAGAAGTTAATAAAAAATTTTAAAATAATGCATAAAACTAAAAATGAAGATTTCAATTGTGTATTGAAAGAGTGCATCCATCAGCATTGCAGTGAACACATGTCATTTAATGATATGCTGATCATGAAACAAGCAAAGATCTATCATGTTAAACTGAAAAATGAAGAGAACTGTGAATATTTAACAGGGTAGTTGCAGATATTTAAGAAAAGACACATCATTAAATTTTTAACGATTTGTGGTGACAAGGCATCTGCTGATCAGGAAGCAGCTGAAAAGTTCATTGACAATTTTGCCAAGGGCATTTCTGATGAAAATCTGACTCAAGAACAAATCTATAATGCTGATGAAACTTCACTGTTTTGGCACTGTTGCCCCAGAAAGACAGTGAATTCAGCTGATGAGACAGCCCTGACAGGAATTAAATATGCCATGGACAGAATAACTGTGCTGGGATGTGCTAATGCAACAAGCATGCATAAATATAAACTTACAGTGATGGGCAAAAGCTTGCATTCTAGTCCTTGCTGTTTTTAAGGAGTGAATTTCTTACCAGTCCATTATTATGCTAATAAAAAGGCATTGATCACTAGAGACATCTTTTCTGATTGGTTTCACAAATATTTTGCCAGCAGCTCATGCTCACTGCAGGGAAGCTGGACTCAACGACAATGGCAATATTATGTTATTCCTTGACAACTGTTCTCCTCATTCTCCAGCTGACATTCTCGTCAAAAATAACATTTATGTCATATACTTTTCACCAAATGTGACTTCATTAATTCAGGCATGTGATCAGGGTATTCTAAAATCAAGGAAGAGTAAATATAAAACCATTTTCTTGAAAAGCAGCATGCTAGCAGCAGTGAACAGAGGTGTGGGTGTAGAAGGTTTTCAAAAGGAGTTTAGCTTGAATGATATTGTAAATGCTGTTGCCAACGCTTAGAACAGAGTGAATAAAGGCACAATTGTGCATGTCTGGCACAACCTCTGGCCTATGACTATGTTCAGTGTTGAACAAAGTGGTGACTTTGAAGGATTCCATCTGTCAAGTGAGAAAAAAAATAATGTCTGACCTCCTTACATATGCAAAAAATATACCTTCAGAGTCCATCAGTAAGCTGGAAGAAGTAGATATTGAAGAAGTTTTTAACAACCATAAGAAGCTTCCAGTTGTTCATACATTGACTGATGGTAAAAGAGCCAAACTGGTTCTGAACTGAGGTGACAGTGATAATAGTGAAGATGAAGGTGATGGTGTTAACAGTGCAGAAAAGGAGCTTAAAGCCGTCAGGGTTAAAATGAGTGATGGCTTATGGTAGGACTAGAGCAGTATGCATTTATAACACAACAAGAAATCAAGTCAATTTGTAAAATCAAAAAGAGACTTCTAAGACAAAAACCATTGTTAATGAGGCAGATCACTCTGGAGGACACATTTGAAAAAGCCACACGGCAGAATGCCTCCTCAACTCTAGTGAACCCACTTCCTGATCACTCAACTGCTTCTGGTGTTTCTTCTCATCTGAAAAAAAATACAGTGTATAGTAACCTTTTATTCAAAACACCACATTATAGGTGGAGAATGAAAGCCTTCCATTGTTTGTTGTTGTTTTTAGCAGCTGACACAGGTATTCTGGTGATGCTGCTGTGCTGTGTAGTTACCCTGAATACTTTTTCACTGTGTTAATGGTACATTATATTTTGACCATTAATTATTTATGTGTAAATAAGTATAAGAAAGTGATTGCTTATTAGAAGCATATGAATTCAGAATCAGTAATGATGGTGATGCCACGTAACCACAGATTATCCACATGGGTGGCTGTGATAGTGATACATATGATTTCTTATTGCTCAATGTGAACAAACTTTATTTTCTGCACAAAATTATTAAAAATACAATAAAAATTACCTTCAGACTATGTGTATAAGATGTATATGAAACATAAATGAATTTTATGTTTACACTTGGGTCCCATCCACAAGATATCTCATGTATATACAAATATTCTAAAATTTAAAAAATCCAAAATTGGAAAAGCTTCTGGTCCCAAGCATTTCAGATAAGGAATTCTCAACCTATATGTCTTCTGAAACATTAAGATGGGAAGAGATTCTAATAAAATATTATTTTCAAGGTTCCTATTTCAATTAATTATATGTTTAGGGGTCTGCTAATTATAGCCACATACAGCTCTAGGAATAATAATTTTGTCCACTTAAGTACATGCACATTGCCTCTATATCATAGCTGCTGACCTACTCAACTAGCACTTCTATGAAGACAAGTTCTTTTTCGTTTATCACTGCATTGCCAAGAGTACCTATATATTGCTGTACACAGAAAGCACACAGTAAATGTTTGCTTAATTATATTATTAAAATGTTGGGACAGATCTTCTGAGAATAAATACATTAACATTCATATTGGCCTTGCTAAGATATATTGGCATTTAATAGTGTGCATTCACAGATGCACAATACAAAAATATCTCAAAGCCTGGCTTTTGTTTTTTCTACTCTGATTTGGAGGTAGGTAAGTTGTATCCTGAGCAAATTGTGGAGTTGGCAAAGTATTCTTCATTGCTTTGATCTCCAAATCTTGGTTCATTTTTCCTTTTGCATTAATCTCTCTCTTTAGCTAGGTTTAGAATTCATCTAATGTGAAGAATTGTTTGGGCTCAGAGTCTTCCTAATATCAAGCACTGTGTCTTTCATCAAAGTCTGAAAGGATCTGACAGATCTATTTTGTGGGCTTTTTGCATTCTCAGGGTGCTCTTTTTTCTTCCCCAGGGGTGATTTTTTCACTTCAGATATCCAGTTTCCCCTTTTCTTTAGCTACCTCTTTTGAGTACAGAGAAACACTGTCACTCTATCTGTCATGTTCACTTGTTAATTGATGGATTTTCCTTTGAAATAAAATAGTTACTGCCAAAGCATTATCTAAACCAGACAGTGAACTTCAAATGTTTCATCTCTGAGCGGTAAGTCTGATGAAATCCTTTCAAGCATTCCTGCAGCCAGGGAAGGTAATAAAAAGGGTTATTCCAAAGTATTTTCAAACCAAAAGGCAAACACTAGGAAATAGCTAAGCTTGGGTTTCAAGAAGACCATCCTGGTAGCTACAGCAGCTGAAGGGCCTAAGTTCTAAACTTTTGAAATGCTAGGATATTCCCTATCCTATCTACCTTACACACATGTGTTTGGAAAATATTCCTCATGGAAATCCTCTCATGACTTTTATGCCCTTCTGTTTTGCCTGATCAGGTGAGTACTTTGTCCCCTTTTCTTTGAGAAAATTATTTTTTAATGGTAATGCAATTTAATATTATTCTACCTCTTTTCTAATGTGCTGATACACATTTTCTTACTTTATTCATTACTTCCACTTCTGGTAATGAGGCTTTGACAACAAGATACATTGTTATTAAATGATGTAACTTCTTTATGCATAGATGCAATAGTACCATATAAATTATGAAGATAAATAGCAACTACACAATCACTGCTAATTAATCAATCAAAAACAGTTATTTAGGCCTCGTGTTGTTTTTGGGCTATAAAAATAGCAAACATAGTAAAGTTAGAAGTTATTATGAGATGTGATAAACATAATAATACAAAAGAGATTAAAAGATGGTATAATTTTATGGCTGTGCTTAGAATTCAACTAATGTGAGGGAATTAGACCCAGATAATATAAGTGACTTGTCCAAGTGTTCGTAGCTGAACGTTGGTAACATTAAGGCTTGAAACTTGACAAATCACTCCTCAACAAAGGAGGGTATCTAAGATTTCATGTTGGGAAGGAGTGAGCAAGAGATCCTGAACTGAATATTTAGGCAGGTAGACAGGAGGGACAGGGAAGAGAAAAACAAGGTGAATGATGAGCCAACGAGTCAGAAACAGTGAGGCTAACCTTAGGCTACTACCTTAAAAGGCCTAGATTCATCAGTCAAGCAACACAATGAAGGTACACTAGGAGTCATCCTCTGAGCTAGGTGCCTTTCCTTTCAGAGTTTACAGTCTAACAGAGATTCAGAGAAGCCAGCAACACAATCACAATACTCTCTGACATTACAACATAATGAAAGAAAGAATATTGCTAGAAAAATGAAAGAAAATATTTCTAACATAAAGTGTTTTTAAAACATTTAAAAAAAGAAACGTGATTTGTGTTTGTACAAGCTAAATCATCAAAACATCAAAATCAAGGCATCTAAAGAAAGTAAAATGCTTTCAAATATAATAGGAAAAATTCTGTTGTGTTTCTAGCCAAATCCAATAAAATAATTAATGCTATTTTTTCCTTCGATTTAAGAAAAGTGGCAATCTTACCATCATTTTTCCAGACACTTTACATATTAAAATATATGATCTATAGTAACTGTCTGATATAGCTGGCAAGGAACCTCGCTGACTTGACCGCCACTAAATATGGGTGCCTACAATCTAGCTCTATTGGGTTGTGGTGAACAAACACTGCCTGGCCCTTAGCACCATTCCACACGTTGTATTTCCTACCATGCAATGCATGCTGCCTGGTAATAATCTGTTTTGAGGTTGTTTCTCAGGGTAGTTCCCCAGGTGAGGGCACAATGATAATTTCACATCTGCATGCTTTTTGTTTACTCCAAAGTGAGAGCAATTGCTATAGACTGAATGTTTGTGTTCCCCAAAAATTTGTATGTTAAAATCAAATCCCCAATGTGATGGTATTTAGAGGTGGGGCCTTTGAGAAGTGATTAGGTCAGGAGGGAAGAGCCCTCCTTTATAGGATGAATGTTTTTATAAAAGAGACTCTTGTGAGAACTCCCTTGCTCCTTGCTCCTTCTAACCTGTGAGGTTATAGTGAGAAGATGGCATCAATGAACCAAGAAGTGAGCCCTCTTTAGACATCAAATCTGCCTGCACTTTGATTATGGACCTCCCAGACTCCAGAATTGTGAGAAATAATTTTTTGTCATTTGTAAGGTACTAAGGCTATGGTATTATGTTTTGCAGTCCCCAAAAAGAAGAAAGAAATTGGTACTGAGAAGTGGAGCACATCTGTAACAAATACCTAGAAATGTGGATGTGGCTTTGGAACTGGGTAATGGGTAGAGGCTACCACAGGCACAGAGTGCAAGGACCTAGGGATGAGTGGTTTCAAAGGAGGGGCCACCAGTGCCTGCAGAACCTTGGTGCACCCTGATCCACACCACCTCAAATCATGACCTCTGTTCCTCACACCCCAGTGACTGTTCCTCAGCTGCTTCAGACATATCTCAGATGGGCTCCCATGTGAAGTGGGCTGCACCCAGAAAAACACGGGCACAGAGCTATCTTCACCTAGATTTCAAAGGATGGGACCTCCTGGCAGAGCCACAGGCTCGGTACCCCATCCCTGGAGAGCAGCTGAGCCCAGGAAGGAGTCCATCATGGGGAAGAATCCAGGCCCAAACCTTGAGGGCCCAACTCCTAACCAGCAAAGCTGAGGGAGCAGGACTGCTGCCTCAGTGGGCTCAGAAGTTGAAACCTTTGCTTATTGGCCTTGGAAGGCAGACAATTGAGTCAAAGAGAATTATCCCTGGAATGCTGCAAATTGAATTTTCGTGTTCCCCGAAATTCATATGTTGAAGCCTTATCCTCAGCATGATAGCATTTGGGGGTGAGGCCTTTGGGAGATGATTAGGTCATGAGGGTGGAGCCTTTATGAATGGGATTAGTGCCCCTCTAAATAAGACCCCAAGGAATCCCCTTGTGTCTTCTACCATGTGGGGTTACACGTAGAAAACAGCTATCTTTGAACTAGTAAAATGCCCTCATCTGACAGCTTATCTCCTGGCACCTTGATCTTGGACTTCCCAGCCTCCACAACTGTGACAAATATTTTTCTGTTGTTTATAAGTCACCCAGTTTATGATATTCTGTAATAGGAGACTGGATGGACTCAGCCAATGATCAAGAGCTAGGACTCTCTCCTAAACAGAAAAAAAAAAAAGAAAAAGAAAGGAAAACTAAAGAATAGAGCAGTTGTCTAACTTAACTTCTGTAATTATGTTAATGTTTAATCTCTGTGCTACCCAACACAGTAGCCAGTAACCACATGTGGCTATGGAACACTTAAAAGGAGGCTAGTGAGAATAAGGAACTAAATTTTAAAATTTTATTTAATTTTAATCAACTTATATTCAAATAGACATACACAGCTCTTAGTTACTTTACTGGGCAGTATAGTTCTAGAGTCATTAAATAAAAACTATGACAGTGGTTTTCTAGATGTGATCTGGAGACCCCTGAGGTTCTCTGAGAAACTTTAAGGGGGTTACAGGTCAAGACTATTTTTCATAACACTAAGAGGTTATGTGCTTTTATGCTTGAATGCTTTCACAGTGGTATTTTTCAGAGGCTACATGATAAATGGTGTACAAGAAAATGAATATAGCAATAGATTTGAAATCCTATGCTTTTTTTTAAGCCAAATAATGGAAAGATTAGGAAAAAAATGTAAAATAATGCCAGTTCCTCTTTCTTTTTTTGGAAAATATAGGTATATGTTGCAAAAGTATTCATTTTAACATGGATTAATGTCATTTAAATAAATATATTTCTAAATTTTCAATTTTAATTTCTAATATGGAAAATATCAATAGATATAACTCACATAAACAAAAGTTTTCTGGCATTCTCAATAATTTTCGAAAGTATAATAGGTTCCTGAAACCCAAACTTTGAACCAGGAAACCTAATAATTCTACTGTTTATTTTATTTTGAGAAGAGATTCCTTGCATGGTTAACAAAGTTTTGTTACTCTTTTGAGTTAGATGATTCCATGAGTATTATGGAAATGATTCAAAATGTTTTAAAATTCTCCTCCTCATGGCAATTAAGTAATCAACATCTTCTTCTATGTCAGACTACATGTTTTAAAAAGAATACTTATCCCATAACACCCATGTTACTCTGGAGGATTTCAGGCACATAGAGAATGCAATGATTTTGTAACATCAACAAGTCACCCATCATCAGGATATCTTGATTTAATGAACAAAAGTTAACGCATATCAATTCCAGAAGTTTACAGGGAATTCTGCATTATCTGTAGACAGAGTATCATGGTATACAATATTTTTCACAGAGTAGTTCCTGTAAAATTAACACAATTTTCTGACCACCTATTACCACCATGGTCCAGGAAAACCACACCCTATTTATTGATGGCCTCCATTTCCTCCCCAGGGATCCAAAGTCACTATGCATTCTGTGAATCAGCACCAATTGCCTTCACTGAAAATTTATGAAGTTCCAAATTACTTCATAAAATACTCCATTAGTGAATTAAATGTTCTACCTTTCTTAAGGAATAATTATTTGTCTTTAGTTAAATATCGCACAACTGTCTAAAAGGCTCAATTTGCGCTTTCCACTGACATCTACAGCTTCACATACTTCTATCGAGCTTTGTGCTTAGCATGAATTTAAGGTAATAAAACACACAGATTTTGTTGATACATCTTACAGAAGAGTATCTGAAAATCAACTTTACTAGCAACACTACTCTTATACTTAGAAGAGAGGCCATTTTCCTGTGCCCTGCGATATAGAAAGTCCTACTTTGGATTTTCTCTGGCCAACTCCCCACCATTTCCCCACCATGGGAAAAAGTGTTGCAGTGTCAGGGGTTGTAACTTCCCAAAGAACACATTCCTCACTTTTAGACAATGCATACCCAAGATAATGAATTATTTGCCCAAGTGACCCAACTTTGTTTCTAGTGACTGTTCTGGTCTCTTCCCTTGATCTTTCCTCCCAAAAAGTACATGTATCCCTAGGGATGGCCAAGGGATCAGAGGTTTACAGGGATTGCATAAAGACTTTGAGCATTCAAGCTGAAGTATTCGTATAAAAACACAAAAGACCCTCACTGTACAAGATGGAACTGCATGTGGGAAAAGAAAGAGGCAGGGTATGGATCAGGGCTACATTCTTTTATGGAGGAAAGGGAAGCAAATTCAGATGGATAGGTAAGGGCAGGAGTTATTGCTATTTTATAAAGAGTGGTCAGGAAAGTTACACAGATAAAGTGATACTGCAGCACACATTAAGGAGGTGAGAGAAATCAATGCATATAATTGGAGTAAGATTTTTCTATGCAGAAAGGACAGTGAAGGCAAAATTAGACTGTTGTTACCATGGGCTAAGAAGGATGAGGGCACAAATGTGTGGCCATGCTAGAAAGAATGAAGTGGAGAGTCAAAGAAAAATAGGTTAAAATGTTGACAGGAAGAAAGTTTATACTAGGACCTTGTCTTTTACTCTGAGCCATTAGAGGACTTTATGAAGAAAAGTGAATAATATGACATATTTTTAAATGATCATTCTATATTATGCCCTGAGGGTAGAATTTGAGTTTGTAGTAATTAAGATAGGTTAAGTTACGCTGCAGTGCAAACATCCTAAACATTTCAGTGGATTACAACCATAAATCTATTTCTCATTTGTTGTACATTTATGTTGCCAGTCAGGAAGGGGATTCTGTTCCTTGTAGTTACTCATGGATCTACATGAATGGATTTGCTTCCACAACCAGAGTACAAAGAAAATAGCATAGCCAACCATGTGTTGGCTCTTAAAGCTTCTGCCTCCTTGAGTGACACCATCACTTTTGCTCACATATCACCGGCCCATGCAAAGTCATATGACACTGCTTGAATTCAAATTGTTAGAGAATTTCAATACTAAAATTTGCCCAACAAAAAAGAACAGATCTTTTTGAACACCCCAACTGGCCAACATTCTTTCCATATGGTCACAAATGTTGGGTTTACGCCTTTCTCCACATGCAAAATTCCCTCTCAAAGAGGAAAAACTCAAAAGTCTTATCCAATAATATTACTAAGTTTAACTGCACAAAATCTAATGATATGTCTTTATGAGTCTAGATGTGGTACTTCTTGTTCTAGAGAAAAATATTATATTATCATTCCCCCCCACCTCCACTTTCCCACTCCCATTGGACTTAAGGAAGAGAAATAGAAGAAGTAGAATAAATACTCTTATTCAGGAAGGGGAAGAATAGGAGGGTGGTACCTAGAAGCCATTGAGCCATAGAAATGCTGCAGTCTCGCTGAGCAGACACTGTGATAGTTTCTTCCTGAGAATAGCGCTCCAGCCTGCAATTCTCAGGGGTCCTTGCTTCTGATCTCTCTTTTTACATTATCCTCACTGATATTTCTAAAAAGGACATAAGAAAAGGTGTCCTCATTCAGACCTGGGCAGCTTTCTAAGCCTTCTTTACCTCTAGAAGGTTCGGGGTTCAAGAACTCTTTTAAGTCTCTAATAGACACAGTTTCACGGGTTGGTGGTTATTTTGACAGTGCAATTCTCTCAAAGCTGTAGTCACCTATTTCCTGTTTGTTTTCAATCACTTCCATGTACCAGTAATCTCACTCACATATTTTTTTTTTGGAGACAAGCCCCTCTGTCTGGACTTAATTGTGGGTATAAACTTAATATATGTTTTGGGAGAGACACATCCCCGGTATTTCCTCTAGGCCTTCTTGCTCAAATGAAAAGATTTACTGGATGAGGAATTAATCCATTTGGAGATTATTAAATGGATGTGATGGCCACACTTTTGTATTGACCCTGGCTGCTGCTAGGCTGAATTTTAATTAGTCTTTTTTAAAGGTCTTCACAGATTTATTTTCACTGGATGGAGATGAAAATTAGTTGGGTGTGAGAACCTACAACTCCCTACATTTCTGAACTTTCTTTTAGTCTCTTTCATTTCTCCTTGCATATCAATTAATTATTTTATCTCTTTCCTTTAGTACCATGTCAAAATGCAGTCAAAAGTAAGACTCAAGCTACTTATTTTGTTTTCTTATTCTTTTTGTCTGCAGCTATAAGCCCAGTGGGTACACTTACTTTCCATGTTCCCATATGTGAGAAATATAACACTACAAAACATGAACCACCATCCATCCAGCCTCCAATAATACTCCCTGATACCTACCTCCCATCACCATAACTAATGCCAGATATTCGTGGTATTTTGTTCCTGTTGTCTGATACCTCCTGAAATAATTTCTTTGTGGTTTACAGAGGCTAAATTAAGCTGGTTGCCAACCTGAAAATCTCATTAGTAGAAATCAAAAAAAATTATTTTTCTCTTATCCTCTAAATCTACCCAGTGGTCTCAAGGGAGCTAGGCTCCTAATGGAAACCTTAGGGAATGGCTTATGGCAGCTGCACCTATCACACCCAGAAATGAAGCATATCAATTCTTAATATTTCACTGGCCAAACAAGTAACATGGCCACACTAGGGTTTAAGTGAGTAAAGAAGTAGATTCCTCATCTATGGCCAATACAAGAGAAGTGACATTAGTGAGAGATCCTCGTGAACATCATGATGGAAAATGATGGAACAAGGGAGATCATATATAAATGAACTGAAATACCCAGGCATGAATTGGTTGTGGCATAAATCAGGGGGAAATTGTGGAGGTTGTATACAGTCACACAAGTCTGAATAAATTTTGTAAAATGATCTAAGATGTTTTTCAATGAAATGGGAAATAAGAAATAAAACCAAGAAGTCAGGAATCAATTTAAAGTTCTGATCTGGGCCGGGCATGGTAGCTCATTCCTGTAATCCTAGCATTTTGGGAGGCCGAGGCAGGATTTGGAGACCAGCCTGAGCAAGAGCAAGACCCTGTCTCTACTTACAATAGAAAAATTAACCAGGCGAGATGGCGCACACCTGTAGTCACGGCTACTCGAGAGGCTGAGGTAGGAGGATAGCTTGAGCCCAGGAGTTGGAGGTTGCAAGGAGCTATGATGATGCCACTGCACTCCAGCCTGGTGACAGAGCAAGACTCTGTCTCAAAATAATAATAATAATAATAATATTATTAAAGTTTTGATTTTAACAAATAGGACAGAGTTTGCCATTTACATATATGAAGAAGATATGAGAGGATCCATTTTGAGAGTAATATCAAAAATTCTATTTTATGCATGTTAATTTTAAGATGCGTACTCCGCATTCAGTTCTACACATCTCTAGGTTTCTGAAGAGAGCCCACTTGTGCTACAATGCCTTTCTGGTTACACCTACTCTTTAAATCTAAAACTTAAACCATTCATGCCCAGTGCATCTTGGACTTATGCTGATGCAGTGATCACTCTTGGTCTGTTTGTTCAGTGTCCTTTTAACAACATGCATTCAAATTTTGCAAGATTTATTATGTATTCCTATATTCAGTAACCCCTAATACCTAACAGACTATAAGCCAATGACATCAATTAAAAGTTCCTTATTATGTTTTCTTTAGAAAAATTGATCTCAGAGGAAGCAATCATTCTACAGCACTCCTCAAAATTTCTGGGTTATTTTTACCTTATGAAGCACTATTTCCTTTTTAAGAAGATCATATTTCACTTATAAAGACAAAAATGTACTCCTATTTTCTAACTACTCTTTTAAAAACACAGAAGCTCAGAAATTACCAAAATCAAATATGCCTTAAATGTCTCAGAAAACTGTGTACAGCATTTCCTGGAATTATTCACAGGGCTCTGGGTGTGTGGCAAGACATTATTCCCATCCTATAGGCAAAAATAGCAGGCAGCATGAAAAACAAATTTTAGTTGATCCCAAATAGAACATCTCTGCAATCAGACCTTTTGATTCTGGACATACCATTGCAGAAATACCATTATTATGTAGCCTGCACAGTCTCTTCTGCAAAAATCCAATTTCAACAAACTATTCCTAGATTTTTGGAATTTGTTTGTAGTCAGTATAAAATACTATAACTTTTAAGTTCTTGTACAGGAAAGAACATAGATCAAGTGCCACTCCAATAGTTAAAAGTGGTAGTAACTTGCTAGTCACTGTCCAGTACCACTTGGCATTAATTTCCCACAAGTCCTACTCACATTTTTTACTGAGCCTTCACCAGCCTTGTTAAAGTGCCTGAAACTTCTGGAACTCAGCTCAAACTTAATGTTAAGCTTCATTCCCAGGGATTCTACTAGTGTTCATTTAGAGCCTTTGCCAATTTCCCAGCACCATCACTCTGTGGATGTTCATGCTTTTTACAATAAGAAGAAGAAATGTCTTGGCTGGATGGAGTCCAGAGCACTTGTTCAGACAATGGCCAATACCAGTGGTACTTCCTGAGTCCTACAGAGCTTGACTCAACTCTGTCCCAATTTGAAGTTAAAAACATTCCAATTGTCTTTACTAGAACCGTAATTGTGTCAAATCAATTGAGTCAAATCAGCTCTCAATGGCTCTCTTCTTTGTATGAAGATGTGAATGTGGCTGACCCCAGCCACCTGATCATATTTTTTGTGTTATTTTGTTTAATGTTGTTTTACCTCAACTTGCTCCTCCCTTGCTTAAATTTGAATGAGATCAAGCCTTTTTGTGTGCTGAAGTTGGCTACCATTTCCCTGGCCCTAAGCTGTTCATGTAAGCATGAGTTTGATCTTTGACTTTGTGTCGCTTATTTCCAGTATAGGCCACAATACTAGGAAAAAATATCTAATTGCATAAAACTGCAAGTTCTTTTATCCTTTCTATGCTGGGTAGTGAAAAACTTATGCTTCCACAGAAATCTCTGCCCTGCAGAAAACTTGTTCTAAATTCAGCAACCAGACAGGCACAGGTGCAAAAGCCTTTCCAGCTTTCACCTCATGTTCCAACTTAAATGATCTATCTCTGTATTATCCAGCTGTGTATCTCAATCTCTAAGGCATTTTATTCTTTCATCTTTCCCTGAGGATATTCAGTGTGGAACCAAATTTTTCCTTCCCAAGAACACATCTCAACCACCTGAAAAATGTCTGAGCTTTTTGTCATACCATAATCTTCACTCAGAGATATTTCTTGTCTAGAAAAAAAAAAGAAACATTCACTTTACATTTCATGTTAGATAACAGGAGTGGATGAACCACCATCCACGAGCACTGTTCCTTCAATATTACTGCATGAAGCTCATTTCTCACATTATGAGCACCAAGTTTTTGCACTGTCCTCAGAATGTTAGGGACAGAAAAACAAGTGAAAGGTAATGGAAATTAGAAAAGCAGAAAGGAGAAAGCATTTATAGAAAAACAAGAAGGAGGAAATGGCTGCAGAAAAGTAACCAGGAGAAACAGTTCTTTCAGTCTTAAAGAATGAGGTAATTAAACATGGAACACTGACCACCAATCAGAAAATAGAAAAACACCCTAAATGGTGACTTTCTCCATCACATGTGTAATTCAGTCCCCAAACCTTGTGATGTGTAGTCATAGGTGATTATGACTAATCTTGTTACTAACCTTTACATCAACATAAATGGCTAACATATAAAAGGAGGAAGTTTAGAGTTAATTAGCGTCTTCTCCACTCGCGGGGACAGACCCGTTTCCCCTTAGGAAACATCTATGCTTTCTTCCCTATACTATCCTATAACTTCACTACTTCCAATAAATCCTTCACGCATACTTGCTGAGTGTCTGTCATCTCTATCCGTCGTGCGGGCCAGGCTTGTGATTCTTCCAAGCCAGGAGCCCAAGAACTGGGGCAAAACTTCAAAGTCCTGCCGTGGACACTAGACCGTGACAAGAACATCCATTTTTGACATTGTACTCTCCAAATAAGTCCATTGAAGATGACTACCATATTCCACAGAGAAAGGATGTCCACTGTGGTCACTACATGTTCTGGCTGGCACCCTCTCCTGAGCACTGTTTGCTAACAGTTTAGAAGCTTTCCTTGATTGACATTAAAAGTATCTTTGATTTTAGCAAGCAGACAACATGAATAGTTCAGCAACTAAAGATAGTAAACCCTTGCCTAGGCCCTAAATCTTTAGGAGCTTAAGACTAGGATTATATGAATCTCAATAGTAAATAAACATGTCAAAACATGAAATACAAAGGTTATTTTAACAATAATAGTAATAATATCTACCACAATATGGTAGATAACACATATTGTGGTATTGTGTGCCAGCAGTGCTTAATTATTTTATATTTATTAACTCATTTAATCTTCAGAGTATCTTATGAGTTCAATACTATCAGGTATTGATACTATTATACAGGTTTGGAGTAGGAAGCTGAGGCAAAGAAAGGTTAAGGCATCTTCCCAAGGTCACACAACTGGGAAGCAATAAAGGCAGGATTCCAAAAAGTCACATGCATTTCTATGGAGTTGCTTTATAATTTGAATGAAGCTCCTTTCCCCACAAAAGGGCCTCAAGGGATCTGCCTACTCATGTCCCTTCCCTTGTATGCCATTCTACTGCTTAACCTGCCCCAAATTCCAGAATCCTGCTTGCAGGTAATTCATTTCTTCTATTTTTTGTTTGATGTTTGTTTGCTTATATCTTTGATGGAGCTATAGGATTTTGCTTCACTCAACCTTGAACATCAATTTCTCTTGCTATTATTTGTAAACTCTTTTCACTGTCTTACTAAAATTCAATGCTCAAAAAAAGGGGAGTTGTGGGTTACAGAAACCCTAAACTGCCACAAAAATGTATCCAATATATGTGCATTTATTATTTGTGTGTATCATGTAATTTGTCCAAAGTCACACAGAAAGTAAGCGGTGTAGTGAAGCTTTGGCCTCAGTTGTCACAGCTTTCACATCTGCACTGTTAACTGCCACTAGTTACTAACTCTCACACTTTCATAATAATTAAAATGGTAATATTTCTATAATAATAGAATCTACCCTATGTGGTGGTTATCACATGCATGATTCTTATTTAAATGCCTTGTATATAGTGGGAGCTCAGTAAATTTTAGCTGTAATAATAATTATTAAAGGTGAGATTTGGGGGCGGTTGTTTAAAAAAAATTGTTATTAAACCTATTTCTCCACATTTTCCTTGCATGATTTTCCACTGTCCTATATACTCCTCTTCACTGAGATAGAAATATGTTTTCTCAAAGAAATTCCATCATGTCATTATCCAAGTTATTTAATTAATTTCTAATGGTTTCCCTGCATCCCAAGGATAAAAGCCTAAGCTCCTTAACACATGGTTTCCTCTTATTTCCCCAGGCTCACTTCTCACTAATCCCTTACCCTCTAGCACTATGGAGCCACATCTCACCTCCCTTGCACCTTACTCCTCATAAAGCTGACTCCTACCTTCCTTCTTTACCACAGCCCAGATGACCCAACCTCTGGACCTGCCTCCAATGTAGCCAGAACTGAGTGAGGGATCTTTGCCATTTGCTCTCTGCAGGGTATGGGAAGGGCACTTAATATCTGCCCTGCAGCATACATCACACTGTATTCTAATAGTCTGCTTATTTGCTTGAGACTTGCTCAGGCTTTTGCCGTTCTTTCAGGTCAAATATATGTCTGTCTTTTTTAGTGCCAATAAAAGGCCTGATACATGATAATGACTCATTGTGGGATGAATGCAAAAATTATTTAATAAATAACATTTTAATGGGCTGTATGGAACGAGAAAAATGTTAATGTTGGAGGAGTTACAACCTGTATTTTTTTGTCATTTGCAAAGATGGACAGTCCATTATTGATATGAAACGCTGAAGCACAAGGGAGGAGGGTGTTATACCTCAGAAGACAAATCCAAAATTACTGCCCTGAGGGAAGTGAGCAGAGTAGATAGGCTGCTCTTGTCAGGCAAGGTTAAGAGAAGAACGATTTCTCTTGGAACCAAAAGTTTTAAGACAGGTTGTCCATGATGGAGACAGCAACAGAAAGATGAGGGGGATGCACAAATAGAGGGAGAAGGAGAGAGAGATAAGAAGGAAGAAGGAGGGAAGGGAAAAGAAAGAAAAAGAAGGAAGGAAAGTGACGGGAAGAAAGGAAGAAAGGAAAGAAGCAAGGTGGGCGGGAAGAAGGAGATGGAGGAATAAAGAAAAAGTTCTGTGGGGACCGTAGGTGATAGATACAGGTATACATCAGGATAAGATACTCGATCAGCCTGAAAGAAATAATAACTAGAACCAACATTTTAAAGAAATGGAGATTCTGCAGCAGAAACTAGTCAAGATTTGTTTTAATAAGGGGCTCTGAGGCTGAGCAAAGCTCAACACTTGAATGTCTCCTGCTCTAAAAGACAGTGCAAGTGATTCATTGAACCACCAAATACATTTAAGCACTTTCTATGTGCCATACAGGAAACAGCGAACAAGAAGGATATACTCTCTCCTTTAATTGTATTTATAGTTCAGCCAGGGAATGAAAGATATGAATTATTTATAGTGTTCCAGGCATCGTGCTATGTTTTCTCGCATGCATTTTCTTCATTTAATCCTTAAAATAACACTACAATATTGGTTACTTAAAGCTGGTGCCACTTTAAAGATGAGAAAAATGAGGCTTAGAGGCAGCAGTTCTCAATGCTTGCTGCCTGTTAGGATCAGCAAGAGAGCTCTGGGAGCCTGGGGTCCCATTCCCAGAGGTTATGATTCATTTGATCTGGAGTGAGGAATAGCCTTGAATATGTATTTTAACTCCTAGGTAATTCTGACATGCAGAAAATTTTGAAAACCTGTGGCTTAGACTGAGTTTATAATTTGCCCAACATTTCTATGATAGTAAGTGGTAAGCCTGGACTCAGGATTCAAATCTGTCTGATACCACAGCTGGTACCCTTCATCCCTTGCTATGTCCTTATGCTAACATCAAAAGACATCAAGAATGGAAGAGTATAGGTTGTTTATTGGATGCATGCCTATTGTCGGTCTAAAGTTTCATGACAATTTGTGAAAACAAAAAGAGGTGTTAGGAGAATGGTATTGAAAGCAGAGATGATGTATTTCTCATGGTTCCTATGAGGAGGCTTGAAACAAGTTAAGGCTAGCATTGCTGCATAGTAACCTGCTTTCCTTCACGACAAGGAAACTTCTGACATGAGGGATACATGTATGATATTTTATTCTATGTTTTATTCTATGTCTACCACCTCCTCTCCCCATATAACAGTATGGTGTAATGGCGTACATTCAATGCCCTTTTTTATTCCAGGAAAATAAGTAAAAAGTTCCAAATGATAATTTTCCAAGTGGTTTTCAAGAGATCCCTTGATTGGAATATATTACAGCAATCTAATGGGAACATAATAAAGATTCCAAGGTGAGTACTGAAAAAAGAATAATTTTAGTCTCTTCACAGGAATATATTCTAAAATATCAGGACATAATGCTATTTCTGCTGTATAAAATAAAAAAGTAAAGTTGAGCTTAATGTGACTTTAGAGAAGCAAACGACCAAAAATGGATAGTGTCCATTTTAAACAGTGCCATTTTTCCTGATTCTTATCTTCTTCCATGCTTAGATTTGGTTAAGATTTTGATTGCACCTCATTTTCTCATTAGCCACAACCTCAGTAAATCTTTAGTGACTAATGAAAATTAAGGAGTCAGGTTAGTTAGCCGGAAAACTTCTAAAGGGAGAAATAAAAAAGATAAAACATTCACAGGACCCTGGACTTAAAAGGTTCCAGGAATGAAAATGTAAGGTGCAGGGCTGAGATGGGAGTGATGTGCTAAAAGTCTGTATGCAGAGAGCATGGACTCCAAGGTGCCAGCCTCTTGCCATTCTGTTAGAAAACACATCACTCCACCCTCAGCATAGATAGTCTTTAGTCTCGGGAGAAACTGAAAAGGGGCTTTACAATGGAGGACAAAGGACAGAAAAGAGGGTAGGAGTGAGGCACAGAGCTGATAAGTGTGGAATTAATTGAAAATCTAAATAGCCAAGACCTGTTCACTGCAGAGGACTGTAGTTCCCAAAACCTTGGAAATCGGCTGAATATCCACGAGGCAGGTCCAGCATCATGGGCATGCAATTGATGCAGTCTCATAGGGCCACGGGCTTTGGAGAGCCAGACTTTTAGTATAATGTTCTGCTATTGCCATTTTAAGATTCTTAAATTTTTAAACAAGGAGCCCTGCATTTCCAATTTGCATTAGACCTCACAAATTATGTATCCCTGACAAGATATGTATTTTCTAGAGAAAAAGGATGACCAAAGAGAAAGACCCTCAGATGCTGGCAAGCTTGACTATGAACTCTGACGATCTAATTAGCTATTTCATACCTTACTCCTAAATATGAATAGACATCTGAAAGTCAGCAGCCATTTGAGGAAGCTTATTACATGGAAGAAAGAAGAAAAACAAAGAGAAACATAAAAAGGAACTTAAAGAATAAATCATATTGCAAAAAAAGAGGAAGACATTTCATGAAAAAAACTATAATTGATAACTGAAAGCTATTATATTGCATATTTAAAACAAAAACCTTACACTATAAAAATGAATGTTAAGCAAATACAAAGAACCTTTACAAAATAAAATATTATAACTGGAACAGTAAATTCAGGAAAATCATTGAAAACAAACAAAGTAATCAGTAAGTTAAAATAGATTGACAAAACAATGGGAAATAGTAAGAAAGGAAAAAAATTAGAGAATTATTTCAGAAAATTTGGCAGGCAACACATAGGAAAACTAATAGGGAAGGGAAAAAAAGAGAGAAAAGATAATTTCCAAGGTATAATACAAGAAAAATTTCCCACCACTGAAACTCACATATCTATAAATACAAAGGCTTATTGAGTCTAGAATAGAAAAAGAAAAAAAAATTTGTGCAACATCAAGTATAAAGAGAAAATTCTGAAATCTCTTAGAGGAAAAAAAAGTTTGTCAATATTGTCGGAGAATGAAACTGACACCACACTTAACAATGACACTGAAGAAAAGAAGACAGTGCAGAAATGCCGTCACGATTCTGAGAACACATCTTCAACCTGAAGTTTTATGAACAAACTGCAATAAGGAATAAAAATGTTTTAAGATGAAAAAATTTAATTTTAAAAATTTTCTTTAGGCCATTTAGTAGCAAGCATTGAGAGAATACGATTAAACAAAATGAAGTCATTTTTGGAGTTATTTTTGAAAGAAGAAACAGGATCCTGCATAAGTTGTATGCCCATGAATCTGGTCCCATCCTTAGTAGATATTCACATGATCTCCAACACAGAAGAGGAACAAGAGGAACATACAAGATGAGAGTTCTGGCCTAGAGAGCAAGCATTCCTTTTGGGTATGAGAGCTGAAGGGTGTGACACATACCAGGAGGGAAAAGAAAAATGAACTGATAAAGTATTTGAAGCATTTGAACATTATACTGCTAGTATTTTTAAAATTGTTGGACTATTTGGACAAATAAAGCAGAATGTCCATAAAAATAAAGCAAATGCAGAACTAGCTAATCATCAACTGTAGGAAAAGAAAATTCTATACAAAATAAAATATTTTAAAAGAAAAAATGTGTGTGTGTTCATATGCCATTTGGTTCAGTAGTGAATGATATCTACCAAATTTTACTAATTTAAACATTGACTGTTGATTTAATCAAACATTGTGAGAATGGGAAAGGAAATAAATAGGAAAGTGTTATGCCAGTCAAATCTAAATATCCAATCTACTATAACATGAAGTTAATAGATAATGTCTAAAACTAATAAATTGAGACATATCAGTATATGCGTATTTTGAAACAGAGAGGTAAATAAGAGAAGAAGCTAAAATCAATGAATCTCTAATGAAAAAGATTGGTATGCTATTGTATGACACAGCATTTACAGGCTTTCTTAAAACTTTTAAAATTAACCTTCAAATTATGTGACTAGGTTCTTTAGTAAACAAAATAATTATTTTAAATGAGCCAGGCATGGTGGCTCAAGCCTATAATCCTAGCATTTGGGGAGGCAGAGGCAGGAGGATCACTTGAGCCCAGAAGTTTGAGTTTGCAGTGAGCTATGATGATGCCACTGCCCTCTAGCCCAGGCAACAGAGTGAAACCCTACCTAAAAATATATATATATTAAATGATTTAAAATATAAATCTTTTTTTAAAAAAATCAAGGGACTAAATTGCTCCCTGAGAGTCAAAGCCAAATTTTAGGAAATCAGTTTACAGACATCTTTGTGTTAAAATACTGGGGACTTCAGAGACTACATTTTTTTAATTTTAATTTTTTATTTTATTTTATTTTATTTTTTTATTTCAGATTATGGGAGTATAAATGCTGTGGTTACATGGATTGCTTTTGTACAGATTGAGTCAAAGTTATAGGTGTGTCCATCACCCAGGTGGCGTGCATTGTACCTGTGTGAATTTACCCATCCCCTCCTCCCACCTCCCACCTGCTTGATTTCAATTGAATTTTACTACCATATGTGTACATGAGTGTTGATCTATTGGTTCCAATTTAGTAGTGAGTTCATGTGGTTTTGTTTTCCATTCTTGTGATACTTCACTTAACAGGATGGTCTCCAGTCCCATCCAGGTTGTTACAAAAGGTATTAGTTCACCATTTTTTTATGGCTGAGTAATACTTCATGGTATACATATACCACATTTTATTAATCAACTCATGTATTGATGGGCATTTGGGTTGCTTCCACATCTTTGTGATTGTGAATTGTGCTGCTATAAACATTCGAATGCAAGTGTCTTTTTTATAAAACGTCTTTTTTTCCTTTGGGTAAATACCCAGTAGTGGGATTGCTGGATCACATGGTAGGTCTACTTTTAGTTCTTAGACCATCGGAAAGCATAACAAACCCACAAACAAGTGAAAGGAAAGCTCTAAGTAAAGACAAAATAAATAAATAGAATAGTCAATGATGTCTATGGCCAAAATATATAACACGTGCACTAGAGATACAGAATTTATGTAGGGTTAGAATGACAATTCTAAGGATATCAACTCAAATTTTACACATTTTACAGTTTTCGAAAAACAACCACATCTGTTATTTTACTATTTAAACACAATAAAAACTGTAAGGAGGAAGATGAGCTGACAGTGGGGTAATAATTCAAAGGTACAGGGCCCAAAACAGTCAGTGTTCTTCTTCAATTACTTGGGTGTTTCAGGCCAAAGGGCTTCTACTGACTAAAGTATTTGGATACTTTCCTTATATATACACATTCATTTATCAAAAGAACACATAATCATAAACCCCCTTTTCCAACTTGAAAGATAAATAAAAATAAAATTAATTTACAAGAAATGAAAGTTATTTGATGTTTTGGTAAGTTATTCCCCTTCCTCTTAATTTAAATCCCAAATTGTTAACCTCCTCCACATCTGCCAAAAGCTTTGATACAATCTCCCGCCACTTCTTAAACAATTATTTTGTGGCATCCCCCTCAAACCTGGTACAGAACTGTTTCACTCTCAGGTGCAGCATCTGGGAAAGTCTCTACCATTTGATTTCTGTCATCTTCTATAGGCTTCATTTGCATACATTAAACTGAAAGAGACATTTTATGTTTCTCAAAATGAACTTTAACCAAATAACTGAAGCGGAATGAAATCCTTCCTTCTTTTCAACTTCCCATTTTTGTCTCTGCAATGAAAAATCAGGTGGCCTATTGTGCACTTTGCTGTGCTCCAGTTGAGGACATCAAGCTGTTCAGCAACATGCAAATGAAATTCCCTTCAGGATTGTGTATTTCTGCAGTAGGTTCAAGAAAGATGACAATGAAAATTTAATGTAAAGTCTTGTCACTACAATGTCAGGGAAATTCATATTTTTTTCTTCACAAATGTCTGTATGTGTTTTGAAGCCAGATTACAATGTCTTGAAATAAGTTGTTCATATTTATCAACATCTATCAGCATTGCTTAATGTTGATATTAATAAGTATGGTTATGTGAACATTCATTCATATGGCAAGTATACATTCATAAGGCAAGTATAAAAAAAATTAGTGTTACCATATTGTTTGTCCTAGAAACAGATTTAAATTACAGATGTAAAAATTGATGATTTTATGCATGATATTAGATCAGTGATGTCTAAAAATTATTATAAAATTGTTTTATTTCTGGACTTAAACATATTTGGGAAGATAATTGAGGATATAAGATGTAAAAAACCATCCCCACTACACACATGCAAAATGAACACATAGCACATGTTAATAGCACCTATAGTGATTTAAGTTTAAACCACAATAGTTACTACCAAGGAAAATACAAATTAAAAATATATTGAAATAGAATAAAATTATATACACATACACACACATGCAAACACACAACTCCAAACTCCTTTGAAAGATGTAAACATTGAAAATCCATGAAACAGATATTTAAAAAAGTGTTTTCCTAAAATGTATTACTATAGATTGCCTAACTTCAGTTAATCAGCTAATGTTAGAAACTATTCCACCCAGTAAGAAGTAGCATTGAGTTTTTGAAAAAGCACATACAACTCGGTATCTTTTGGGGCCACAAGAATCTTGATACAATAAGTTAGGCGAGATCTAACGCTGTGGTCCCCAACCCCTGGGCCTCAGACCGGTACTGTTTTGTAACTTGTTAGGAAGTGGGTGGCACAGCAGGAGGTGAGCGGGTGAGCGAGTGAAGCTTCATCTGTATTTACACCCATTCTCCATCACTCTCATCACTGCCTAAGCTCCACCTCCTGTCAGATCAGCGGCAGCATTAGATTCTCAGAGAAGCACAAACCCTACCGTAAACTGTGCATGGGAGGGTCTAGGTTGGGCGCTCCTTATAAGAACCTAACACCTGATGATCTGAGGTGGAGATGAGAAGGTGATGCTAGCACTGGGGAGCAACTGAAAATACAGATTGTCGTTCGCAGAGAGTTTTGACTGTAATATAAATGTAATGTGCTTGAATTATCCTGAAATCATCCCCCCCCACCCCTCCAGTCTGTGGAAAAATCGTCTTCCATGAAACTGGTCCCTGGTGCCAAAAATGTTGGGGACCATTGATCTAAAAGATCTCTCTTCTTTAATACTTCACTAGATGGTATTATGATGCTACTCCATTCTAATACAGTGCTGCTGCAGCCATGCTATATTAAGAATGAATTCTACTACTTATAACTCTATGACTTTGAGCAAATCATTTAATCTTACTTAATCTCTAATAAATAGGAATACATAGTAAGTTCTACATAATCTTATTGAGGATAAAATTAAATGTAAATGATGAAAACATTCTTCATAAACCTAGCATAAAATAGGTGATAAAAATTCATTGAGTTTAAGCATGTTGTTCCTTGTTATGAAATTCAAAAGTAAAAAGAGAAGGTAACATTTACAGGTGGAACAGTGGGTCTGCAATAAGGAGGCAATCAAAAAGTAGTAGTCTTTATTATAATGTTTGTCATATTTTTGAAAAGTATGATCACTGCCTTCAATTAATGAGGCACAGAAAATTCTCATGCTTGGAAAATTAATGAAAATTAATAGCCAATCCATAGTATTTAAAAACTACAAATGCTATAGAAATTCAGATTTAAAAACCTTCAGTTTGAGTTGGAATAATTAAAGCAGGCTTCACAAGGGTGTGCTACAAAACAGTAACTATCAACTTCAGGGCATTTTATGTGTTCTGAATGTAGGTTCTTTGACTAACCATAGACACTCAGATTAAATTCCTGAACTCTAAAGGGACTCTTCTTTACAGATCATTTACATCTAAATCTTTATAAAATTGGCACCTACTGAGTGTGCTTTCTATGTGCCTACATAGGGGATGTTTCTGAAAAATTTTTTAATGAATCATCTCATTTTACGTTACTTCATAAATGGCATAGAAACCAAAGCTAAGTATGGGCAGATGGTGTGAGTACAGAGAAGCTAAGCAGCAGAGGAAACATTTCTTGGACTAATCAAGTTCTGTCAAACGACTTGAAAAAATGTCTCATTTCTTTCCAACTATGAATTCATCTTTTGAGGATACTGACTCTAAAGTGTGACCTTTTTGCTAAGATTTATCTTTAATTTGTCTTTTGTCTACTTTCAAATATTATTCTTTTCCATGTGAGATATGATTAAACATTGGGAGTGACATCGTATTAAGGAATAGCGACAACTAGTAATACTTCCTCTTCTTAATATTTAGTACTGTTGTTCTTTACCAAACTTAAGTGTGTGAGAAATTTGTGTTCTCTGAAAGAAAAACTAAATTCCTAACTTTATATAAAATATTAATCTTTTGACCTCTCATGATCAATACAAAAACATATTGAGTAAAAGTACTACTGTTATATTTTGTGTAAGCATTTTCAGGAGTTGGTGTACTACTAAATTTTAATTCAAGGACATAATCAAAATAACATCCTTTTCTAACAACTTCTAGCTAAAATGAGTCCATGAATATAACAGGAAAATTTTGTTCTACCTTAGAAATCAGTTGTGCTAACACACACATTCCTCAGAGTTGAAAAAGTTCTATGGATTCAGAAGAGATAAGGAAGAAGTGATGAGAAGTACTTCCATGGTTCACCATTGCCCTGTGTTGCAAGAAAGCACAACCTGATATCCAACCAAATCTTTGATGTGCAGTAGAGACCCTTTGCTTGTTAACTTGTTAACCTGTGCAGTCTCCATCTCTGGAGAAGAGCTCTCCAAGAGAGATGACAGAAAAAATCAAACTATACAAAAATCCTGCTTTGATGCAAAGATATGTCTCTACTTGCTCTCATTATCCTGTAGCTATCCACTAGAGAGAAAGCTTGTCCAAGAGCAGGCTGAAACAAACAAACAAACAAACAAAAACACCCAGCCCACTAAACTCCACAGTCACATGTTATGCCCTGTTATGCCCTTATTCAGAGATAGCTGATTTTAGAGACTCACCATAGAAGAACCATCAAATTTGAAGATAATCTGATTTCAGTCCCAGCAGGGGAAGGTCAACAAGGCTAATCAATCTAACAGTTCCCCACTGTTCTCTCTGGAAAAGCAGGAGAGTGTGAGAAAGACACCTCTTTCTCATTCTATCTAGTGCTGCTGGGAGAACGACACTTCAGAGGCATTCCTGTCTGTCCCACTCCCTGGTATACTTGAAGAAATCTGAAATAAAATGTCAAGCAATTGTTGAAGTAACCCTTAAAGTTTATATACATATATACAGAGAGAGAGAGAGAGAGAGAGATTTGTGTGTGTGTGTGTGTGTATGTATATATATATACACACACATATATATATAAAAAAAATACACAAGCACTGATTACTTGAAATGTCAATTTATAAATAAAAGGAGAAAAGAAGGAAAACAAATAAACAAAGCAACAACAAACAATAACAAAAAGTAGATAGGAAAAATAGACTATATGCTAGACCACAAAACAAAAATCCATAATTTAAAAATAATCAAAATCATACAAAATATATTCCACATTCACAATACAATTCAATCAGAAATCAAAAATAAGAATTTTTCTGAAACTCACAAATATTGAAAACTAAACTATATAACCCTAAATAATCAATGAACCAAAGAAGGAATCATCAAGGGAATTAGAAAATACTTTGAGATGATTGAAAACACAGCATACAGAAATTTACAAAATGCAGCTAAAGTAGTGCTTAGCACAAAATATGTGGATGTAGATGCCTTATATTAAAAATTAAGAAATATCTCAAATCAATAACCTAACTCTCCATCATGAAAATTCGGAAAAGGAAGAACAACTCAAAACAAGCAGAAAAAAAAAGGAAATACTAATAATTAGAGAAAAAAAATTAATGAAATAGACAATAGACAAAAAATATAAAAAATTTACAAACCAAACAGCTGGCCCTATGAAAAGATCAATAAATATGATGCACTTTTACCTAAGCTAACCAAGAAAACTGAAAGGATAAAATTATTAAAAAGAGTTAAAGAGGGGATTGCAACTCACCTTCGAGCAATAAAAACTATTGTGAGGAAATACTAAGGTCAATCATGTGAAGACAAATTATATGATTTAGATGAAATGAAAAGACTTCCTAGAAAAGACACAAACTAATGAAACTGACTAAAGAAGAAACAGAATATCTTAACAGACTTATAATAATTAAAGAGATTGAATTAGTAATTTAAAACTTTTACTCAAAGAAAAGCCCCCATCCAGACAGTTTCACCAGTGAGTTCCACCAAACATTTAAATAATTAACATCAATCCTTCATGCACTCTTCTAGATAATAGAACACTTTCTAATTCATTTTATGAGGCCAGTATTAATCTCCTATCAAAAACAGACAAAAACATCCCAAGAAAAGTGTAGACAGTATCGCTTATAAATGTAGATGCAAAAATCCTCAAAAAAGAGCTAACAATCTGAATCTAGCAATTTGTAAAGCAGATTATACACCATGGAGAAATGCAATTTATTCTGGAAATACAATGTTCTTAATATTCAAAAACAATCAATGTAATACACTATATTAATAGAATAACATACAAAAATCACCTGATCATCTCAATAGATGCAAAAAAATTTGAAAATATCCAATGTCCTTTCATACAAAGCACTCAACAAACAAGAAATAGAAGGAAACTTCTATAATTTAATAGAGGGCATCTACAAAAAACTCACACATAAAATCATGCATAATGGAAGACTGAGTGCTTTCATCCTAAAATCAGCAACAAGACAAAAATATCAGCTTTTCCACTTCCATTCAATATTTTACTAGAGAATTAAGCTAGCACAACCAAGCAGGAAAAAGAAATAAAATGGCATTCAGACATATTTAGGCATATATATGGCATATCTATATACACAGTCATGCACTGCATAATGTTGCAGTCAACAGCAGACCACATATATGATGGTGGTCCCATGAGATTGTGATGGAGCCATATAATGAAGTAGGCTATACCATCTATGTTTGTGTAAGTAACTTCTATGATGTTCACACAATGACAGAATCTCTTAAGAACACATTTTTCAGAACTATCCCTGTCCTTAAGTGATGCATGACTGTACAGGTACAAAATATTTATATATTTTGCCAATTCCATTATCTTATACATAGACAATCCTAATGAATTTACTATTAGAAATAACTATTTTTATTTAGAAATTAAAATATTATTAGAACTAATAAATGAGTTCACCAGGGTTATCTACACTTATCTCCCTATATCTATTTATATTTACTTTTAGATAGCTATAGATAGATTGATACATAAAGTGGTATTTCCGTAACATAACTATGAACATTCTTAAACTGAAATTAAGAAGTAAATTCCATTTAAAATAGCATTTTAAAAAGCCAAAATACCTAGGAATAAATTTGATAAAAGAAATGTAAACTTGTACATTGAAAATTATAAAACACTGAAAAAAAAAAGAAGATGTAATTAAATGGGAAGAAATCCTGTGTTCATGGATTAAAAGACTTAATATTGTTAATATAGCAATACTTCCCAAATTGGCTTTTACATTCAATGTGATTCCTGTTAAAATTTCATCTTGTGATCCTAAAGTTTATATGGAAATGCAAGGGACATAGAATAACTAAAACTATCTTGAAAAAGAACAAACTTGGAGGACTTACACTTTTCAACTTTAAAACTTACTACAAAGACACAGTAATCAAGACACTGTGGCACACTATCTGGGGTATGGGCATATGTATAACTTTAACTCAAACCATACAAAAGCAATGTATGTAACCAAAACGTTTGTACCTTATAATATTCTGAAATTAAAAAAAAAAAAAGACAGTGCTGTATTGGCATAAGGAAAAACAGAGATCAATGAAGTAGAATTGGGCATCCAGCAATAAACTCTTACAGTTATGGTCAATTAACTTTTCACAAAGCTGTTAAAACAATTCAATGGGGAAAGAATAGTCAATAAATGATTCTGGGGCATTTACATTTTAAGGGACAAAATTTGACCTTTTCTCCGTACTACACACAAAATTTAACAAAAAGTGCTATGATGACTTTAATGTCAATCTAAAGGGAAAAAAACTCTTACAAGAAAGCATACATGTAAATCATCATGATCTTTAACTAGGCAGTAATTTCTTAAATATGACACCAAAAGCACAAGTGAGAGAAAGAAAAATCAGATAAATTAGACTTCATCAAAATTGTGGCCTTTGTGTTGTAAATGACATCATGCAGAAAGTGAAAAGAAACAGAATAGAAAAAATATTGCAAATCATATATTTGAAAAGGGGCTTGCATTCAGAAAAAATATATACATAATTACAACTCAGTAATAAAAGAGCAAATAATCCAATTAAAAATAGGCAATAAATTTTTATATACATTTTCCAGAGAAGATATGCAAATGGCCAATAACCACACAAAAACTTGCTAAACATCATTAGTCATTATGGAAGTGCAAATCAAAATCATTATGAGATATTACTTCACACAGTCAAATGGTTATGATAAGAAAGCTAATAACAAACATTGGCAAGGATGTAGAAAAATTGGATCCCTCAAAAATTGCTGGTAGGAATGTAGAATTGTAGAACTTTCTTTGAGAAAGTTTGGCACTTCTTCATATTGTTAACATGGAGTTACCTTATGACCAAAAATCCCACTGCTAGGTATATACTTAAGAGAAATAAAAACAAATGTCTGCATGAAACTTTATATGTGAATGTGAATAGCAGCTTTATTCACAATTGCTAAAAACTGAAAATAATTCAATTGCTCAACTGATGAAAGAATACATAAAATATGATATATCCATATAAACATATCATTTGTCAATAAAAAGGAATAAAGTATTGATAGGTGCTACGACATGGATGAACCTAAAAAACATAAAGTGAATGAGGTCAGTCACCAAAGAACTCCTGTTACATAATTCCATTTATATGAAATATGTAGAAATAACAAATTATAGAGATTAGTGGTTGCCTACTCTTAATATGGTGAGGATTGAGGAGGACTACAATTGGACATAAGTTCCTTTTTAGGGTGATGAAAATTCTCTAAAGTTAGATTTTGGTGATTGTTTCACAATGCTATAAATTTACCAAAAACCACATTAAATGGGTTCCTTTTATGACATGTGAAATATATCTCAAAAATATCTCTCTCTCTCTCTCTCTCACACACACACACACAGAGAACAATGCTAGATAGTTCAGGATAGTGCTTGATAGTGCTAATAAGTTCTGGTTCTGAAATCATAAACTGTGTATGTTAAAATTTCTAATTGATACTTTGACTGTGTAAGACACAGCACATGGTAAATACTCAATGTTAGCTATTATTGTAATTGTGTTGTAATAGCTTATCAAAATCTTATGATCTTCATAGTTGTACACTATAAAAATTCCTTTCAAAATATTTGCAGTTATATATACATGGTTGTTGGCATAAGAAATATTACCACCCCTCTGTCTCAGATTTAGAAATAAGAAATTTGGTTGCAATCCCTCCCTCATTAATTCTTATTACAGAGAATTTAAAGGAGTCTCCCTACGGGCAAAATATTTTTTCTACAATAAATTCAGAAAGATTGATTTCTTGAGATATTTTACCTTGGCAGTCATAAAGTGCAAATTGGTTCCTGGCATAAAAGATGATATAGACATAAACCTTAAAACTGTAGACTACACAGAAAGAAAAGGAAACGAGGAAGTCTAATTTTAACAATTGTTAGAAATGAGGAAAGGAGGAAAAAAGTGAGGGGCTAGAAGAGTACTGCATTGTTCTCAACGATAACAGAGTAATAACATAGTAATAACAGAGCATTACTACGGTTTAATTTTTAAAAACAAAGAATAGTTGCACACTAAGCTTAAACATTAACCAAGGAAAGTTAACAAAATTCAAATATCTATTTTTGTGTTTGCTTTAACTTGATATCTTAAAATTTTCAGAAAAATATTTTGCCTCTGTCATACTAAAATAGAAGGTCCTTAGACAAGGTCCCATTCAATATACATTTTACATATTTAAAGAAAAATACATATTTAAAGAAAAATACATATTTAAAGAAAAATATCCTTCAGTTTCATTATCGCTACGCCTACAAATTTAAGTGACTTGAGAAATAAGGGAAGTTAGTCCTCATAACTTAAGGATGATTTTATGTTGTAAAGTAAGACTTTTTATGGAAAGCTAAAGTATGACTAAAATATGGCAATTCCTGAGAAGGAACATAGAATAACTTATCAAATATATATAGCTAAATATATTTGCCACTTAAAATTTTGACTATATGATTTGTTTTATACACAATTGTTTTTCATTATTCAACAAATATTTTTTATTACCTACTATTTGCTATATGCTATATACCATGCTAAAAGTTGGAGAAATGCATTTTGTTTTTTGTAAACATAAAGGAGAACTAGAGAAAATAATAATTTAGTTCAAAATAAATTAGGAACTTAATATGTGGCATGCTTTTTACTTATTAGTATTGTGTTGAAAGCTTGTTATTTAACTAGCATCCCCCTCAATTTTTCATCATATGGACTGAGGAAACTTTGATAGCAAAAGACTTACCATGATGGATTACACCAACAAGAAAGGATTGTTCTCTTCAATGGTTTATTGTTAATTTCTGGGCCATTAAAAGCCTTTTGTCACAATATTGAACATTTACAAAAAGAAGGATGAGGTAAAATTTAAAGGTTAAATAAGAACAAATATAGTAATTATAGCAATAAGAGTAATATCAATATCCACATTTACCAAGTGTTTCTTTAGTGCAAAGAATGACCTAATGAAATTAAGTGAATTATCTCATTTAATTCACATAATAACCTAGCTTCCCATTTCATATTTAGAGACTATTTTATTATTGATTTATTCATTTATTTTTACACAGACACACACATATATATGGATATAGAAAAACCATGTTTATTTTCCTCTTCTTATTCACCATATCACAGCTCTTTCCTTCCTTATGTACACTTTTCTCATAAAAGAAGAAACATTTTCAAGCAACTTAAACATCATGATTTCTAACTAAATTATCTCCAGCTCACATTTAAACATTAATCACCCAGGATGCATAGAGGAATCAACCGACAAATTGATGAAGTCATATATCTCATGAAAGGTGTTGAACTTTTAGAATTTTGATGGTCATGGCACCATGCAGAAAGTGAGAAGAAACAGAATAGAAAAAATATTGCAAATCATATATTTGAAAGGGACTAGGGGATAAAGGTCATTATTGAAAAAAAGTTGTTAAATTGACATTTCCACTACTGATAGAATAACCCGGAAAGAATAACAATAGAATGACTTTATTCGTACAGGCCTACTAAAATATATCAGAGTATAGGTTACAGGATATGCTGTAATTTGTGTGGTTACTATTGCACACATTGTTTTTGAAACAATTACTTCAGCATTAAATAAAACATAGCATGAACCCCATTTAGAAGAGAAAAGAAAACAACTGCTTGTGGGAAGGTGTGCTCTGATTTTCTCTGAAAAAATCTTAAATGAACTCCACATATATCTTGCTTTATGTTAATCAATATAGAAAAGCTCATGAATAATTCTTGTTCTTATATTTAATTTGTTCATTCACCAAATATATATTAGACACCCAATGTCTGCCAGACCCATGGCAAGAGCTGTAAGTACTTTGGTGAGAAAAATAGATCTGTTCATATACAAAAAGTCCATTGACTAGTGAGAATAGACAGGTATTTGATAGGTATTTTTTATTCAAATAACACCAAAATAAATGTAAAATTACAACTATGGTAAGTGCAGTGAGAGAGAGGTACATGGCTCTATGGAGAGTGTGAAATAGGCGAATGTTGTCTAGTCTAGATAGTTGGGAATGGCTCCCATAGAAAGGCGTTTTTGAATTGAGATTTGCAGATTGTGTTTTCTAGGTAAAAAGATAGGTTAAAATTTTTTCTCTAAAGAAGATATAAAATGAGCAAAGGAAGTGAAATATCCTATAACACCAGAGAAATCTATTAGAAGAAACACAAGGAAGGCTGCTGTATCTTAAGCACAGCAAAGAAAGAGGGAATGACTAGACGAGCCAGAAGAATAGAGAAATAGCTATATATTTAGGACCATATAGGCCACATTAAAGATTTAGTTTATTAAAACCAATAGAAAACAATGGAAGCGCTTTATGAATTGACACAATAATATTTTTGATTTGATAAAAATCACTCTGGAGGAAACAAGACTGATAAATCTAGACCAGTTATGAGATAAAAGGATAGATGATGAAATAAATATCAAGAGAAGTGGACATAATCTAGTTAATTTACTAAGTTAGACTGGTATTTTGATGGTTTGGACAGGCAGTGAATTTTATTGAAATGTCAGAATTGACTCCTAAGTTTTCTGGCCACGGTACACAGGGTGATTTTAGGTTATGTGAAAGGAACATTTTATAAAGATAAAATAATAACTCATCAAGAAGGCAGAGCAGTCCTAAAGGGAGAAATAGAAATATCCACACTGATACAATAGATATAAAATATGACACTATATTTTCAATAATTTATTGAGCAAGTAGGCAAAAAATCAGTAAGGATATACAATGTAGTGATGGGAGATCATCCCTGAAGATAAGGAGAACATTTTTGGTGTTGTGATTAGGATACGTCTTCTCTAAGTAATTTAGTAATGCCCTGATTATCTAAAAGACCTTCAGTTGTTTTTATTTTCTGTGTTCTAGTGTTCTAATCTTTTACTATTTGCCACATTTAAAGTAGAACCAGACTCTGAAAATTTCTGAAATTATGACAAAACATTAGCAATCCCAGGAGACTGGTAAATAAAAAGTAAACTTGCAAATAACCCTCAAAACCAGCCTGAAACAAATTATCCAAAAAGGTTGAAAAGATAGTATTACCTTACCAAATTGCTGTAGCTCTATTGAGATCTCTCCAATGAGTTTATATATTTATTATTCAGTTTGCAAGTACAATGATGTTAGGAAAGCAGATGCCATACACAGTGAACAATCCAGTTACTGAAACGGATTATCTACTTGGACAGTTAACAAATTTCTATTCAGTTTTAAGTACTCGTCTCACATAAATTATGTTAACAGTGATCTTTCTTTGGGTGACTGCTCGCATATGAGTGCCTCAATAAACTCTGTGCATCTATACACATTAGTATTAGACTGTAAACCCTAAAACATTCATCAAAAGAAAACTTGGCAGTCAGGCTTTCTTGACAACATCCAGATGCTTTAACATACTCTTCCCTTAAAATGTTATTGGGCAGATATCTAAGAACCAGCATAAATAAATAGTACTAGTCTCTTAATAAACTCACAAGAAAACAAATACACAAATGGCCAAAATTAATCTAGATGAGGTTTGGGTTAAGGAGCATATGGGGAAAAAATAATAGAGAAAAAGACAGAAAGAGAAATGCTGCACTTACTTTTCTGTTGTCCTCTTCCATAAGAAAAGTATTCTTCAGGTTGAAATGTGTAGAAAAATTACTGAGGCAAGCAAGTGGAAGCAAAATAAAATGGAAAAATGTCTAAGTTTTTATAAATGAATTCAACTATTAAGGACTTAAATAATATCTCAGGGTTATCAGAAAACTCTCAATATATTTGGAATTCTACCAGTAATCTTTGAAAAAATCATGAAAAACATAAAAAGAAATGAGAAGTGTAGATGAAACTTCAGTTAAAATGATGGGATGTATGGAAGCCAAGAAATACACTATGGCAAGCATGGAAGTGAGTTGAGGAAATAAATTTATTAAAGGGGGGGCTTGTGAACTGTTATGGTTTGAATGTGCCATTCCCTTCGAAATCCATATTGAAACTTAACCCCTATCGTGGTGGTATTAAGAGGTAGGGCCTTTGGGGAAGTGATTAAGCCATGAAGACTCCACACTAATGAATAGATTAATGTCTTAATAAAAGAGGCTTCAAAAAGAGTTCACTTTCTCTTGACCTTTCGTCCCTTCTACCATGTGAGGACACAACATTCCTCCCTTCCGTAGGATGCAGCAGCAAGGTGCCATCTTGGAAGCAGAAAGCAAACCTCACCAGACATCAATCCTACCAGTGCCTTAATCTAGGACTTCCCAGCCTTCAGAACCATGAGAAATAAATACATGTTCTTCACAAATTGCCCATTCTCAGGTATTTTGCTATGTCAGCACAAATGGACTAAGACATGAACATAAAAGAAAACCAGTGAATACCAAAAGCTAGAATGGCATTGCTTTAAAAAAGTATACAAACTACCTTTTATTCTTGTGCATTGCTGCTAGAGCTGAATATTATGAAAATTGATATATTTAACATATATAGATATCAGCATGATGCTCAGTTTTATTTTAACAATTCCCACCCCTTGTTAACATTCCAAGTCCTCTGAACAGCTGTCTGATTACATTAATAATTTAGATTGCTGATTGCTCATTCTCTCATTCCTATATCCTTGATATTAGGGTTGAAAATTCATTTGTCTGGGCTTGCTTTGCTGTTTGATGGATATGGTGTACCATTTCTTTGTTATGGCACCACTACTTATTCCCTCTTCCTTAGCCCAAAAAGATCTAGAAGATCAGAGCCAGAACTCATGTCTCTCACCATTGAGGATGGTCTAGGCAAATAGCAGCCATTTAAAGATTCCCAAGACTCATAAATTTATAGTGACTCTCCAAAATTCTTTCTGTCAAATCAAAACTGATTTCTTACTGGCCCCCTTTACCAAAGCAGTTACTTTAGCAATGTGTGTGCACGTGAGTGTGTGTGTGCACATGCGTGCATGTGTGTGTGTGTTAGAGAGATAAAGAGGGACTGGAATAGAGGGACCTAGAAGTGCAGAGGTGGTTCAGGAGAGAAGGGCTTTTCTGAATTGGCTTATTTCCTTCTAAGAACAAAATTACGACATGGAAGGCTCAATATGAGATCTTCCATAGTATCCTTTAGTGTCCTAAAGCAGGACATTTTAGTGCCTGTATCATGCAGACTAGCATGAAATATTAGCGCACCAAAGCTACAACATACCTAGTGTTTAAGCTCAACATTACTATGGCCTTATTCTCAATTTATATAAATGAAAGAAACATCCTATACAAAGTACTTCATCATTTTCCCAAATCCAAATATTAAATAAGCACAAATAATTTTTTAAGTCTCCACATTTCTAATGTCAATTGATATTTGTGCAATTAGGAAAATTAATGACTGCTTAACTGACAGTACCCACATATTGATAAGGAATAACTGCCCATTTTGATGATGGTAGAAAGTCACAGAGCTTCATTGTCTTCTATTTCATTAATGGCTTGCATTAAAATATTCAAGGCAAACTCAGAAAATGTGTGTTGTATGAATTTGGGAGGCACAATGACAGAATAATTTTCCAAGAACTTGACAGGCTAAAGTGATGGGCCGAATTTAACAAGACAGATTTAATCAAAATAATTATAAGGTTACCCAAGGGACATCTTATGTCCAAAAACCTAATTTAACAAAAAAGAATTGGAAAGAAATGTGGCTTAGCAGCAAAAAGTATGGCAAAAAATTATAAAGCAGCTTAAGAGTTTCAATTGATATTCATTCAACATTAATCAGCAATGTTATGAGGTGACCATAAAAGCAAATTTCATCTTTTTCTTTATTGATTAGAAATAATCATTTATAACTTGATAATTCTCATATAGTCTGTTATGATCAAACCATACCTAAGTGATTGTCTTTAGTTATAGAACTTGCCATTTTTAAGAATATTTAAGACAAAAGAAAACCTATTCAAACAAATGTGATTAATTAGTAAGATTATAAGGTTTGAAAAATGTTGCAAGAATATTTGTGGAAACTCTGGATCTTTATTTTAAATGAGAGGATTTATGTGGATAAAGTGCTAATATTGAACAGCCTTAAAAGGGATTAATGAGTAAAAGCTTTATGGAAACTGATTTTTAATTTCATATATATCAAAAAGGTGACAAATAAATATTTATATAATGCCTACTATGTGCCAGATGATGGCACATTTATGAAATGAAATTTCAAAATATTAATAGTTACACTACTTTGCTGATATGACACAAAGTGGGTGCTAGATTTAGTTTTCAAATCCAGACTTTACCATATCTAAAGTCTTTGATAATCCCAATTAATCTTTTTCTTATTATAGAAAATATTTCTAACTCTCAGGTGGGCCCAGGGGTGAAATTAGCCAGCTCAAAAGGCAACATGTTTCCAAACACTGGAAATGTTCAATCATGGGGTGAAAAAGCATTTCCTATTTAATGATTTCTACAAAAAGTGCCTCTCCCCTAATTTATCATCTTTACAAATTCAGCATTTCCTCAAGTAAGTTTTCTCAAAGCAACTCTGTAAAGCCCTGGTTCTTTGAGGATTTTATGAATCTGTCATAGCTGAGCAAAGAGCTCAATTTAACTAAAGAAGGTATCCAGAGTCAAGCCCTACTCTAGTTTTAGTTCATTAATAACTGAGAATATAGACCAAGAAAACACAGACAAATTAAGTCCACAGACTTCAGAACCTTGGTTAGAGAAGTTTCCTGGTCTGTGTAATAGATATGTACATATCTCATACACAGGTATATATGTGTGTGTGAGCATTTATTAGGATTCCTTGATGCTTCCTAATTTTAGATTATAAAAATTACAATGCTTATAGATTGTCTAATATGTCCCAGGTACTGAAATTTTATTTATATTAACATACTTAGGAGGGGGGAGAGATGGCCAACTAGTGGGGTCTTCCCAACTCACCACTCCCAAGGAAGGAGGTAGAGAGTAAGGAGGGCTGCCTGACAAGGATCTCTGGCCCCGGGAGCAGCATTGTGAATTAGCAGAAAATCAGCGTGGGGCACTCAGCACAGGAAAAAAAGGTGAAGGGGACATACACTTGCAAGGATTGGAGAGCATGAGGAGATCAGTGGAAAACAGAGCACAGGAGGGCTGCACCCACAGCACGGGGCAATCTGAACTGTGGAAAAATACCCCCCACCCCCACAGATATCCTGCCTGCTCAGATAGCAACACGCCTGAAGTCAATTCAAAGCCATTGCACTAGTCAACAGGGTCTGCGGAGAGGAGAAAATTGCAGGAGGCAGCCTGAACTCTCCAATACATTGAGTCGGCCATGATGGGGAGGGACTAATCTGAGTTGCAGCTTCCTCTGGCTGAACACTGGAATTTGGAGATGGCACATTCCCCCTGGAAATCAGCAGGACCAGGGCACAGGGGAATTGATGGGAGAACAGCAGGCTCCCACTCACACCAGCTCTGCGGGGGGCTGGGAAAGCCACGTTTTCTCCCCAGTCCACTGGCGCCTAAGAGGTAGATTGCAGTCTATTGACTTGGGCCAATTGCCCTCTGGCAGCCACCATCTTTGATTTGGGCAGTCTGCCCTATGACAGCCGCCATCTTGGGACTCTTCCCTAGGAGATCCAGTTTGGAGACTTGGTTTCAGGCCCCACCCCACTCCCACCTCAAGGGCTTGCACACCAGGGTGCAACAGGCCCTGCCCAGAGCAGCCACCGGCAGATGCTCCCACCGACTCTAGGAGAGGCTGGGAGAGCCACGTTTTCTGCACAGACAACAGGCTCCTAAGAAGCAGTTAGCAATCTATTAATCTGGGCCATCTGCCAGGTTGCCTCCAGCAGCCACCATCTTTAGACCTCTCCCATTGGAGATCCAGTTTGGAAACTCGGTGTCAGGTCCCACCCCACTCCTGGCCCAAGGGCTTGCATGCCAAGGCACAGTGGGCCCTGCCCTGAGCAGCTGCGGGCAGCCACTGCCCTCAGCCTCTGCCCTCAGCCGCTGCCATGAAAAACCGGAGGCCAGGAGAGCCACGTTTTTCTGCGTCAATGACTGGTGCCTAAGAAGCAGAGAGCAATCTATTGATTTGGGCCATCTACTGGGTCGCCTCTGGTGGCTGCCATCCTCAGGCCACTTTGCTTGCAGTTCCTATTTGGAAACTCAGTTTCAAACTCTGCCCTCAGACCAAGGGCTCTCCTGCTGAGGGACAGCAGGTTCCACCCTATTAGGCCCCTGGTAGCTGCTTCTGGGGGCTCTGTGGGGGATGAGCAGACACACATTTTCTGTGTGGATGACCAACATCTGTGGCACTCTGGTGCCTAAGAAACAGACTGCAATCTATTAACCTGGGCCATCTGTCTGGTTGCCCCCTGTGGCCACCATCTTCAGGCCACTCTGCTTAGAAGTCTGCTTTGGAAACTTGGTTTTCAGGCTCCACCCCACTCTTGGCCCAAGGTCTCTCAAAGAGGGGTGTGGCTGGCTATGCCCCAGTGCTTCTTTAGGCCCTGGGCAGAGTGAGGAGAGACAAGCTTTCTCTGCAGCAGACCTGCGTGTATGGGTCCCTGGAGTCTAAGAGGTAGACTGCAACCTACCAACCCAAGCCACCCTTCCAGGCCCTAGCCACCTCTTGCCTCCCAGGACCTGAACTTGCCCCCCAGTTCAGGTCAGCTTGTCATCTGCATGCTCCCAAGCATCTGGAGTGTCCTTCTATCTATACCAGCCTGGAGATAGCTGCCGTCAGTGAGCAAGAAACTTTCTGTGGACATAACACCAGGTTCCCAGCACCCCTGGGGTGCATCTCATCCCACAGATTAGAGTCAGACAGCAAGCACCATATTGCTTCTCAACCACTCAGGCACCTTTGACCTCTCCAGGGGGCTTCAACTACCCTGGCCTCGGCCTGCTCACCCACACACCAACATTTCTCAACTTCAACCCAAACTGCAGAAGCTGCAGGAGTCCAGTGGGTCATGGGACATTCTGCATGACTCCAGAGCCTGGTCCTTTTGGGTGGTCAGCCTCCCAGAGAAAGGATTGATGATGACCAGAGGGTGGACTTTCCCCCACCCAGAATCTTTTTGCTCCCCTTCCCCTACCACTCCCACAGCTGCAAAGAGAGACAAGTGAGCTGCCACACAGAGGCTCCCACAGGGAGTGGGGCTCAGAACTTCCCTTCTGGGGTCCTGCAGTGGTCTGAAGGGTGTATGGACAGTGAGCTCCCTGCTTGCCAGCCCCTCCCCACTATTGCTTGCCTTGCAGCCCTAACAGAACAAGGCAGGACCCAAGGCAGTGGGGCTTTGAACCACTGTGGGCACCCCATGGGTGACACAGGACCAGCATTCTTGCCCCTGGCAAGGTCAGAGATTAATCTCTAGGGTCCCATGGACAGGCCAGCAGACCAGATCCCATACACCCAGGTCTTGAACACATTTCCCAGGGGCACAGAGGGGATATTTGTGAATTTGACTTATGAAGTATGGGTGCCTTTAGGAGCAGAACAAGGGAGAGAGCAGTGTGGGTCCCAGCTGTGGTGAGTCAGTAGGGAACCCCTCCTGCCTTGGGAGGTCTGCACTCCCAGCTCAGGCCGGAACACTGACTAAGGAACCTCCCTGCCCACATCTCAGACATTGGGAAGCTCAGATGACTTGAGGTCCTACCTGTAGGCAGAGGCCTGGGAAAAACTGAGAAATAAGAGAGGGTTGAAATGAGCAAGGCATTCTCCAGACCACTGGATTGTGGGTTTTAGACAGCCCCACCTACACACACAGACTCTCTGTTTAAGTAGGGCCACTTCAGCCCCGCCCCTGGGCAGCTCAGTCCAGAGGCGGGCAATGGTCCTTTAACCCCAGTATATCCCTTAACAACATCAGGGAAGCCTAAGGGCTGGCTCACCCAACCTAACTGCACCCAGCCTAATTTCCTCACCCACCTCTGTTGTGGTGGTGAATAAAGGACTCACCTGGAAGTCCCAGAGCCCCACCTACTACCAGGGCATCAGAGTCCTCCCTCCTAAGGAACTAGAGCTGATCACAGGACCCAAAAACATCACAGCCTTTTCCTTCCAGAAAACACCACCTACTGAAAGGGAGGTCAAATTGCATGCCCTTTTACTGCATCTACTGACTCATCATACAGGGGGTAGTCAGTTCTCACCCACAAGCACCACCTACTAGCTCAGAGTTTAAACAGGGCATGTCATTATCTAAATAAAAGAAAATCAAAAAGTAAGAAGCAACACCTCTTCCAGATGAGAAGAAACCAGCAAAGAAACTCTGGAAACATGAAGAATCAGAGCAAAAGATCACCCCCAAAAGGGAACACAATGGTTGGTTGGTATCCATTGCTAGGAAGCAGAATATAGAAATGACAGATGAGGAATTTCGAGCATGGATTGTAGGGAAACTTAATGATATAAATGACAAAATAGAAATCCAACACAAAGAAACCACACAAAAACAATACAGGAAATGAATAAAAAATTCACAAAGAAATTGAAGTATTAAATAAAAATCAAATAGAACTTCTGTAAATGAAAAATTCTTTCAAGGAATTACAAAGCACACTGGAAAGCCTCAAGAACAGGTTAGATCAGGCAGAGGAAAGAATCTCAGAGCTTGAAGACAACACCCTCCAATTAAACAAGTCAGTCACAGAGATAGAGCAGAGAAGCAAGATGAATGAGCAAAGCCTACAAGAAATGTCAGATTACATGAAAAGGCCTAGCACAAGAATCACAGGCATCCCTGAGGGTGAAGAAGAAAATACACAAGGGTTGGATAATCTATCTGAGGGAATAATCAAGGAAAATTTCCCTGACCTTGGTAGAAATTTAGATATCCAGGTACAAGAAACTCATAGGACTCCTGGAAGACTCAACACAAAGAGGAATATACCACAACACAGTCATCAGACTAGCCAAAATAAATTTGAAAGAGGCACTCTTACCAGCAGCGAGGTGAAAGCAACAGGTAACTTACAAAGGAAAACCCATCAGACCAACAGCAGACTTCTCAACTGAGACCCTCCATGCCAAAAGGAATTGAGGCCCCATTGTCATTTTCTCAAACAGAATAACGCCTAACCTAGAATTTTGTATCCTGTAAAACTAAGTTTCATATATGAAGGGGAAATTAAGTCTTTTCCAGACAAGCAAACACTGAGGGAATTTGTGAAGACAAGACCCACCCTGCAGGAAGTTCTCAGAACTACATTATTCACAGAGCATCACAAGAAACACTTACCAATGTTAAATTTCCCGAAAGCCAAAGTTTGAAGGCCAGATACCACAATGGCTCAAGAGATAAAACAAAACAACAAAGTTCAACTTAACAGGATGAATGAAAATCCACCCCACTTATCAATCCTCTCAATAAACATGAATGCTTGAACTGCCCACTGAAGAGACATACCCTGGCCAAATGGACAAATATACACATGCCAAGTATCTGCTGTCTCCAGGAAACACATTTAACCCACAAAGACACATACAGACTCAAGGTAAAGGGATGGAAAACAATTTTCCATGCTAATGGAAACCAAAAGAAAGTGGGAGTAGCAGTTCTCAGAGCAGAAAACTTATTCCTCAAATTAACAAAAATAATGAAAGACAAAGATGCTCACTATATAATGGTAAAGGGAACAATTCAACAAGAAGACATAACAGTCTTAAATATTTATGCATCCAACACAGGAGTTCCCAGATTCATAAAGCAAATCCTACTTGATCTATACAAAATGATAGACAGCAGCACCGTAATAGCCAGGGACTTCAACACCCTACTGATGGAACTGGACAGATCCTCCAAACTGAAAATAAATAAAGAAACAAGGAACTTAAATAGAATTCTAGAACACATGGGCCTAACAGACATTTACAGAACATTCTACCCAAAAACCACCAAATGTGCTTTCTTCTCATCAGCACATGGGACATTAACTAAGATTGATCACATCATAGGGCACAAAACATGTCTTAACAAATTTAAAAAAATAGAAATTTTCTTCTCAGACCACAGTGGAATAAAATTAGAAATCAACACCAACAGAAACACTCATCTATACACAAAGCATTGGAAACTAAACAACCTACTGCTGAATGATTTTCAGGTCAAGAAGGAAATTAAAAGATTAGGATGGAAATCAAAAGATTCTTTGAAATAAATGATAACAGGGACACAAGCTACCAAAATCTGTGGGACACAGCTAAAGCAGTCCTAGAGGAAAATCATAGCTGTAAATGCCTATATCCAAAGGTGGAAAGATCACAAATCAACAATCTAATGAATCATCTCAAAGACCTAGAAAAGGAAGAGCAAGCCAATCCCAAACCCAGAAGAAGAAAGGAAATAACCAAGATCAAAGCAGAACTAAATGAAATTGATAACAAAAGATCTATACAGAAGATTAATAAAACAAAAAGCTGGTTCTTTGAAAAGATAAACAAAATTGACACTCCTCTTGCTAGATTAACCAGAAGCAGAAAAGAAAGGACTCTAATAAGCTCAATTAGGAATGATAAAGGAGAAATTATAACTGATACCACAGAAATATAAAATATCTCTGAATACTATAAAAATCTCTATGCACACAAACTTGAAAACGTGGAGGAAATGGACAAATTCTTAGACATACAGAGCCTCCCTAGGCTCAATGTGGAAGATGTAGATTTTCTGAACATACCAATATCAAGTACCAAAATTGAAGCAGTAATAAAAAAACTTCCTATTAAAAAAGGTCCCAGACCAGGTCATTCCACACCAGAATTCTACCAGACCTACAAAGAAGATCTGGTGCCTATCCTGCAGAAATTATTCCACAACATCGAGAAGGAAGGAATCCTCCAAAATACCTTTTATGAAGCAAACATCACCATGATACCAAAGCCAGGTAAGGATCCAACAAGAAAAGAAAACTACAGACCAATATCCCTTATGAATACAGATGCAAAAATTCTCAATAAATACTAGCAAATCAAATTCAGCAGCTGATCAAAAAAAATAATCCATCACAACCAAGTGGACTTCATCCCAGAGATGCAGGGATGGTTCAACATACTCAAATCTATAAAGATAATCTATCACATAAATAAAAGTAAAAACAAAGACCATATGATCCTCTCAATAGATGCAGAAATAGCATTTGACAAAACTCAGCACCCTTTTATGATAAGAAAGCTTAACAAAATAGGCATAGACAGTACTTACCTCAAAATGATAAAAGCCATATATGACTAACCCACAGCCAACATCATACAGAATGGGGAAAAATTGAAAGCATTCCCGCTTAGAACTGACACCAGACAAGGATGCCCTCTATCACCGTTTCTATTCAACATAGTGCTGGAAGTCCTAGCCAGAGTAATCAGAAAAGAGAAGGAAATCAAGGGCATCCAAATGAGACCAGAAGAGGTCAAAATATCACTCTTTGCAGATGATATGATCTTATATCTAGAAAACCCCAAAGACTCTACTATGAGATTACTGGAATTGATAAATAATTTGAGCAAATTCTCAGGATACAAAATCAAAGCACACAGATCAGTAGCATTCATATACACCAACAACAGTCAAACTGAGAACCTAATCAAAGACTCAATACCTTTCACATTAGCAACAAAGAAAATAAAATACCTAGGAATATATTTAACTAAGGAGGTGAAGGATCTCTACAGGGATAACTATGAAATACTGAAGAAAGAAACAGCAGAGGATGCAAACAGATGGAAAACTATACCATGCTCATGGATTGGCAGAATCAAGATTGTTAAAATGTCTATACTACCCAAAGGATCTACAGATTCAATGCAATCCCTATCAAAATACCAACATCATTTTTTGCAGACCTAGAAAAAACAATTCTATGCTTTGTATGGAACCAGAGGAGACCCCATCTAGCCAAAGCAAACTTAAGCAAAAATAACACATTGGGAAGCATCAATCTACCAGACTTCAAGCTATCCTACAAGGCTATAGTAACCAAAACAGCAAGGTACTGACACAAGAACAGAGACATAGGCCAACAGAACAGGACTGAGAACCCAGACATAAAACCAGTCTCATATAGCCATCTGATTTTTAACTAAGCAGACAAAAACATACACTGGGGAAAAGAATCCCAATTCAGTAAATGGTGCTGGGAACATTGGACAGCCACATGTAGAAGACTGAAACAGGTTCCTTACCTCTCCCCTCTCACAAAAATCAACTCATGATGGATAACAGACTTAAGCCTAATACATGGAACCATAAGAATTCTAGACAAAAATTTTGAAAAAACCCTTATAGACATTGGCCTAGGTAAAGAATTCATGAAGAAGACCCCAAAAGCAGTCACAGTAACAACAAAAATAAACAAATGGGACCTTATCAAATAAGAAGCTTCTGCACAGCCAAAGAAACTATTGCTAGAGTGAATAGACAACCTACAGAATGTTAGAAAATATTTGCAATCTATACATCTGATTAAGGGCAGATAACTAGAATATATATAGAACTCAGGAAAATCAGTAAGAAAAAATCAAACAACCCCATTAAAAAATGGGCAAAGGACATGAACAGAAACTTTTCAAAAGAAGATAGAATAATGGCCAAAAAACATATGAACAAATGCACAACATCTCTAATCATCAGGGAAATGCAAATTATAACCACAATGAGATATCATTTAACTCCAGTGAGAATGGCTTTTATCAAAAAGTCCCAAAACAACAAATGTTGTTATGGATGTGGAGAGATAGGAACACTCATACACTGCTGGTGGGATGGCAAACTGGTACAACCTCTATGGAAAGTAATATGGAGATACCTCAAAGAACTAAAAGTAGAACTACCATTTGATCCAGCAATCCCACTACTGGATATCACCCAAAGGAAAAAAAGAGATTCTATAAAAAAGACACCTGCACTTGAATGTTTATAGCAGCACAATTCACTATTGTAAAGATGTGGAAACAACCCAAGTGCCCATCAATACATGAGTGGATTAATAAAATATGGCATATGTATACCATGGAATACTACTCAACCGCAAAAAACAATGGTGAACTAACACCTCTTGTATTGTCCTGGGTGGTGCTGGAGCCCATTCTTTTAAGTGAAGTATCTCAAGAATGGGAAAGCAAGCACCACATGTACTCATTGATCAACACTCCTTGATCAATCATTGATGCTGATTGATCAACATTTATGTGCACATATGCAAGTAGCAATCATTGGGTGTTGGGCAGGAGTGAGGGGGGAGAAGGGGATGGTAAATTCACACCTCATGGATGCGTTATGCACTGGCTGGGGAAGAGCATGTTTGTAGCTATGACTTGGTCGGTGCACAGGCAATATATGTAACCTCAACTTTTGTACCCCATAGTATTCTGGAATAAAAAATAAAAAATAAATAAAAATAAAAATATTTAATCCTCACAACAATTCCATGAGGCAGGTGTTACAGAGGAATTAACTGAGGCATAGAGGCACTGAATTATCCTTCCCAAGGCCACACAAATAGAAAGTGCCCAAGGAGGATTTAAATCAGGAAGTCTTACTACTGAGTCCATGTTCTTCACCTCTAAGGATACTGCTTCCCACAATTATCTGTCACAGTAATGAAAATAACAAATAACTTAAATCTAAGGGTCTTGATTTTTTAATTTTAGCTTTCATTGGGTTAGCATGTAAAAGGCTTATAATATTATAAATAAATATATATAAATAAATTTTAAAGTAATATAATTTATTGGGCTAAGTGGCATGAATATTGTTATATATTTTCAGCTTTAAGCTTATCTCCTAATGCATTTACTCACTTAGCCATATGATATAATGAGTGACCCTCATCTAAAATGGGTATATTTCTGCTAAAATGTCTTACAAAAGTCTAGTGTGATAATTTATGCTTAACAAAAGTACACAAGCCTGTAAAATATGTTTGGCATTGCACTATATACGTCAACAAGAAGAATACAAGGTCTCTCATGCAAAGACCATACTTGGTAGATAAATTGTAAAAATACTACAAGTCAATATTACATATGATATAATTAAACAAAAGTAGAGAAATAAAACAGAGTGGTTTGGGGAGGGCATGTCAGGCACGACACTGGGAAATAATCCAGTGTCACTTCAGCGGCATGTCAACTGAGTAAGGTTTTCAAAAATGAGTATGGGTTTAGCAACCAACAAGGACATCGTGCACAATAGGAAGAAGGAAGCATGCTTGCAAATATGAAGGAAGGAAACCGCTTAGTGAGCAATGGGAACCGTGTGTAGTTTGGTGCTGGAGGAAGGAATGACAGTGAGAGTGATGTGGGGCACGAGCCTGCAGAGACTTGAAGAGACTGGGCTGAGTGTAAAGAGGCACGTGCTCTCCCCTGTAGCCAGTGCGGATCCACACAGTGTCCCAGGGAGGAGAATGACATGTGGATCTGTGGTGGCAGAGGGAGTATGAGCTAGAGGTGGGAACAGGAGAAAGGCTAGTCGTAGAAAGAACCGTTGGAGGCTATGTTTCTAAACTGACATAGTCCTAAGAAAGATGGAGAGAGTAGGAGTTGAGGGGATTTGAGGAGTTGGCAGGATCTGGCTTGGGTAATTGGGGAGATGGTGTCACCACAAAATAAGCCATAGGTAATAGGTAATTGGAGGGATAGTGGTGCAACTTAACAGAATTCTAAACACAGGCCAAATAATCATTTTTGTGGGAAAAAAGAAAAGACAAGGTCAGTACTAGAGGAGTTTGAGGGACCTTTTATTGTTAGGTAGATAGCGAGGGATTCTGGATCTCCTGGGGACAAAAGTGGGTGCTGTTGGGGTTCTCCCCCACGCCGCCCCAAAATGGGCTTTCAGAGAGGCTTATGGGAGATCTACATGTGTAGTAAGACTCAGGTCATGTAAGTTCCAACTGTCCAATCAAAGTGGTTCCATGATGACATCTGAGCCATGGGGAGGTCCCTATCCGGACACCATAAAACAAGACCCAAACCATAACCAGGCCCTTTTTTCTCTCTCTCTTTTGCTACAACAATGGGTCCGGTCGTCACCTGTGGCGTATGTATCTTGCTCTCACTCTGTAAACCTATATCTTGTTCTTGCTCTGTAATCCTATCTTTCTCTCCTCAATAAACCTCATTTTTGTGCTTGCCTTACTTTGGTGTGTTTGGTCATTCTTTGGCCATGAATGCACCAAGAACCAAGATTTCAGACTGCAACCCGACAGTATCATCCATTAGAGTGGAAAACATTAGTCTGGCAGTCAGGGAACAGATAAAACCAGTTTTTTGAGCTTGTGGTTGTAATTTAACACTAGATATGTTATTGCAATCACCCAGGGAAAGCATTTGAATAAGAATGCTTAAAGCCCTCCAATCAATATAAACTTATATGTCAATGCAAGGTTGATAATATTATTATGAGACACTTGCACAGTGGGGTTGATAGCAGTAGAGGTGACTAATCCTTGACTCCTTCGGCAGAGACAACGCCACTGTAATAACGGTAGTAAAATATGAGTTTTTATTTGAATTGAAACACTATGATAAGACAGGTAACTTGTTTGGCTCAGACTCAGGCTTACCCTAGGGTTAGCATGGAAAAAATTGGCACTAAATTACTATGAGATTTAGATCAAAGAAATCCCGAACTCAGTTTTAGGGCAGGAATTCACCAAAATTTTCTTCCAGAATCTTTTTTTAATTTTACAAATTAGGCATAAGAATAACAGATACTTTTCTATTAGAACCAAAATTTCCTGAAGCTTCCCCCATCAACTTACCACTTCAGAAAGACTTCGTTTCAATCTACAATGATTAATTAGAAAATGTCCAACTGCTAGGTCTGAAACTACACAAGCAGATAACACTGTAGGAGCTTAGCCATTAATATCTCATAGAATAAAGCTGTTCAATCTTTATAAGAAATAACCTCTGAGGTGTTTAGAAAATCCTTTGATGGATTTATGAAACCACATTTTCATCAGGTTTTCCTAAGGAAAACATTGTGATCTTTACATAGAATGCCTTCAGTTCCCTCCTGCAATTGTGCTGACATGAGCTCCTACGTCTTGAGTTAAACTTCATTTGTGAAACAGAAGGTTCTTTATCAATCAATCAACAAAGTAAACTGTGCTTTGTACCTTATGCTTAGTACTGCTTTACTTCTTGCAGCAACTACAGAACAAATACAGGACACAACTCTTAGATGGGAAATGTTTACGTTGTAATTGAAAAAATAAGACTGTATGTGAATATGAGTAAGAGATAGGCAAAATCAATTTTATGAGAGTTTAAAGATGAACATCAAAAGACAACTAGAATAGCCAGAGAAAGTTTTATGGTGGAGAGAGATTGAGAAATGTTTGTAGAAAGTAAAAGGAGATGAAAAGAAGAAAAATCCCAGGTAACAAATTGATGAAAGTTTTGTTCAGATTATCAGATTATAGTGGGTTTTGCAAACCGGCCTAAAGAAATTATAATTAATGCAGTAAAATATTCACATTTCTCAGTTTAATTTTCTGAAGATTCTAGTTACATTATACTACTTTTACAAAGAACTTTATTTGATGCCTCCTAAAAACTACAGTGCAAACTAATCTCCATGGCATGCAAACTCCTCTAAAACCTAAATCTTTTTTTTTTTTTAGTTTAGTTTTTTATTTTGAGAATATCATGGGGGTACAATACTTTGGCCATACACATTGCCCCTGTTCTGCCCGTGTCAGAGCCACAATCGTGGTCATCCCCCAAACTGTGCTCCCCACATCCATTCAGTGAGAGTTTTTCCCATCCCTTCCACCCCCCTCCTGCCCGCCCGCCCTCAGATGAATGTTATTGCCCTGTGTGATGTAAGTGTTCATCAGTTAGTACCAGTTTGATGGTGAGTACCAGTGGTGCTTGTTTTTCCAATCCTGTGACACTTCGCTTCGAAGAATGGGTGCTGGCTCCAACCAGGATAATACCAGATGTGTTAATTCACTGTTGTTCCTTATTGCTGAGTAATACTCCATGGTATACATATACCACATTTTATTGATCCACTCGTGTATTGATGGGCACCTGGGTTGTTTCCACAACTTTGCAATTGTGAATTGTGCTGCTATGAACATTCGAGAGCAGATGTCTTTATTATAAAATGTCTTTTTTTCTTTTGGATAAATACCCAGTAGTGGGATTGCTGGGTCAAATGGTAATTCTACTTTTAATTCTTTGAGATATCTCCATATTCTTTTCCATAGAGGTTGTACTAATTTGCAGTCCCACCAGCAGTGTATGAGTGTTCCTATCTGTCCACATCCCCGCCAACATTTGTTATTTGGGGATTTTTTGATATGAGCCAATCTCACTGGAGTTAAGTGATATCTCATTGTGGTTTTGATTTGCATTTCCCTGATGATTAGAGAAGTTGAGCACTTTTTTATATGTTTGCTGGCCATTATTCTGTCTTCTTTGGAAAAGTTTCTGTTCATGTCCTTTGCCCATTTTTTAATAGGGTTGTTTGATTTTTTCTTGTTGATTTTCCTAAGTTCTGTATAGATTCTGGTTATCAGCCCTTTATCAGAGGTGTAGCATGCAAATATTTTAAAACCTAAATCTTATTTATCTCTAAACTCTCATCCATATACATTCTGGAACAGTCAATAAATAATTTATTCATAACTTCCTTAAACACAACATGCCCTTGAATGTCTTTGACTGCTTAAGATATTCACTTTTTGTGGATTATTTTTCTTGAAATTTTCAATCTATAAAAATAATATTTTCTGTAAAGATTCAGTTCTAATGCCCCCTATATTGTAAAACTTTCCTCACCCATAAATTAAAAGTACTTACTTCTTTTGTTGTGGAATATATATACATATATGTTTATGTATATATTTGTGTACATGTGTGTATAGGATGCATATATCTAACATAGCACTTGATAATTGAGTTCAGTAATTCAGCTGGGGGGTTTTGTGTTAATTTCCTCTTCTATATTATAAAGCCCAACACATTTTTAAATTATTTTCTTTGCCCATCATGCTTAACACAATGAGTTTTTCTAAGAGAAGTGCTTGAGAAATATGTGTTGAATATACAGCAGGTCCTCAAACAACATCATTTCATTGCATGTCTTTTTGCTATACCAATGAGAAAAAAAAAAATGATTCCCAGCTAGAGTTTGCATGTTCACCCTGTGTCTGCATGGGTTTTCTACAGGTACTCAGGTGTCCTCCACCATACCAAAGGCGTACATGTGAGGTTGATGGGCTTGTCTACTTTGTCCCAGTCTGAGTGTGGGCATGTGAGTGAGTGTGCCCTGTGAGGAGATGGTGTCCTGTCCAGGGATGGTTCCTGCCCTGTGCCATGAGCTGCCAGGATAGGCTCTGGCCACTCAAAACCCTGAACTGGAATAATTGGGTGAATAATTATCTTACTTGTTTTTATTAATTTTAAAAAATTGTATGCATAGCTCTCATTTATTTCAATGTTTAATATTAGAAGTGTTTTGGCCTTTATTTAGAAGTTAGTGATATTTTTGTCACCAGAAATAGGCCATAGGAACCTAAACTCTTGTTTCTATCAATTAGCCTATGGTAAAATTGGTTTCATTTTATGTTGTCGTGCTTACAGTCACAGTTTCCAAGAACTTATTTATGATGTTAAGCGAGGACTTACTGGATATATACACACATATGTACACACACATACACAAACCCATGCACAAAGTCATATACATTTAAAACAGCATTTAATCCATGATCCACTCATTTCACTTACGTTTTTAATGCATAATAGATTAAAAAACAAACACCCAGTGGAACTGATTATGATGATATTTGATCAAGATATATCTACAGTGTTTCAGATAACTAAAAAGACAATACAGTTCATACTAGGAAGTGATTTTTCTGAAAAGTACTATATTTATAATCCCCTTTGATATCCAGGTCTGGCTGTGTGACTGGTTCTAGCTAGTGGAATATGAATGGAATTGATATGTGCTAGTCCAGGTTTTAAAGGCAGGTGTTCCTTTTCTATGATCTTCTTCTTTTAAGTCCACTGCCTAAAAACTGAGGTCAACAAAGCACTGTGGATAGTAAAGATGGGTCCAGAGAATCTTCACATGAAGAAAAACTGCCTCCTCAACTGGAACAAACAATCATAGTGAACTTTGTATGTAACAAATAAACTTGCATGTGTTAAGCCATTGAAATTTCAGGGTTCATTAGTTACAACAGCTAGTGTTTTCCTAACTAATATTCTTGGAAGGCATGCAACCTAATAAACAGTGAGAATAATTTGATCTCATAGTAAAAAGTATGCTAATTTTATATCTTTAGCATTTAAAGCGAAGTATTACACATTTATATAAAGAAATCAATTGGGAAAAATAATTTAGGTAAACTTTCAATGAGGAACAATTTACAATAATTCACAAGTATGTAAAAGGTGAAAGTTTACAAAAAGGAAAAAATGAACGGGGATTTCAAACACCTAATTTTACAAGTGAGGGAAAAAGACCCCAGAGATGTAAGTTATGTAAATTTTGTTCTCCAATGACACACACATCTTCAATTAAAACACACACACACACGCAGATTTATAAGGTTGTAGTTACATAGTGTAGTTTGGGAACATTCAGAATTACACATAATTCTGTGTTTTCCCCCCTTGCTCCTCTAAATTTAACAGTAAGAAAGTATTTATTTTCCCATTAAGTTAGCGGACAATCCATTAGAAGACGTTAGGCATAGCACAAAATACAACTACAATGTTATTAAGTTATAACTGTTCAAACTAAATCTTCAGAAAATGCATTTTGGGGGAGTGATTTATAAAACCTCTATCTAGTTTTCAGTTACCTGTCTTATATAGGAGCTAACAAGCAAATCTGTCTGGATTTCTTTTAAATTACTTAATAAATTGAAACTATGTCATTCAGGATTTTAACAATTGACAAGAAAGCTAGAAAAACAGAATTTGTAAGATATCTAGTACAAATTAGACAAGAATTAAAGTCATTGATATAACAATGAAAAATAGAAAACACCAATATAAAACCTTCCTGATAAAATTATTTCAACTGATAACCCAGGGGCAATCCTTGCTATTTACATTTGTGGTATTTCTATTATATTATAATGGACTCTTGAAGTAACAGGGTTTCATTATTCACAGACTTTTATCCTAAGCTTATTAAAATCAAATAACTTTGTTTTCAAAGTCCTGAAGCTAGTTTTGGAAACTTTATATTCTATTTAATCTGGGGAGTTTTTTTTGCATTAGAATAATATAAATTTTGACGGTTAATGTGAAAATATGAGATGACTTTACAACGTCTGATTGCTCTTCTTTACTGCCTCAACTAATCTCGACTGCTTCCAGAATCTGTTTATTGCTCTTAAAGGGTCTTTTAAATTTAACTTCTAAAAAAATAATCAGAGATATAATGGTTAATTTTATTTCAACTTGGCTAGGCTATGTTGCCCAATTATTTGGTCAAACACTGGTCTGTATGTTGCAGTAAAGATATTTTTTAGATGCTACTGTATTAACATTTACAATCAGTAGACGTTAAGTAGATTACCTCCATAATGTGAGTGGGCCTCACCAGTCAGTTGAAGGCCTTAAGAACAAATACCAAGGTTTCCAGAAGAAGCAATTCTGCCTCAGTACTATAACAAAGAAAGCTTGCCTGAGTTTCCTGCCTGCTGGTTTGTTCTACAGAATTTGAACTTAAGACTGAAATACCAACTCTTTCCTGAATTTCTAGTAGGCCTGCCTGCCCTACAGATTTCAGATTTGCCAGCCCCGACTGGCAGAAATTATGTGAGCCAATTTCTTAAAATCTCTGCCACTGACTCACTCTTTCTCTCTCTCTCTCTCTCTTATTTTCTGTTTATATACTCTATTAGTTCTGGAGAACCCTGACTGATAAAGGAGATTGCAGTAGCTATTTGAAAAAAATAGGTGAAAATATGAGCCAATTTACTTAGGTAGAATTTGTTGCTATTTGGCAAGTTTTACTCTTTCAACATGCCATATACACCTTTGACTGTTACTAGATATTTCACAGCAGTTTGCTGATCATCTGGTCCCTTCAAATTAAAGATGAGAAAACCAAGGCCCAGAACTATTGAGGTTGAAAGGCTTACTGAAGATACTACACTTTCTTAGTTTTGATTCCTTGGAGGCGAATCCTTAGACAATGATTTATGTGCAAGTGTTTTAATAAGAATGTGTTCCCAGGAAAACCAGTAAGGGAATAAGATAAGTAATACAGGAAAGGTGAACAAGACAAACAAAGGCAGCGGTAAGATGAAGTTTAAGCCTCAGCCTGATCCTTGCGGGGAACTTTAGAGTAGAAATTAAACTTTATTGTGTAATTCTGAATATATCCATCTATCTAGGAATTTATTTATCTAATATATATACTATATATACATATCTCCTCCTATATATAGACTCTGTGTGTGTGTGGGTGTGTGTGTGTGTGTGTGTGTGTATCCTATTGATTCTGTTACTCTGGAGAAGTCTCACGAATACACAAGATTTCTCACATTCACAAGCATTTACATAGACATATACGCAGGGGTAGGTCATAGGTCATGTGAATCTACCCTAAATGTAGAACATGTGGAACTCATTATTCAAGTAATACTTCTAGTAATGGAACCTGTCCTACTCACAACCCCTAAAGAGGGGAAGAGTTATCATTAAAGCCAATAGTGATATAAGATATCCCTGTTATACTTCTGGTTGGCATTTCTATAAAAAATATAGTTTAACCTCAAAAACCCATGGGCATATCAAAGTTTAAAAGATCAGATGGTTCAAGATTGGTCTACAGAATAGGAGAATTGGAAGACATGCCCTCTATTTACACAAAGGTAGACAAAGCTCTTGCCTTCATTAACAATGTCTCCATCAAAGAATGACTTCAACAATATGAGTAATAGTGAAGCTTGACTGAAAACTTAGGTAGGTCATGGCAAATGCAACATGAACAAGAATAGTAGGCTAGGGAATTAAGGACCAGTGACTCTCCCCTCAGTACTGGAGACTTGGACGTGTTTGTGACTCTAGTATGGTCCTGTGATGGCATCAAGCCAGCAGCAATGGCAGCTTCGAAGTCTGAAGGGGTGGCAATAAAAATCTAAAGGCAGATTGCAGGATCCATGTTGGTTAGAATCCCAGTCAAATACTCATGGATATTTGGAGAGTTTGAAAATGATGGTAACAAGGGCTCTCAGAATATCACTGGTGAAAACTCTTAGTCGACTTTAAGAATCATGAAGATAGAAATATCAAATTAATTCCCATGTGGTTATGTATTAGCTGTGAAAATAATGTAGCGGGACAACAGTATAACAGAAAGGAAGGAAGGAAGGGTAAGAGCATCTTGACTGTTGACAAAAGCAGCATTGGACTAAAAAAGTTGTTGCAACCACAAGTGTGGCCAGAAGGGGGCGATGTCTAGGCAAAAGATACTGGTCTAGTGTCATAGAAGCGCCTCGCTTCCAACTATAGCGGCTAAACAGATCGCAAGGGAACCATTAGATTTCCTTCCAAGGTTTTAAGTACCTGCTTCTACGAAAAGGATTAATGAGAACCAAGAACATATGTAAACCCCAGATAAGTAAATGAGCCCCTGGGGCAAAATATAAATACAATGGCTAGATAACAAAATAAACCTAACAAAATCTCTATGTTTTAACTTTCAAAACAGTGTTCTTTCAAGTATATCACACTATTCACTGTTTTCCTTGATTTTAGTTGTAGGACGTGTTTTGCATAACGGAAGTGAAACATAATATGGATTCTTTGGTAGAACAGAGTGTGGGAAACTTATGAAAACTTTTTTCAACTCCATAAGCTTACCTTCTTTGTTCACATTAAATTTCCAGAAGGGAAAGTTAGAATAAAGTATTTTTGATTAAAAAATTATGTATATTATCACAATAAACCATTTTTGCCAAGGAGAAATCTAACTGCAATTTCTTAAACTGAATTGATCAGATTATAGTATTATGTTAATAATAAGTATTATTTTAAATTTTCTTATTAAAACTAATCTGGGGAATAGAGTCATGTATAAAAACAACATTACACATACTTTTAACAATTTTTACCACTTGAAAAGTTATATTAGGATGAGAGAAGAATTTTTAATATAAATAAAAGTGACAGGCTTAATATGCTAAAGAGAAAGCAGTTATGAAAAAACATTACTGAAACATCCTCTTTCAAATATTTTGTCATTAAAGTTTTCAGGACCTAATTCTCCAGTATTTTTTTCATTTTGGAATTTTTTCCTCATTAATTTTTTTCATAATTGTTATAATAACATATATTTGTTCAATAATTTTAGGTTTTATTTATGTTTCTTCAGTGCTGTATATTCCGATAGCTACTATACATTTATGGACTCCCTATGACCTTATTTTCTTATTCTACCCTGTAAATCTTACAACGTTTAGTCTCAAAGGCTGGGTGAAATACACCTCTTCATGAGCAGAGCCCTTATAAACTGAGAAAACTATTTTTCACAATTAATAGTAATTTGAATTTAAATTAAATACAATGACTAAGTACATATCCTATTACACAATAATTTCCCTACATCATTGTTTTGTTAAAATTATTTATACATTATTTATATAATATACAACATATAATAATATAATACATAATATATTAATGCTTTATGTTACTGTTATATATATCACTGTAATAATTCTATATCATAGAATATTTCTATATAAAAAGAAATTAAAATTATAGAAATTTTGTTGCCTTAATGATTGTAGTAACCTATAATCAGAGAGGAGATTGTAGGCTTCTCTTTTGTATGTGAAGCATCCATGCTCGTTTGGGACATATCTGTAATTTGATCAGTATGCTTATTTTCAGGATTCACTTTTAGTATTATTAGAAGTGAATCATAAAATATTTATAGTCACAATCAATTCTGCAATTATCTCATGGCAGACCAAATTTCATCTACATCTCTAGTAACTTATGCTCCTTCTTAGGCAAGGCCATATGCTCCAGGGAATATAAAATTAAGTAGTGAACAGTCATCTCAAAGAGCTTGAAACTAACTATTAAAGTTCTGCTTTAAATCAGCTCAGGAGAATGTGAAATAAATGAAGTAAAGATCAAAAGAAAATGCTATTACACACCTGTGAGTGTGCTGGGAAAGCTCATTTCATGAAAATTGTTACATAAAACATCTACTCTGAAAGTTTCGATGATCCTGAGTTACACAGCAGCTCACCTATTCCAAGGATGATGGACTGAATTGAGCATGAGATTGGCTGTTTCGAGACCTTATTTTTTTTCCCCCTGAATCTAAGCTACCTTAGGCAAATCAATTCTCTTTTTTCTAATATGAGTTTCCCCTACTACTTTCTTTAATTTTATATATTCAAAAAATGTTTTTAAGTCTTTCACATCATGAAATAGAGCATGCTTCAAGCTTTTTAAAATATTGCAATATTGCCTTTTGTTTTGAAAGTTTCCTGTTTACCATTTCTCATTATTTGTGGCATTTTTGTAATTTGAAACCATCCACAAATTTCAGAGAACCCACGTTTTTATTAGACATATTATATCTAACAGACCTCAAAGAATCTACATTTTTATTTCGAATAGAGATACACGCTTTATGCTCACCTCCATAGCCACTTTTAAAATGTGATTCTGCAGCTGAGTCTAAAGTATGGGACTGGAGACATGTTTCTTTAGTGGGGTATTCTGACTGATATGATGTGAAGTAAAAGATAAAAAGGAAAGGCCATACAAATTAATCAGTGTTTTCTATCACTTGTCTTAAAGATGTAATATTTTTGCCATTTCTTTACTTACTGAGAATTCTATTTGTCACGCATTGTTAATGCGCAGTTAGAATAAAAGGAATATGTAAGAGAAATTTTAGTAAAGTTTGCAAAATATTAGAGCTCAAAAATTTTTGTGAGCCCTTCCCTGTCTGAATCATGTTTGGGTTAGTATATTATCTAACTCTGAAATCACAGGTTAGGACTATATGGCCAATTAAACCTGTGAAGAATCTACCAGTCAAATCTTCCTTGTCTTAATTTACCTTAATGCAAAACACGACATACTTTCTCTAAAGAAGTGAAAATATATTTTCTTCTATAAAACAAAAGTAATTTAGTACAGTAGAATGCTAGAGAAGCCTGGTTACCTGCCTGACTTTTCATAAGTTTGGGGGTCCTGTATTCCCCTTTTCTGTGGAATTTGTGTCCCAAAGCAGAGAGTGGAATGTGGGGTGGAAAGTTGTGATGGGGATTACAAGTGATTGCATATTGTCCCTGTTGACTAGAAAACTCCATCTACTATATATCCTTTACAAATGGGATGGTATACTAGTATAATAGTAAAATACTGTGAAATTGAATACACAGATTAATCGTTTCCCAGAATCATGGATGACTCCTTTGTTTTTTTCCTAAGAATATTATATTTTGGCTTACTTAGAGTATATGGGTAATTCAGGTGGACTTGCCAGTAGTGTGTATATACACACACACACACACACACAGAGTAATCCATTGGTATTTATGGGAGATTGGTTGCACCAGGACCTCCTGTGGATACCAAAATCTGCGGATGCTCAAGTCCCTGATATAAAATGTCATAGTATTTGCATATTCCCTATGCACATCTTCCTGTATACTTTAAATCATCTCTAGATTATTTTTTTCACTTCTAGATTATTTATAATACCTAATACAATGTAAATGTCAAGCAAATAGCTGTTATACAGTATTTTTTAGGGAATAATGACAAGACAAAAAGTCTGTAGATGTTCAGTACAGAAATAATATTTTTTTAGTATTTTTGATCCACGGTTAAATCCATGGATGTGGAACACACAGATACAGAGGGCCGACTGTACACACACGCATCTTTTCAATTGTTATCCAACTTGCTAATGTTTCCAAAATCAGCAGATAAAATGAAGTTTAGCAAAGATTCATAGATGTGAAAAAAACCTAAGGTTGTAATTTGGTATTCTGTTCACCAAGAAAATTAGAATTAAACCATCCATCTGTGTGGCTGCTCTTAAGGTCTTATTTTGTAGCTCTTCAGAGGAAAATTTTTCCTTGGAAACCTTTCGTTTGTTTAAAAAGTGATGCTCTCAAAACATTTTTCTGTGTTTCAAAGGCATGTTTCCTGAAATTCATTTATATTTTCCTTTATGTATTCACATATATGTACCTTTGTACCAGAATCAATATTTGTATGTACTTAGTAAGCTGTATTTTTCCAAGTCACATGATATTTAATATATGATTCTATGATGATGTTACATCTTAATATCTGTTCTTGTACAAAGACATAAATGTGTTTAATGTCAGTCTTTAATATTACTATATTTACAAACCTATTCCACAATGTTCACTCAATGCTCTTCCTTTATCCCTCATTAAAATGCTGTAAAGTAAACTCCACATTTGTAGTAACAAACTAAGATAATGCCTACTTATTATGCCATTTGCAAAGAAATGAATTTTTTTCACGTTAATAAGTTTATGTTCATTGATATCTCTATCCTTCATTTGATCAAAGATACAATGGACTAAAATATGGTGATTAGCTAGAAATATAATTTTATAGTTCAAGTAAGATTGCTATTGCAGGCTAAAAAAGGGAGTATAGGCTTGTGGTGGTTTAGGACATAGGGGCATAGATTAATGACTGTAGGTTAGGGAATATGGAGGTACATGCAGACTGTTTAGATCGGTTGATAGTAAATAATTAATAACTTTCAAATCCATGATAATTCATTTGAATTTAACAAAACAGATAAAATTTCAGGGTTTTTTTTTAAGTTTTATTTTATTTTAAATTGACCAATAAAAATCATATATATTTATGGGGTACAATGTGAAGTTTCGATATCTGTATGTATTGTGGGTTGATTAAATCAGCCTAGTTAACATTTCAAAACAGCTAAAATAATGGATTTCTTTTGAGAAACAAAATCACATGCCAACTGTGCAAAAGATGGGCTTGAGATGTAACACAGGTATAACAGCAAGATCCCTTAGAAAATCCTTACTTTAGTAGGACACTTTACAAATGTTAAAATAAGAAAAAGTAGGGGTCTGGCTTGGGGCAGCAGCAATGCAAACAGAAAGGAGGAGACACATGATAGAGGTGGTCACTGCTAAAAATGTGGGAGTGGTTCAGATTAGATGTAATAAATGATTACCAAGATTCAAATTCAACTTGCTGCACTTGCACTACTAGTTAATATATGGAATGCAGAAGGAACAGGCTACCTGTAAAGATGCATTCTGCGCTGTAATCCTACATTCAAGATGCAAGTAATATAATTGTGTGGATTTATCCAAATTACAAAAAAGTCAACTGACCATTTCAGTAAAAAAAATTCTGCAAGTCTTTTGTACCCAAGCAGTAAATTCACTATCCTTCTAAACTTCCAAGTAAGAATGACAAATTCACTACTATGCAATATATCTATGTAACAAAATTACACTTGTACCCCTTAAATTTATACAAATTTAAAAAAAAACAAATTGAATCAATAGTTAAAATCATGGCAAAATATAGAGCACCAGACACAGATATAATAGTTACACTAGTGAATTATAGCAAAAATTTAAGAAAGAAATAATAACAAATTTCTACAATCTTCTAGAAAATAGTTTCCCTGAAATAATATTTCTTAACACATCTTATGAAGCCAGCATTACCCTAATAGCAAAAGTAGTTACAGACATTACAAGAAAACTACACACTACTATCTCTCATGAACATAAGCACAAAAATCTTTAACAAAATATCAGCAAATCATATCCAAAAAACATAAAAAGTATAATATAGAAAGAATTCATGCTGATTCAACATTTATAAATGAATGTTCTTAAACATATAAATGCACTGAATTTATATAAGTGTATGTGTATTCATATAAATGAATTCATAAAAAACTCGTAAAAAATGAGTTCACACATTCAACATACATTCATAAGAAAAACACTCAAAAACTCAAAATGGAAATGATCTTTCCATAACTTCTCATATATTAAATAACTACAGCTAATATCATATTTAATGGTGAGATACAGAATGAGTAAGTACCCCCAAAGACTGGGAACAAGGCCAGAATGCCATCTCTCATCCCTACTGTTCGTAATCACACTGGAAGTCCTAAGTAATGCAATAAGATAAGGATAATAAATAAAATATATAAAGAATGAAAAGAAATAAAACTGTATTTATTTGCCAATAACATGATTGTTATCATGTTAAGAAATCACAAAAGAATCTACAACAAAAACTCCTGGTACTAATAAGCAAGTAGAGCATGGTTGCAAAATACAAAGTCAATATATAAAAGTTAATTAATTTTATTTGTAGGCAGCAAAATAAATTGGAATTTGAAATTTTAAAAATATTATTTACAATAGCACCAAAATATATAAATATTTAGATATAAATCTAATAAAATGTGTACACATCTATATGTGGAAAACTATGAAGCACTGATAAAATAAATCATAGAAGTTCAAATAAACATATATGTCATATTCATGAATTAGCAAATTCAACTGTTAGAATGTCAATTATTCCCAACTTGATCTATGAAGTCAATAAAATCCCATGTAAACTACAGAAAGATATTTTGTAGCTATAGACAAACATTAAAAATGTATACGGAAAGGCAAGGACCTAGAATAACCAACAGAACACTGAAGAAAAATAAAGGTGGAGTACCAGCTTGTCAGCTATCTCTACCACCTTCCATGAACTTTGACTAATTATAACATTATTTACATTGTAGTTTTAAAATTTCTCTGCCCTTGAAATTACCCTGACTGTTCTGAGACAACCACATAAAGCATGAAAAGGGGAGGGATCCCAATTCTAGGTATTACTATGCAAGTTCTTAGTAAAAGCCAAACCCCTTAGCCTTGAATACTCCTACCCTCAATTAGTAAGACTTAAAAAGACCAAAAACCACTTCCTCCCAGTGCAGCTGCTCTTTTCTACCCTGCCTGCTGTCTTTCTCTTGAGAGAGTGTACTTTCACCGTCAATCTTTCAATAAAAAAGCTGTTTGCTTGGCTTACATGGCGTGTCCTGAAATTCTTTTCCCTATGATCACCAAAACCTGGAAAAACCACCACTCGGAGGCCACTACCAGCTGGAGCCAGATTTCTCACTGGCGTGGTAGGATATCGACATGCAAAAGGAGAAGGCTGGAATAATTCATGTGGTAATGGATTGAAGTTGATTTAAGTTTAGTATGAACTCAAGTTCAGCTTAACATAGATACAAAAGATTAAATATAGAAATATTTATGAATATGTATATATACAAGAATTAGTATACACATATATTTACTTGCTCTGTCAGCTGAGATAGCCTAAAACCAACAAAACTCTAGTAGTCTTGAGCACACTTATCCCCAAATCTTGGTTACTAATACCATTTTCCAATAAAAGACAGCAGGGATCCTTGGAAAAATGACTAGTGTAGGACTGAGGCAGGGAATATACAAGACAAGCCTGTAGCATCTTTTAGTATCAGCAAGTGCTAAAACACACAAAAACCCACACAATATGATGGGTGTATGTCACAAGGACACAGGAGCCAACCTCCGGTGGTCAATGCTGAAAAAAACATATGAGCATCAAAATAAATAATGCACCATTGGATTATAACCTAATATATAAAATAAATTTACCTGACTTACTGATATAAGTAAATAAATAAATACTAAAATTAATGTGGAGAATAAATAAATCTTCTGTGCAGAAGAATTCCAAATAACTTATGCAGATACTCTGACCTCAAAACAATGAAGAATGATTCTACCACTCCTATGTGTGGACTGCACATAGCGACTTTGAGAGAGTACTGACTGTATGGAAAAAGGGGACAAGATAAGTCATGATGACAGCATGTACATTTGATATGATATAATGTAACGAGAAAGGCACCTCACCTCTGTGGCCTTCTTCCCACAAATCCATAATCCCGTATAATCATAAAAAAAACATCAAGTAAATCCCAAGCAATGGATACCAAATACCTGACCAGTACTCCTCAAAACTGTCTAAGTTATTGAAAACAAGTAAGTCTGATAAACTGTCCCAGAACTAAAGAGCCTACAAAGACATGAAGACTAATTGTGATGTGATAGGATCCTGGAAGACAGGACATTTGGTAAACAGCAAAGACTATGGATTTTACTTATGAAAATATATCAGTATTGGTTCATTTGTTGTGACAAATTTAACATACTAACATAAGATGTCCACAACAGAGGAAATTGGGTTGGCAATATATTAAAACTCTATGATACCTTTGCAACTTTTTTGTAAATCTAAAAATACTCAAAGTATTTATAAAAATGAAGAAAATGTTATCCAAGTTTATCCTGGATTAATGAAGCTTTCAATCAAAGGTTTCATGCTGAAGTGGGAGTGTATCCAACAGGTCTTCACATTGAAATAAGATTCACCTCTAATAGGTCGAATGAATTCTGGTGCCAAACATTTAAAGAATATAACAGGAAAGACAGCGAGGTCGCCTTTCTCTGCCAACTTACGCACATAGTTCCAATTAACTCCTCTTGTTTCTCCATATGACTGTAACCAGCCTGCTCTGAAACTAGAACTTAAACAATCTTCCTTCAAAGTAAAGCTTCTGATCTAGAATCTGTGTAAAGAAAATGGGCCCAAAGCACTCCATAACAGTATATTATAGACCATAGAAGATCTGGGCAAATCTACCTATGTTAATTATGATCAAAACATAAAGAAACATAATGAATACAGGGGGAACTAGATATCCTAAAACCCTTCTGCTAAAACACAACTAAAATTGCTACATAAGATAAAATAAAGTCATTTTAAATGACTAGATAAAACTCCAAAAATGTAATAGGATTTCCTTAAGGCTAGGAGTATATGGACAAAGGAAGTGAAACAACAGTGCCTCTGACAAATATTCTGAGGATATCCAGAGATCCGCGAGGTCTAAACATTGTGTGCCCCACGTAGAGCACAGAGTCTTAATGAAGTGCAATCCATGTAAAGGCAGTACATAGAAAAACTTACACAGCAGTGCCAAACTGAAGCGAGACTTTTCTGTCTCAGGCTTAGTTTTAATGAAGGTGAAGAAAAAGAGAAGCCTTTTTGGATATTTTATAAACATATGTAAGCAAACACAGTTTTGGAAATGAAAATCACATCTGTGTAGCCTGAAACCTTAAAATATAATTCCGTTTAAAAAGGAGGAGTTCATAGGTTAACAGATGATTGGCAGAGGCAACACACAGCTTCTCCGTGGAGGAAGACCACCTAAAACATGCCTTAGGGAATACTCATGGAAGAGTTATTGACCTTTCGTTTGAATTGGAGCGTTATTTTATGTGGTGGCTGTGCCTGTCATTTGTCCATTACCCCACTGGATTTGTCTTTTTGTATTACTATTTCAGGATCTTGCACATTGCGTTGCCATCTGTGTTAAAATGTATTATTGCATAATTTATTATTTGTAGACTTTGTTTATAGTATATTGTCCATACCAAAATTTTTGTTTTTATATATCCTTTGAGTTTTCAATCTGGGTTAAGAAGCTCCTTCTTGACTCCAGAGAGTACATACAATTGCATATATCTTCCAAGATTTTTTAAAATTTAAGTAATACAAATGTATGCAATTTATTTCTGTATATGTCAAAAGACATGGGTGTTATATTCTTAAGAATCTTATATTCTTTAATACAGTCATTCGTGCCAGCACCATTTATTAAAAATCCTGTTTCACATTTTAAAAAAGAATTGTAATATAATCAAACACTATCAAACTTTATTTATTTTTGTTTTTGTATTTGTGCAAGTTTATAGTGTATATGAGAAATTTTTTACTTGTATAGAATGTGTAGTGATCAAGTCATGGTATTTTGGGTGTCCATCCCCTGAGTGCAATACATTTTCTTAAGTATAGTCATCCTACTCTGTATCAAACTTTGAATTTATTCCTTTCATCTTGAATTTATTCCTTTTATCCCTCTAACCCACTTCTCTTCATCCTCACCTCTCCCCCCACCACCCTTCCCAGGCTCTGTTATCTATTTTTCCACTCTCTACCTCCACGTCTTCACATTTTATAGCTCCCACATATAAGTGAGAATATGCAATGTTTGTTCTTTTGTGCCTGGCTTATTTCACTTAAGATAATGACCTCCAGTTCCTTCCATGTTGTTCAAAATGACATGATTTCCTTTTTTTTTATAGCTGAATAGTATTCCTCGGTGTATATATTACAAAATTTTCTTCATCCATTCATCCTTTGATGGACACGTAGGTTGATTACAGATCTTTGCTATTGTGAATAGTGCTGCAATAAAAATGTGAGTGCAGGTATCCATTTAATATATTTATTTCTTTTCCTTTGTGTAGTTACTCAGTAGTGAGACTGCTGAATTAAATGGTAATTCTATTTTTAGCTTTTTGAAAAATCTCCATACTGTTTTCCAGAGTGGCTGTACTAGTTTACATTCCCACCACAGAATGAAGAGTTCCCTTTTCTCTGCGACCTTGCCAACATCTGTTAGTTTTTGTCTTTTTAATAGTAGCCATTCTGACTACTATTAAAAGATGATATCTAATTGTGGTTTTGATTTGCATTTCTCAGATGATTAGTGATTTTGAACACTTTTTTCATATACCTGTTGGCCGTTTGTATGTCTTCTTTTGAGAAATGTCTATTTGTGTCCTTTGCCCCACTCTTTAAGGGAATTATTTGGTTTTTTTCCTATTAAGTTGTCTCAGTTCATGTATATTCTGAATATTAGTCCCCTTTTGGATGAATAGTTTGCAAATATTTTCTCCCATTTTGCAGGTTGTCTGTTCACTGTGGTGATTACTTCTTTTGCTGTGCAGATACTGTTCAGTTGAAGTCCCATTTGTCTATTTTTGGTTTTCTCACCTGTGCTTTTGATATTTTAGTCCTAAATTATTTGCCTAGACCAATATCCAGGAGAGTATTGCCTAGGTTTTCTCATAGTACTTTTATAATTTCAGGACTTACATTTAAGTCTTTAATCCATTTTGAGTTGATTTTTATACATGATCAGAGATAGAGGCCCAGTTTCATTCTTTTACATGTGGCTACCCAATTTTCCTAGCACCATTTATTGAAGAGGGTGTCCTCTCCTTAATGTAAGCTCTTGTTGGCTTTGTTGAAGATCAGTTAGCTGTAAGTATGTAGCTTTTTTTCTGGGTTCTCTATTCTGTTCCATTTATCTATATGTCTATTTTTATGCCAATATCATGTTCTTTTGTTTACTATAGCCTTATAATACATGTTGAAGTCAGGGACGGTGATGCCTTCAGCTTTGTTCTTTATGATCAGTATTGCTTTGGCTATTCAGGCTCCTTTTTGGTTGCATATGAATTTTTGCATTTTTTCCCAATTCTTGGAAGAATAACATTGTTATTTTGATAGGTATTGCTTTAAATCTGTAAATTGCTTTGGGCAAAATGGTCATTTTAACAATATTAATACTTTTGATCCATGTGCATGAGATATTTTTTCATCTCTTTGTGTTGTCTTCAATTTCATTCATTAGTGTTTTGTAGTTCTTGTAGTGTTCTTTCACCTCCTTGGTTAAACTTATCCTTAGGTATTATTTTATAGCTTTTGTAAATGGGATTGCCCTCTTGATTTTTTTTCCTCAGCATTATTGGTGTATAGAAATGCTACTGATTTTTGTATGTTGATTTTATCTCCTTCAACTTCCCTGAACTCATTTATCAAATCTAAGAGTTTTTTGGTTGAGTCTGTAGGTTTTACTAGATATAAGATAATACCATCAGCAAAGAGGGGAAACTTGATTTCCTCTTTTCAAATTTGAGCTTCTTTCATTTCTTTCCCTTTCCTGATTGCTCTGGCTAGGATTTTCAGTACTACGTTAAATAAGAGTGGTGAAAGTGGGCGTACTTATCTTATTTCAATTCTGAGAAGAAAGGCTTTCAACTTCTCCCATACAGTATGATGTTAGCTCTAGATATGTCATATATAGCCTTTATTATTTTGAGGTATGTTAACCTTATGCTTAGTTTGTGAAAGCTTTTATCATGAATGAACGTTGAATTTTATTAAATGCTTTTTCTGCATTCATTGAAATTATCATATGGGTTTTGATTTTCCTTCTGTTGATGTGATGTATCACGTTTATTGATTTGTAGATGTTGAACCATCCTTGCATCCCTGGTGTAAATCCCATTTAATTATGGTATATTTTGTGTCTGTCTTTATTACAGACATTGGCCTTTAGTTTTCTTTTTTTGTTGTTGTTGTTGTGTTCTTGTATGGTTTTGGTATTGGGGATGAGGATAATACTGGCCTTATAGAATAAGTAGGGAGAATTCTCTCCTCTGATTTTTTGGAATAGCTTCAGGAGGAGTGGTATTAGTTCTTCTTTGAGCATTTGATACAATTTTTAATATAATAAAAAAATAGACTTCTTATTACTTATTCAATCTCACTACTCATTATTGGTCTGTCCAGGTTTTCTGCTTCTTCTTGATTCAATCTTTAGAAGTTGTATGTCCAGGAATTTTTCCATTCCCTGTAGGTTTCCAGTTTGTCAGCATATAGTTGTTCATAATTGTCTTTGATGATCTTTTGTATTTCTGTGGTATCAGTGGTAATGTCTTCTTTTTCAAGTCTGATTTTGTTTATGTGGACCTTATCTCTTCTTAATTAGCCTACCAAGTGGTTTATGAATTTTGTTTATCTTTTTAAAGAATCACCTTTTCATTTTGATGATTATTTGTATACTTTTAAGTCCCTATTTCATTTAGTTCTGCACTAATATTTATAATGTCTTTTAATCTGTTTATTTTGGGTTTGGTCTTTTCCTGATTGTCTAGTATCTTTAAGTGCATTGTTATATTGTTAATTTGTAACCTTTCTACTTTTTCGATATAGGCATTTGTTGCTATGACCTTCCCTTTTGGGACTGCTTTTGCTGTATGCCACAGGTTTTGGTATGTTGTGTTTCCAGTTTCATTTGATTCAAGAAATGATTTTTTAAATATTCATCTTAATTTATTTATAGACTTAACTATCATTCAGAAGCAGGTTGATTAATTACCATGTATTTTTAAGTTTACAAAGTTACTCTTCATATTGATTTATTCCATTGTGGTCTGAGAAGATCTTTGGTAAGATTTTGATTTTTTACATTTGTTGAGACTCCTTTTGTGGCTTAACATATGACCTGTCCTGGAAAATGTTCCACATGCTGATGAAAAGAATGTGTATTCTGCAGTTGTTGGATAGAATGTTTTGTAAATGTCTGTAAGGTTCATTTTGTCTAAAGTCTGGTTTAAATCCAATTTTTTCTTGTTGATTTTCTGTCTAGATGATCTGTTTAATGCTGAAAGTAGGGTGTTGAAGTCCCCACTATTACTGTATTGCAGTCTGTCTTTCTTTTTTTAGATCTAGTAATAATTGCTTTATGAATATGGACGCTCCAGCATTGGGTGCATATATATTTATAATTGTTATATCTTCTTGCTGGATTGATATCTTTATCTTTATATAATGACCTTCTTTGTATTTTTCTACTGTATTTGACTTAAAGTCTGTTTTATCTGATATAAGTATAGCTACTTTTGCTCACTTTTCATTTCTATTTGCATGGAATATCTTTCTCCATCCCTTTACTCTCAGTCTTTATCAATAAGTTGAGTTTATTGCATATAGTTGGATCACGGTTTGTTTTTTTTTTAGTGAAGAATTTAGTCTGTTTATATTTCAAGGTGATTATTGATATGTGAGGCTTTGTTCCTGTCATATTGTTAATTATTTTCTGGTTGTTTTATATATTCTTTGTGTCTTTCTTTTTCTCTTATTGTTTGTCATTGGGGTTTAGTGGATTTCTGTGCGGTTACCATTTGAGTACTTGCACTTACTCCTTTGTGTGCTTACTTTACCAGTGAGTTTTATACTTTCATGTTTTTTCATGATGGTAAATTTTGTTCTTTTGTTTCCAGGTTTAGTACTGCTTTAAATACTTCTTGGTGGGCTGGTATAGGGGTAACAAATTTCCTTAGCATTTATTTTTCTAGGGAAGACTTTATTTCTCATTCACTTATGAGGGTTGATGTTGTTTGATATAGTATTTTTTTTTTTTTTTTTTTTTTTTTTGTCTTTCAGCACTTTGACTATATCATCTTATGCTCTTTTGGCCTGTAATGCTTCTGCTGAGAAATTTACTGTTAGTCTGATGGGATTTTACCTTTATAGATGACTAGATCCTTTTACCTTGCTGTTTTTGGGATTCACTTTTTATCTTTGACTTTAGACAGCCTAATTATTATGTGTTGTAGAGAAGACATTTTTGCATTATTGAGCCTCCTGTATCAGAATGTCTAAATCTCTTGCTATACTTGGGAAGTTTTCATCTATTATTTCTTTAAATAGGTTTTCTGATCTTTTCTTTGTTTCTTCACTCTCAGTGATACTGATAAGTTGTAAATTTGGTCACATTATATTGTCCCAAATGTCACAAAGGCTTTGCTCTTTCTTTTTTATTCTTTTTTCTTTCTTTTTGTCTGATTGGATTATTTCAAAAGACCTTTCTTCAAGTCCTTCAATTATTTTTTATGCTTAATCTAGTCTATTGTTGAAGCTTTCAAATATATTTTATATTTCCTTCAATAAATTCTTCAGTTGGAGAATTTCTATTTTGTTCTTTTTTTTCAAAATATCTCTCTCTTTGGTAAATTTCTTATTCATATCTCAAATTGTCTTTGTGATTTCTTTGTATTGTTTTTCAGAATTCTCTTGTATGTCCATAAGCTTCTATAAAATCAATATTTTGAATGCTTTATCTGGGATTTTGAAAATTTCTTTTTTTTTTTTTTTTTGTATTTCAGAATATTATGGGAGTGCAAATATTTGGTTACATATATTGCCTATGCACTGCCCAAGTCAGAGCTACAATCATGAACACCCCCCAAACAGTGCGCCCCACAGCCATTAGGTGTGAGTTTTCCCATCCCCTCCACCCCTTCCCACCTGTCCGACCCCTGATGAATATTATTTCCAGGTGTGCACAAAAGTATTAATCAGTTAGACCAATTTGATAGTGAGTACCAGTGGTGCTTCCTTTTCCATTATTGTGATATTTCGCTTCAAAGAATGGGCTCTAGTCCATCCAGGATAATACCAGATGTGTTAATTCACCATTGTTTTTTATTGCTGAGTAGTACTCCATGGTATACATATACCACATTTTATTAATCCACTCGTGGATTGTTGGGCACTTGGGTTGTTTCCATATCTTTGTGCTTGTGAATTGTGCTGCTATAAACATTTGAGTGCAGATGTCTTTATTATAGGATGTCTTTTTTTCCTTTGGGTAAAAACCCAGTAGCGGGATTGCTGGATCAAATGGTAGTTCTACTTTTAGATCTTTGAGGTATCTCCATATTACTTTCCAAAGAGGTTGTACTAGTTTGCAGTCCCACCAGCAGTGTATGAGTGTTCCTATCTGTCTGCATCCTTGCCAACATTTGTTGTTTTGGGACATTTTGATATATAAGCCAATCTCACTGGATTTAAGTGATATCTCATTGTGGTTTTGATTTGCATTTCCCTGATGATTAGAGAAGTTGAGCACTTTTTATATGTTTGCTGGCCATATTCTGTCTTCTTTTGAAAAGTTTCTGTTCATGTCCTTTGCCCACTTTTTAATGGGGTTGTTTGATTTTTTCTTGTTGATTTTCCCAAGTTTTGTATAGATTCTGATTATCAGCCCTTTATCAGAGGTGTAGCATGCAAACATTTTCTCCCATTCTGTAGGTTGTCTGTTCACTCTAGTGATAGTTTCCTTTGCTGTGCAGAAGCTTTTTGATTTGATAAGGTCCCATTTATTTATTTTTGTTGCTGCTGTGATTGCTTTGGGGGTCTTCTTCATAAATTCTTTGCCTAGGCCAATGTCTATAAGAATTTTTCCAATGTTTTCTTCTAGACTTCTTATGATTTCACATCTTAGGTTTAAGTCTGTTATCCATCATGAGTTTATTTTTGTGAAAGGTGAGAGGCGTGGATCTAGATTCAGTTCTGTTGCTGGAGAATTATTGGGGTCCTTTGAAGGTATCATACTTTCTTGTTTTCTCATATTTCCTAAGTCCTTATGTTGCTATCTGCACATCTGATGTATTAGTTGATTCTTTCTATTTTTGAATTTACTTTCATAAGGGAGCACTTCTTTTGTGAAGATGTATCTATAGTGTTAGTTAGGTAGGGTATTTTGGCTTTGATTCTAAGTTTATGCAGTAATGTACTCTCTGTATAACTTCTTTGGCTGTAAACAGTGTTAGTGGTATCTGTAATTTCCTTAGTGGTTTAGGACGCAGTTATTAGTGGAGTCTGTGGTGAAGTTGTGCTGGGGACTGGGATGCTAGGTAGGCTAGTCTTCAGGCCCCAGGGTGCCAGTGGTGGGCTAAGTGTGCCTATCTTTGTGCCCCAAGGCAATGTATGCTGTCATCTGTGTTGGTGGTTACCAGCTGGCCAATTATTGGGCCTCCAGTTGCTTTGTTTGATACTGATAGTGTCAGAAGTGGACCAGGATGGGCTGGTGGTTTCTCAGTCCACTAGGTAGCCAGCATGGCACAAGTGATGACAGTAGCAGTGGTAGAATGATTTTCTGGTTCCCAAGCAGTGTGTTGATGTTGGTGGTGGCTGCAATGGGCTGGATGGGCCAGTTCCCAAGCCCACAGGTGGTGCTTACTGATAGGTGCCAGCTGTGGTTATAGTGGCCAGGAGTTTAAGCCCAACCTCAGGCTCCCAGGAGGAGTGCTCAGGTACCCAAGGTGGTAAATTGGGTTGGGCAATCCCCAGAACCCTGGGCTATGTGCTTTGTCTCGAGTGGTGGTAGGGGATAAAGTGGGGTTGAATGGGCTAGTGCTCAGGCCCACCAATGGTGAAGTGGGCCACAGCCATGGTGGTTGGGGGCAGGGTGATCCTCAGGTCCCAGGTGGAGTGCTTGGGTGACAGGGGTAGCTGCTGAACTGAGGCCTCACAACTAAAGAGGGAAAAGCTGTCCTTGGTGGCCACATTCTGGGACACTGGATGGGGACTGCACATCCTTTTCAACACCCAGTCCCAGCAGGGCTTGCCTAGCCACTCCCCCTGCCACTGGTGGTAGTAACCAGCACCTAGCTTACACCCCCACCACAGCCTCAAGTGCCCCAGCCCAGTTCACAACCAAGTGCCGGTAGCAATTTGTGCCCCCTCACATTTCCACTGAGGTCCCAGCAACACTCACTTCCTGGCACGAGCCCCTGCAGCCCATGCCTCACTTGCTTCTTATCCCCAGCTGTGGGAGTGCTCTCAGTGCTTTCCCCTGTCCAAAAAACGACAATCCAAGTTTCTATAATGCTTCAGTCCTACTGCTACTGGGACCCAGGACAGCACACGATTTGACAGTGGCTAGGTTTAAAAAAGACACCTTGTTAATGCTGCTTAGGTCTCAGCAAGGGTGTGGGAGCCAGCGCAAGCTGCCTGCCTGGAGCAGGTACGTCCCATGTTCTCCCAGCAGCTCCCTGTGTAGTTTCAGGAGTTGGGAGAGCCCAGGGGTCCTCCTGTGGCCAGGACTGCATGATTCTATGGTAGGGATATGGGCTGCTAGTAGTATCTCACTCACCTTTTCCCTGAACTGGGAAGCCACTTCTCTCAAATTTTTAAAAAACAACAAAATTGACGGAAAATATGACCTAATAAAGAACCAGTCAAGGAAAGTGAATATTAGCAGATATTTCAAATCAATCAATCAATTTCTCACTTAATCTAGTGAATAAACTTATCAGGTATAAAATGTAGAATGAGCATTTTCAGCATGCTTAAGGGAATAGAAGAGAAAATGTAATACACAAGCAAAAATAATGATCAGGGAGATTTTTAAAAATAAAACTATAACAATAGAAATTAAAATTCTAAAAAATGTTTAATAGCCAACTAGACGTAACAGACAAACAGTGGCATATTTAATCATACAAAATTTACAAATAATGTAGCAAAGAGATAAGAAATGAAAATTTGGAAATAGAAATTAACATGTTTCAGAGTTCCTGAATGAGATCATATAGTAGATAGTACAGAGTGAAGAAAATATCCTGAGAGAGACAATGGCTGATAATTATTCAGAATAGACTTAGTGACAAAGATTCTTATTGTCTCTAAATCAAAGAATACAAGCAGAAAATAAAAATAAGTCCATACCATAAGCAAACTGCAAAATGCCAAAGACAAGGAAAAGTGTCTTAAGTAGATAGAGGGGGGAAAAAAAATTATTTCAAGGGAACTACATTGACAGTTGCAACTATCTCAACAGTAGAAGCCAAAAGATAATTTCTTCAATGTTCTATCAGAAAATAATTGTCAAAATAGAACTTTGTCAAGTAAATTAGTTTACAATGATGATTGTGAAATAAAAATATTTCAGATAAATAACACAGAAACAGATTACAGTCAAGAAGCTCTCATTAACAAAATTTCCTAAAAATGCTCTTCAAAAATAAACTTCTGAGAAGCAAAAAAGGAGAAAGGAAAGAAGAAAATTTTAAACATGTAGTTAAATCTAAGCAAACCTTGACTGTATATATCAATCATAATGTTTAATTTATAGAATGAAAAAATAAACATAAGTTTAAAAAGTTTAAAAAGGCTGAATAATAATAAGGCTGTGATCAAAATTACAGCATCGTGTATTCCAATTAATGTAATATTACTCAACTTTAAATGTCTAAGTAAGTACGTCAAAAGTTAATGGGTGGTAGCATAGAAATTAATGTATATCTTTCAAATAGCTGAAAGGTTAAAAGAGATAATGGGACCCAAAACAACCATAAAAACCAAAAATTTAAAAAAATAGGAATAAAAAAGCCAAAAAAGTGGCAAATAACCCCAAATAATATATTAGAAATAATCTCAAGTATATCAGTAACCCAAATAAATGTAAATATACTCAACTTCTCATTTGAAAGCATAGATTCTCAGTCTCATTTTAAAAAATACTAACCAAAGGAAAGCAGGCAAAGCTCTATTAAAATCACACTGTTATCATTTCTTTTATTCAACATAGTACCAGAAGTTCTAGCCAGTACATTTTGACAAATAAAAGAAAGAAAAGGTGAAGATTAGAATGGAAGAACATGAGGTGGTTCTCTAGGAATATATTTATAAAAGAAAGAAAGAAGAAAAGTAAAAATCAGTTTATTAAAAATATTAAGTACAATATAGTTATAATTTTGTGGATATTGTACTGATTTTATAAAGATGTCAATTCTATCCAAATTTTTATGAAGAGTCATTGTAATTCCAACCCACATCCCAACAAAGTTATCGACTTGACAAGTTAAAACTAAAATTTTCATGGAAATCAAAGGACCAAGAATATTCAAGACATTTATGACAAAAAAAGAATTAGAGTTAGTGTATTTGACCTAGCAGAAATGAACACCTTACAAAATAAAGACATTAAAACCACATGTGTTATGATAGTGACATGGTGATGGAGAAATAAATAAATGACATAGAACAGAAAACTAAGAAACATACCTACACATATATAAAAGCTATTGATATATCACAGAGGAGTCAATATATCCTTTCTATTTAATAAGTGATAGGACAAATGATTATTGACACAAAGAAGAAAACTGTGAAATAGCTTTTATAACATTTAATGTCAATATGTAAATTTACTTTATGAATTAGAAAGGAAAGATTTTAAAAGAAAATATAGATTTTTCCCCTTGATTTGGGGAATAGGAAGGCTATCTTAATAGGTAAAGCATGACAAAGATTTAATGTTTTGACATTATCAAATTAAGAACTCATATCAATTAATTGATACCACAAAGAAAATAAAGATACAAGCCACAAAATGGAAAATATATATGCAACATTTATAATGAAAATAAATATATATAAATTCTCTACTTGTAGTAAAAGTAATTTCCTAAACATCATCTCCTTAGCATAGAATATCATCTAGCATAGGAGTGTTATTTTACATTTTATCAAAGTAAAAACTATGTCAATTTTTTCTGTCATCCAGCAGTGGCAGAGCAAGTTACAAACATCCAGGAAGTCTAATACAATCTGATATTATAGAAAAAATATTAGCAATATTGATTACCATTCTCAGCATTCTGTTAGTGTACAACATATGGATTGCATGCTCTCGTTTATGGATGGGATGGGAGACATTTCCTCTCTAGTAACAGAGAAAGTTAGCTGTGTATATAGTTCAGTATCTTTAGCTTGCATAGCAACACAATTCCCAAGTACTTCTTGATGTGAAATTTAACTTGAAAGTTACATTTTCTTTCTCTAGCTCATGAACTTGACTCTATTCTATCACCATGGGCAAGTTATTCTCTGAATAGTATAGAATTTTAGAAGTTAATTAGATTGCTACATGATTTCAGTACTTGTGAAATGTTCAAATGGAGACTTGATAATCCTCAGGAAAATGTTTTTCTGACAGAGAAAAAGGCCAGATATGTAGCTGATTTGCATTTTAGTGTTTGATATAAGGGTGACTGATTTAGAGAAAATTGCAAAATTGTCTAAAGTTTATCATTTGCTTATAGGCTCTGAGTTCTGTGCGTCATTCCTCCAGTGACAACGCAATTGATCAAGAAGTTACAGGAGGAGAAATATTGGTATTAATGGTAATTAAGAGCAAAGACAATACCAATAACTCTGAAGAATAGGACACCAAACTTCTTTATAAATAAAAAAGTCACTTACAAATCATAGCATGTATAACACTATATTGTTCCTGATTTTGTTTGTCTTTATTCACCACTACACTATAAGCTCTATGAAAGCAAGTACTTTATTGATCTTAACTCAGTGTCTGTTACATGGTAGGCAATCAATAAATATTTGCTGAATGAATAATTGAATGAACAAATGAAATGATCTTTTTCTCTTTGATAATCAAGTTATACAAAAACAAATATAAAATCAACCAGATTAAATAAATATTGTTTTTTCAGTGTTCTATGGTAGATATGCTATGATGTAGCCAATTTGCCTTCCTAGAGTAGCATCAAAACACACTGCCAATAATATTGCTGGAGGGAAAAAGGCATTTAGGATTTGAATTAACTTTTAACTGATACAGTTCCAAAATGTTTTAAGCATAAATGCCATGCAAAAAGTGAATTGTTATTTATCATGGTTCTTCCAGACTTCTCTTTACATTGCAGTTTAAATGAGACCAGATAAGTGCAAGTTAATTATATAAATTGTATTAAGTGCTCTTCAAATTTTGGTATTTTTGTACGTAAATCACATTATAAAATGTGTTCATATAAACAAGAACTTAATAAAATAGATCATATTTCCCAAAGAAAAATGCTATAATTGTATTCTATATGAGAAAATAGTATGTATTTTAAAACTACTCAATAAAGAATAATTTAGTACAAACTTCTGCAATAAATATAATGGGAAAAATATTTCCAGATATTACACAATAACACACAAATGTGTATTACACTTGCACCCCCTATAATTAAGTATACATTCAGCACATTAAAAAATTGTTTTAATTTGCATGTAAAGATTTGACCTAAAAGATTAGAAATTTCAGTTAAGAAATACCAAAATAACAAGGAACATATTGTATTCACAGAGAACATTAATTACCAAATATATTAAGTGGTCTAACTGGTTAGGTGCACAACATGGTCTTTGTCTTTGCAAATATTTAAGGTCATTTCAAGAAAAAGTTATTGCCATACTTCTTGATATTCTTTATTTCACAGAATATGCTACTGAAATATAATACAGTCCTGATTATGATAGAGACAGCAGTGTATTTTTCCTCCAAAATAGCAATAATGAGTTAAAGCAACAAGCACATGATGTTGAATCACCTCCATTTCCTCCAGAAAACACACCTCTTTCTAGCCTCAATGTCTAGTTTTATTTAGTTTTTTGGAAATATTTATAATTAACAAGAAATAAGACATACTTCATATAAAATGGACAATATGGACATGTACAAAATAAAAACTAAATACCCTATTCCATCCCCAGGTACCCCTATTAATCATGTGTGTATCCTTTTAACTTCTTGTCTATTCAGTTGTGATTAGAATTTTTTTTATTTCAGAATATTATGAGGGTACAACACTTTGGTTATATATATTGCCTATATACTGCCCAAGTCAGAGCTACAATCATGGACATCCCCCAAACTGTGTGTCCCGCACCCATTAGGTGTGAGTTTTCCCATCCCCTCCACCCCCCTCCCACCTGCCCAACCCCTGAGGAATATTATTTCCATGTGTGCACATAAATATTGCTCACTTAGTACCAATTTGATGGTGAGTACCAGTGGTACTTGTTTTTCCATTCTTGTGATACTTTGCTTCGAAGAATGGGCTGTAGCTCCATCCAGGGTAATACTAGATGTGTTAATTCACCATTGTTTTTTATTGCTAAGTAAAACTCCATGGTATACATATACCACATTTGTCTAGTTTTAAATTCAATTAGCATTACATTATTTTATGAACATGGTTTCAGAGCCTTACACATGAAAAATACTGAACTAGATATTTAGGATTAAAACAAGTAGGGGTTGGATAAGGGGTTGGTCTCCCCCTCAAGTTACTGACAAAATATTAAGAGAAATAAGACATGTATGCAAATAACTGCAAAGTAAGTATCTATTGTTTATAAGAGAGATAAAGTGATCTGGGACCTCAGAGGAGGGGGCAATCATACTATAGCATATCAAAGCTACTGGAAAATAAGAAACATAATTCAGTAAGATAAGTAACAAATGTTTTTAAGCATCCTCTATAGCCTCATCAGTTTGCTAGCAACTGATAAAAATCAAAAGAAAGAGTGCCCACCCTCCATGATTTTAGTAACCTGGAGAAAGACTTGATGCAATTTGCAAAATTTAAATATTTCTCCGTGCTTATTAGTACATCAGGGCTAGAGGAAAAGAGATCAGGGAACCTGGAAGGAAACTCTTCATGGAAGAAATAAAACCTAAAGAGATTGGAAAGCCAGGGAAGACAACGGCTGTGAGGAAAGGCATGAGCAGAGACAGAGTGTCTGTCATAAGCATTTGTGTTCCTGGAATCGTGAGTAGATATATGTATTTTTACAACAGATACTTCTTTTGGAGAAAGTAACAATGGGATAAACATTTCTTATAATAAAGGAAAGGGCAGAGAAAAAGAGACAATGGAGTTTAAATCATAAAATTTGATTCAAAATGCAGTTGGGAAACCTTATAGCATCATAAACAAATGAACATTTATTTGGCAGCTGAAAGCAAGATGGATCAGAAGAGTCAGAGAGAGGAGAAATAGATGACAGAAAAAAATGAAAATTTTTTGCCAATATGCAAGTATGTTTCATTCTTGCTCCCCCTTCAGAAATGAAGTGTTTACCTCCCCAGCTGCTGGAGTGCTGCCAGCAGACAGCACAGGTGTTGGCCCCCTTTGTGGATTCCTTCAGTTAAGACAACCACTCTACCAAACATCAAGCCCCTCCCCCAGGGGGTCTGCCTCCAGTTTTCTTGCTCCAGCGGGGGAGGTCTCTGAAGGATCATCCCATCTTCAGATCTTTCTGGTCAACTGAGGCTTTCTTTAGACTACATTGCTGCTTAACTTCTTCCTCTGCCCAATCCTAACACCTTCCTTTTCCTTCCCTTCCACAGGTCATCTGGAAAGTTCTCTCCAATAGTCCTCTTGCACATTAATTTCCTTGGTGTTAGCTTCATATGAACCCAAGTGACAAATATCCTCTTTTGTTTCTCTTTATAGAACTATAAAACTGTGTTCTTTGAGTTATACAATATTGACAGAATGTATCAGCTATATCCCCCTATTGCCTGTCTGTGCTCTTGCCTTGAGGAGCTACTGTTGTACTGCTGTCTGTACTCAGTACTTCCATGGGGCACAGAGGCACTGAAAAAACAAATGCAACATCTATAGCAAATGTTAAGAAAATAGAGTACATTTTCTATCTCATTTATTAACAGTGGCAAACGTCTTAAAACTTTTGCCTCCCTCCTTTTACCCTTGATAACATATTTCCTTGCCAAGAAGAAATTATATAAGAGAAATTGAAAGAACGTATGCCTTAGTCTCTTCTCTCCTAAAGAGGAAATGCACCTTCCCGCTATCACCATCACCTCCACTCCACTCCGTAGGCAATCCTGTGAGCTGAAGTGTTCACTTTCTGACCCAGCTCTTCCCTTTTTAGTGATAAAGAATTACATCTGTAAGAAGTGTGAGAAGAGAGATGCTAGTTTGGTTTGCTCTGTTCAAGGTAAGTGTCCCTGGGACGCATCGCTTCTGTTGTGAGAGTCTTAATGGGAGCAAGCTTTACCAAATGAAACTAAACAACTTCAAATGTTCTATTATTTATCTACCCATGTTCACTTTCTAAAAATTATATATGCAGAAACCAGTTTTAAAATAACATTTGAAATTCCATATTTTAAAAAATGTGTATAAAATATAATAAAAACCATTATGGCCATTATTAAAGATTATGGCTTTTAATTAAGATGTTGGAGAGACCAAGGTCACTTGAAGGATAAATCCAGTATACTTGGGACAACTTGTTCTCCACATATTCAAGGAGCAGAGCTTTTAATGAGCGAAAAAGTCATCATTATCTGTCTCAAACATTGTTTTCTCATTGGCTTATAACAGAAAAAAAAAGCCTCATTTTTGGATAAGTGCAAATTTGCAAGCAAATCTAAAAGGTTGCAGTTTTTATCATTTAATTCATTTGAAGAAGAATACTCCAATTAAAGTAAAAATGGTTCAGACTTTTAGTTGGAAACACTGGTCTGTGGCCCATCCACCAGATTAAGTGTGGAGAACATAATTAACCAATTAAGTACTCATTTCCAGGGAAGCATCCAGCTGTAGTCAAAAAGTGAGAAAGGGCTATTCAAGGAAATGTCTTTCTCTGTTAGACCTAATATGGTGATTTAGCAGTTCTGGATTTATGCTGAAGACTTACAGAAGGAATGCTTTTGCTATATATAATTTTAAACTACATTGTATTAATTTTATTAAATAAGTCTAAACATAAATGAGCCCCTTTAGTTTATGCAGAAATTTACCTAAATAATATATATTTGTTAAATCAAGTAAAAGGTTTTATTATTTTTGTCATCTCAAATGTTACAACATTGAGTGATCCACACAATATTTAGCAAAAATGTCAGCTTTAAACATCCAAGCCAATCAACCAAACTATTCAATTGTTTTCTGGTAACCATTTAATGGAAATAGCTCTTCAACTGGGAAAAAGTAGTAAGTTTTCACAATATGTCTTATATCTAGGTTGATGTTAATTGAAACAGTCTAAACTCCAATGCCATGCAAATAGAATATGATTTTTATGAGAATATCATAGATATAAAAAATTCACTGTATCTTATGTCTAACATCTTTGAAAGCTTTAAAGGTAATAAAAATAACTAATAGTTAATTTTCAAAATATTTATTCTAGTTGCCAAGCACTGTTTTCTGTCAGATGCTGCCTTTTCTCCAGCATAGCCATCAGCTCCCATCTCTGAAATTCTATGACTAAAATGATCAGTTGATTACTTATTAATGCATTTCAGTCATCACTTTACAATGTCTTGAAGCATTACCATTTTTAATAGTAAACTGTTTTTCCCCCAGAGGTCCTGGTCCTTACTGTATTGCTAAATACATTAATTGTTACGATTTATAATGACCATGAGAAAAGCAATTTTAACCAATGCTTCCCACCTTTAAACATGTACATTTATATTCTCTCAAAAGGAGTAAAATGTTGCAGAAATAGCACTCTAAAAAGAAAAAAATTAATTAAATGGCAGAAGGATAAGGAAATATCTATGTTATAAATAATAGGCCATTAATAAATGTAAATTCTGTTACATCTTCTTGCATACTAAATATCTTAGTTTCTGTATATAAATTGATTCAAACATATATGGATCTTATTCTTAAAATATGTCCTATGCAAAGTTATACAGCACTTTAGTTTATTAATTAAGTAAATCAAAATTTACTGCAGCTTTACTTATAATTCCTGACAGTAGCCTGCTAAAATTATCAAATAGTATATTTAAATAATAAAACCACTCTCATTCAGAAAGATATTATATTTGCTATTATCTATATAGAATTAATTTATAAAAAGAGCAACATAAATTTAGATGATTGATTGCGCAAGGATTTGTTTAATAAATCCCAGAGTAGTTCAAGAAGTATCATTAAAGTTATAAGAAAACCATAAACAAAAATGACCTTTAATTTGAAATATCATAAGCATAAGCATTGTCATTTAACAGTATTCATATTTATATGTGCTTTTCCCTCATCTTCTTAGAATGTTTGCAACCTAAAAATAGACATTGTTTTGTTAAATGTTCGTTTCTAATGGATGTTGGCTATTTCTTAACAGAAGTTCAATATTCATTAATTGACAATGATAAGACTACTCAGTCTCTTGAGGTATTTGTAGTGAGATTTGAGGACCATTTCTCTGGATACACATTGAAGATAATTCAGCTTTGCAGTGATCAGATGACTCTGGAAAGGTTCATGCTCAATCTCCTTGATCCCTGGAGCAGCAAAGGGCCTAACAACAGAAAGAATGAGGCACAAAAAAGCCACCTGGGGAGCAATGCAGTTTGTTAGGTCTATGTAGTTACAGCCTGAGTAATTGCAGGGTGCTTGCTACAGGACCAATTTAGTTTTCTAAGTCTCCGGAGCCCTGCAACAAGCAATAGATCAGACTAGCCACCAAGGAAAGAGCTCATGTTACACAGCCCTACATATGGCAAGGAAGGCAAAAATGACCAAGGATAGGAATCAATCTCTTTTATGGGCTTCATTGGAAAACCAAAGTAATATTATATGGTAGAAGACTAAGTGATCCACCTTGGGAGAAATGCAGTTGTACCAATTCTTTGAAGCATGAAAATTGCTCAATGGATCTTTGGTTGAATGATATGTGGCCCCTAACTATACTGTTGGGAGAAAGATGTCTTTTCCAAGAGTGAAATGTCTTGCACCATTATTTTCTAGATTGGGTTGTGGAAACAGGCTGTTTTATTTTCTCTGTGGTGGGTTTGAAAAGGAGAATACATGCTGGTTTACTAACATTTAGTATTCAGTTGCTAATGTGTCAGAATTTTTTCCACAAACACAGATACTCTTTCCATTTAAGAAATTCCACATTTTATGAAGGGATTGAGTCTATCCAATAATTAGCATTGAGTAAAGCTTAACTGAGGACTCGTGCTTCTAAAGTTCATCTTCTTAGAGGGAATGCCTGTGTGGCAAGTGCTCAATATTGAGCAATCAGGTAAAAATCAAAGAAGTGAAAAATGTATAAGATGAAAAGGAATTTTATCTGAAACTGGTCCCAATGATTACATTTTAGATATCATAACCATATGTGCTTCATAAAAGATTCAATCCTAATGTAATTACATTATAATGATTGCAACAGGCAAACATGGGAGTGAAATGGAAAGACCAATAAAATCAGCAAAAAGGTGATTTTGTATCTCTCTTCCACTCAAAACTGTGTTTAAAGCCAAAGAGAAGGTTAGCAAACAACTGTTGTCCATTGAGGTAATTAGGGGGATTTAGGCAGAATTCAAGAGAATCAAAAGCAGCAGAATCTCCTGGATACAAGCAAAGTGAAATACAATTACTTCAAAAGGCCCAGAACAGTAAATTGAAAGAAGAAAGAGTAGGAATAATGATAGAGATAATTTTCAGAGTAGTAGAAATAACTTCTGTACAAACTTTCCTGATGTTTAGGGTTACCAAGTAACATAGTGTTATTTTCTCAATTATAACACTTAGGGTCAGGTTAAAATGACAAAGTAGACAACTGTCAGGGGAAAAGGAATCACAAAAGTAAAGTAACCTGGTTCTATGCATGTGATACTTCTGCCTTGTTGGCAAATAGAGAAGTCCAAAAAAGGTCTGATGGTATGTATGGTCTTCAGTCACTTTTTAAAAGCTTGGAGCAGCTTGATCTTTGAGAACACTCACAGCTACCTAAACTGCTGCACTTTGGAATAGTTCAACCCAAGGAAGCTGACCTAGTAACCTTTGTCTCTTGATCAGTAGAGAGCTCTGCTCAGTTAAGATATTCCCCAGGACATCTCAAGCCCAGTATTTTTCTTTTTTTCTGAGCTTCACAACAACCAGACTTCGTGTTCTATCCATTTAAATTATTAGAAAACAAACAATAAAATTCCAGTAAGGCAGCAAATAAGTACTATTGACCTCTGTTAGATACTAGAACACTAGACGTTATGCTAAGCTAAGTGGTTTCAGAGTAAAAGCGTAGTCTATTCCTGGTAACAATTCAACTAAAGATAATATTATTGTGCATAAAATAGGGAGGTTTATATACCATTTCCATTCATAGTTACAAGAAAAAAAAATATATTTCTATACACACATTCATATATACATATATATACATATGTATGTACCCATATGTGTATGTGAAAGAGGTTGAAACAGAAATATTCCAGAAGCGTCTTGAGGCATCACCATTGGAAAAATGTGCATAAGGTTATCTGTATTGGAAGTAGTCTTACATTAGCATTTTGATAGCCACTTGGAGTTGAACAATGACATAAAGGTCAAAAATATCAATTACAATAGACATTTGGTGAATTACTTTTAAGGATTAAACTTTCACTCTCACAAAGACATTAAATGCATTACTACACATCTTGTTTGTGTAGTTGTAGAGAGAAGGAAGAGGAGCAGAGGGGGAAAAGAAGTGATATAATAACACTGATAATATTAATAATCAATATTTATTTAACACTTATAATAATCCTGGCACTATTTTAAAACATCACATGCATTAACTTATTTAATTCTCTACCTGGAATGTAGGAACTACTATTACTTACATCTTTTGAATTAGAAAAATTAGAGAATAAGTAACTTGCTCAGCATGACAGAGTTATATATATAGCGTCAGGATTGGGATATGAACACTGGCATTTTGAACCCGATGCCTGTATGAAAATGAACAATCTGGCTTAGATGCATCTAGATGAGCGTAAAGTGAGGACTTCAAGGTGAATAGAGACAGATCATAAGATATTTCATAACCAACAGCCTGATAACCTAAAGTTACTAACAACAGAGAAGATAGACTAAAAGTTAACAGTACATCCCATTGTATTGATACTTGCAAAGTACTTCATATTGTCACAAGTATGATATCTATTTCCAAACCTTATAAACAGTATAGAGTTTACCCTTTGCTTAATTAAATTATGTTGTTCCCTTCATAATATTTAAGAATTAAAGAACCACATCAGACAACAGTTAAGTTGAGGTACCTTAGGTACCTTAATTTTTTGGTTTAAACCATATCCATAATTTTTATTTTCATATCCAAAATTAAAAGTCAGATAAGGCACACTGCTAAACAATGATTTTTGACCAGGACTTTTTCTAACTATAAATTTTTATCTACCTATTGTTACTATATGTTGTTTACTATCCATTGTCACTATCCACTGAGCTTGAGCTAAAAAAAAAAAAAAAAACCTAAAAAAAAAATTTACTAGAACTGATGTCACACCATGGTTTAATTTAAAACTATAACAAAAAGCTGACAGAATTATTTTTCTTGTGGCTTGCTACATCTGCTTAAAATATACTCCCTGTAAAGTATACTTTTAAATTATATTCTGAAATTTCAGCAATATAACTTTCATTGACGTTAATGGAAGCTGCCCTGCTAAAACATCATGTGATGTTTTCCTAATGCACCCTGCAGTCCCCAGTGACCAATGTGGCCTATAACATATTGATTCACTCATTATAAGAAATGACAACTAGTGAACTGTTGTTCCTGGGGATGTTATTACTCTGCTTCAAAATAAACAAATATCCTTTCCAACTATTCAAATTACAACCTACAACCTAGGAACTATAAATAAGAATAATTATATCATAATTCATGTTAAAAAGCCAATATTGAATTTTGTCTTATTGAGTAAAGTCTTGCCTCATCAAGGTTGAAGACACTGCCTAGTAGCCATGATTCCGTGTCCATAGAGTACATACTGCCTTATTGTAATGTATTCAGGATTCTGAAGTATAAAGCTACTGACCTGAAATCCTTTCAGATCTACTGATCTAAATAACATTCCTTAAGCAATGCTCCCTTACCTAAGAATCTCTCAGACGTCTGCATCTTCTCTTTCTTTTCTTAGAATTTGTAAAATTGTATTCGTTATAATACAAAATGGGTTGCAATACATTAATAGGGATTCCAGAAATCTATTTGACTCTTTCATTTTAAAAAGAGTTGTAATTAATTATTTCTGAGATGTTCAAACAAATCCAAACACACACACACACATACATATATATTCATAGTATTACATATATGTGCATATATTCATGATACAGTTCTACACCCATATAAGAGACTTTAGGGAAATCTGCTCAGAGAAAAAGGCCAATGACTTTATTCCTGTAAGCCACATTCTGTCTGATTTCCCCCAAGTTTCTTCTGCATTCCAGTCAGTAAATTCATGCATTTCTTAACATGAAATAAGTAAAAAAGTAAGTTGATGTGTTGAGCAACCACAACACAAAGATTATTTATGCTGACAATGAAATTGAGATGGACTCAAAATAGCAAACTAAAAAACAAAATATGAGATACTAGTTACCACATATTATTAAATAGTAAACCCACTTTTTTATAAGTTTTCCATGCATTTATTTCCTATCAGAGCAACATGAATTCTGCTAAAATTGAAGCAAGAACAAACATCAAATTTATAGTGAAGCTTAGGTAGAAGAATGGTGAAATCATTGATTTGCAAAGTTTTTAGGGACAATGCTCTAAATAAACCAGCAGTTTATAAATTAATAATTCATTTTAAGAAGGGATGAGATAATATTGAAGATAAAGCCCACAGTGGCAGACCACCTACATCAATTTGCAAGGAAAAAAGTAATCTTGTTCCTGTCCTAATTGAAGAGGACCAATCTTTAACAGCACAAATAATAGCCAACACCATAGACATCTCAATTTGCTCAGCATACATACTTTTGAATGAAAAATTAAAGTTGAGCAAAATTTTCACTCAATGGGTGCCAAAACTGTTGCACCCAGATCAGCTGCAGATAAGAGCAGAGCTTTCCGTGGAAATTTTAAACAACAGCGATCAAGATCCGAAAGCATTTCTTCGAAGAATTTTAACAGGAGATGAAACATGGCTTCACCAGTATGATCCCGAAGACAAACAGCAATCAAAGCAATGGATACAAAGCAAAGTGATGATGGAGTGAAAGAAAAGTGGAATGGTCAAGAGCAAAGGTCATGGCAACAGTTTTTTGGCATGTTCAAGGCATTTTGCTTTGCTTGTCAATTTTCTGGAAGGCCAAAGAATGATAACTTCTGTTTATTATGAGAGTGTTTTGAGAAAGTTAGCCAAAGCTTTAGCAGAAAAATGCCTAGGAAAGCTTTAACAGAGAGTCCTTCTCTGCCACAACAATGCTCTTCCTCATTCCCTTCATCAAACAAGGGCAATTTTGTGAGAGTTTCAATGAAAAATCATTAGGCATCCACTTTACAGTCCTGCTTTGGTGCCTTCTGACTTTTTGTTTCCTAATCTTGAAAAATCTTTAAAGGGCACCCATTTATCTTCCGTTAGTAATGTAAAAAAGACTGTGTTGACATGGTTAAATTCCCAGGGCCCTTAGTTCTTTAGGGATGGACTAAATGGCTGATATCATACCCTAAGAAAGTGTCTTGACCTTGATGGAGTTTATGTTGAGATATAAAATTTATATTTTTAATATAAATTTAATTTTAATATAAATTTTAATTCCATTTTCCACGAACTTTTTAAAGTACCCTTGTATTATCTGAGAGCAACATCTTAGTGAATGGGTTCCTAAAATTACTTTTGGCTTTCAGAGTGGATCAATTCAATCAAGTTACAATAACTGCTTGAAGGTCTCTGCTGTGTAATAAGTAATTTTATTAAGATTCAAGTGATTTCATGAAGTTCTCGGCTGAGTTTTGTCTTTGTGCATAATCAGAAAAAAAGATTGAGAAGGATTGGGGAAGAGATAACACCTTTAAAGAGGAATAGTTGCCTTAACTATTATTAACTGTTTTAATAATAGTATAACTATTTTTAGTTATATTTTTAGTTATAGTTAATATAACTGTTTTAATAATAGTTAACATAACTATTAACATATTAACTATTATAACATAACTATAAACATATAATAGTTGATGTTCTTCAGTTATATGCAAATAATCATTTTCCTTAATGTGGTTGTACAAACATTTTGGTTGGGTAAGAAGAGGAGAGATTAAGGGAAATTAGAAGAAGACCATGCATATTAAGTAACTTTGCATGTCATGCTAGGTGTTAAATGGAGTATATAATATTCCATCATTTTAATTCTATGGTCCCATGATGCAAATACTACTCACAATTGAATAGCTGGGTTATGGAAACTTTCTTTTCAGCAGTCTAATACCCTTTTCTCACCCTCTCTCACTTAGAGGTCAGACACCCCATTCTTCTGTTTAAACTTAAAGAACAAATAGAGCAACACTTCTGGATTTTCTTTAATTTCTTTAGGAAACAAAAACAAACCCTTTCTTTTAACCTAAAAGATTCAAATGGAAGACATATTTTGTAATTATGCTGAGATTGATCCAAAATTAAATAAAGCTGATTTTTCTGTGTGTATCATGGAATCTCTTTTGTTGCTTAACAGCCATATTTGATAGAGTCTTAACATTTATTAATTTTCTTTCTCTCACAACCAAGGTATTATACATTTTCTAGCATTTACTTAGAGAATCTTCTTTTAATTTTAAAAAAAGCAATGATTACTGCCTCTTCCTTTTACAGTTGTTGTGGCACAAATCCTTCAATCCTGATATTGCTTACCAGATTGAAAGGGAGGACTATTCTCCCCATTCCCGTGCATGCTTGCATCTTTTCCTCAGCAGTCTAAAGCACAAATCACTGGCGAGTTCTGACTACACAAGCAGGGGCTTACAGGAGATATGATCAGGAACAAACAAGCTGCTCTGCCCTGATATAACATGTGTTACAATAGGAGTTTGATGAAAACCTCAAGGTTTCTTGCAAAGAACTCCAGAAATGTGAGATTCTAGGTTGATAACCATAAATGTTAGAAAGCAAGGTAAGGGAAATGAATGTGTTTCTTTGTTGTCATAGTTCTCTTTTCTAAATAGGAGATAAATAGCAATAAATAAAATGCAAAGTAACAAATAGCAGGTTTTTCCTGTGTATTTCTATTGACTCCTGTACTTGGCTTTCCTACTACACAGCACAACTAACATTCAAACACCTCCTAGATACTACTTTTCTCATCATGGAGTTCTTGCTCAGGTTTATGGGTCACTTACACTCTACTCTTTCTGACCTTCCTGGAAATCTTGCCACGCAGAAAGCCTCACTTTTATATCTATTTAATAATTGCTTCAAGAATATACTTAGCATCATTCAGAATATATGTGAATAGGAAAACATACAGAAAAAGAAGTTTAAATGTATGTTAAATACGTCAATTTCATCTGCATTGCCTCAAAATGCTTTCATTGTGAGGATTCATGATTCACATGCAAGGAATACAATGTACCTAAAACTTTAAACCCTGCTTGTAATAATAAAGGAGGGATCCCATCTCAGAATATCTGCACATATTTTACTCTTTCTAATACTAATAGAGTGTTTATAAGACTAGTCTATCACTCTATCTTGAAAGAAAATACTATGGGTATAATAGACCAAAATGAATTGCTTTTTTTTACAGTGATTGAAATTTGGTATAAAAGAGGTACATTTACCTACAGTGACAAAGAAAACACCAACATCCAAATGATAAGTAGTGTTGGATATGTGCTGATTCAGTGATGGCTCTATTAAAGACAGAGTGAGTCAAAAGTAACATCTTAAAGATTATAGCTTTCTGCTCTGGTAAATTTAAAAAAAAAATTGGAATTGTTTTTCACTGAAAAGAAATAATCCAGGTGATACAGAAAATACATACTAAGTTGCTTCTTAGAACACCTTCAGGACTTTATATCTTCCTACATATCAATTTCTTAGAAATAAAGAAATAATATCAAGTGGTCATTAGATCTTCTAGGAACAACATTTATAAATCACATATATGAACCAAAAATAAAGAAGTGATTGTTGGTATAGGTATGATTATTTCTTATGGTATATTTTCTTAAAAGGAAGACTCAAATAAGTGGAGACATAATAATAAACATTAGTAAAAAAACAGTAAATAATTAACTTTCTAAATAATGTGACTCACAAATTGGAAATCACCATATTTTCTATCCTCTAACATAACAAATATATAATTTATTCTTAGCCCAATCATACAGTATATTTCTACTGCAGTTGTTTCATTGTACAAGCATTACATTGTTTATAATGCCTTTAGTTTGCCATATAATTACTTTATTTTACCATATATTAAACAGTAAAACTACATTTAAAAATAGAAAATTAATGTTATAATAGGTATCACTATATTTAGGTACATAATCATTTTTCACAGTCTTTTATAAATTTTATTTTTATGGATAGCAGGAGAAATAGTCTAAAACCACATTTTTCAAGATCAATATGTATTTTTCATGACTTTTATTATTATTTTTATTATTAGTAGTAATACTGGTAATCACGGTGATAACAATGGTGTTCTCTTGGGAGCGATACCGTGTATACATGCATTATCAGCTTCATATTTTGAATTGCCAAAGTAATTGATTTTGTTATATTAAACATGAAAGATTGTTCATCAAAATGAAAAAAATGTAAATTTGATACATTATATATATAGGTATGTATAGGCATAGAAAGATCTTGGATATACATGTATATTCACATGCATGGATATGGGTAAAAAGTTCTATAGGAAGAAAATATTTGTTTGAAAACCTTAAAGGCAATAATAATGGCATTTCCTTCATCACCACACACTGGAGCTGTAGGTAGGTTATGATTACCATAAGAAGCCACATTTTTGCATTTCTCAACTGTAATGGTTTTCCAATTTCTATCTGCCACATTTTTGAAAACCTCATCCCCTGTTGTCTTCCACAGTAAATCATGCCTGATTGCCCAGCACCAAGCTTTATAATTTGAATCTCTGGGCCAAATCATTTACGAATGATCAGTGTTCCAAAAAGGAATAAACAATAGAGCCTACAACTGCTGCACTGGTTTTTCTGGTTTTATAAAACAAGCTGCTTTCCTCTAGCTAATTATGTCCCATTTTAAGCAGATACAATTTCTTCCTTGGCCTTTTTCTATAAAATTTAATTTGTGTGACTAGAATGCAATCATAATTTCTTTTTAAAAAGATATACTTTTAAGAGATACAAAGTAAATTGAAATTCCATAAACAACATCATAATACTAAATAAAAATTTCAAAAGTAAAATCCTGAGCATCACCACAAAAAGAGACAGGAGACTCTGGACTTTTGTTTATTGTTTCCATTTAGTCAATTAAATACTTATTCTTTCACTTAAATGTTTTTCCAAGCTATTTCCTATTTTCTTTAAAAATGTATATTTTATTAAAAAAATAATATATCAGCCCTCTTGTTGTAAACAGGACATAATAAAAGGTCTACCAGCTATCTGAAAGATTCCAAAATTTACCTAAATTGAAGATTCTGTTCTTTTTATAAGGATCCATTCAAATAATAGATAGCTGCTATCACTAAAATGATTTAAAGTCTGTCGCATGCCTGTTAATGCTGAAAATGATGCTGAAAAGATCATAGTAGTTGTGTGTTTCCTCTTTATTCCCCAAGTTGACCAAAGCTGACACTAAATATGCAGCTAAGGAAATAATCAAGAGAGTAAATAAACGACCTATACAATGGGAGAAAATATTCTCAAGCTATATATCCAATAAAGGGCTAATAACCAGAATCTACAAAGAACTCAAGCAATTCAACAAGAAAAAAACAAACCACCCCATTAAAAAGTGGGCAAAAGACATGAACAGAACCTCTTCAAAAGAAGATACACAAATGGTCAATAAACACATGAAAAAATGCTCACATCACCAATCATCAGGGAAATGTATATTAAAACCACAATGAGATATCACCTTACTCCAGTTAGAATGGCTTTTATTAAAAAGTCCAAAAACAATAGATGCTGGCATGGATACAGAGACAAAGCAACACTTATACACCTTTGGTGGGACTGCAAATTAGTACAACCTCTATGGAAAACAGTGTGGAGATTCCTCAAAGAACTAAAAGTAGACCTACCAGTCAATCCAGCAATCCCACTAATGGGTATCTACCCATAGGAAAAGAAGTCATTTTATCAAAAAGGCACCTGCACTTGAATGTTTATTGCAGCACAATTCACAATTGCAAAGATGTGGAATCAACCCACGTGCCCATCAATTTATGAGTGGATTAACAAAATGTGGTATATGTATACCATGGAGTACTATTCAGCCATAAAAAGCATGAATTAATGCCTTTTGCAACAATTTGCATGGAACTAGAGACCATTATCCTAGGTGAAGTATAAAGAATGGAGAAATAAACACCACATGTACCAGCTATTAAATTGGAACTAACCGATGAGGACACATGTGCACAGAGGGAAGTAAACCTCAGTGGAGATCAAGCAGGGGGAAGTGGGGAGGTGGGTATGGGCAAAAACTTGCCTAACAGGTACAATGAACACTATTTGGGTGATGGGCACACTTATAGCTGTGACTCAGGCATTACAAAAGTGATCCATATAACCAAAAACATTTGTAACCCCTTAATGTTTTTAAACAAAAATAAATTTTAAAATGTGCTATTGACAAGAGTACTGTCATCATACGGACAATGTATTAATCAGTTGATTGTTAATGAACATCATTAGATAATTCACTGTGACATTAAACATAGAAAAATTCTATTCTCATCATTCCTTCCAGAAATTTACATAAATCAACACTATTTTTATTTGCTCTACAGATTGAAAATTGCCATACAAATAGTAACTTACTCACTCATGCCAATTTTATTTCAATAAGAAATTTCAAAGACATGAGGTGACAAGGACTCAATGTTATGGGTAACATTTTTTGAGAAGTATACCATCGCTTAGAGTACATAAGCCCATTTCAAACCTAATAGTAGTCATTTCTTTCCTAAATTTTAGAGTGGGGTTATAAAGCAATGAAAATTCTTCTATCTCAACATTCCAGGTATCCTTTCATCATTTTAAAATTATAATTTTGCCATTTAATCAATCAGTATAACTATGATATAACAATTGAAAGAAATTTTATACCATCAGTTTTTCTCTAACCATCTATTCCAATCAAATTTCTCTATTTTGACCTCAAATCATTTTTACTGCACTAATATCATAGATCGTTCACATGTATCTTTACCCAAAAGTGTAAGTATTATTTAGAATTCCCTAGAAGAGAGATGTTTTGGAAGGATTTTATATGTTCAATAATGAAAGTAAGAGTGTGTTACAGAGTATTGTTGCTCTTATGTTAATCAATGAGCATCAAATGATCTAACCATACACAATTCTAATATAATATGGACTCTTTTTATAGCTGATAAAAAGTATAAATATTAATGTAAATCTATATCTGGAAGACAAATAATATTCTCCCTAACCTAAATACATTATATTTTCTATCCTTTAGAATCAGCACAATCGTATTTCTGAGGTAATACTGTTTTAATTTTTATTGGTCAATTACTTATGGGATGCATTACTTTATATGGCTATTGGGTATATTAAATATTTAGCTAATATATGTTAAATGATACGATTTGTACATATATTTCACAGTTTATCAGTTTAACTGAGGAAATGAAGTCAAAGGTATCCTCAAATCAAACAGAAGCAACTATAAAAAAATGATGTATGCAAAGAAGCATAATTCAATGAGGAACTTCAAGGTGATTTCATTATAGCTATAAATCTTTAACTTTAAAGAGGGAAAGCTAAATTCTAAGACTATATCTACAAAAACATTGGGAATCTAGTTGACAAGTTATACTTAAAATATAGTTAAACTCACCTGTAGCATGGTAGGTTAGCAATTGCTGCTGCAAAAAATAGTGTTTAAAAGAATACACATATAGTCAATACTACTGTAATGCACTTACTTAAAAGTGGTTAAGATGGTAAATTTTATGTTATTTGGTTTTTTTTGGAATGAAAACAAAGCCTTATGAGATTTCAATGCTTTCAAATTGGTTTTAAAGATGAAAACAATGTAAGAATCTAAGATTAACCCAATTGAAAAGATAAATTCTAGATCAGGATTATGTTTAACTTGCTTGATGAATAAATTGATGACATTATCTTAGAAAAAACTTACAAGTATAACCATATTTTATATAGAATCAATAATATATGTTGTCAATTTTCATGATTTACTTAAAGAATATACCCCTACTTTAATTTGAGTTTTATTTTTCATAACATGAAACATGGAATATTTTGTTTAAGGAAAAAGAGCATAATATTATAAACAAGATTAATAATGTCAGGAAAAATTTAAAAATATGTAAAATGAAATATTTAAATAAATCATATCTTACTTAAAGATTAAACAACAACAAATCCGTTCTTGTTATTTTTACAACACCAGGAACCAAACAATGATGGTATTGATCTTACTGTTTAAATGCATTTGGTCACTTTTGATTTTTGTATATTGTTCTAATAAGCAGCAAACTTCCTGAACATAATTATTAGTTGAAATAATGTCCCTACATTACATGTTGACTTTTCCATGAGTAAAATATATTTGTTAATAACGAAAGTGCTGTTTTTACTTTTCTTGGCTTGATGCACAGGCTTGAACTTCCAGTACAATGTTTATTAAATAAGGTAAGGGTGTGTATCTGTGGGTTTGTATGCGAGGTTTTACTTTAAGGACAATATCTGTTTAGGTTTTTGTAAAATAAAGATAGATACATATATTGTAAAATAATTCATAGTTGAAATTGTTGTATAGTTTTCTTCCTTTATTGTCTTCTTGTCTTTTCGAAATCATTATTAATATTATTATTTTTATTGATACATTAATAGTTGTACAATTTTGGGGCACATATAATATTTTGATGCATGCATACAATGGGTGATGATCAAATTTGTGTAATTACAATATCCATCATCTCAAACATTTATCATTTTTTTGTGTGAGAACATTTCAAATCTTCTAGCTATTTTGAAACACACAATAAATTATTAACTATAGTTATCTGACTGTGCTATTGAACACTAGAACTTATTCCTTCTATCTAACTGTATTTTTATGCCCATTAACCAACCTTTCTTTGTCCCAAACAACCACACTTCCAAGCCTCTGGTAACCATCTATTCTCTACCCACGAGATCAACTTTTTTAGCTCCCACATGTGAGTGAGAGCAAAGCAATACTTATCTTTTTTTACCTGGCTTATTTCACTTACACCATAATGACCTCCAGTTCCATTCATGTTGCTGCAAATGACAGGATTTCATTCCTTTTTATGGATGAATAATATTGCACTGTTTATGTGTACCACATTTTCTTTGTCCATTTATCCATTGATGGACACTTAGGTTGATTCCATGTCTTTGTTATTGTGAATAGTGCTGCAATAAACATGGGCATGCAGATATCTCTTGAATAGACTGATTTCCTTTCTTTTGGATATATATTCAGCAATGGGATTTCTGGATCATATGGTAGATATATTTTTAGTTTTTTGAGAAGTCTTCATACGATTTTCCATAGTAGCTGTACTAATTTACATTCCTACCAGCAGTGTGCCAGTGTTCCCCTTTCTCCACATCCTCACCAGCATTGGTTATTCCTTGTCTTTTTGATAATAACCATTTAAACCTGGGTAAGATCATATCTCATTATTTATTTGTGTTTCCCTGATGATTGGTAATGTTGAACATTTTTCATATGTCTGTTGGCCATTTGTATGTCTTCTTTTCAGACATGTTAAAATCATTTGCCTTTTTAAAAATCAGATTATTTTTGTTTTTGCTATTGAGTCATTTGAGTTCCTTAGATATTCTGCTTATTAATCACTTGTTGAATAGATAGTTTGCAAATATTTTCTCCCATTCTGTAGGTTGTCTCTTCACACTGTTGATTGTTTTCTTTGTTTTCTTTCTGTTCAGAAGCTTTTTAACTTGATATAATCCTATTTCACTATTTTTACATTTGTTGCCTGTGCTTTTGAGGTCTTACCCAAAAATGTTTTGCCAAAACCAATGTCCTGGAGAGTTTCCCCAATGTTTTCTTTTAGTAGTTTCATAGTTTCAGGTCATACATTTAAGCGTTTAATCCATTTTGATTTGATTTTTGTACATAGTGAAAAATTATACTTAAATTATAAAATGAGTAAATGAGTTCTGTCTTATTCCCTCATCTGGAACAATTTGTATAACATAGATAATCTATTTCCTGAAAATTTAATAGAATCTCCCTAAAAAATCATGTGTGATTCATGTATATAAGTACTTATAGGTCTGTTTTCTTTTTCTTTTTCTTAATGAATTAACTTAGATAATTGCATTTTGTAAAAATTATCTTTGATTTAAAATTTCAACATTAATAATATATAATTGATTTATAATATTACTTCACGATATTTTAAATATCATGTTAATAAATATTTTAACATTATTTATATAATTTGTAACTTCCCTGGTCTTTATTAATCAATCATACCATAGGAGGTTCTTATTGAATTACATTTATAACAAAAATGGTTTTATTGTCACCCATATTTTGCATTTCTTTTACTTTATTTAATTCAGCAATTACATCTATTGATTGCCTTCCACACCTATCAATTTATTATCTTCTTCTTTATGAAGCTTTTTGAATTGTATACATTAATATACAATCTTTCTTTTTTTACAATATATGAATCTATACTTATAAGTTTTCTTCTAAATGCTACTTCAGCTGTATCCTAGAAATACTGCAATAATGTGGTTTGTGTATTCATGTGACTAATTTTTCATATAAAATTTTTAATGAATTCTTTTGGAATTTCTAAAAGTGAAGTGTTGAATCTTATCCCTTAATTATTGAGTTCTAATAATTCCATGAGATAAGAAATCATATTCTGTGTGAATTCATTTGTTAAGTCCCTGCTGAGATCTCTTTTGTGGCTTAACATATGTCAATGTTTCTAAATAGTCCATGGATGTCTAAAAAAAAGCATTTCCCAAATTGTTATGGTAAGATTCTACGTATGTTCTTTAGATCAAATTTGTTAAGTATGTTAATTAAAATATTTTACATCATTGCTAAGTTATGTCAATTCTGTTTATTCATTGTGAAGAGTTTGCTTTATAATTTCAATGCTTTGTACCAATATACAGGTTAAGGAGAGTATTATCTTTCTGTGGACCACAGAAATGATATATGTAATTATACTCTTTATTACCAATTTGCACATACATATACATACATTGTTTAGTATATAAATATATATACATACAACATATATGTGTGTATATATAAATTCATTTATTCAATATTTTAACTCTCTAATCTTTTTTCTAAGTATACATTGTAATGTGCTCTGATATATATATTGTGATTCTATATTACAAATAGTATGTATTATTATACATATATATGTACATATACTGATAATTTATATTATCTTAGTTTGAACCTTGAATTTGATATACCTTTCCTTTATTTCCTTTATCTGCATACCATTTCATTTATCATGTTTTCTTCATTTTCTATTATTTCCTCTATTGCTTTGGCAACTAAAATTTCTACATTTATATTTTTAACAATTAGATTTACATTTCCAAAACTATTTTTGACATTGGAAATTTCTTGATCACTGTCTCTACTAACCTCCTGGGTAATATAAAGTTAGAATTTTTAAAATTTTAATCAACTAAATCTTACCTTGTTTTTATATCTAATCACCCCAGTTGGTAATAATTATCATTACTATTTTTCACAGTTTATGATTGTTCAGATTTACTGATGTACTTACCAATTAAATTGTGCAAGATTGCTTCTAGCATTTCTTTTTTTTACCTAGATTCAATTTCTCTTTTGTATGAATGAGTGGCAAAATATTTTTTCCAGAAAAAAGTTTTTACTCTTATTCTCACACGTTAGTTCAATGGGATATGGAAATTGGGTTGACGTTTACTTTTACTGATCACTTTGGTGATAATATTCTAGTCTTTGGCCTATGTTCCAAGTTAGGATACCTAAATATAAATCAAATAATTGTTACTTTATTTGAAATTTAGTCTTATTTTCTCCTCTTGCTGTTAATATTGTCTTTTTTTGTCAATACTGTTCTGTAGTTTTACCTAATGTATAAAAATATGAGTTTATTTACTTACCTGTCCTTCTTTAGAGTCATTTTTCCTTCCCCAAAGTTTCTGTGCTTGCTTCAGCTGTTACCCTGCTAACAGCATCCTGGGACCATTTTTCATGTTGTTTTCTTTGCTTGAAGATTCTTCAACTACAAGGATTCTGAAGTTCATAGTTTCAGTTTTTCAGGGGAGATACTCCTACACCCATTCTCCATCAACTGTCCCACAAACCAGGAAGACGCAAGTGTCTTTTGTCTTTTCCCTATAACAACTGGCAGATATTTTCTGGTCCTTCATTTTATGCCGATGCAGTCTTTCAAGAATTATGGCTTATGTGATTTCATTTCCTGCTTCCAATTTGGTTCAGATCCAAAGTCTTAACCCGTGATTGTGTATGTGAACACAAAGCCTTTCCACAACGTAGTCTGATCACTATTTTGCCACCTCTCCCAAGGAAGTTTGATGTTGAAGTTTCAACAACAGTTCCTGTGCTTAACATTTTGATTTTTTTTCCATTTCTACCAACTTTGCACTTTCTAATTGTTCTTGCTATTTGTTTGAACTATTATATTAATTTTTATATTTAATTCAGTAACTCTAGGTATTATAGTTGAAGGATGTGTACATCTTCTTAATCCACCATTTTTCCAGAATCAGGAATGAATATTTAATGATTAAAATATTTTATAAATAATACAATCAATGCCTGTACATTTTACCTTAAAGTTGTTTGTGTCATTTCTCAAAACACTATCTTTTTCATAATATAAAATCTATGAAGACACATTGAAACAATTGGTTTCACTAAATTGATGTATTACTAAGAACTTACGTAATTTACATTTAACCTTTTTCACTAAAATATATATAAATAATGAGAAAATCATTATAATCATAATGAATAAACTTTTTAATTTTATTAAAATAATAATTGCCACTAGAGATTATGCTTCTTCAGCTGTCATAGATCTTTTCTTCAGAATCAAATAATATTCTTGATTGTTTTGACAAGAATGATAAAATTCTAGATGCCTGAGTGCATCTGACTTCTACACGACTCAGTTAATTAATTTGACTGATCCCAAACACATTTGTGGTTCTCACTGCTCCATTTCATCATTATACCGACTTTCCAATTCTCACTGCATTTTAGTAGAAAGATATAATGTTACTAATAATAGCTCACATCTTATTTGAGATTAGGACTTTTATAACTGAAGACAAAATTATTTGACACTGTTACAAGCATTTTACTGCCATTAACTTATTTATATTTCAAAAGAAACCTAGAGGAAGTTTTCTGTTAATATCACTATTTGATATAGGAAGAAATAGAGGTAAAGGGGGCTTAAGTATTTGTTAAAGGCACACAGACAGGTGATAAGATGGGTTTGCAAATTCAGACATTTTGGGTACCAGAGACAGCATCTTAACCATCGTTCATGACTATGCAACTGAAAGGAACACTTGAAGAAATGACCTTGCAATTCAAGTTGAGCCATCATCAAGTTAGAGAGAACACACACAAAAAAAAAGCCAAAATAATACTCTTTTTATTTTTAAAAGTTACCCTTAAATTTAATAAGAGATGTACAGAATTATAAGACAAAAATTATAAATCTTAACTCAGAGATGAAAGAGAAGACTTGAGTAAATCAAATCATTTTCTTGGATAGGAATATTCAAATGTATAGAAATTCTTTCTCCCCCAATTCTTTTATAGTTCATTAAGAACAATACAAAATAATTTTAGAAAATAAGGAAAGTTCTAGAAGAACATGCAGTTATACATGTATTATATAGTTAAATAATGTCCCCTCAAGAATAGAAAAATTGATGTGGTATCAGTCAAATTGATACAACAGATTGAATGTGTAGAAACAGATTGTGTTTGTGTGTCTGTGTGTATAACAGAAAGTGGTTTCTGAAGAATAATGAAAAAAATCAGTGAAGAAGGGATAAATTATTCAACAAATGGTGCAAATGGGAAAATTTGAAAATTTTAAAAATTAAAAATATATTCCTTTAGTATATACTATACAACAAAGATATATTCCTAGATAGAAAGTTAAAAGACAAAGTAAATTACTAAATAATACAGTGATTTAAAGAAAACATTAGTGAGTATTTATTATCAAAAATTTCTAAACATAAAGACAAAACTAAAAATACAAAAAAGAACCACTCAGAAAATAATTTATGTATTCAACTACATATAAATTAAAGCTCTAATATTTGTAAACTATTATGGGAAAATATAAGGCAAATGACAAACTTGTAAAATGTCAGTATACATGAAAATGTATTATTGATAGTATGTTTAATAGACCTTATAAATCAATGCAAAAACAATGAATATTTCAAAAGAAATATGGAAATATGTATAGAGACCAACAAACATGTAAAAATTGACCAAATTCATTATTACTCAAGGATTACCTATATAATTGCAATATATTTTCCAGACTAGAAATTGATCAGACCTTCTTGTCTGTAATGATAAATCCCCATTTTAGTTATGGTGTTTGGCAAGATAGGCACTTCCAGGCACTGCTGGTGTGAAGATAACTTAATCCAATATTTCTGAATGCCATTTTGTTCATATGCATCAAAAGTCTCCAAAATGGCAATATCTTTGATGACTAGAAGTAGTTGTAAGAATTTCTCATAGTTTTGTTTATACCACACAGAAAAAGATAAAACATCTTAATACAATAGATTCATTAATTTTAATGCAGTTATTTTAAAAAATGGATTTTATGCAACTTTTCATATTATATTTTCAAAGAGTATTTAATGACAGGGGACAGTAATTATGATTCACTTATGCATGAGGTGAACACTGTACTATATTATGTGTAGTAAAAGGAAAACATCCTTTGTATATATACACATATGTAAATAAAATATTTTGAGGGTGATAAAAATTTATTCTGTGCTTCTCACACAGGAAGGAGGGGATAAAACTGAAAGAGGCTAGTTTGGGGGTTGTAGGGACTCCCAAAGGCTTCCTTCTGGTGGCTGGAGAGCACAGGGCAGGAAGGGAGTGGGGTTAGGCTGTTGCCCTGGAAGTTCTTTAGGTTGGGGGTGGCTATCAGGTGAAACAGTTTAGGAAGAATCCCAGGTGGTGGTGGGGTTAGGGTGCTTACTTCAGCCAGGTCAAGTGAGGAAAAAAGGCAGAGAGCAGACATAAGAATGCAGTTTGCAGTCAGGAGTGGAAGAGCTCATTTAACACAGTTTGGCTCAGAGGACGCAGGGCTTTCTTTATCAACAGCTCCACACACAGTGCACTGTAGATGTGGTGCAGCACATGTCAAAGGGATTTCAATCCCAAGTCAGTATTCATGATAACCTTGACCCCAACAAGTGTTTGTAATAGCAGAGTTTATAATAGCAAATTTAGGTGGTCAGGAAGCCTTCCTTCATGTCTAGCTGGGATATCTTGAGGACAAATGAGTGAACAGAGAAGAGCATCCCATAAATCAGTTGTACCAATACTTTGTTTCCTTGGGAATTCCAATTGCTTCATGCAGTGCTACCTTTGGTATATAGACACACTCCATTCCAGAAGGCCAAAGAAATACAGGTAGTAAACAGTCATTTGAACTCCTAATGCCTATTAGTCACTTTTGGTGTATACACACACACACATATACACATACATATGCATATATACATACACACACATAGACACATATATGTATATGCACATAAGAAGTAATGTGTGTGTTTGGGAGTCAAACACACCTAAGTTTAGCTTATGACTTTAATGCTTAGAAACAGGGTGACCTGGGCTATTTATTGACTGAGGTGAGCCTCAGTCTTATCATCTATAAAATAGTGATCATCAAATCTAACTCCAGTGCTGGTGAATTAAAATTGTACATACAAAACACTTAATCAGTGCCCAAAGGGAAAATAAATTGATAAATCAAAGCGACACCTGCACTCACATGTTTATTGCAGCACTACTCACATAGCAAAGATATGAAATCAACCTAAATGTCCATCAATGGGTGAATGGATAAAGGAAATGGGGTAAATATACACAATGAAATATTATTCACCCATAATAAAGAATGAAATCATGTCATTTTTCAGCAGTATGGGTAGAACCAGAAGTCATTATCTTAAGTGAAATAAGCCAGGCACTAAAAGAAAAATATTGCATGTTCTCATTCAAATGTGAGAGCTTAAAAATTTGGTCAAATAGAGGTAAAGAGCAGAAAAACAGATAACAGAGACTGGGAAGGGTGAGTGACAGGGAGGGGAGGATAAAGAGAAGTGGGTTAAAGGGTACAAACATACAGGAAGTTAGAAGAATGAAATTCAATGTTTGATTGCTGAGTAGTGTGACTATACTCAACAATGTGTAATGTACTCAGGGGGTGGACACCCTAAATACCCTAACTTGATCACAACATATTATATACATGTAACAAAATTTCACATGTACCCCATAAATTTGTATAACTAAAAAAATCAAAGTCCCCAATAAATTTTTTCATAACCACCATAACTTTAATAAATTTATATTGAAACTAATTTTAAAAGAAAATGACTGCCTATTGTGACAAATTATTTTTTTAAAAAAGGAGACCCTTCATGTATTACATTTACTAGTCAAATATAGTATGGTGTCATTGATCTAATACTAATATCCTGGAGATATTAAGTTTCATCACATGAATGAGACATAAATTGAGAGTGACAAGGAATGGTGGGGGATTTTGGGTTTGATTTGTGCCTCTAAGTCTCATGGGCTGGGTCATCCTGGGACAGTTGTTTAACCCATTAAAACTCTCATTTACCTTTTAAAAAATGGAAAAGTTTATATATAACTCACAAAATTTTTATAAGAATGTGATGCATTAATGAATGTAATATGACAAAAAATGTGCCAGGTGCATAGCAAATATGCAATTCTTAAATTTAGTTTTAGTAGTACTATTTATTGTATTAGTTGTAGTAGAAATAGGACTGAAATAAAAGTACTGTCTCATTTTAATAATATAATGTTCACCTCTGGATGATACTACCTCTTTGGCATGTTATAGATTACTTTTATGTTTTTAAGAGCTATCTTTTGGTGTTAATATAACAATCCACCTGCAAGAAAAAAGGATGCCAGTGCTTAAGAGACATATTTGGTACTTTCTGATATATGAACCTGGATTTAAATAGAATTAAGTGAAATTATTACCAAGTTTGTAGGTATAATATAAATATAAATATAATGATGAAAATTTTCATTGGATAGATTAACTAGTTAATTCAACCAAGAACCTGGTCAATTTACTTAAGATGAGATTATCTGGTTTTATGTCATGTGAGTAAATTAAAAGCATTGTAACAGTTGATATTTTTTCTAATTGGTCTTTAGGCCAATGCCCAATTGATGTTAGTTAGGTTTTTAAGGAGAGAAGTTATTTTGACAATTAAAATTAAAAAACTACAAACAAGCAGTATTGTACCCTATGAATTTGATGGCTTATTTTTTGAACTTCTGAAAAATATTTTCCCTTCATGTTAATTTTATCTATTCATCCAACAAATATTTACCACCAATTCTGTGTCATGCACACATTTATTAATATACGGGTTTTAATTCACTATGTTTCATTAGGTAAGTTATCTTCCCTCTTTTGAAAATGTAGTGGTTACAGCTTCTTCAAATGGGGAAAAATGTATGCTTTATTTAAAAACAAAATAGATTATTAGGCATTAGTCTTTTCCTTTTCCCTTAACTTTTAAGTGACCAACTTTTAACACTTAAAACATTTTCAGATCCTTTTATGGCAGTGAGATTTTGGGCTTGAATTTTGATTTAAAGTTTATTCCATTTCAAAAATATTCTCTAAAGAGACACAGAAAGGGTACATGGATGTCTATCTTCCCCATCCATTCATTCTTTGGCTAATTATAAGCAGTTTAATACCTCTAAATTAACAGAACATCTCTTTGCCTGAGCTGATTGTTTAATATTTGGTGACTAATGAGAAAATTAAGTTCAATTCAACCTGCCACTGGGATCTATAAATAAGTGGTGTTGTATGTTATTAAAAGAAGTCTCTATAAGGCCATGGATATTCTACTAAAACATTAACTGAATTTGCCAGGCAGTTTAATATCACAAAGGCAAACTTCTTATTTATTGGTTCAGGAGAACGCCAAGGCATTTATTACCTACCTCCTGAGTGGACTTAAATCTTCTGAAGAGATAGCAGTGGCAAGAGAATATGGCTTGATCTTCATTAGCTCCATCTTTGTTCTTTAAGAAAATTAAAATAGTCTCAATCTTAAGTAAAGTTCTATGAAAAACACAGCTTCATGTCTGTGCTTTCAACCAACTGAAGCCTTGTGTGCCTTCCCACAGTGAAATTTTTGAGGTGCCAGAGAGCATAGGCAAGAACCTTAGTGAGGTGCCACCTAGTTGTATTTGAGAGATTTTCCAAGGATGATGAGAGAACATCTGTGATAAACTTGCTTACTTAACATTTCTACCCAGGGCCATGAGTTCCAGTGAGAATAAGGCTCAACACATCTATTACATACCACATATCAATAACTATATAAATGCATTATTACCAAATGAAGCAAATATATTATAAAATTATAATGTTAGAGATTATACAAATTTAAATATATGTCTTCTAGAACATGTCATCGGCTATCTAATGCTGGACAAAGCCTTCTATGCAAACTAGAAAAGATAGTGCTGTGTCAGCTTCTCATAATGAATCTAGGATTTCTAACTCTTGTAAAGTGAAACATTCTATTTTTGAAGACAAAGATTCCAGATGTAATTTAGTACTGAATACATTTATAAGTGATGCTTAAATAATTTAAGCTAAGTAAGACCACACTTACAACTAAAATCAATTTATATTTGCTCGATGAAGTAGATCCTGCCCTAATATACTTGAGTTCTGGCTTGAAACACAAAATACTAGACAATGATTTTTAAAGCTTTATAAATTATATCTGGGCTGCCACAAAAGGTCATCAGAATATAGTACAGTGGTTACATTGGAGAGTCAGAAGTCTTGAATTATATTCTCCACTATGTTAATGCGTCTATTTTTCTTTTTAACTCTGGGAAAATCAATCAAATAAACAATAGCCAAATATAATAAGCTTTGGAGATAGCCTGATGATACTACACTGAGGTTTTTTAATGAGAGTGTCTGTTTTAGCCTAACTTTAAACTTCTTCATAATAAGGCACCATACTTTGTTCACGTGCAGGAAAGGAAATGTGGGTAAGATTCAACAAAATTTACAAACAGAAATATCTATTGCTATCTTACTGATAAACAGAACCAGCTCTAAAAGACGCAGAAGCACATGAAATCCACCACTATTTTAATTTTAGCATGCCCTCCTTTTATTTTCTCCACCTCAAAGTATCCTGTACCGTTATGTTGTTGCCCTTTGGAAACTAATCCCTGTTATTTATGTTCTTTCATACCTGGCTTAGTCTCTAGACCATAAAAATGGACTATTTCCTATCAAAACATAAGTGTCAGGTGTCATTTACAGAAAGCTGTCTTGGGTCTAAAAATACATCTCATATTTTTGTTATCATGTTCTTTTCCTTATTCACCAATTTCTCCATTTAGGAACTTTTGACAATTTTGTACTTTCCACTTGTCCTCAGATTCCACCTTAATCAGTAAACCTAGTCTATATATCCAGTCTTCAATAATTTTCTTTAATATAGCACCTCTTCTTACCCACACCCACTGCATTTGCATATTTACCTCCATAGCTCCAATTTCCTGTGAGCTCTCCCTGTGTAAGGCCACTATTAACATTTAATTTATTTTCACCCAACAGCCAGAATTCTACTTTCAGTTATTATTTCTAGATGACCTTTATAAATTATTGTAACTGCTATTTTTCAATATACTATATTTAGTACACTTCATCTTTCTCTTGTGCCTACTTTTTGGGTTACTGTTTAATTAGAAGAAGTGTTAACAATACCAAAACAATTCAGCAGGAGGACTATAGCACTGTAAGACTTACAAAAATGTCAAGGCCAAGCCAAGACAGAATCATTTAGCCAAAAAGGAACAACGAAATTGTGCATAATTAGATCAATTTTAAATATCTTGAGATAAAGATGTGAAAATGCAGTTGAATATATAAACTAAAATTTAAGAATAAATAGTACAATATAAAGATAATTTCATAGCACTTATGTGCACATATGGAAGTAACATTCATGGGGGATCAGGCAGGTTGGGGGGAAGGGGATGGGTAAACTCACACCTAACAGGTGAGGTACACACTGTCTGGGGGATGGGCACGCTTGTAGCTCTGACACAGGTGGTGCAAAGGCAATATATGTAACCAAAGTGTTTTGACCCCTGTAATATTCTGAAATAACAAAAAAAAATTTTTAAAAAGGCAAAAAATAAACATGCTGAGTATTACATTAAAAACCACACCATGTGAAGAAATAGTATAAAGGTAGTTGAAAAGGTGAAAGACAAAAAAGAATTAGTGATGGCACAAATTAGATAATTCTCAAAATTAAAATACCCAGCATTACGGGGAAAGATAAGAGTGTCTTATTTACTTACCTTAAATAATTGGACATTGATTAATTATCCACTATTTTATCTTGCGTCTAATTTCAAAGGATCTCTGGAAAGAAACTATCCTGTATAGATTACTACTGAGGCTAATTAAATATATAAATTCAGTGTACTTGATACATTAAAGAGTTGATCTAGCATCCAGTTGTTGCTTTTAGAATGCAACCTTTTTTGGCATATGTTATAAAAATATAGGGTATTAAAATGTTACATAATAAAATTACTATTGATGTGAAGATATGTATCTTCACCAATTCAAAAAATATATTAGAATAATTTGACCCAATTTTAATGAACTAAAAAGGAATTTTTACCACTAAGATATTTCTGAATTACAAATGTTGGTTTGCTCTCTTCCTTTGCATCAAAGTCTTATATTAATCATGGTTTTGGCGACATGTTGAGATCTGAGGAAATCTGAAATTGTAAGGAACACAATACTAGTGACATACTTGGTATTTTTTCCTTTGGAAAACTTTAATGCTACTTCTATATACCTCTCTTATGAGCTGGTGTTCAGAATAGTTATGGAGGTACTATAATAAATATCGTTATACACAAAATAATAATATTATTTTTGATATTTGGGTTTGTTTAATTTAGTGGAACATTCAAATTACATAATTAAACAAAGCAATTAATTCCCCGGCAATTTATGACTAGCATAAAAGTGAACATTCTTTGATAATAAATTAAAATTGCATGACAGAAAATTTTGGCAGAAACATTTTTGAAGACAATTTTTGTAGTATAGAAAAGGCCTCCATGTGGTAAATTAATATAGGATGAGATGGTGTCACAAAGAGCAATGGCATTTAATAAAAATAATTCCCTTTTTATTTGAAAATAAACATTGATTTTAAATAATGCAAACACACAATTCTTATATCCAATAAAGTTTGAGAAATACTGTTTTAGAGTACACTTGGTGTCATTAAAAAACACATTGAAAACATTCTTTTGAAGAAAGGGTTTGCCTACATTTTATTATTCAATCTTGAATAAAAAAGAATGTAGAGAAAATAATAGGGCTATTGGACCATAGAACTAAAATTTAGAATGATCAAATTGCATTGTTTCAAAGAATCTGCCCAAAGAATAATTACAGCGTTAGCATTTAGTTGTTACGAGTTTCACTGACAATGTAAACAAGAAGAGTGATTTTGGATCACAATATCAGTGACATAAATGTTAGTTATTTGCATCTAAATAATGGTCATCACAATTGTAACTTTCCTATACATTTGAAAATTATATTTTAAAAATAAAAATAAATAAGTAATTATTCTCATTCTTCAATACTATTTTTTTAATTCAAGTATTTGCCCTTGAGCAAATAGAAGAAATAACAGAACACTAAAAAATTGCCAACATGAAATTATTGGGGAAAAAATCCTATTACTGAGGTTCTTAAAATAAAATGAACTTATAGTTAATTTGATTTCACAATGAAAATTTCTTTCCTGATATCAAAGAAAGTCAGTAATAAATAAGGACTAATAAAAGCACTAGATAAAAACCATATGATGGAAAAACCCACAAATAATGAAATACAAAGAAATGTATACAGCCAATTTTAGCTATTCACAATTGCCAAAGCTGTATCAATCAATTCACTTGGCTCAAACCTTTTAGTTCAGTCAAGGTTGCCACCATAAAGAATGAAGTGTTAAGTAATTTTTGAAAGGAGAATCTAAGAAGTAATTTCTAAGAATCTAAGAAGTAAAGTAATCATAGAGAGGATGCTAGATAGTAATGTCGTGTGAAGACTCTTCAGTGAGTTAAGGATAGAAAATAAGTATCTTACCTAGAGAGGAGCAAGAGAAGGGTGGTTAAGCACCCAAGAATAGTTGTTAAAATTTTATTTTATTTTGTACTTAGAGTTACATACATTTCCCCAGTCTCAAAACTCCAAGTTTCTATTGTCATCATTATCAAACTTAAAATATACATTTAAAATGGAAATAACACTTGATGTCACTCATCTTTTCCATTACTCTGTGTTAATCACTATATTCTCAGACACCAAACTCAGAAACATGTAATCATTTATAATCATTTATTTCTCTTTGTTTCTCATAGTGTATATATTATGCTTACCATCTTGCACATATTATATCTTGTAATAGAATTTGCTGTTAATACATTTATTTATTCCTTTCAAAATGAGCTTTCATAGCCCAGGAACCAAATTTTCTATGATGTCTAGTACATTGATTTGATATGAACACATATCAGATATTCAAAAGTCACTTATTCTCTATTCTATCTCAATTACCTAAAAGATTAAGCAGCACGTCATTCTAACAAATATGTGTTAAATAAATATAAGTTTACTGAATAAATAAACATAGGTTCTATTGATATTCTTTTCATCTTATTTCAACTTCTCTCTCTTAGCTACTACCCTAATGTCATCACAGAAAGAATTTTCTGCATCCTCATAGTCGACTCCAAATTTGCCATTCTTCAGCCCATTCTGTATACAGCTACTGTTGCAATGTATTTATATTACAAGACAGTTAATATATATTTATATAGCAAATATATATTAACTGTCTTGTATATTCAAAGCACTACACTAAGCATTACAGGAGACTCAAAATTTACTAGAACATGATACATTCTCAAAGGAATTTTAAGTCTAGAGAGAAAGATACACAATTCTATAAATAACACAAGGGTACATGGAGTTTGGGGAAGGTGGTTTGAGTTGATGTGGTAAAGTACTGAGTGTGGGTTCAAAATGAAACCATAGAATCTTGTGGTTTCATAATTGGAATTATGACTTTGGGATGTTACTAAATCTTACTCATCTTAAGTAGCACCATTGTATGAGCTTTGGTTTTTTTTTTTTTTTGTATTCATCTTTCTTGATCAGTTGACCATTGGGTTGGTTTATACTCTGTTTCCACAGAGTTCTGGTCCTAAATCACCTAATGATATAAATTCTTGGGTAAATATATGTGTCTACACATTTAACTACCATCTAGATATGAACATTTGGGAGTCCTTTGAGTCATTTATATCTGTATCTCTAGTAAGGAGTACCAGACCAAGGACTCTTAAATATTAAGTACTAGATCAAGGACAATTAAATGTTGAACAAATGGTTGTAGAATTTAAAATGTTTGGTAAAAGAGGTCAGAGGTTTTGAAATATTTTCTTTAAGGCATAATAGATGCCTTTTAAGGATTGGAGATTCCTAATAACATTTCCTAAGCCATTCCATTCAGAAATTCATTCAAATAAAAAATGTTTCCAAACACATTCAATTAAGTCTTTATGTATAAATTCTTAAGTGTGATAAACTACAGCTCTTAATGCACCGACTTCATTTTCTTGACTTGAGTTGGAAAAATAACTTGGACCAACTCTATTATTTTTGTTTGTCTTGACCTTTACGCATCTCATATGCCCTAGGGGATATGAAATGCTATGTTATGCCCTGTTTTTATGGCTACCCCTGATGCTCCTTATCTTTGAAAAAAAACAACAAAACAATGACAACAACAAATAGTTTAAAATAACTGATCCAAAGAGACTTGGTGAACCTCAATTGGCCTATATGTATGTTGCAATGATATAGAGCATTTATTGTTAACTTGAAAGTGAATTCACATATAAGTTATAATATTAAAGATTTATGAGTGAGTCATGCATACAGATAGATAGATTATGCATCCTTTTAGAAAGAAGTGCAGTGTAATTTCTTTTGTGGTCACTTTTAATTTTTAGGTTGGTACTCTGATCTTAGGAGCAAGTAGACAGTTGTTTACTCCCTACTTTATTAACCTAGAGATAGAAAAAAAATCTTTCCTGGTCATTTGGTTAGGTAGAATTTAGGAATGCTGTTGTGGGGGCAGGCTTCTAGAAGTTGGTAATATGTTAATTACAGAGAGGTTGGCATATGGGTTAGTTAATAAAACTTAGGTGGGTAGTGGATGTTAGGCTGTAGAATTGGATTTCAAATAGAAGCAAAGAAATGAAAGATTGGGGCCAGCAAATAATGTAAAAGAAGGAGCTATTGATAGTTTGGGTTAAGAGGAAGTGAAACAGATGTGACAAATTTAGACTTAACGAATGAGGCTAGTGAACTTCAAATAAATTCATTCAGTTAACAATTATAATAATCAAATTTGTGATACTGAAAATTTTTTAAAAGTTTATGAACAATCTTGTTCACATCAGCAGAGTAGGAAGCTGCAAGCTCTTGTTAGCCCACAGAAACATTGAAAAATAAGCAGAAACTGTCAGAACCAACTTTCTCAGAATTCTGATAAGCAGTCAAAGATTTATAACCACCAAGTAGGTGCTGAATTAAGGAAACTGCAACTTAAGATGGTAGGAAGGCATTGTGGCATTTTGATTTAACATTGCCTCACTTTCTCCTAGCTATCAGCAGTCTTAAAGCAGCAGCAACATGTGTTCCCTATTTGGGACACTGGTTCCTGGTTCTGGAAGGAGCCAAGTGGACTTTATTCACAAATTATTGTGTATGTCTGCTCTAATGTCTCTGAGGACTACATAAAGGAGTAATACAAAGTGGTCATTTATATTTTGCTTACCTTGGAACTCAGGCTACAGAAGTAGCAGGCATTGCTCAAAAATGCAGCAAGGCAAATTAACAAAGTGAAAATGCTTGGGATAAAAGGTTACAATTGAGATATAAAATAAACTTCGTAAGGCTCCGGAAGACATTCTTTGGAAAATTAGGACATTCAAGAACACTGTGTATACAGCAGAATTTAGAAAGCTAAGCATTTGTCCAAGGTAAGACACATGTTTAGAAAAGCCCAGAGAAGATCCTCTGTTTCCATCTTGGGCTGAGGCATAGGCCTAGTGCAAGTCTGGATAAATGGATAAATTGTCACAGCACAGAGACAATCTGCAAATTGGAAAGGTGAAATCTGAAAGAGGTGCTTTGTTTTGTTTTGTTTTCTGTTCTAATTTTTTATTAGATGGGGTTTGGATTTTTTTGTTTTGTTTTGTTTTTAGCTCCTACAGTTCAAGGAAATCTATGACAAAACATTAGTTAGACACTAGCTAAAGAAAAAGACACTTCAGTGATCAAAAATACCAACAGATACAGTTTTGGAAAATATAGTTCGGAAAGGTCACTACACAGACTACTACAACTTTCAAGAATTAAAAAAAATAGCAAATTTTATGGAAGAGGTAGAATCTCATGTCCACAGTTACCATATTATAATATCCAAACACTCAATTTTCAACCAAAAATGCATAAGGCATACGAAGTAAGAGGAATGAATGGAAAGGAACAGAATAAATTGACAGAAACCATTTCAGAGGAAGCTTGGGTATCGCACATACTAGAAGAAGATTTTAAGATAGCTGTTTTAAATATGCTCAGAGAGCTAAAAGAAAACATAAGTAAAGAACTAAATGAAATTATAAAATAATTGATGTATGAACACAATGAGAATATTTCAATAAAAATAGAAATTATAAAAGTGAATTAAACATAAACTATGAAGCTGAAAATTATAATAAGTGAAATGAAAAATTCAGTACAGGGGCAGTTCACTGAGCTGGTAGGGGAAGAACATAATGGACTTAAATAGAGAAAAAATGAAATTACTGAGTCTGTGAAAAGAAAGAAAAACGATGAAGAAAAGTGAACATAGTTTAAGGGACCTATAGCAAACCATCAAGTGGATATGTGCATTATGGAAGTCCGAAAGGTGAAGACAAAGAAAAAGTGGCAGAAAGAATATTCGAAGAAACAATGCTGAAAAGTTCCCAATTTTAGTGAAATACATGAGTCTACAAACCCAAAATTTCAACAAACTCCAAGGTGCAAAAACTCATTACATCCACACTCAGAAACATTATCAAACTGTTTAAAACCAAAGACAAAGAGAGGATCTTGAAAGCAACAAAAGAGAAGAAATCTGTCACTAACAAGATATCTTCAATAAGAATAATAGCTGAATTCTAATCAGAAACTATGGAGGTCAGAAGGCAGTATAATGACACAAAATGCTGAATATATATATTTTTGTTATTATAAAAATTATGTTTAAAAAACCCATCAACCAAAGATTCTATATCCAACAAAACTGTCCTTAAAAATAAAAGGATTATTAAGGCATTCTGAGATAAACAAAAACTGAGACTATGTTACCAGCAGATCTTCCCTAGACGAAAAGATAAAAGGAGTCCTTCAGATGGATATGAAAGGACACTGCACAGTATTTCAAGGCCATATAAATAAACGTCTTCAGTAAAGGTAAATACACAGGCAAATAAAAAGTTAGTATTACTGTATTATGGGTTTGTCACTCCACTTTGTATTTCTTACATAATTTAAAAGAGAAATGCATTAAAATATTTATAAATTTATGTTATTAGACACACAATATATAAATCTGTAATGTGACAATGACATAAGGGGGAGAATGAAACCTTTTAGGAGCCAAGTTTTTGTATGCTAATAAAGTTAAGTTCGTGTCAATTCAAATTATGTTGTTATAATTTTGGGATGATAAATGTAACCCTCATGATAACCACAAAGAAAATATCTATAGAATACACATAAAATAACAGGGAATCAAAGTGTTACTGTAAATAATCAACTTAACAGAAAAGAAGATAATAATGAGGGACAAATAAGGTATAATTTATACATAAAATAAATAGCAAAATGGCAGAAGTAAGTCTTATCAATAATTACCTTAAAAGCAAATTGATTAAACTCTTCAATCAAATAGCAGAGATTGGAAAAACGGATAAAAAATCATCCAATAATATGTTGGACACAACTACTGTGACCAAAGACACAATACATTGAGAGCAAAAGAATGAAAACTTAATTCTATGCAAATAATAACCAAAAGAGAGCTAACATGGCAATACTAATATCATACAAAACAGCCATTAAGTGAAAAACTGTTAAAAGTGACAAAGAAAGACATTATAAATTGATTAAAGGGTCACTTCATCAAGAGAGTGTAACAGCTGTAAACTTATATCACCAACAAATAAAGCCCCTAAAATATGAAGCAAACATTGATAGAATGCAAGGTAGAACTAGTCAGTTTTACATTAATGCTTGGAGACTTCAATATACCACAACCAATGATGGATAGAACTGACATTACAGAAGTGAAAAAAAATTATAAAATAATGTGATGAACAATTGTATACCAGCAAATTAGACTGCCTAGATAAAATTGAGAAATTCCTAGAAACACAAAAATTACCGAAACTGACTCAAGAGAAAATAGAAAATCTCTACAAGCCTATAGCAATAAAGACATTGAATCAATAATCCAAAACTTTGAAAAAGAAAATTCTAGGACCAGATGGCTTCACTGGGGAATTCTACCAAACAATTAAAGAATTAAAATCAATTCTTTTCAAACTCTTCAAAAACAAACAAACAAACAAAAACAGATAAAACAGCCAAAAAATCCCAGAAGAGGAGGAAACTCTTCTTAACTCATTCCATGAGGTCAACATTGCCCTCAAACCAAAGCCAGATAAAAAAATAAAGACATCACAAGAAAATAAAACTATGCACTAATATCCATTATATTTATATATATATATATGTATAGACATCCATTAGGAGCAGAGTTTTTGTATGCTATTAAGATACATAAATATGAAAAAATACATATGCAGAAATCCTCAACAAAATACTAGCAAAACGAATGCCACAGATTAGTGAAAAAATTATACACAATGACCAAGTGGGATTTATCCCAGTAAAGCTATGCTAAGACAGAAATTCAATCAATATAATACACCATATTAATGGAATAAAGGAGGAAAAAAACACACATGATTATCTTAATTCACACCAATAGGATATTTGATAAAAACCCAATATCCCTTCATGAAAAATACACCAGGAAACTACAACAAAAGGGAACTTCCTTAATATGATAAAGGCAATTTATGAAAAATCCACAGCTTATATCATACTTATCATGAAAGATTGAAAATTTTCCTCTAATATCAGAAACAATAAAAGGATGTTCATTTTTACCACTCATATTCAATATTCTACTGAAATTTCTAGCAGGAAAATTAGATAAGAAAATAAAATAAAAGACATCCAAATTGGAAAGGAAGAAGTAAACTATCTCTATTCACAGATGACATGCTCCTATATATATAGAATTCCCAAAAAATCCACAAAAAATCTGTTAGAGCTAATCAACACATTCAACCATATTACTTGTGTTTCTAAATATCAGCAAACCATTGTTGAAAGAAATCAAAGAATTCACAAATAAATGTAAAGAAATCTCATGTTCATGGATTGAAAGTTTTAATATTGTTGCCATGTCAATACTACCCAAAGAAATCTACATGTTCAACACAATCTCTATCAAAATTCCAACAGCTATTTTTTTGCAAAAATGGAAAAGTCAAACTTCAAATTAATATGGAATTGCAAGGCGGCTTGAATAGCAAGAACGATCTTGACAAAGAACAAAGTTGGTAGACTCACACTTCCCAGTTTCAAATTTTACAAAGCTACAGTAAACGAAAACACTGTGGTACTTATATAAAGACAGACATATTGACCAATAGAATAGAACAGAGATCCCAGAAGTAAACCCATACATCTATTGCCAATTAACTTTTGACAAGACTGCCAAGTCCATTAAGTGGGAAAAGAACAGTCTCTTCAACAGATGGTGCTGGGACAAATGGATTTCTGCATCCACAAGAATAAAGGTGGACCTCTACCTCACACTATCTGCAAAAAGATACTCAAATAAACTACCTAAATGTAAGAACTAAATTATAAAACTCTTAGAAGAAATTACAGGGGTAAATCTTCATGGGTTGGGCAATGGCTTCTCAAATATATGCCAAAAGCATGAGCAACAACAAAAGATATATATAATTAGACTCATAAGAACTAAAAATTTTTCTTCATCAAAGGATAATATCAAGAAAGTAAAAAGGCAACCCACAAAATGGGATAATTATTTGCAAATCATATATTTGATAATGGGCTGGTGTTCAGAATAGATAAACAATTCCTACAAGTCAACAACAAAGACAAAAAACCCAATTTTTAAAAAGGCAAAAACTGGAGTGGACATTTCTCCAAATAAGATATACAAATGATCAATAAGCATGTAAAATAATGCTCAACATTATTAGTCATTAGGAAAATGCAAATTAATCATCAAGGAGACACTTTATATCTACCAGGGTGACTGTACAAAATTAAAAATTAAAAATGCAGAGAAACTGAAACACTAACATCTTTACAAATTACCAGAGGGAATGAAAAATTATGTAGCTATGGTAGAAAGCAGTTTGGCAGTTCCTCAAAAAACTGAACAAAAATCTCAAAACTAAAACTATCATATGACCTAGCAATTCCACTCCTAGATATATACCCTAAAGAATTGAAAACTGGAACTCAAAAAGATACCTGTGCACCAATGTTCACTGCAGCATTGTTCACAGTGGCCAAAAGGTAGAAACAACACGTTTGTCCACTTACCCATCAAAAGATAAGTGGATAAACATCAAACAAATTCTCTCTTGAAAGGAAGGGATAGAGAGAGAATGAATAATATTCCACCATAAAAAGAAATGAAGTTCTGAGGCATGCTTTAACATGGGTGAAGCTTGGAAATGTTAGAATAAGTGGAATAAACTATATATAAGAGGGCAAATATGGTATGATCCCACTTATATGCACTATCTATAATAGGTAAATTCTTAGAGAGAAAAAAGTAGATTAGAGTTTATCAAAGACTAGGAGAGAGAAAAATGAGTATTATTGCTAAATGGGTACAGAGTTTGTGTTTGGGATGATGAAAAAGTTTTTAAGTTTTTAAAATGCTTTTTCAGAAGTATTTAAAATATATGGTGATGATTGGACAACAATGCGAATGCAATTAATGCCTTTGACTTATATACATAAAATGGTTAAAATGTCAAGGTTTATATTATATATTTTTGACAATAAAAAGAACACTTTTAAGAAAACTTAGTGGAAGTAGTCTCCCTATATATTACACTTTTATAATAAATAAAACAATCATGTGCTAGCGAATTTGGTTGTACATAACATATTGTGCCTTATTTGCAGTTTAAAATAATTTTGTATGACTTGACATATGTATTTAATCAGATATTTAATATTTAATATTAAATATTTAATCAGAAAAAGAAAAGAAATAAAAGTTAAATAAGTTCCTGGTATAAATAAAACAGTGTAATAAGAAATAATCTGAATTTATGAATATATTTTATAAAAATACTAATAAAAATGTATCCTAAAACATTTCATATAAATGAAATGGGATATTATGTGATTTAATTGACAATTAAAACTTGCACAAAAACTAATCTGAGAGCTGTGAAATTATACATAAAATAGAAAATGAAAGTTATTTAATTTTCATTTCCATGTGTAAGTTACTCCTTTCAACCAATAACAGTATTTTATATTAATAAACTTCAGTTTTACAAATTATGAATCTTAAAAATAATGATTATAAATTTTCAAAATATGAACTATAGTTTTCAGTCCACTTTCATACCTCACAAGCTACATCTATGTCACATTCAAAACACTTTTATCTGGATTTCTTTTTTATGTGCTTGATGTGCTTTATAATACACTATGTGTAAGATGTGTCGTTAAGATGTAGGCAATCATGGTTATGTATTTCTAGCACCCAGACTACTTCCAAAATTATTCAGAAACGTAACAGAAATAATATAAATGGTTTTCAATCTATGACCATTTACTTTACCATTGAGACTATCAGATCATTCTTGTACATTATAAATGCTCAGCTAAAATAAATTAACTGTTCCCGCTTATTTTCAAAATATTGTTTTGTCACTTTTTGTAGAACTTTTGTGAATGATCCTTAATCTTATTTAGTTGTGGGTATACATCTGTGTTCTCTCAATCTTACTAAAAGAAGTAAATATCATTCCATACAATCAATTATTGCGTACCTTGAGAATCAGAGACTGTGCCTTCCTCTTCCTCATAAATATTTTAAAAAGAGAAACCAGGTATATTATGAGTGTCTGAGTAATGTTGTTTGAATGCATGCATAAATGGAAGTTTTAGATTCAGGGATAGGGGATGTGGGGTGAAAACTTGAAATGATTAAGTTTAATTTTAGTTCTAACACACAAAAAATTCTGTTTCTTAGGAAACAATAGTGTGAATATCCTGAAGAAGTGAAGAAATAGATGACAGGTCAGGCTATGAACACTGTGTTGTTATCATCATCAATAAAAGAAAGAATTAGCCCCAAGGGTTTGGGGGAAATGCAAAGATAAACAGGGTAATGTCCTTGAAGAAAATGAACAGGCTTTCACAAGAGAAACCTTAAAATGTTACTCTGTGCTGAGATCCAGAAAAGCCATTACTATTCCTGACCTTTTGTATATGTATTTGAGGAAAAAAGTATACAACAGGTAGGGATTTTGCGAAGCAATGTTTATTGTTCAATCTGTCTCCTATTTATCACCATAAATATTTATGTATACATATGCACACACATCCATAAGCAGGATAGTTTCAGGGCATAAAAGCTGTCAAGATGTGGAAACAACCCAAGTGCCCATCAATACATGAGTGGATTAATAAAATGTGGTATATGTATACCATGGAGCACTACTCAGCCATAAAAAAAAAATGGTGATTTAGTATCTTTTGTAACAACATGGATGGAACTGGAGACCCTCCTTCTAAGTGAAGTATCACAAGAATGGAAAAACAAACACTACATATACTCAATACTAAATTGGAACTAATAGATCAACACTTATGTGCACATATAGAAGTGAAACTCAAGGGAAGTCAAATAGGTGGGAGCGGGGAGGAGAGGATGGGTAAGTTCACACCTAACGCATACAATGTACACTAACTGGAGGAAGGGCACACTTATAACTTTGACTTAAACTTTACAAAATCAAATTATGTAAATGAAACGTGTGTAACCCCTAAAATTCTGAAAAGAAAAGAAAAGAAAAAGAAAGTTGCCAAGAAACAGAGAATTACATAAATTGCCCAATGTCACAAATTAACTACAAAATTGCAACTCAAACCTGTAATTTCTGCTTCAGTCTTGTGTGTGTCTAGACATATGTGTGTCTGGGAGTGTGTGTGTGCACGTGTGTGTGTGCTCACATGCATGCATGTACCCATGTTAATGTCCTTTAATGGCTGACATTCTGTAACCTCTCCTTGGATGCTTGTATATTTCTTATCAGCCCAAGAAATTCGAACTGGTTAGCAGATTAACCTAAATTTCTTAAAAGGCAAACAGCTTTTTGGCTTTTTTGGATTGAACTATTTTAAAAAAATTGAATTACCTATTGCCTTCAATGGTAACTACCAGAACTGTCAAGGAACAGAAATATAATCTTTAATATTATTAGAGAATCTGATTCAATTAGCAATAACAATGCTACTTATGATATTTTTATTGAACTTATTGCTTATGCCATGTACTGTGACTATTTACATGCATTTTCCAATTTTATGCTAATCTTTATCCCATGACAATATGGGAAATTAGAGTGGGCAGGTAACTGGCCTAATTCACACAGGTCAGGTCTGCTTCATATTCGGGGCAACTCTTAAACGCAAAGCTTGGATACTGCTTAAATCTGACTTTTCAAATTTGTTAGCCATCAATGATAGATCAGTTCTATTTATGCTGGTGATAAATGCATGATTTTTTTCCCCTAGAATTGTGCAAAGTTCAAGAAATGGGCACTTAAAATGAAACATAGGGCCTGAACTTATCAAAAGGTCTTTTGGCCTGGCTCTCTAGAAAAGCAACAAATTAATTTGGATTAATTACAACATGTCTAGCTGACCTTTTTGGAAGTCCCACTAATAGAAGGAAGCCCTCATCATTTTTTTCTTACATTGAGGCATAAAATTGCTATAAATTTGTTTAAATAGCTGTACTGCTCTCCTACAGAATTGGGTGCACTTAGTCATGGAATAAATAATTTCAATACTATAAAGCTATTTGTGATCCCTTAAGGTTTTTGCACTGCTTAAATGTAAAACAGTATTATTAGTTCTTGCAATAATCATTTCACCAATCACAGTTGAAGCAATAGGTATTTCCAGAAATCAGGCAATGTGCGAATTCTGTCATAGTAAAACGTTTATTTGTTAAAGTGATATAGATTATTCAAGGTTCTACAGTCCGTTAAATCATGGATGGCAATGTAAGATGGATTGATACAGAACTTGATGCCAATGTGGGCTTTTTTTTTCTTTCATAAAAAAAAATACTTGTAGGCCAGAAGAAAAAAAAAATTTGGTTTTAAAAGAGAATGAACCATGGTCTGATAGAGCCAGTTCCACCAGCATCAGAGACTTGCGCCTCAGGTCCTGTGGACAATTTCTTCTAGGACACCAGTTCAACAATCAGCCTTTGTGAATTGAAACATTTTTGAATTTTATCCAGTAAAAATATCAGTGGCAATTTTTTTCAGGAGAAAGAGAAGAAGTGGTGCTCTTCAGATTAACTCCAGCCTCTGAAATGAAAGAAAAGGAAAGAGGAAAAAAAGAAAAGAAAAAGAAAGAGAACACATAGCCAATAAGATCATTGTACTAGCAATCTGGAAGTTACTGCACTCTAAGCACCCGAACAGGAGTTTCTTGCCATAAAATAAAAATACACCCCAGAAAAATATCTAAACATGCCTACCAATAAGCAAGATTATGCTTGTCATTTCAAATTGATGAATATATAAAAATATTACTTTAAAAAGGAATCTAAGGATATGAGCCTAAACAATTATGTAAGTCAAAGCCAAATTGTGGAATGGCATTTTCCCTTGCTTTGGTTGTCAGATTTATACTCTCAAGGTAAGATAAGACAAATAATGATTTTATTCATTAGTGCTTGCCATTTAAGTTTTAACGAACATTCATACTAATTTTTAAAACATGAACATCTTAGATCAAATTTGTTCAATACTACTAAACCCTAAACAAACTCCACATTTATTATATTGTTAGGAATTTCATATAATAAAATTTTAGAGAAATTTGATCATACCTTTAATAATAGTAAATATGATCACTCATCTTAACTAATTAGTTTTTCTTCACCCACAGAACAAATAAAATAAACGAAAAACTTCCAATAACTCACTAGCAAAGACACTCTATGGCTAACTTAAAAAAGATTTTGAAAAAAATAATATAAAACAATTTCATAAAAATATTTATATATCAACCTGTGGAAATATTTTTCCTCTAATATTGGTTCTCAGTTTTCATGGATTTAAAATATTTCTAAAAATTCTATCATTGACAAAGATGAAAATAATTTTTTGAGAAATATATTTTTTCATATATATGAAATAGAAATAATTTTTCTTCTTTCCATTCAAAAACAACTTCATGTTTAAACTTTCAATTTGGGGGTCATGAAATGCATGGCACAAAAGAATCATGAAATATAGATTTTTAGTTTACTTAATATTCTACATCAAAATGCTGCTGTAGAATATATTTGGATCACTTGTGATCAGATATTAAAGTATATCAAAACAATTTTGATGACTTTATGTGATAAAGGTAGATAAAACACTATAGAGATTTTATTCAGGAAAATATTTCAAAATACTTTTAATCTGAATAAGGGAAGTTCATTTGGGCACAATGGTAATTTTTGAAAACTTATAAGGTACACACCCAATTATTGAAGATTAAGGGACCAATGAATATCCTATTTATAAAAATAAATAATTACCTTGGAAACTACTGAAATACAGATATCACTATCATACTTTACCAGGAATATACTAAGAAAAACATTGCAAAATCACTTTAAAATATAATGGTATATAATCACTAAATTCTCTTTTATTGGTCTCATACCAGAGCTCATATTGGTAAAATTGGATATCAACAATCTTTTTCTTTTTTATATTTCTAATAATATACCCCCTTTGATAGAAAAAAATGTAATTTTATTATACCAAATCTCAAGTTACCAAAAGTAATAAAATAGCAAAAAATTCAGGATGCATAAAAGAAAAAAATATTGACAATGTAACTAGTTTGACTTTGTTAAGTAATAAATCCTTCCAGGATAACGAACTTTAATTTAATATCAAGTTAATAATTGTATAAGCTTACATATCTTTAAGAGTTTTTTATTAAATTTCATATTACATAATATTATTAACAAACTGTGAAATTAAAAAAATTAAAAATCCTGTACTATCTCTAGTAGTACAGATAGATTTATATAAATGCTGTTAATTTTGAAGATTAAGAAATAGCAAATATTTTTTGAACTATGAGGGGATTTTGTGTGCTCTGAACTTACTACTGTTATGGAAATGATGACATAATATGGAGCCAAATAAAAACTGGTACTGGGTAGGACATCCAAAATAATACTTTTTAATTTACTTATTAATGGGCAAACTCTTAAAATAATTCCATAAAAATCTAAATATAAAATACAAAATCACAAGAGCATCATAAAGATAAACATGAAATAGACTATAATAATTATAATAAAATTTTACAAAAAACATTCTATAAAAAAGACACCTGCACTCAAATGTCTATAGCAGCACAATTCACAATTGCAAAGATGTGGAAACAACCTAAGTGCCCATCAATACACGAGTGGATTAATAAAATGTGGTCTATGTATACCATGGAGTACTACTCAGCCATAAAAAAGTGGTGAACTAATACCTCTTGTATTATCCTGGATGGAGCTGGAGCCCATTATTCTAAGTGAAGTATCACAAGAATGGAAAAAAACCGCCACATGTACTCACCATTAAATTGGAACTAATTGATCAACACTTATGTGCACATAAGTTATATGGAAATAACATTCACTGGAAATCAAACAGGTGGGAGGGGTGAGGAGGGGATGGGTAAATTCACACCTAAGAGATACAGTGCACACTATCTGAGGGATGGGCACATTTTGACTCAAACAGTACAAAAGCAATTTATGTAACTAAAATGTTCACACCCCCATAATATTATGAAATAAAAAAATGAAAATGCAATAATTAAAAGCAATTAACTTGGGGTTTTGGTAATAGCCCTCAAGTGAAAAGATATTATGTAAAACACTGTGGACAGTCTTATCAGTACTAAAAAATAAGGAGGAAATGTAAGCTTCCTCAAAATTAAGAGTTGGAAAAATGTACTGATACTGAATGGACTGTGGGGAAATGTTTATCACTGCCCTTATTCTGAATGTGAGTAAAAACTATGAAAAATTTTGATCTTATATAGCTAGGATGTCTAAACACGAAGAAAATTATTTCTAAAGGTCATTGCTGACACTAGTGTTCTATTTTTTTTCTGACTTGGTGTAGTGTTCAAATAAATATGTCAAAAAGTGTGCTTTAATTATTATAAAAATAGCTAAGTGTTTTCTACATATGTGTCAAAAAATTCACTTGAGAGGAATTTTCATAGAAAACCCACTCTGTAGAAGCAAATCATTTATAGTATCATTCTCACCTGGAAAAATATTGAAAGTATATTCACATCATATATAAATTTTGCTTTGGTCTTTGGCTCCTATTTCATATATTTTCCCACCTTGTGTTTTCTCATAGTTTTTAAATGTTACTGTTTGTTTATAGTCAGCATTAACATTTTATTCACTTATGTATTAATAGTTTCTCTAAAAGAACTGTACTCTTTTCAAGGTTATAACATCTGCAGCAGAGATTTTATGATAAAATTTATATTTTTGATTGATATTAAACAGAATAATCATAAGTCAAATTTATTAAAATCAGCAAGCGATTATCTTAAAGGTTGGTGTTAAAAATCACAGAATGTCACAGATCTTGTGCATATCTGCACACACACACACACACACACATGCAGGTAATGCATACATATTGGTTTGGATACAGCAAACATTTCTTAAGAAATTTTATTTAAGGCATTTTCAACATAAAAGCAAACTAGTCAACTGTTTCCACCATAACTTCCAAACATGGCATATCTATTGTTTTACTGTGTTCATTTTAAGGATAAAAATCTTTGCCAAACATAAGATTAATTTATATGTAAGTACTAGTTTACATGTAATTATTACTAATTTTATCAATGATTCCTCCTCCCCTTGCTCTTGATTCATTTTAGTGTGATTAAAATGTGATGATTTTATTATAAAAGAATTTTATGTGATACATTGAAATATTTCAAGTTCACTCTATTTCTATACACATTCAGGAAGGCTCCTGAAGAAGAAAGTTGGTGTATGGCATATTCTGGCTAATGGAAATTAAATAAGTGTTTTAAGTCTCTATATTTTGAATAAATTCACCTGGTGAGGTACCTCAGTATGATTAGCTACAGAAAACACAGAGCCGAAAAGCTGCAATCACAACGGGCCGCTGCTTGCTCTCCACCTCACTTCACTCACACGGTAAAGTGCCGCAGACAATGTGCAAGGCTATGAGAAGAGCCAGAGCACACAGGTCACAGTCTCTTCAGAAGGGGCATCATTGTTTGGTCCTATTGACAGCTGTAGAAAGGATTGTCCTGCCACAGCAAAAATCATTTACCAAGGACCAAGAATAGGTATGTTGAGGTCATACAGTAACTTCAATCTGAGAACAGAAATGTAGCAAGGAGCTGGCTATTGAGTGAATGATGTGTTGCTACTAAATTTTATTAAAATTATTCTTTGTGGATTTGTTTTTCTTTCTAATGTTTACAGAAAAAAGAGAAACTTAGCTCAAGTATGGAAGGAAGTTTTCTATGATATTATGACACAATCATTAGTTTCATAAAAATAACTAAGGAAAGACTCAGTACGAAGTTGTTTAAAAGATGACATAGTTTATACATACATTCGCTATGTAAATCTAATGCAAAGGATACCCACACACACATGCAAATTTATTACATATTGAAAGAGCTAATAATCACTGAAAGATTACGCATCAGATTACTATTATTAGTATCAGGGTGGTGGATAATGATTGGTTTACATTTTTTAATTTTTAATTATGTTTTCTAAATTTTTCCAAATTATTACTAATTTCTTTAGGATAAAAAACTCATTATTAAAAATCTTATGTATTGATCACATTGGCAAATCCTGTACTATCTCTAGTAGTAAAGACTCCCAAATAGATTACTTTTCTTTAAATTCCACTTCCAACAATGTGGTAAAATAAATATATAGGCACCATAATATATAATATGCCCCATCTAATGTAAATATTCGGGAAATTTTTTAAATTGGCAATGGAAAAATGACTTAGACATTGACTTCCCTGCTTCCAAATTTTGATGTAACAGCACCATTCTGTATTTTGCTCCTGATAGATTAATCATCTACTTCCTAATCCCTCTCTAAGGGTATCCTAAACTCCAGCTAGGCTGGATGTCCAAAGTCACATAATAAATGAATTTTCAAAAATGACAGAGAGAGAGAGAGAAAGAGAGAAAGAGAGAGAGAGAGCAAAATGGGGAGAGAGAGGTTAAGATTGGTGAAATAAGGCACCTTCATGCAGGTCAATTCAGTACACACAACAGAACACAAAACATGTCCCAAACATTGTGCTATTGTTTTCAGTGAGCCATCTGTTCTTTCTTTGCAATGTAAGAATGAGATCCTAAATTCAGTAAAGAAATGATGCATGAAAACATTTGCTTGATTTGGGGATAGAATTCATTAGGGAAGATCCTGAAAGATTGAGTAAGTTATATTTTTTTAAAAAATATGAAATGTTAAAATACAAGATCCTATTTTTACCTACCAACAAATAAATCAGTGGCCCTTTTTAGATCTGTTAAAAGCAGAATTTTTTTGTGCCAAACCTCAAGCAAATGTCTGATGCTTCCAGCTGTTTGAACAGATTGCTAAAGTGCTGTTCTGCTCTGGAAACACACTTTCTGATCCAATTAAAATGCAGGAATCAAATACTCATTTGAAACTTCCAAAAAAAAAAAAAACACTCAAAAAGAGTAATTGGTTGCTGACAAAAGGAATACTATGAATATTTCATGTGTAGTCTTTTGCTCCATTTTAAAGAGGTTTCATTCATTTTAGATAACAGTGAAACACTTCTGTGCATCCATTTCCAGTGAGGCATAATGTATCATCTCAGCTTCTATTAGGACGTAGAGGTCAAGGATAGGAGTATCTTATCAAGCTACTGTCTTCACGTTTGGAAATATTTGTAAAAATGCACATTATGTCATATAAGACTACAAGACTGACTCCAAAGTCCCATATAGCATTTTTGGCATTGCTTTTATTTTTTATACTATTAATCAGAAATGTTTAGTTAACCTGAAATATGTCTAAATTTAGAAATTGCACATTACTTAACCAAACTTAACCTCAGTCTGCACTGTTAAGCATTCCAAGTATGTTTTAACAGAAAATTTCAACAAGTTATATAATCTAGCAAACCAAAACTTAAAAATTCATTTATAAAAGAATATACCCACTTAAGTGTTGAAGTATGTAACAGGTAATAAGAATCTTACCTGCGTTTCCTGGACAATCTGGTCAACATTAGTCAGCAAAGCATCTGGGAATAAAATTTTCAGTGTCACGAACAATTCATTTTTTTTTTTAAAGAAACAGATCCTAAATCACTTCTTAATGAAATCTTGGTAAGATTCCTTACCAAGAATTAACAAAGATTCATCAAAACACTTTTTTAACTTACCAGTTCTTGGGTTACTTGCAATTGACTTTTATAATACTTCATAGTTCTCTATGGCTACTTCCTGATATGTAATAGTTAAGAGCAGAATTTTTAAAAATATTGTCCTAGTAATTAAAATGAGTGGTTTTCAATACGGAATGTACTATTCCTGCCAGAGTTAAAATAAGCTAATCAGGTTTCTGTTCATTTTCCCTACTCACAGTTAACATTTCAACTATATAGTTTCATATGATTAATATGGAAAAAATACATCAAGGAAGAAAGAATCCACAGAATAAAATATAGTTTAACCATATTCACTGCATAGAGTATAAAATAATCATTTGTAATATTAATCATCATTCAATACTCACTTCCCAAATGGCAGCATGTTTTACCAAGTACTCATTCATCCTTATGTAAAACAGTAACATTCTAAATACAAACATTCTGCTTTTAAATGTCTGTATGTATGTTCCATTTGTCTATAAATGTTTAATACCATTACATAAGCTTGCATAGCACACCTTCTATTTCTTTACAAAATGTTTTCCTCTTAAGTAAATATTTCTAATAATTTAGAGGTGACACATGGTAAAAGAAAACTAGGTGTCTAAGGGAAAGTTCATTTGCAGGGTTCACAAATGAGTATGATGACTCTAGGACAAAATATTTTTTACAAAACCTCCAGTATAAATATTCATATAAATTTACAATGGCCTCTGGAGATTAGATTTTACATGAAAGCAATAATAATATATGCTCACATTATAGAGAAAACAATGATTAGGGAATTGCATTATGGTAGAGCCAACATAGTATATTTCATAAGCTCCTTGACTTTACTCAAGTAATTATTTATTAGACATATTCTAGAGCAAAAACACAATATCTACATAGCCTATGTGTCAGATAAGATTAAATATACAACCACTTCCAAACACAATTACTTTAAATGAAAAGGCCTTCATGGCTTTCTCCTGAATGTATTTGAAAATAGTTTGGTTTTGTTTTTAAAATTCATGAACATAACAGTAATTTGAAATAAACAGATGAATTCTGTCAGGTTGTAGAGATGGTTCTCATTAGGAAATGCAAAAAATTAAATTGGTACTAGAGATTTTATATTCCATTGTTATTTGATAAATAACAAGTATAATTTTACAGGTTGTCTGGCTGAAGTTCTCTGACAGCCCATCCATTTAAACTTAATTCTTACATTAATTACAATCTGTATTGCAGGACACAAAATTATGATTTTAATTGATTAATATTATGTGTATAGATATTTATATATCTATATAGTACATATATAGATATTATATAATACATATAACTATGCACAATGCATAAATTTATTCCATGTTAACTTTATATCCTAAATTTAGACTTTGTAATAGCTGAACATAATCAGAAGACAATGATATGCCAATTATACTGATTATTTGCATAATTTGATAAAATTTCAAATGCATTAACATTACCTTAATAAGGTAATTTAATACTTAAATATTTTCCCAGTTATAAACTGTTATTTTTCTATGTCCTATTTCAGATAAAACCACATTTTTAGGATGACTCAATCACAGTGATTATGTTTACCACTCTTTATGTTAGGTGGTCTTCTGTACTGCTACAAGAAGAATTGATTTCTGTTGCAAAAGGAATTTAAAAATAAATAAATAAAAGAGAAAAAAGAAAGACCCGAAAAAACTAATTACATTTATAATCCCAGCATGTATTTATCTAGCATGAGAAGGAAAGGACTGAGTAATCTGTCTTTTGAAACTTTTAAAAATCCAATTATTGATTTTGATTATTCCTTCTTTTCACTATGCCATTTTAAAAATGACATATTTCTTTTCCATATATTTAATTAAATGTAACTAGCATTATCGGCTAAATTATTAGTATTATTAATATTAACAACCTAGGATGATAAAAAAATATCCTTTTCACATTCAACCCACCTCTGTGCTGAAGTCCTTTCCCCAAAACACTTAAATACACTCTCAGCAAAAGCTTATATTTTTAAGGTGAAATCACTGTTCTTGAGAAACAAGGGAAGGTTGAGCAAGGGAAAGATAGTAGACAGTCTTTATTCTGTCTAATATAAATTAATATTATTTTCTTAGCATTATAAAATTCAATTGGAAATCAACCACACCAAGAAGACAATGGGCTTGTATCTACTATCTTCTTTGAAGAAATGAGCAATGGGCTCTTTTGCAGAATTCTCTCTACAAGAAGATGCTTTGTATTTACAGATTTTTTTAACTATTGACATTTTAAGGATTGTTTATTACTGTAAATAAATAGAAGGGAAATACTTAAATTTGGGCAATTGATGTGCACTTTGTGATAATTACTCTTAAATTTTTTTTAGCTTTATACGTGAAATAATTCCTTTTCATAAATACAACAAAATAAAATAAGTAAAATTTATATTAGAAACAAGTACTTTATGAGTGATTTCAATTGAAGAGGAAATAATTCACACACAAAAAATAAAGGTAAAGAAGTTCCTGTAGACAAATGGAATACATTTAATTTTCTAAAATTCTTTAAAAATTTGTGGAGAAAGTATGCATCTTTCAAAGAGCAGACTTGTTATGTTTAGAGATTGGTTAGAATAATTCAAAACTTATATTGTAAAACTTTTAAAAATAAACTATATTTACAAACCAGGTAAAATCCACTGTTTTAAAGATAAAATAGCTTACTGGGAACTCCACTGACTGCATTCAGGGTTGAAAAAAAAACACAGGAAATAAATTGGCCACAACATGGGTGTTACGGCATCTAATTTAAATTGTATTTAATATACTTATATATTTGTATATTTTTAGATTAAAAATAAATAATATCCATCAGACTAAAATTTGCTGCTTCTTAGAATTTTGAGGTAGTTTTACATGCTTCATTATCCCTTTATGACACTCCTCTAATAAATAGTAGTTTGGTACGTTAAATTGGGGGACAACTATGCAAAAGGAACAAAAACAATACAATAACATATTTTTTTAAATGTTTGAAATAAATACCTGTTCAAACATGCTTAATGGCAAACATAGTACTTTGTTAGTTTGTTTTCACATTGAACATGCTGAAACTGTAATGTAACATGGCTAAAAATGAAAAAAAATTAAGAACAAGGAAATAAAAATGATATATATAATCTGCATACAGTCAGCAACAACAAACAGCAAACCACATGCTTCAGATCACATATATATGGCTGGTTAAATGAAGAATCCAATAAATGGCAGAAAGGAAACAGGAAAAGGACAGAGAATTTCTAGCTTATAATATAATATCTAGATCACAAATCTCTATTGTGCTAATTAATCAAAATTCTTATTTCCACACCTTTCTCCCTGGCCCCATTTATTTCTTTATCTATCCATTTACTCATTCATTCATCTAAGCAACTATTGTGTTTCAGACATTATAACAGGTAACATTATCCCCAATTTTCCCATAGATTTATTTTTCAGTCATTTCATACTGCAACTGTTCTAAGCAAAAAATTCTTCATATATTTATACACAAATACAAAAAACATTTGACCTTCTTAATAAGACAATCTTTTGTTGATCTCTTAAAATATAAAGTTTTTAAAGACAAACACAGGTCAGAAATTCACCTTTCTATCATTTTAAAGAACAAGTGTTCAAGCATTTGTTTAAATACCCTGAAAATGGTCTGATAAAATTAATAAAAATTTAAATTATTTTCAATGGCTTTAGTCAAACAAAATAAATTTCACATGATTATATATCATTGAATTTTAAATATCTATGAGAAATAAAAGATATTTAATCAAAGTTTCATTAGGAACATAAGCAGGGCATTGATTTTAACAAATACAAGCCACTGAGAAATACAAAATAAGCTCATCAATAGACTGGAGTAGATATGCTAAGCTGCTCCCTATGTTGCATGAATTCAGAGCTTTTTTATCCTTGATCAAAACCTTCATAATTCCAGAAATTCTTTCATTGTAGATTCATTTCATTAAGCTTTAAATCTTGAAAGCTTTTGTATATTTGAGATTTTTTGATACCGTGCTGATAAATCTAGGAAGGGAAAAGTAATATGCTTTTGACAATTAGCACCTCGTGAGGAATTATGTAATTGATGTTAATTACAAATATTTAGTTGGGATTAGACCATTATTACAGTAATAGTTTTGCAAATACACTTCACTTTGAGTAGTACTTGGATTTCACAAACTACTACACATGTGATCTCATTTACTCCTCACAAGAACTAGAGACCTGAACAATGATGTGTGATTAGGCTTTGCAAATGTGAAAGACAAACTTTTCAGAAAGGGAAGCAGAGCAGAGAAGTGATTTAGTAAATGCCTAAGATAATAAAAGCCCATTGGACATTTTTTTTTAAGACTGGCACTGCAAGTAATCACTAATGCTTTAATCTTACACTCTATCGAATGACATCATGATAAATCTCATATGATAAGATGTGCCTCTGTCACGTTAAAATTAACTTATATAAATTTTTATATGCTTCTAGCAGAAGGAAATTAAACTAATGATTCAACATTCCTCATCTGTGCTTTAAGTGGTATTTCAAGTGATCTGAAAGAGTTAATAAACTTTTACTGTGTGTTTAACTTACTCCCAGGGAGTAATTTACACAAGATAACAAAGTACTTATTTTATTATGGCTAAAATTTCATGTTATTTTGTGCAAGGTAATGGGTCTAAGTTCTCACATGAACCTTATTCTCAAAACAAAACAAAACAAAACACCCTCATGTTAACCCCATTTATGGATCTCCAGTAAAACACCAAGTTAGCATATAATTAAGTTTTCAACAAGTAGATAGGAACATTTATCTATAGACCTTGATTTCAGTGAATTTCCAAGAATACCATATTATCAAGGAACAATGTTTTCTGACTAAATTTAAAATCCTTTTATAAAATGATGCATTCTCACTGAGCTGCATGATTTTTAATTAAATTTATCACAAGTTTTGGTTAGAATAATAAATGCATTTACTTTAAGAGAGAAACATTCAAATGCAGAACTAAAGTGCAAAAAAGAAAAGAGCCACTATCTGGTTAATGAGCAATGACTTTATATCACTTATAAATGTAATGAGAACTCCATTAGAAGTTTTTAAAAAAATTTTACTTGGTGATAAAAATAAACACCCCTTTGATACAAGGGAAGTCTTATATTTTTGTCTCCCTCTTTAACTTGCATTAAGAGCAATATAAAATTCATTCATTCAGCAAATGTGTATTAAATGAATGAAAACACTTTCATATGTCCATGTAGATGCATACAGAATTATGGTCTGTGACTTAAAACTAATTGGAATTTTTGATAAATGCAAAATAAATTGTATTGTCTTCTTTCCTCTGGAAAAAAACTGTGTCACGGAAGAAAAATATCTTAGAACTATTAAGGCACCTGAACCAAGGATGTTGTTTAGAAGGGTACTTATTTTATTATTGTCTGGGTATACTAATTGACTATTATGTTTTGAATAACATAATGACATGGTGTTGTTTTCTACAACATTTTCCTAAAAACAAAAGCAACACCATTGCCACTGAAGGAAAATAATTCAGTCTACCCATTAAAAAATACCAATTATCCATAGGCAGTCCTTTGTAAAATTGAAGAAAATATCATTTTTTTATATAATACCTTTTTTTCCTATGACAACTTTCATGTTGTGATCTGCTGTTGCAGAACCTGGCAGTTGGTCCTAGAATAGGGAAAGGCACTGCTGCTATGTCATGCTTTTTTTCCCTTAACCATTTTATTTATGTTACCTTCCAACATACACATACTTATGTTGAAATATATATCCTAGAAGGTTTATACACAACCTGGGCTCTATTAGCCATGTATCAGAGAGACAAGACTGGAATTACAAATTCCAATTTCCCATGTGAGTTCTCAAAATGATTTTTTCATTTAAAAGAAATAATAGATTACACAGAGCTTTCCAACATCCACTCAGAATTTGAAAGAGTTGTTTTTCCACTATGACCATCAGAACTGTCGGACAGAATTAACATCCTGTTCATAGACATGCTTCTTTTAGAAAATAGTCCACATGTGTTCGGTGAGTTAATATAACAATAGTATTCCTTTAATTCTCCATTCAGGGAGTACCTGTGCCTTGCTCTGGATCTCTCAGCAGGCAAAGTGAAAAACTTACTTGGCTTTGTATGTGCTCTTTTAGATGTGGGCCCCTCTGGGATGGAATCAGGAGGTCGGCTAGCTAACTGCAATGCAGTTGAGTTGTTCCTGTTAGTGTTTTGGGACTCAACATTTGTAACAGCTTCATTCTGTGGTTCGGTACTTGGCTTTGTGCTAGTCTTTCTTTTCTGCTTTTGGGACACAGAAGTGCTTGAAGTCCAAGAAGGAGGCAAAGCAGAGGTAGTGGTAGAGGAGTCCTGACTCGAACAAGTTTCTGAAGATTGAATCACATTGTCACTGGCAGCTTTACAACACTGGGCGTTCTCTTCGTGTCCCACAGCTTGTTTGGACACAGACTGGGGCAGTGTTACACTGCAGCCTTGTATTTGAGCCCCATTAGTTTGAGAATAAACATTGCTAACCTTGGTGACCTTGTGTTGCCCATTATTGTTACAAACCTTATACCGGATCATTAGAATGATGATGAAAACCAGCACAGATGCTACGATTATTCCACCAATAATAATTATCATGGTGCCTCCCAAAAACTGGGACTGCATGAAATGGCAACGCACATAATCCTGTTCCGTAGTAAACTGGATGCAACCCACGACTCTTGTGGCAGTGAGGGAAGTCATGCCATCGTCATATATGGCCAAGACACATAAGTCATACATAGTTCCAGCAGCCAGATTATTGACCAGAAATGTTTTGCTCGTAGGAGGTATCATTCTGAAGGACAACGGAATTTGTGTTAATATTTAAAACAAAATAAAACATTTACACACAAAAGTCATTATGTCTTTAGTTCTGTCACATTTTAGTATTCATTAAGACAAGCACATTTATAACAGACATGAAATATGGGAAAATGATCTAATCTTATATTTACCCAGTTAAAATGGCTAAAAGTCATTGTTGGAGCCTGCATCATATTAATGGTGCCTGCACTATGCCTTGACAAGCTTACTAATTATATTCCTCGGCAAAGCAGGACTCCAAATAAAAGCCACTGCTAAAAAATTATTTTTGACAAATTGCTTTTGAAAGGTGTGACTGTGACATTATCTGACTACTAAACAAATCTGCTTAGCACTTACAACACCTTTATGACTAAAAGCCAATTTGAAAGAAAGGAAAACACTGAAAATCACATTAGAAATCAGAATGGAAATGCTTTCCAGGGCATTTATTCTCCAAATCAGTATTAAGCTGGTATGGAATGGTATCCACTAAATATATCTTTAATAACTAAGATAAATAATAAGATTAAAATGTTTTATTTACAGATCACATCCCTTTCTAATGTCTTCAACAGTTGGTCCCCATAATGCTTTTATCTATAAATGAAGATGAGGAAACTACATGAGTAATATGATACTGGAAATTTGAACAAGGCAAGGCTGTTGACAAGAGCATAAATCCCTTGTCCCATTGTGTATTAATGCGAATTTTCATCAGAGCACCTTTTCTAAAATTTAAAGAAAGTTTACAGACATCTCTGAATCCATTACATTCTAAAAGTTTTTTGTGGATGGCTATTTTCCACTAACTTTTTTTTTTCAGTTGCAACTAAATGTGACCTAAATGAAAATTAATTTAGAAAAAAAGACTCGAAACCATATTTTCTTCCTGAAAGTGAGTTGTAGCAATTTCAAAATTTGGCAATACTCATCTGTTATAGAACCTAAACAATGTATTCTAACTTTCAATTCAGAGTATATAATTAGGACTGAAATCACAACCACTTAGCAAGTGCATGATAAATGCCAGATATTACTAAAAACTTCAAATACATTAAAATTTAATCTTTACAATGACCTTATGAGTCAGGCATTATCACTATTTCACATAAACAAAAAATTAGAGTCATGGATTCAAGCAATTTCCTCAAAGTCACACAAAATTTACTAATCATGGCAGGATTAAAATCTTGGTATTTGGAAAATAAAACCTGACTTATTTCACACAGCTAATGTTTAAAATATATAGACAGTCCAGTAGCTACAGAAAGGTGAGGGGTGGGCATAGGCACTTGTCATTGACAACAGATTAAATACCGAAGAGGTTATGTAAAGAGCCTGGTACGACAAAAGCAAACTACTTTATGCTAATATACATGTTGTATAGTCTATGTCCCCATATATTTAGTGACGAGAGGAATATTAGAAACCATTTAGTCTGATCTCTTCCTTCTAACAATGAGAAAATTAAAACTCAGCCAGGTAGAACCTTGCCCAGGATTAATCATATGGCTAACTAGGATAGTTTTGTTTTTTCCTACTAGCCCATGCTTATTTTTTTAAATTACTCTCATTTACATATGTGAATGAAATCAAATTATATTCAAGAATTCACCTGGGTATATAAGAACTGAGCTGATCTGATTTCTGAAAAGCTTAAAGACAAAAAAAAATTAAATCCATGATTTTGCATCATTTCCTAGGGATAATAATAATCTATCACAAATGAAATTATATGAAGGAATAAAAATGTGTATTTCCAACTAAAAATTGGACAAGATGTGACTATAAATCAATGAGGCTGAACTTTAGAAAAACATACCAGAAATCATTAGCAGATGCAAATTATCCATTATTCCTGATTATATACTTAACTCTAGTGATACTTTCACTGCTCAAAATATTTGTAAACTTTCTCTTTGGAACTGTCTTAAGAACCAGTGCACATGAGACAACACACACACACACACACACACACGCACACACAACTCAATCACTCATCACTCAGAAAATCAGTCTCATTATTTTATAGTTACATCCTATTTTTGACCATAAATGGCAATACCCATCTTGATCACCCACCTTATTCATAAGACTTGACTCCAAATGGCTTTTGCTTGTTTCCAAAATTCAAATTCACCCTCAAAAGACGAAGATTTGCCACCACTGAGGATATTCAAAATAGTATGATGAAGGTTCTAAAGATAATTCCAAAAGTGATTTGAGCAATGGCAGCATCATTGGGATAATGGTATAGCTTCCCAACGTGATTTCCTTGAAGGAAAGAACACTCATGTGGATGTGTAAGTTCTGGTATGTTTTTGAATTTTCAAAATAAATCAGTCTTGTTCTCTGATAGTCACATCTCTTAGATGAGGGGAACAAAACGTAAGTAAGCATACTATTAAATATAAACTTGAACTCTCTAAAAACAACACCATTCAAAATATTTCCCCACATGTATTCACCACCTATCACAAACCTTACATTATACACTTTAAAAAATGGAGTACTATAATTATAACAACACAGAAGTACTATCAATTAAAAAAATCATTAGTCCACTAACAAGCCCTACATTAAGATGCATGGTAAGTATACAAAGTTGCTTAATTTTTCTTACCTGTAAACAAGGGTGTCATCATATGTACCATTGTACTGGATTTGAAACATACGTATTCCAGGGATATTTCTTTGAAAATTGAATTTAAGCAGTGCCGTTGATGATGTTGCCTCTGCCACCACAATTTTATCTTGACTCATTTTAGTATCACCATTACTACTGCTTGCATTAGACCCTGACTTGGTGGAAGTTGAGATATCTGAAGAACCAGGATCAGGCTCATGGATATGGTTTGTACTATTTAGTAAGTGAGGGAGCTTAATTATATGAAGATCCACTGTTTGTGTTGCCTCCCCAGCAGGATTGGAAGCAATGCAGGTAAAAGCACCTGTATCCTTTACAGTTGTTATAAGAATGTCAAGTGTTCCATTATCATACACCAGAGATCTTGTTGCATTTGAAATCAGCTTCCCTTCAGGAGAAATCCAGTGAATTGCAGGTTCAGGGTCTCCCCTGGCTTTGCACCTCAGTGTTGCCCTTTGACCCTCCAGGACTCTCATTTCATGTGTGTGACGAGTAATGAGAGGAGGCTCACACAAAAACTCTTCCTCAGGAATTGACCAAAAATAGCGGCCAGTTAAAAGTGCAGGAGAAGCACAGGTCTCTAGGTCATCTTCTCTGGACAGACGCCTCAACCACAACAATTCACAATTGCAGTGCAAAGGGTTTCCACCAAAACTTAATGCAAAAGTAGATGGGCTTATGATTCCTGAGGTTGCTAGTACCTGAGCTCTCTGAAAGAGAGGGTCAGGTGGTAGCTTCTGCAATTTATTTGATGTTACATCTAACCGAGTCATCTTGTGCAAGTGGGAGAAAGTCCCCTTAGGAATATTGTCAATCATATTGTGATCCAGACTAAGGGTGTGCAAGCTAACCATCTTCTCAACAGCATCCCAAGGAATGGTTTCTAGATTATTATAGGACAGATCCAGCTCCTCAAGGGCAAATACATCATCAAATGCTGTAGAAGAAATTAAAGTCAGCTGATTGTTGTTCAATATCAAATGATGGAGATTGGAAAGACCACTGAACATATCATTTGTAATTTTAGTCAATCTGTTGCTATTCAAATGCAAAGCCCTCAAATTTCGTAGGTCAGCAAACGCATGAGGTGTAATAAAACTTATTGTGTTCCTGGATAGAGTCAGGTCCACCAAGCTGGTCATGTTGGCAAAATCTTTCCTCTTAATATTTGTAACAAAATTGTCTGCCAACCGCAGTTCCACAGTTCTTCTGTCAATATTTGGTGGAACAAATAAAAGCCCTTTCTTGGCACAAAGGGTTGCAAGATTAGGAGACAAAATTTGACAGACACAACGCTTTGGACAGATCTGAGCTCTCACTGCTATGCCAATGAAAAACAAGTAAAAAAGAAATTTTTCCATTGTAGATCAGATTTAAGAGCCTGTAAGAGAAGACACAAAATACAGTGTTAGCATCCAATCATTTAATTAATGTTGATATTCCTACTAGAATAATATTTTAATGCAATTTTGAATATGGAAATATTTTTGTTTATATAACAAGCAAGTATTTGTATTTATTCTGCACTAATAGGTACTAGGGATGAATAATATACCATTCATGGTTTCATGGGATTTAAAATGAAATGGGAAAAACAAAGAAGTCAAAAGGTTATTATAATTCTTTAAATTAAGTGCCATTTTTGAAACATGTACAGGGAACTCCATGGGTTTACAAAAAAGAGACATTTAATCCAGACTGGAGGGCTAGGTGTTTAGGAAAACTTCCCCTAAACCCTGAAGGACATCTTATTTCATAATGAAGTTGAAAAGATGAGAGGTATATTTAAAGATTTACAAGTAGTTCAATTCACTAGCCTAAATAGGAACAATAAAGGACAGCATTTGTTATTGAGTTAACCTTATAGTATAACCTTTGAAGGTAATTAATTTTTGATTAAATTTTTTAATCTTTATAAACTTTCTTGACATAGTTTAACTTTCACATCCTAACTGCAAATATAGGATCTTATGCTCAAAAATAATAAGGCTGAAAATTTGCCACAATAGCTTCAAGTTTCCTACATTAGAATATTGTACTAGTTATAAATGTGGATTTTTGAAGACAATTTGTGGAAAGCATCATCAAAATACTCAACGGTGAGTTCAAAAAGATATCATATTTTGTTTTCTTTCTCTTAAAATCTTAATGCATTGGTATTTATCCATATTTAATTCAAAAAATAAACACTTTGACAATTTCACTTTACAATTTGATTTTGAGTATATGCTACTGAAATCTTTCTTCAAAAATAAAAATAACATATATGTGATTAAAAGTTCCCATACATTGCATGAAGTTTTAAACATCAAGAGGGAAAATAGCTGTAAAAATCATCCAAATTTTATTTGAATATAAATGTGAAATATGGAATTTTTTCAGAAATATTGTGCCTAGTTTTCTAAATAAAGCAGATTTTTATAACTGTGAATTATTTATTCCTGTTTTATGCCACAGTAAATGTGGTTGTGATTAACAAGAATTATCATTTTCAACAAACATAGATAGAATCTTCTGTTCATGACTAACAAGTATTGAACTAGCTTTTCCACAATAAACAGTGACAAATAAAAGTACAAAAATATATAAAACACAGTTTTTAGATATTGGAACTGATCATCACAGAAATGTGATCCTCGAAATAGTAAATAAAAAAATAAAATTAACCCTGTAATTATTCCTGGAGACACTTTCTAAACCACAGCACAAGGGGGGCATGAACAGTCTTGTTAAACTGAAGAAACAGAGTCTGGAGAGCAGAGAGTCTCAGGTGGCTTGAATTTGTGGGGCAGCGTATCAGAGGGGAGAGAGTTATCGAAGGAAGATCTTCAGAAATCTATGACAGTGGAGACAGAGCAATAGATACTAACCATCCTGAAACACTGATGAAAAGGGATGAAAGGAAAGTGAATAAAAATCCAGTGACCTGTGGAAAAATATTAAGAAGTCAAACACAGACACACACACACACACACACACACACACACTTGCAGTATCAGAAGAAGGAGGTGAGGCAGAAATACATTTGAAAAATAAAGACAAACAATTTTCCAAATGTGATATCAAGAATACCAATCTATAAACCAAACTCAACATAAAGAAACCATACCAAGGCACATCATAATCAAATTGTTGATATCTAGAGGAAAAAAAAATCTTAGAAGCAGTCACAGAAATAAGACAGATTATAATAAAGTAATGTGAACAAAATGAAAGTAACTTCTGGCTCTTCACTGACTTTCCTTTGTAAGTAAAGGAAGATGGAAAATAATGAAAATGTCTTTAAAGTGCTGCAAGAAGAAAGGAAAACTTATCAACCTAGGTGGGATTATACTTTTATAAAAGATAAAAACAAGGTAAAGCATTTTTAAAGAAACAAACTGAAAGTTTCATCACTGGCTGACCTGAACTATGAGAAAATGTAAAGGATTTTTCTTTAGGCTATAAGAAAATGAAATCAGATGGAAGAAACTTGAATCTTTATAAATGGATGAAGAACAACGGAAATGATATATCTGTAGATAAGGATAATTTCTTTTTTAAAGATGAGGTCTTACTCTGTTGCCCAGGCTGGAGTATAGTGGTGCAATCATAGCTCACTACAGCCTTGAACCCTTGAGTTCAAGGGATCTTCCCACCTCAGATTCCAGAGTAGCCGCAACTACAGGTGCAAGCCACTATGCTTGGCTAATTTAAAAAAAAAAAACTTTTCAGAGATGGGGGTCTCACTACGTTGCCTAGGTCTCGAACCCTTGGCCTTAAGGAATCCCCCCGTTTCACCCTCCTGAGTGGCTGAGATTAGCATAGATGTGGAAACAATTTTTAAAATGCAAATGCTCTAAAATATGAAAAAATCATTAAATGTGCTTAACAGAAGACTGTACACAGCAGAAAAAAGTATCAGTATACTTGAAGACAAATTAATAGAAAAAAATCTAAACTCAGACAAATTTAAAAAACCTGAAAGAACAGAACAGAAAGTCTGAGATAGGAGAGAAAAGTACTAAAATAATTATAATTGGAGTCCCAAAAGAAAAGGGAGAATGGGGTAAAATAAATACTAGACGTGATAACAGCCGAAAAGATTCCAGAGTTGATGACATTAATGATCTTAAAAGACCAACAAAGCAGGTAAACACAAAAATAACTATACCCAGATGTAACAATAAACTGCTGAAAGCCAAATATAAAGAGAAAAATCATTAAAAAAGACATTACTTATATGGAGAATAACCATACAAACTGCAACTGAATTCTCATCATAAAGAATTAAGGCCAAAAAAAATGGAACAATATATTTAAAATTCATAAGTAAAAAAAGAAAAAAAACCCTGTAATCAAGAATTTTGTATCTAATAAAAGTATCCTTCAAAGTGAGCTTAAAATATTCACAGGCAGGCAAAGTCTAAGAAAAACTTATATCAGGTATTCTCTATAAGACATAATAATGAAAGAAGTACAACAGTATAGAAGGCGTAGAGAGATGATGAGCCCTTTGGGAAAATATAAAATTGATTCCCAGGTGGTAGTCTTAATCCTAAAATATATCAAAAACCTTAAACACAAATGGAATGTAAAATTAAAGGCAAAGGTAAAATTAAAGGCAAAGAAAGGCAAAGACTAAAAATTAAAGGCATTTAGTATGCCTAAAATTGCCAGGTCATCCATAAAGCATTTAAAAAAATACACTTGAAAATAAAGACACGGACAACTGAAAGTTAAATCCTTGAAAAGATAAGTCATGAAAACACTGAGAACAAAAAATCAGGGTTGGCTATAAATTAGAAAAAGGCAAAGAGTATGCAAGAGATAAACAGAGGCATTTTATAGAGAAAAATGATCAATTCATCAAGAAACCACGAAAACATTGAATGTACATGCACTTAACAACAGAGATTCAAAATATAAGAAACAACATATGGCAGAACCAAAGGGAGTTTTTAAAAAAATCCACAATTATAACTGGAGATAGAGACTCTTTTCTTTCATTAATTGGCGGAAGAAACTGACAAAAACCTCAAGCAGAAGCTATAAAAGATTTGCAAAGAACTATAACACTATCAAACAACCCAACCTAATTTACAAATATGGAACACAACTTCAATAAATACAGAATACACATTCTGTTTAGGTGCCCATGGAACTTTACTAAGACAGTTTGTATAACAGACCTTAATTCTCAAGACATATAAAATAATTTAAATCATATGAACATATTATCTGACCACATGACATTTTATTATAAATCAATAAAAACAAAATATCTAAGAAATGCTAAAATGTTTGGAAATTTAAAATTATATGCATCTAATAAAAAATTACAAGGAAAAATAGCTAATATTTTCAGCTGAATGAAAATGAAAACAAAGTGTAACGATTCATGGTATAAAAAAGCAGTGTGTGTAAGTTTTTATGGTGGGTTAGATTGAATATATCAGAAAGAAAACATGGTTTAAAATTAATTATCAAAGTTTTATATCTAAAAAGCTAGAAAACAACAAAAAAGCAAATTAAACCTAAAGTAAACAGGAAAAAAGGGAATCATTAACATAAGAGCAGAAATCCATAAAATATAATAGGAGACAGAAAAAAATAGAAAAAAATACACAAAATCAAAAGTTGGCTTTCAGAAAAGATTGATAAAATTGATTTATCCCCACAAGAAAATTAAGAAAAAAAAATAAAAGAAAAAAATTACCAATGAGAATAAAAATAGACATCAATACAAACCCCATGTCATGCCAATAAACTCAACAACTTAGATGAAATAGACAAATTCATTGTAAAGCATAAATTACCAAACTACTAACACAAGAGAATACATAGAAAAAAATACATAAAATATATAAACAATATCACATTTATTAAAGAAACTGAATTCAAAATCAAAATCTTCCCACAAAGGTAATTCCAGATCAAGGATGAGATCTATATATCCATATATCTATTATAATTAAAATATTTAGTACATGGATAGACTATATATAGATAATTAAATATATAATTATGTTTAATTAAATATATGTTTGTGTGTATATGTGTGTGTGTGTATATATATATAGATATATGGAGAGAAAGAGAGAGAAATAGAGAAGATGAAAAAAAGGAGGAAAGCAAATGTGGTAAATTTGAATATTTGGGAATCTGGGGAATCGGTATGCAGAAACTCTTCATGCTATTCTTGCAATATTTTAGTAATCAGTAAAAGGTGATTAAATTTTTAAAAAACGGAATAGAGGTTTTCATCATGTTTCCAAATATTGGTTTAAATGGAAGAATATATTAAATGGCACATCATCTGTAGTTAATTAGAACTTACCTATATTTTATAAACATATATCTTCTTAGCTCTGTCATGTATCTTCAAAGACGGGATTCTACTCTAACTAAAATTATGTTTCCTATTTCATAACCTGATTTACTTTTTATCATCAGGCAACATATATACACATCATTACAGATATGTTGATTTAGAAAGTAAGTGTTCTTACTAGTGCAGAATAAAATGTGGACCACTTTCTTAACTCTGTGGTTAATTTCCGTCTGAGACCTGTAAGTAATGAACATCATCATATAAGTTTTTGTAATGAGTTTTCTCAAGTTATTAGGACAAGGTGGAGATTTCAAAGTTTGTAAAAGATAGGAGGTAAGGGATCATGTAAAGAAGCATCGTTTTCACTTTCTACAAATATAAACTAATCCTTGACATATTTATTAAATTAATATATAACTACTTGAAAATATTAATGTGAATGGAAGAGAATAGTTGTCATGTTTTGGTGGAATTAATAATTTAAAAAGTAATAAATATCATCAAACACAGTATTCTTATTTTTATCTGGTTAAGTAAAACTATTTCAAACATGATCTGTCTCATGATCTGTCTGTTGCTTTCTCTAAATAGTTAAATGCAAGCAACACAGACAGGTTTTTATTAAATATTTCAGTGGAGCTGTAACTTAGCAAATAGTGATACAGTTACAGTTCTTTAGATAATATTTACCAATCTCTACATTATATGTTCTTTCAAGCAAATTCCTTTCAGACACAAAGTGACACATTTATAAATAAAGAAGAGTCTATCATACACAAGCTGGAAAATGATTTTCCAGGATTGCACCCATCTTTCAGCTCATGGCTATTACATAACATATGCTTAAGAGAATCAGTATTTATTTGGCAACCAGAATGAAATACAAAAGCAAATTTGGATTTTACAATAAACTGAGAGCATAATCTAGTCTCTGCACAAACCAGTATGGTAGCGATTTATATGTTGAATTAAAGGAAAGCTATTGGGCTCCTCTGGAGCTTGCCAGCATTCAGCAGAATTCTATCAGTTCCATTTGTGCCCATTTTCCCAGACTAATGCCGAAGGACAAATATTAATGCCTGTTGATGCTGGTGAGTTGTTTTAGGATGTGTTGAAATGGTTATAGTACTGTAGAGGATATTTTATAACGCAGTTTAGGTAGTGAAACACACTTAATAGTTTTATTTCAAATATTTTAGTTTTTCTGCCCAATTTTTTTTCTAGAGGGACTATCAATGCTAACATTTTAACTTCGTTCTCTGTTAGAACACATACTGAGGATATTATGATTGAACCTGTTAAGTCCAAGCCTCAAAACATACCATGCATTACACAGAACAATTATCTTTTGGTCATTGATTATAATAATCACTAGTAAAATTCCTAAGCACAGTGAACATAATACATTCTTAAAATTCACCCATGCATCAGTTCATTCATTGTTTTTTAAAATTTCAGAATATTATGGGGGTACAAATGTTTTGGTTACATGGATTGCTTTTGTACTTCTTGAGTCAAAGTTCTAAGTATGCTCATCACCCAGATAGTGTACATTGTACCCGATAGGTATGATTTCACCCATCCGCTCCACCCTCTCCCACCTGCATGATTTTCGTGGAGTTTTACTTCCATCTGTGCACATGAGTGCTGATGGTTAGTTCCAATTTAATAGTGAGTACATGTAGTGTTTGTTTTTCCATTCTTGCGATACTTAGGAGCATGGTCACCAGTTCCATCCAGATTGTTACAAAAGGTATTAATTCATTTTTTATGGGTGAGTAGTACTCCATGGCATACATATACCACATTTTATTAATCCACTCATGAACTGATGGGCACTTGGGTTGATTCTACTTCTTTGCGATTGTGAATTGTGCTGCAATAAACATTCTAGTACAAGTGTCTTTTTGATAAAACAACATTTTTTCCTTTGGGTAAAGACCCAGTAGTGGGATTGCTGATCAAATGGTAGGTCTACCTCATTCTTTCATTAATTTTTTCAGAAAGATGTATTTAGCACCTGCAACACATACAAAGTACTTTGTTGGAATCTACTAAACTTAGGTTAGGATCTGTATAGGACAAATATATACACAATTAAAACAGATGGCAGACTATTAAAGTTTCGATTTAGCATACCTTTTGATATTTAAATTTACACAGTTCAAATGGGTTGTGAGTTCTTAATATAGCATCCTGTAATTTTTGGTCTCAACATGTGTGTATATACATATATATATTTTTAACATGACATAAACATCATTTATATAAATTGACTACAGATAAATAACAAATTACATAAAGCAAATAAATTAAAAAAATAATAGTTACCATTCATTGATCATAGGTAAACATAAAGGAAGTAATGGTCTGTTTATTTTCTAGATGAGGAAACTGAGCTTGAAATTGTGATAACTTATAATTAAGCCAATTCACTGAGTGGAAAATTTGCCATGCTCACTCTAACTTTTAGATGTACACATATTTCAGCAATTCTTTGCTTTCTAAAATTGAGGTGATGGCTATATAGAGAGATTTTTAATGTCTTTTAAAATACTTATTTATACTAATTTTGTTTGTTAGCTTACATTAGAAAGCTAAAATGGGCTTGTTATATTATGTACTTATCATACCAAATCCTATTTAATCCTTGCTCAACTGCATATAGTTATTTTTATTCCCATTTTATACAATAAATCCAAATTTAAGAAATTTAAGCAATTCCCTCAAGATCATATAGAAAATAAACAAAAAGGCAAGTTTAAGAGAGAGATACATCTTGTTCCAAAACCCATGCTCTTCCTAGTGTGTTAGATTGCTAGTGGTAAATATTATTCATGTTGCGTTTTTCTGATAATGTCGCACTTCCACATAAAAGGTGGTTAATTCTTACAACAACAATGACTCTTTACATTCATCAAGTCATCTACTCATTTACTTTCTTGGTCTGTCTTCATAATAACTGAATGACATATAAAATGTGCTAGCAGATTATTATGGTGAAGACTTAAGAGCACCTTGGAAGGCAACTGAAATGATACATTTAACTACAAGTCATTCACTTTTCTTTGGTGTCAAGACATGACTAAAGTCACCCAAATGCTTTAATCCAGAATGCCAAGTATTCTTTTAAGTATATAAATTCCACCTCATAGAAAGGAGAGTAATTTCCGTATATAAGGAGGTCTCAGTATTCTCTCACTATATAGGCTGAGTTGTCACCTACAATGCCTACTAGAAAGTTTCCCTATAGAGACTATATTGTTATTAAGAACTCATAGATCCTGAGAGTAAATACTACTAGGAACTGTGAGGGTGAATGTATTCTCTCTTGCAGAAAATAGGTTGAGGAGAAAAAGCAGCCTAGAGCAACCCAGTACTAGGAGGCTGTGATGATTCCCAGCAGTTCTGGAACAGCAGTAGGTTAGAGTTGAGTCAGCTGAGACAAGTGGCAAATGGTTCTCTGAAATTAATTTCCACTGATTGGAAATTATGAATGTTCAAAATAAGGGAAGGAGGGAGTCATGTATACAGAAAAGAGGAAGATTATTTATATTTAAAACTTTAACTAATTAAGCCAATAGTGCCTCTAAAGGATAAGTATAATTAATCTGCAGAATAAATGGTTATTTGTTTTGACAAATAACTTGATAATACATTTTGTATGTAAAATGTGAGCTTCCCAAGGTGTAGCTTTTAAAGGTGCAATGAAACAAGGGAAAGCCAGATTCCTCTGCTTGATAAAATTAAATTAAAATGCACTGGGGAAGAGGAGAAAGGACTGGAGGAAATATAGAAAGAGGCAATATTCTGTGTAAAATGGTGGCTTTTGCATAAAAATGCAGAGATAAGGAATCTCTCAGATAAAGAGTATTTTGTTTGCTGTATTATTACCCCGTTGCTCCCCATCAAAGTCCAATATGAGGAAGTTTGTCTCGACATATCCATGCCTTGTGGCAAGCATGAGCCATCAAGGTACAAAGAGCTTACATTCCACGTCATTAAATGATGAGGAATCTGAATCTCAGTGAAGGTCTGAAGATGATATTAGGCATCTAAGATTCCAACCTGGATTCAATGTACCAGGTTCTCGTTCTACTGCATCTCATTGCAGGATAATCAAGCTTCATTGGACACAGGGGAGATGATAGGTCAACAAATGGAACATTGTCACAGATGTGAAATGCAATGAAATCACCATCCTCCTATCTCTGCACTAGATGACCACTGTTTTGTTCCAATTTCCAAGAATATAGCAGCTCCCTCCCCATAATTCAACTTGATTTATGACAACTTGAAAGGGAATAATAAAGGTTATAATACAAATTTGAATGCTATCATCAGTGTTTCAAATATAGTAAATGATTTAGTACTTTATCCACTTATTCCTTGAAATTCTGAAAGGTGAGTCTCTGAGACTTTGAGATGTTATACTATCCACTGTAGTTCAGTTTCCCTAAGGTATTAACATTTCATGTAACTGTAGTCCCTATGGTTATATTGGCTCTTTTGTGCTGTTGCCATGGCAATTAAAAATGCACAGTCAGTCGTGGGGCCTTGCAGAAAGGATGATCATTAGCAGAGATAAATGACAGGACTCAGGCATTTAGAAATATGGATAATTCTTCATAAAAAATGTAGTTTAGATTTTTTCTTAATATTTTTGTGAGCATCAAAATAGCCTAGTTATCTCCAGCAGAAAATCTAATTGAATAGCTGAGATTCAGTGAAGCTGAAAAAATGGGAAAAGACAGACATACACACAGAAGGAAGAAAAATGAATTTACTGAAAGTTTAAATACTAAATATGTGTGTGGGTGGAAAGTTCTGGCAGTACTCCTACAGAAATATTTTGACAAACTAATACCATATGGAATCTTTTATATCACGGAAATCAATCTCTCTCACTCTGCCTCCCTCCCTCCATTCCTCCCTCCCTCTCTCCCTCTCTCTCTCCTCTGTCTGTCTCTCTATGTGTCTCTCCATCTCTCTTCCCCCTCAGGGACATTTAGGACATTTTATTGTATTTTGGGTAGTGCACTCCCCTATTCCATTCCTAAAGTAAACATTACATAAAATGTGGATAATTAGTAAGTGTTTTTGAGATTTGAATTTGTATTTTTTTTCAAATCTTGCACTACACCTGAAATAGAAGCAAGGACCAGTTTTATTCACCTAACATGTATATAAACTATTTAACAAAATACCTGGCCCAGGATAGATGCTCCCTAAGTAGAAGCAGCAGCAGCAGCAGTCATCATGGCAGCAGCATGGCAAGGAAGAACAGTAACAATGTGGAAAAGCCTGTCACCAACTTTAGGGTGAACTATGATACATCAACTCAGTGAATTTTTAACCAGGTGATTAAATTGATTATGAATCATGATGAAGCAGAATTTAGACAAAAGTGCTTATTGAAAAATCAGGATAAATTTCATATATACATTTTATGAATATACAAATCTATATGTGTATCTGTGTGTACATTTGTGTGCCTGTGTATGTGTGCATATGAGGAAGTAATAGTTGCCTTTACCATATTCATTCTTCCCTTCTTTAGAAACAGAACCCAAATTTTTCCTGTCACATTGCTTCCTAGAATGAATAATTTATTTTCTATTTTCTTTTGCAAGTAGGTGTAATCATTTGAATCACTCCTTCCTATGATATGTATGTGAAAATGTTGAGAACTTTAGAGAAGGCTGCCTAAAGGGAGATGACTGAAATGGGATCTACCCTGCTTGTTCTCTTGTCTGTTTGCCTTCTTCTGAACTATAATACGGATATGACGTCTGAAACTCTAGGAGAAAACTTGGACATTGAAGATGAATCATGAGCAAGGATGATAGAGGAAGCATTCCTGATTGTCACAGATTTGCTCTACCAGTCCTGGATTACCTTCCGGTATGTTTAAACTATGACTTTGAAAAGTCTCTGTTATTCATAGCCAAACTAATCTCAACTGGTTACAGTATGATTTTTCAAACATAAAAGTATCAAATATGAATATGTTAAAAATGACTAGAAAGAAACATAGTGTATATTCAAGTCTGTATGTCTATAGATATTTCAGATATTTTTTAAAAAGTGCATATACATATTTTCTGTAAAATATAAAAAACATCAAACCTAATTTGGATTCCTTTCATACTAAATCATCCATGTTAGCAATGAGTCATAACCATAAAATTTATCTATTAATTGAGAGGTTTTTGAGAGGTATTGCTCTAAGCTATCACAAAATAGTTAAAAAACAAAACTGCATGGTATTGGCACAAGAACAGACATGTAGACCAATGGAACAGGACTGAGAACCCAAATATAAAACCAACCTCATACAGTCACCTGATCTTTGACAAATTCCAGAAAAACGTACACTGGGGAAAAGATTCCCTATTCAACAAATGGTGCTGGGAAAATTGGATGGCCATATGTAGAAGACTGAAAGTGGACCCACACCTCTCACCTCTCACAAAAATCAATTCACAATGGATAACAGATCTAAACCTAAGACATGAAACCATAAGAATTCTCGAAGAAAACGTTGGAAAAACTCTTATGGACATTGGCCTAGGCAAAGAATTTATGAAGAAGACCCCCAAAGCAATCACAGCAGCAACAAAAATAAATACTGGGACCTGATCAAATTGAAAAGCTTCTGCACAGCCAAGGAAACTATCACTAGAGTGAACAGACAACCTACAGAATGGGAGAAAATATTTGCATACTACACCTCTGATAAAGGGCTTATAACCAGAATCTATACAGAACTTAGGAAAATCAACAAGAAAAAATCAAACAACCCTATTAAAAAATGGGCAAAGGACATGAACAAAAACTTTTCCAAAGAAGACAGAATGATGGCCAGCAAACATATAAAAAAGTGCTCAACTTCTCTAATCATCAGGGAAATGCAAATCAAAACCACCATGAGATATCACTTAACTCCAGTGAGATTGGCTCATATCAAAAAATCCCCAAAAAACAAATGTTGGCGGGGATGTGGACAGGTAGGAACACTCATACACTGCTGGTGGGACTGCAAATTAGTACAACCTCTATGGAAAAGAATATGGAGATATCTCAAAGAATTAAAAGTAGAATTACCATTTGACCCAGCAATCCCACTTCTGGGTATTTATCCAAAAGAAAAAAAGACATTTTATAATAAAGACATCTGCTCTCGAATGTTCATAGCAGCACAATTCACAATTGCAAAGTTGTGGAAACAACCCAGGTGCCCATCAATACACGAGTGGATCAATAAAATGTGGTATATGTATACCATGGAGTATTACTCAGCAATAAGGAACAACAGTGAATTAACACATCTGGTATTATCCTGGTCGGAGCTAGAACCCATTCTTCGAAGCGAAGTGTCACAGGATTGGAAAAACAAGCACCACTGGTACTCACCAGCAAACTGGTACTAACTGATGAGCACTTACATCACACAGGGCAATAACATTCATCTGAGGGCGGGCGGGCGGGAGGGGGGTGGAAGGGATGGGAAAAACTCTCACTGAATGGATGTGGGGAGCACAGTTTGGGAGACGACCACGATTGTGGCTCTGACACGGGCAGAACAGGGGCAATGTGTATGGCCAAAATGTTGTACCCCCATGATATTCTGAAATTAAAAAAAAAAAAAAAAATTATAAAGAACATCAACAAAGCCAGAAATAGGCATTTAGAGAGGATTGATAAAATTATTGTCCTAAATCAGGACTAATCAATAAATGGGAAAGAAAACAGAAAATATTAATATCAGGAATAAATATAGGATAACATTACATATTAATTATAGGGAAGTCAAGAACATATTAAGAAGATATTATGAACAGTATTTTGTAAATAGATTTGACAATTTAGGACAGATTCCTTTAGAAAGGTGATTTCCAAAACTGACAGAATAAGAAATAAAAACTCTGAGTTTTATGTGTATTAAGAAATTGAAATAATAATTTAAAATATTTTGTTGAAGTAAACATTATGTAAAATTGGCTTCACAGGATAATCACTTAAAACATGTAAGAGAGAATAATTCCAGGCTCACACACATTTTTTTCCCCCCAAAATTGACTTCCAAATACACGATCCCACCCCAGTACAATTCTTCTCTAATCATCCTTGCATTTGGGTCCCCCGGACTGCATTTTCCTCATCTGGTATACTGGTAAGTGAATAATATCATGTATCAAGCTCTATCAGAAGCCTTATTTCATCAAACTTTTATAACATTACTGTTACAGATTTTATTATCCCCATTTTAGAGATAAAGAAACAAAAGCATAGAGATCTGCTACATTTTACCTGCTACTGTGCCAAATTTCATTTATTTGACATTTTGCAAGATGCTACTTTATTGTTATTTGTGAAAGAAAAATAAACTTTATTTTGCTCAGAAAAAAAAAAAATTTATGATGATCAAAGTAAGTAAACACAGTTAACATGCATCTTTCATCTTTCAGCAGGCAAGCACTATTCATTCAATCCCTGAAGTATTTCTTGATAGTAAGTTAGTTAGGAAAGTTTATTAATTATTTCAAGCTAACCAAAGAAAATTTTATAAATAATCAGCTATTGGGCCACTTACAGGAATTCCCTGACTAATGAGAATGGAACGTAAAAATAGCTTTCGGACTTGATCATTGGTTAAATGTGTGGGGTGTGAACTAAAATTAAATAAAAGGCTCCCCCCCCCTCCACTGGCTGACTGAATGGACCCCCTCCTGGCCAAGGGGATATCCTAAAACTAAATTGTCTGCCACAAGGAGGAGGTAAGACATGCCCCACCATGCTTCCCTCCCTTCCTGGAGATATCCTGTGTAACTCATCAACAGGCCTAAGGCTATGCAAGACAAACCTGCAGGTCCCCAATTTACACAACAAATATATGTCTGGGTGACTTGTGTCTTATCTAAAACATTCCAAGCCTTTAGACAAACCTTCATTTTTTTTAACCAATTACAAGCCAAGGAGTCTTTAAACACACCTATAACCTGTAATCCCCCCACCCCAGATGGCCCGCCTTTTCCGGCCAAACCAATGTATGCCTTCCATGTATTGATTTATGACTTTACCTATAACCCCTGTCTCCCTAAAATTTATAAAACCAAACTGTAACCAACCACAGTAAGTCCACTTGCTCAAGGCTTCTTGGGTGTGGCTTCGGGTCATGGTCCTCAAATTTGGCTCAGAATAAATCCCTTCAAAATTGTTTTACAGAGTTTGGCTTCTTTTCTGTCAACAGGGGTAAGCACAAATGTTGGCTGACTTCCTCAAGTTTGGCTTGGGTAAAAGAGTGGATGGGGTGATATTAATTAGAATATAGAATATAGGTGAAAAAGAGAGAGGGATATGATGACAGATGATAATGAATTTGACATGGAGTAATCTATTTTTGAAGGTATCTGTCTTGTTTAAATCAGGGAAGAGATGTTGAAATAAACAAGATACTGGTATTAAAATCTGTAAGAATCCAAACCTTGAAGGATATGACAGATTGCAGAGAGTGAACGTGTTATTTTAAATTTCTTGTTAGCACTCTATTGTCTAAATTTGGGAGTTTTTTTCACTGTTATTTATTTACTATTATACAAAATAATGATTATTTTTGATTTGATGATTGTTTTCAGTTGTCAATTGGCAAGGCTACTGACACAAGCATTTTTTAATGAGATAAATCTAGTATCTACTATTTATCTCTAGGATTTTGAAAATAGAACCAGATCAATTTTTAATAATGTACTCACCCCTCACTTTTTCCAGTTTTTAAAAACTGCTGCTTTCTAGCTGAGAAAACTCTGGCCCATATTATTTGTCAGACATTATTAGAGTTTTTAAACCTTAAAAACTAGACAAATACAACCCAAATATGTACTGAGAATCTAGTGTTCAAGTGAATTATATTAATAGTATACTTCATCAGATGGGATAAAATACAGTTAGGAAAAATCTTTGAGAGTTAAAAATAATAAGAAAAATATGTGTTACAATGTATGGTAGTCATAATTCTAAGATGTCCCTGTCATTCCCACTCTCTGGGGTATACACTCTTGTATAATCTCCCATTGAGTGCAGTGTAGTTAAAAGCTACAATTTACTTCTAACTAATATTAAATGGCAATGGTAAAGGGATTTTGCAGATATAAGACCCCTAACTATTTGATTTTAAGTTGATAAAAAGAAAGCTATCCTGAGCAAATGGCATAATGGGTGAGTCCTTTAAAAGAAGGTCCAAGCTTTCCTTGATGTTTGAAACTCCAAGCAGCAGAGATTCTCTCTCTCCATTGTTGGCTTTGAGGAAGCAAAGTGTCATGATTCTACAGCAGTGAGGGAATGAATTTTACCAACAACCTGAAGGAGCATGGAAGTGAGTTCTTCCCTATTAAAGCCTCCAGATGAAAACTCAACCAGGCCAACACCTTTATTGTAGACTTGAGCAGAAGATCCAGCTAAGATGTGCTCAGACCCCTAATCCATGGAAACTAAGAGATAATACATGTATACTGTGTACTGTTTTAAATTTGTGTTAATTTCCGAGCCATAGAAAAGTAATACACATATTTAGATTTAAAAGTGAGCTGTAAAATTAGATGTGCACTATGATTACAATGATGTAGAAAACTAAAACTAAACATAATACTTGACAGAATTTTTATTTTGTTAATGTTGGGCTAGATAATTTGGACTCTCTTTTAAGCTGAATGAAATACTAATGAAAAGCTTTTTAAAAAGCTGCATAAAGTTGACACAATGAGGTGTACCACCTTAATGTTGGGGAAACATAAGATCCCACACAGGTAAGCTTACTTCTCCAGGACAATTTTCCTGACAGCTTTCTCTGCTTATGAAAACAGAGACTCCCTAACAGACCTGTGGTGCTGCACATGTGCCAAGGAGACATACAGAAAGTGTTTACAGCAGCATTGTTTGTAATAAACTCAAACTGGAAACAACCAAGTCGTCCACCCAGAGTAGAATAGAAATACAAATTGAAGTTAATTAACAAGGAAATCCTATAAAGCAATGGAAATGAATGACTACTGCTCCAGGCAGCAACATATTGTTTACAAATGTAACAATGACAAAAGTAGATAGACACAAATGAATAAATACTACTCTATTTATGTATAAATTTCAAAACCAGGGACATAGTCAAAAGGTGATAGAACCACAAATAAAAGCAAGTCAAGTGATTTACATAAAATCTGAATTATGTTTATTTGGCAGAGAATGGAGTGGATGTGGTCCCCACAGGATATATAGGGTCTGAGGGTACTGGAATGGTTCATTTCCCACCCGAGAAGCAGGCTATATGGGCATTCATTTCATAATTACTCATTGTACTGCAAATGTGTGTTTTATGCACTTTTCAGTATGAATGACATATTTCACTAAAAATGTTTAAAATTACTAAAATATTGAAAAATAATCAAAGTGTCCTGTGAGAAACAATGCTCTTCATTCAAATGCTGCTTCTTATTTCAACCAAGTAGGTACCACTAAGGTAATGGAAGGACTCACAGGAGTGAAAGGATGTGCTCTACACATTCCATGGCACATTCCCTTTATGGCATGTGTCAGTAGGTTCTTAGCGGCTCATTGTCATGTGCCCTCTGGAGAAGCCAAGTTTTAAGAACGTATTTACAGTTGGTTATGTGAGTAAATGACGACTACCACTATTGTTACTAGTAAAATTAGAACTATTAATGGTCTGGAACCATATGTTCATTGCTTTATTTGCATCTGTGCTAAGCTTGAGGGAGCATGATAGTTTAAAATACTACTCAATGAGGTATTTTTTGTCCTATAATTCCTTAATCCCTTTATATATTTCATTGCCTATTCTTACCCCAGTCACTTGTTTAGAACCTTGACATCTCCTATTCAGCAAGTAGACAGAACATAAAGAAAATGCAAAGAGAAATAAAGAAAAGTTAATTCTTACCTTATAAGCTTTTGAAGGCCTAGGTCTTGAAAAAAACTTTTTAAATGTACCCTATCCTCACCTAGCTTGCATTGCTTTTTGATTGCTTTTTTTTTCCATCATAGAGGAAGATGATAAAAAATATTCTGGCCTAGAGAAAAAGTGTACAATGACAAATACGCACACATGGATAGCACTTCCATGATGAATATATAAAGAAAAAATTGTAGCAAAAGCATTCACGTGTTCCAGGAGTTGAAGAAATCTATCCTACGCTTTCTGTCTGGATTCCTGGAAGACATTCTTTTCCCCACAAAAGTTCTTTTTGCAATCATGGCAATCAGAGATAAAGAGAAATAAAGCAATATACCCAGTAGCATAAGATAAAGAGGGAAGGGGGAGGGAGAGCAGCAAGGGAGTGAGGGAAGGTGAGAACTGACAAATATAAAAGGTATGAATGAGGAGATTTATCAGTCATTTTATCACTGAAAAAAATGGCAGGAATCAGGTTGGGATAAAATATTTAAGCTGATGGTAATATGGAAGTCTGCTATTATGTTAGAATTGGCTGGGATGATGTATAATATATAGTAAGCATCAACACCAATGTGGACTGGTATTAATGACTTGTCACCTTACCCTGATAAAAACTTAGTTGACATTGGGAAAAAAGAATGGAAAGGATTCAAAAATCAAGTGTAAATAAGTTGAAATATAGAGATTTTGATTTACATAAAACACAGATCTCTTTTCGTAAGTTGGAACATTTGGATTAAACCATTATCTCTACCACTAGTGCATATACACATATACACAGAGGTATGTACATGTCTAAAATATATTAAATAACATTAAAATGACACTAGTATGTAAGTATTATAATAATTGTTTATAAATGTATAGAGTTTAAGTAAGTCATCAAGAGTCAAAGTGCTATTAAAAAGTACAGCTATAGCCGGGCGCGGTGGCTCACGCCTGTAATCCTAGCACTCTGGGAGGCTGAGGTGGGAGGATCACTTGAGCTCAGGAGTTCGAGACCAACCTGAGCAAGAGCGAGACCCCACCTCTAAAAATAAAAAATAAAAAAATAAAAAAAATAAAAAAGTATAGCTATGATTTCAAACACATATATGTTTGAATCTAAAGCCTATGTTCCTAAACAGTATGTTATATCACCTCCACTGGAAACAGTCTCATATCATAATTCAACTCCTTTATGGATTTAAGAAGGCTAGTTTTAAAGTAATTTATATAATGAAAGCCTATGGCAATAATCTTGTGAATGTACTTTTGGAAGATATTTCTTTGTGATTTGGAGACTATCTCACTATATAAGACAAATTGCATTGACAACTACATAAATAAGAACACATGGTTCATATAACAATATGATCTAATATTATCATCTAATAATATGATCTAGCCCATAGCCTGGATTCATCACAGGAGATTGCTTATAGGTCTTTTAAGAGACAACAAACATTGTTAGATGTCTGTCTTTACTGTTTTTAGAGATTGTCAACCATGTGTTCAAATCAGGTATATTCAGTTTATCATATAAATGCAACCTGTTAATTATGTGATAATTTTACATTCTGTGATTTGTTCTATACAGAGCTTTTCTGTTTCATCTTGATTGTTCCATATAAGTAAAAATATAATGATAAAATTCAAACAAAATGCAGAGGGTTTTTCCTCCTCTCTTGCATAATAATATGAAACTCTGCACAGGGTTATCAGGTGGGTTGAAGGAAAGGCAGCTAGCTAAGTAGTAACAGCAGGTACCATGGGAATGCAGCAAGCAGATCACACAGTTTATTTGTATCTTTTGGAGATCCTTGGGCTAAATTCATATATACCATGACGTGGGGTAAAATGCCTACCCTACTAGTGAACCTATCACATTCTAAGAGACCCAAGAGTAGAAAGTGTAATAGTAGCAGTAACTCTGCAACCCTTACAATGATCACCTGGACTTGGTCCTCGGCCCTATCTGCCTTGAGCCTACGAAAGATGAGAAACTCCTCCAAAGGTGTTATCCTTCTGTTCTTTAAGAGCCTAAGAAAGCCTGTTAACACAATCCATTATTGTCATAATTTCCAGGCAGAAAGAAAGATGAATGATGAAGAATGAATATACCTCCTTATACCGCACACAAAATTCAACTCACAGATCTAAATTTAAGACCTAATCCTATAAAACTCTTAGATAAAACAGAGGTATAAATCTTGTGGCCTTGGATTAGGGAATAGTTTCTTAGGTATGACACCAAATCCTAAGTAACAAAATAAAATGGCCAAATTGGATGTCATCAAAATTAAAAACTGTTGTGCATCAAGGGATACTATCAAGAAAATGAAAAGACAGCCTACAGGGTGGGAGAAAGTATTTGGAAATCATATGTTTTATATGAGACTGGTATCCAAAATATACAAATAACTCTTATAACTTAATACTAAAAAGGTAATGTGATTATAATTGGGCAAACAATTTGAATAAATAGACATTTTTCCACATAAGATATACAAATTGATTTCAATAAACACATGAAAACATGCTCAATCTTTAAAAATCAAAACAATAATGAGATACCACTTTGCATACATTAGAATGGTTATAGTCAAAAAGAAAGACAATAACAAGTGTTGGTGAACATGTGGAGAGATTAGTACCCTCATACATTGCTCATGAGATTGCAAAAAGGTGCAGCCACTTTACAAAAAGTTAAATATAATTGCTTAAAATGTTAAAAATATAGTTACCATATGACCTTATAATTGCACTCCTAATTATATACCAGAGAAATGAAAACATGTTGACACAAAAATTTGTACAAAGCATGTGAGGGGAATATTATTAATAATAGCAGAAATGTGGAAACAACCCAAATGTCTATCAACTGATGAATGTATTAATAAAATGTGGCATATTCACATAAGAGCATATTATTTGGCAAAGAAAAGAATGAAGTATTGATATATGCTATAATGTAAACTTCGAAATGATTATGCTAAATAAAAGAAGCCAGTCAAAAAAACCCACATATGATATTATTCCATTTATATGTAATGTCAAGAATAGACAAATACATAGAAACAGAGAGTAGTGGTTGTCTAGGATTGGGGATGGGGCATGGAAAGTGATTTTTAATGAGTATGGGGTTTTTTAAATTGGGTGACAAGAATATTCTAAAATTAGATTGTGGGCATGGTTGCACAACTCTGTGAATATACTAAAGCCACTGGATAGTACAATTTAAGTAAGTAAATTTTATGGCATGTGAATTATATCTCAATAAAAGTGTTCCAAAATAATGGTACACATTTTTAAAAAATCAATAGAAAGGTAAAATTCTATCAAAACAGAGAAAAAGTTTTAAAATGTCTGTACGTTTTCTACCTAAAAAATGGCAAAATAACTAATTTAGTTATTCTATATTAAATTAAGAATATATGTTATACAAGAAAATAAAGTACAACATAATAGCTGATAGAGGAAGAAATAAGAATCACAGGAGTTCTTCATTATTATAAGGGAAAAATAATTAACCAGAAAACAGACAAGAGAGGAAAGGGGAAAAAATGTATAATAGACTAGAGAAAGAGAAAGCCTATGCTAATATAGTATATTTAAACCAAAATGTGTTAGTATTTACATGAAGCATAAATGGACTAAATACTCTATTATGAGTTGAATTGTGTTCCTCCAAAAAGTCGTATGTTGAAGTCCGAATCCTCAGTACCTCTGACTGTGACCTTATTTGGAGATAGGGTTATTGTGAATGTAATTAGTTAAGGTAAGGTCATAACTGAGTGGGGAAGGTTCCTAGTCCAATTTGACTTGTGTCTCTATAAAAAGGGGAAATTCGAAGACAGACACACAGGGAGAACACCATGTGAAGATGAAAGCAGAGATCGGGGTGATGCTTGTACAACCCAAGGAACACCAAAGATCTTCAGCAAACCACAAGAAGCTAGGCAAGAGGTGTGGAATAGATTCTCTTTCACAGCCCTCAGAAGGAAGCAATCCTTTCAAAACTTTGATCTTGGACTTGTAGCTTTCAGAACCGTGAGACAAAAAAATTATGTTGTTTAAGTCATCTATTTTAAGGTACTTTGTTATGGAAGCCCTAGCAAACTAACACATGCCCTAATTAAAAGACAAGTTTGTCACACTGTATTATTAACAGAAATATTAAACTTTATGTTCCTTACAGAAGACACATATAAAGTACAAAAAATATACAAATGCTGAAAATAAAAGATAAACTTTCACATGCAAACCAAAAAAGTAGATATAATTTTTAATGTCAGAAAACACAAACTTTAAGTCAAAAAGTATTATCTACAGTAAAAAAGACATACTTCAATAGGAAAGTATACAAATTATAAAACTGAATGATTTTAACAACGTAGTCTTAAATGTATGAAGCAATATAATTAAAGTCAAAATCATCAGGTATAATATAATACCCCACCCTCTTGTATATGACAGAATAAGCTGAAAATAATCAGTAAGAATATGGACTGTTTGAAGACATGATTAACTTGCTGCTTTAGTAAATATTTTATATATACGTATATGTGAATGCGCATCAACTGCAAAATGCATATTTTTAAACACAGAAAAATATTTTTTAAAGCAAACATTCTTTGAATTAAAACTAGTCTATAAAAATGTCAAACAACTGGACTTAGAATAATTTTTCAGACTGAGGTGCAATTAAACTAGAAATTAATAAGAAAAGCATATCTGTAAAATCTGCATATGTATGGAAATTGACCAATGCACTCTAAATAACCCATGGGTCAAAAGAGAAATCATAACATAGATTAGAAAACATTTTAATTAAATGACAATAAAAACTTTACATATCAAATCTTGTGGGATACATCTAAAATCATAAAAAGCTAAATATATGGTCTTAAAGACATATTTTTGAAAAGAAGAAAGGCTGAAAAGCAATGACTAATCATCAATCTTAAAATGTTTTAAAGGGTACATATAGGAAAGATCACAAACAAAAAATATTATTTTAAATAATTATTAAAATTGATTACCCACTAGTAAGATTGATTAAAGATGACAAAGGAATTCATTATAGATAATAAAGACATTTAAAAAACATATAAGGCTATTAAAACTAAGACCATGCCTTTGAAAATTTACATGACATGGACAAATTTTTACTAAAATATAATTACCAAGTCTGGCACAAGAAAAAAATTAAAAGATTTGAATATTCCTATCATTATTAATGAAGTAGAATCCATAATTAAAATCCTCCTACAAGTAAATCTTCAGGAACAGATGGTTTCACTGAGTAATACTTCCAAGAAAGTAAAGAAGAAATAATAGCAAACTTACACAAATTTAGAGAATACAAAAAGATGAAACATTATTAAAGTTATATTACTAAGTCATCATAACATTAATACCAAATACTGATGAGGATGTTATTAAAAGGAAAATTGTGAGCTAATTTCGCTAAGGAATACAAATACAAACATTTTTAATGCACTATTATTAAACCAAATATAGTAATATATTAAATGAAAATACATGATGGTGAGTTTGATTAATTTCAGGAATTATTTTTAACATTTCAAAATCAGCCAGTGTAATTCCTTAATAGAGTAAAGGAGAAAAAATGTGATCATTTCAATAGATACAGTAAAAAAAAAAATTGAGAAAATTCAACACCCATTCTGATAAAAAAAAAAAATAAAGCTTTGCAGACCAGAAATAGAATGGAGAACACTTAACCTGATAAATGATGTCCTAGAAATATTATTCTTTATGATGAAATACTGAAAGCTTCTATCTGAGAAGGAAACAAGAGGGTGTTTACTACCACCACTTCTATTTAACAATGTACTGGATGTTCTAGCCAGTAAAAAAATCAAGAACATAAATTTTAAAAATCAGTAATGGAAATAAAATTATTATTATTTATAAATTGATAATGTACAAAGAACAGGTAAAGCTACAGAAAAAATTTCCACTTGCAATAGCAGAAAAAAAAGTCAACACCTCTGATTATATTTAGTGAAAACAATGCAACAAAAGCAAATAAAAGTAAATGAAAAAATATTGAATTAAAAAGCTAAAAAATGCAAGAAGATTCATTATTCTAAAAATTCTATTGTTTAAAAGTCCAATCAACATACCAACTTGGTTGAATTTGTTCTACCACATAGACTGACTTATCATAAAGTCATGCATGCATGTAGGTACAATAAATAAAACTATGGCACTGGAAATAATAGTGTAGAATTGACCAACAGACTAGAAGATATTTGCTGTACATATAATAGTAAAGAATTCACATCCAAATTATGTAAATAATCCCTTTAAATCAATTATAAAAATAAAAATCAATAAAATATGTAAAAGATTTGAATAAGCACTTCATTCACTACAGGTGATTCCTAAAAGGGCAATATACATATGAAGAGATAGTCATCAAGGAAATGCAGAATAAAATTTCAATAGCTTAGTACTACATAGCCACACATCCACCAATTACTCCTCCCCCCAAAAAATGTTGCAAAATCTAAGCATGGTGAGAAAACAGAGCAATAGGCATGCTCATAGCCTGTCGGTAAATTGCACAATTATAGTTTGACATTTTCTACTTAATGTTGAACACATATGTTCATAATATGATCCAGCTTTTCCACACATGGCATATATTCAACAGCAATGCATGCATGTAGGTACTAAGAGATATATATAGGAATGTTCCTATCAGCATTATATGCAATAGATATGCCCATAAATGTTGGATACTCACATAGTAGAACACTATGCAAGAATGAAAATGAATTGAATCACTGTTAATACACAGAAATGTAGACAAATCTCACCAGCATAACACAGGGCAAAGAATGTCACATACAGAGAGTATTGAATGATTTTACTATATAAAATATAAAACCAGGCAAAAAAAATTAATGATGTAGATAGAAGGAAGACAGTGGTTTCCTTTGAAGAGAAAGGATGGGTTACTGACTAGGCAGGGTGTGAGAGAGCTTCTGGGGTATTGGCAATGGTCTTTTTCTTGACCAAGGGATTTATATAAAGATCAGGGTTGTAATAATTAATTGAGCTGTAAATTTACTTTTTGCACTCTTTTGTGTATTGTACTATACTTCAATAAAAAGTGTGAAATGAGAGTAATTCCCATGAGAGCTATTGCAGCCTTCTATCCATGCAACGTCTATTTGCTGATCATGACTACAATACAAGCATTCTGTAAGACATTGGAAATACAGATATAAATAAGACAAGGTCCCTCTCCTCAGAGAGCTCTGTGAAGACGAAAAACATAAACACTAACTAAAAATGCAGCATAGAATTTGCTAAAGTGAAGCTCCTTAAAACCGTATTGGTCAAAGTGGGTTACATGCAATTTGAACATCAAAATATATGATAGCAGTGAATTTTAATCTGTTGAATAAAATAGTAATTCATGACTCAGTACTGACAGAAATGAATAAACATATAAACAAGAGGTGGAGAAAGAAATGGATTTCCTTATAGTAATAGAATGCCAGCTAATAAATATAGAAACACTAATAAAGCTAGTAAAATCACTATTTGGCAAACATCATAGTAATAATTGACTCAAGCCTAACCATTAACAGATGTTAAAATAGTGGGTGAAATTTTGATGAGAAATAGGATATTTCCACAGTCTCAAAATATCTCCTGAGAATTACTAATTTCAAAGAGAAATGCAGTTACTTTATAGTAAAGAAACCTGGGAGATAATATGTTAAATTAAAAGTTTATGAAAATTAATTACATTCTGAAGAACTGTTACATATTAATGGAAACTAAAAAGGCATGAAAACTAAATGCAATATGCAATCCTAGATTGGACACTGAGCCAGAATTTTTTTCCTACAAAGGACAATTTTGGGATAGTTGGCTTTAAAATTTTCTTTGAAAATATATTATTTCTTTTATTTTTATTTCAGAATATTATGGGGTACAAACAGTTTGGTTACATAAATTGCCTTTGAACTGCCCAAGTCAGAGCTACAAGCACGCCCATCCCCCAGACAGTGCGCACTGCACCTCTTAGGGTGAATTTACCCATCCCCTCATCCCCCCTCCCATTTGCCTAACACCCGATGAATGTTACTTCCATATGTGCACGTAAGTGCTGATCGATTAGTACCAATTTAATGGTGAATACATGTGGTGTTTGTTTTTCCATTCTTATGACACTTCACTTAGAAGAATGGGCTCCAGCTCCATCCAGGATAATATAAAAGGCAGTTCATGATTTTTTATGGCTGAATAGTACTCCATGGTATACATATACCACATTTTATTAATCCACTCATGTATTGATGGGCACTTGGGTTGTTTCCACATCTTTGCAATTCTGAATTGTGCTGCTATAAACATTTGAGTGCATATATCTTTTTTATAGAATGTCTTTTTTTCCTTTGGGTAGACATCCAGTAGTGGGATTGCTGGATCAAATGGTAGTTCTACTTTTAGTTCTTTGAGGTATTTCTATACTACTTTCCATAGAGGTTGTACTAGTTTGCAGTCCCTCCAGCAGTGTTCCTATCTCTCTGCATCCATGCCAACATTTGTTGTTTTGGGACTTTTTGATAAAAGCCATTCTCACTGGAGTTAAGTGAGGAGGGAAATAGCAGAGGATGTAAATAGATGGAAAAACATACCACGCTCATGGACCAGCAGAATCAATATTGTCAAAATCTCTATACTACCCAAAGTGATCTACAGATTCAATAAAATCCCTATTAAAATACCAACATCATTTTTTGCAGATCTAGAAAAAATAACCAGAGAAGATTCCATATAGCCAAAGCAACCTAAAGCAAAAAGAACAAATTGGGAGGCATCAATTTACTGGACTTCAAGCTATACTACAAGGCTATAGTAACCAAAACAGCATGGTACTGGCACAAAAACAGAGACATAGACCAATGGAACAGGACTGAGAACTCAGATATAAAACTATCCTCATATTGCCATCTGATCTTTGACAGAGTAGACAAAAACATACATTGGGGAAAAGAATCCCTATTGAAAAAATGGTGCTGGGAAAATTGGATAGTCACATGTAGAAGACTGAAACAGGATCAGCACCTCTCACCACTCACAAAAATCAATTCATTGGGTTTTGGGCAGGTGGGAGGGGGGAGGAGGGACTGCGTATATTCACACCTAATGGGTACCGTGTGCAGTGTCTGGGGGAGTAGCATCCTTGTAGCTCTGACTCAGGCAGTGCAAAGGCAATATATGTAACCTAAATGTTTGTACCCCCATAATATTCTGAAATAAAAAAGAAAGAAAGATCAACTCAAGATGGATAACAGACTTAAACTGAAGGCACAAAACCATAAGAATTCTAGAAGAATATGTTGGAAAAACTCTTATAGACATTGGCCTAGGCAAGGAATTTATGAAGTAGACCCAAAAAGCAATCACCACAACAACAAAAATAAATAAATGGGACCTGATCAAACTAAAAAGCTTCTGCACAGCCAAGGAAACAGTCATTAGAGCAAATAGACAACCTACAGAATAGGAGAAAATACTTGCATGCTATACATCTTATAAAGTGCTGATAACTAGAATCTATAAAGAACTCAAGCAAATCAGCAAGAAAAACTCAAACAATCCCATTAAAAAGTGGGCAAAAGACATGAACAGAAACTTTTCAAAAGAAGATAGACTAATGGCCAACAAACATATGAAAAAATGCTCAACATCTCTAACCATCAGGTAAAAGCAAATCAAAACCACAATGAAAGTACATTATTTCTCTTTAAATGTATTTCAATTTCATTGAAATTTGCAGGGATTTCACCTTGTAGTGGATGTCTGCTGCTCTCAGTTCCCAAGCATCCCTTCCTCTTTCATCTGATAAAGAACTCCTATGTCTACAGGAGAACTGCCTCTGTCACTCCAGGTCGTTCTGGGGGAATGACTAGTCACAGTACTCAGCCTTTCTGCCCTGCACACAGGGGCAGTCCTGTGAGCCAAAGGAGGCAAATCAGGGTCATTTACTGGATTATCCAGTATTGGGTGAAAATAGAAAGGAAAATCTCCCTTTCCTCATTTAATTTTTAAATAGTCCTTTCAACAACTTGGTTAAATATAGCATAGAAGAAGTACGCTATGAGTCAGTAAAAAAAGAATTTCTAAATCTTTATGGGTACTATATAAGCCACGATAAGGTGTTAGACAAAAAATGATTAGCTTCAGAATAATCTGCTTTGCAGAATCCATTTATATTATAATATTGTCTATGTGCGTATACTTACTTTTGTTTATAGAAAGAAGTCTAAAAATATAAATCGAAAAGAAAGCTAAGACTGGAGAAAAGAGAAACACTTTTACTTTCTAAAGTCCTGTAGTGTTTGAAATATTTAGAATTATTTTATAAATAAAGCAAATGCAATAAAATAAAAGATTTTCATTATTGTTTGTTACTGTCTGCATGAAGTGTACAAGGATTTTTATTTTTTATACTGGGTGTCTTATTATGCCTGTAAATTTTCTGGGATTTTTAATGTTTTCTTTTGTTTTGTTTTGGTTGTTTTCTGAGCTATAGTAGGGATTCTGGACTTTATTATTATTTTTTTTTTCTAGACAGCCATCATTGCACTAAGGTGATGCTGGCAGTGAAAACTATCTGGACCCATAATCCTTGGGGCCAATTCCAGAATATTTGGACAAAAGTCAAGCAGCAGAATGCATGAGGCCATGCTATCCTCCTGTAGAAGCCATGTATCTGTGTCTGGGAACCACAGTAGTTAGCTCCAAAATCAAGTGTAGAGGGAAGGGTATGGTGACTAATATAGTAAGAGGCTGATTATAGTGTAAAATAAACTTGGCATAAATAAGAAGGAAGAGATGCTTTTAATGTGATGACAACTATGAGAAAGTATTAAGGTACAACAGTAATTTTCAAAGGTATAATATTAAAATATTATCAGAAATAAACTCAGACAAAAATGTTAAAACTGCTACTTTTCTCCAGGTAATTTGTGCCAGGATGGCCTTGAATTTCTATATGTTTGGATAATGCTTGGATATCTTCTTTCTTGAGGTAGAAAACTTTTGTTGAATAAAAAAATTAAATGCCTTTATAGCACTTCCTAAATATGTTTATAGGTAGGCACAGTGACCGCTGAACGCTCTTCCTCTCTGGGATACACAACAGATATTTGTGATGTTTGGCCTGAGGCAGGAAGGAGTTTAGCGACAGCCTATATGTTAAAATAAAGGAGGAGTTATAATTTCACCAATCATTAGGGTAGTGGTAGCCTTTCCTCATGAGGTTACATCCTCTCAAATGGATATAAATAAATGTGGTTTTATCTACAGAACTGTATTTGAAGAGAGTTGAATTTGTTGGGAAAAGACTTGGAAAATTAATAAAACTCTAGGACTAGTAAAATCATTTAGAATTGGTCTCTGTATCAAGTTAGTCCTACATATGATCTGATTTCTCATGACATATAGCTAAGAAAGTTTCCTAATTCAGTGGTTGGTTGGAGATGGCTCTAATTGACATGTGAAAGCACTTGTTAAAATTTAAGACCCTTGTTAAAATTTCAGGAACGTTGTGAGCTAGTTCACCTCACAATGGTAGCACGGAATTGGCCCTGGTGGAAATAATAACACCATAGAAATTCACAAATCAGAGTCTCTCCCCAACTACCACCCAGCCATTATACATTTGCCAAAACACTGGTGTGTCATAGCCTGCCAGCCAAATGGTCTTTGTCTTAATTTACATCATCACTGAGTCCACACGAACCATTTGTCTAGGACAGAATTTGTATGGGAAATATAGAGGTAGAAAGAAAAACATGGAGAGCAATGTTATGTTACGGAAGTGAGGGTAGCAGAGAGTTCTAAGAAGTAAAATGCGTGGAGACCCCAAATAAGATTGTGACTGAGAAATATCCACTGAACTTCACGGTTCATAGTTCACTATTTTTTGTGTAGTGATGGAGACAAAACAGTTTGCAGTGGACAGAGCAAAGCATAGGAGGACAGAAAGTGGTCAGAGTGAGTTTCTTTGGAGTACCCTGAAAAGTCCGCTTTGAAGCTGAGACTCAAAGGACAAAGATTAGAGAAGTACGAAGGATCAAAGGGCGGGCTTTTATTTTGTTTTGTTTCATTTATTTTTTGGCATAGTCCAGGCCAATGCAAGGCTGAGGAAAAGAGCAGGAAGATATGGGATAACCCATGACAGAAAAGGACTTGATAGAGCGCGGCCTCTGTGAGGCCACAGAGTGATGAAATCAAGAGCACAACCCTGAGCAGGAGACTGGAATGAAAGATGAGTTCTATGTAGAATCACATAAATTATTGACTGGAAACAGGAAGTTGAGAGAATGTGGGTGTAATGGCCTTTTTCTCTCAAAGAAAAGGGGATTCATTCTGCTGACCATCTCTGAAGGCAGCACGGCCTGGTTGGTGCTTGCAGAGAGCAGCGGAGGTGTGAGACAGCCCCTGGGGTTAGTGAGCAAGGACGCTGCCTAGGGAAAAGCTAGTCATGGGAGGACAGTGTTCCTGCTCAGGTTTTTCTTTTTTTCGTTTTTTGTTTTTTGGGTTTTTTTTTTTTGCCTAAAATTAAACTTTCTCCAAACTTGGCTCGAACCTGCTTTCTTCTCTCGTTTCTCACCACGGCTTGCTGGGACTCTGCGCTCCAGTCACTCTGGACAGCTTATTCTGTGCCCAATCACTTCAGTTCTTTCGTTTCACTTTTAATGGAACTATCCCTTCTCCCTTTCCCTCTTGACTAACTCATTATCAACCGTCAAGTTTCAGCTTAGATGTCCTCATCTCCACAAAGGTCTTCACTATCATTCTTCCTGAGCACAAATTGCTATCTCCTTATCTTCTAATACCATTTTTTAGAGACTTCTAGTAGAGAACTTGCAGGAATGCATAATAATTTGTTTCCAGATATGTGTTTCTTTCCAAATTGTGAGAACAAGTACAGGGTATGTGTATTATGCATCTTTTTGTCACCATAACTAGCATAGGTTCTATGACCATGTTAACATGTGGGATGTTAGAATGAATGAGCTATGAACAAATGAATGAAAACATGAGTTACACCAGTAATGAAATCAGAATTATAAATAGCAGTGACACCACCTATAAATAATGCTTGCTTACCTGGTGGTGGAAAAATGATTTACATATATTCTGAAGAAGCAGAAACCACTGAAAGGCAGTTTCTGGGCATTGTATAATTCCATCTATCTATTATTTCAGTATTATATTTTACCACAAAAATAACAAAAGTAATGGCATCTGTCTCTTTTCTGTTTCCAGGGAAATAGTATAATTAAATTAGTTAAAATTGTGAGGTCTAGGCTAATTCCTTGGGTTGTATCAAAGCATCAGTCTGCCGCTGAAAGCTGTGAGACCTTGAGCATGTCACAAAAGCCATTTGTCTTACATTTTAGCTATAAAATAAGAATAATAGTAATAACACTCACTTCAATTCACTGTGAAAAAAATAATACATGTAAAGTAATTAGATAACCGCTTGGCACATAGTAAGTATTCATTAAAGGTAAGGTATTATTATTACCCATTAATAATTAGTAAAGAATTCCAGAATGCCTAGAAAATCCATTAACAGAGCTGAGCTGGACAGGTTTAGTGCCTTATATATATTGGGTGGTCACAATGTGTTCAATAAATGGGTCAGAAAGTGAATGTTTGAAATGCTAGCATAAAAGGGCGCACCCGCTTCCCATGGTTTCCTTCTATTATTGCCTCAAATAAGGCTTTAGCTCCTTGAAGGAAAAGGCTACGCATTATTTAAATTTCTATCTCTAGTACATACTACAATACCTAATGGATAATATATATTCAAGGACTAGCTCTTAAATGCGTGAGTTGATTAGGTTAAAAATCACACATTCAATATCTAAATTTTGATCATGTTTATAGATAATTATTCTCTTTGTTTATTGTCTGGATCACCAACTATGGTAGTTGCACAAAGCCAGTCCATTTGTTATATTTGTTGAAAGAAAAACCAGGTAAGAGAGATAGGGCCTTAATGCATACATGTCACATTCCTCTCCTGAAAACACTACTGAGATTTGACTTTTCATTGATGTGAAATAAAAAGTTTAATTGCTGTGCCAATGTATCAATCTTGGTTGAATATTTTCATGGGGGGTAACTCCCTTATAGCACAAAATTAACTGTCTGGAAATGCCTAGCTATCAGGATAGTGAAGGGGGTGACAAAAGAAGTCACAGGTTGATTTCTTAAATACTTCTAAAAGAAAATAAGTATTGAAAATTATCTAATATGTATCTACTAGGTCTTTATACACTAAGAAAACAAGTCCACATGATACATAATTTCATAAAATAAATATTTTATTTGGTTAGATCCTAAGAGGTAGAACAGTTTTTTGGCAAAAATACCTGTTTTACTGAACTTTCTGTTTGGGTTGTTAGGGGTGAATCAAAAATTTATTTTAAGCCAGTATGACTAGTTAAACATTTATAGAAATGTTTATTCAGCTTACTAGCAGTAGTCATCAAGAGTTTTGTTAGTGAACAAGAACTCCATTGGAGTTAATTTTTTCAAAGGGGAAATGTGCCAGGAATGCTAAGTGGTTAAAATATTTAGCTGTATTTTAACAGTCAAAAATATACCCCTGTATCTAGGACATCCTTGCCCAACTGTACAAGAGAGCATTTTCCTCAAGTGTTGCCCTAATTTTGGAATAGAAAAGATAACAGAAGAAAAAGTTATGCCAACCTAAAGTGTAGCTAGATATGTTCAGTGGTATTAAATATCATACACTCCAAATTACAAAACAGTAAGGTTCATTATCTACTTCCAAATATATTTGTCTCATCACTCTATGGCTTATAAACCACCCATGTCTCTCGGGTTATTACAGAATAAATCTATACACAGCATGGTATTCAAGGCCCTTCACTATCTGTCCCTAATATCTTGTGGGAATTATATCCCACTATACAACCTTATTCATCCTACATTTAAGCCAAATCAGCTTTATTACTTCTGGTCACGCCTTTGTTCACCCTTCCACTTCCATGTGGAACACCCTTTCCTCAATATTTTGCCCATGAAAATCTCATTCATTCTAAGAGTATCATCTAAAATATGGTTTCCTCTATGAAACCTTTCAAGATCACAGGGTTTTAATGCAGCCTGTTTTCAACTTTGATAGAATTTTATCTGTTTTTCACCTGGAGCATTTAACTAATTCATCTCTTATCCTGCTTTCTAGAGTCAAGGGTCCTATGGACAATTTATGCCATAGATACATGTGAGTGCATGATACTTTATGAAGCATTTGTTTTATTGACTAGAGATGTGAATTTGTAAGGGCATTGAGTGTAAAACCTGTAAGTTAATCAGGCTCCCTTTACAAATCAATACCCTTTGATATTCTCCTTAAAAACAGCAGCAACAACAATGACAAATAGAAGCAATCAAAAGGGAACTCCGCTTTTTCCCTCATATACAAATTACACATTCACAATATACTCACTCACATTGTACATTTACTCATTGTTTTCTTCCTTCCAATTACACTAATTTCCTCAAAGACAAACTGCTTTTCTTGCATTCTGAATTCTGGATTTTCTTTCCTTCTACATTCTCAAGGACATAACTTTAATGGTTAATCCTCTTTCTTTCCTACATCAGCAATTTCTTATTCTCTCTATGAGGTCATTTCCAATAATACACAAATGTATTCTAGTGCCTTCTTACTAAAAAAATAAACAAGAAACTCTTCGTCATAGTCAAGGTACTTTACTCCATTGTGCCTTTAGCTTCCCTTCATGCAAAATGAATGGGATAATAGTGCACACAGCATATGGTTGTCAGGAGGAAAATGAGTCTTCTGAAATAGTGTAAAATTCTTAGAATACCGATTGGTACAGAATAAGGACACAATAAATTACAAGTGTTGCTATTATACCTGTTCTTACAACTGTCATCACTATCCTCAGTCATCTATTCCTCTACCTGGCATATAGACACGGCTATTCCTTCAGAATCCAATACTTCTTTGAGTTTTTATTCTTCATTATCTACATTCTTACCCAAAGTAACATTACCATTCCCCATAATTTTAAATAATTTCTATAATGGTATCATTCCCTCCAAATATATCTCTTGTCCTGAGCTCTCATCTGAGTTCCAGACCCTTATGTCTATCTGCTTCTTGACATCCATATTTGGATGTTTAATAAGTATCTCAAATATAACATATCCAAAATGGAAATGCTATTTAACCAAAGGAACCTACTCCCCACAACCCCTATTCCCCATCTCAGGTGCTAAAATGTTTATTTAAGAATCACTACTGTGTCATTGCCTTCCTCATGCCCCAACATCCAATCCTTTCATAAATCCTATCATTCTATAGCCAAATACATCCTAAATCCTCACACTTACCTTTATCTCTATTGTCACTTTCCTAGACCAATACCCCATTAACTTTTGACTGAAATTGCTCAATTTCCTATGAACTGTCTAGAGCAGTACTCCATTTATTGTCCTAGAATAAAGCTGAGGACAATTAGCCCTATGGCAGTACTTGTTATATGGATTAATGAATAAAAATATGCCTTCTTCTCCTACACATAGCAAGAAATTTATTTGAAACTTTAAATTGACTGTAATTTTTAAAAATATTTACTGAAACCATTCCCATTCTCAAATTGGGAGATAGTAAATTCAAGAATGCTATGACATTGGCTTTATAAATATTAATATATCAGATACAACTTTATGCCTATGAACTCCAGATTCTCCAATGCTAAGCTTGCATTAAAGATAGCTCCTGTAGGGTAAGAGACATATTAACATATCTTAACTATCCTATAATGGGACAAAATGTGCATGACAAGCAGAAAATTCATTTTTCATAGATTATTAATGATTTTGCATTGATGGTGATGGTAGTTATGAATCAGAAAGTTGTCTTCTTTCACATATGCATCTTTGATTCAAAATACAACAAGTAGATGTATAGATTCATTTGATTATGTTATTTGCCAACTCCTGGAGTAAATTAGCATAATTTGATCTTGTCATAGGGTATTTTCTAATAAGGTTGCATTAACAACAATATATAGAAAGAAGACTGAAAAAGAGTATATTAATTATGATCACTTATAGTAAATAGAAATTTAGGATATAGCCATAATTTGCACTAGAAAAGAAAATGCCATGGGAACCAAGCAGGAAAGAAAGGATGCTATGGCTTCCACCAAGATTATCTTCTTTTCCCTGAATTAACTTACAGCAAGGCCTGTAGGATTACCACTGTCAGAGCATACAGATCAAGTTAAGTATGGCTCTTATGTTAAAACTTGATCATTAATACAACACTCTAATTTTGGACTTCTCTCAAGTGCCATAGACCATCAATTTTGGTTTATTATAATAGTTATGGGGAAAGCCCTGAGAGTGTCAAATGCTTGGACTGAAATATGCAATTCTAATAAATTGTGTATGTAATGTAAACTGATGTTTTTAAATCAGTTTTGCTATGACATTTGGTACTTTAAGCAACCCAATCTGTTTATGAAAATTAAACTAAAAATTTCATTTAAAGTATTTTTATTAAATAATCCTTGTTATGAACAGCTTCCAAAAATGAAAAAAAAAAAACCACCAGAAGTTTCCACGTTAAACAGATGTACCTGTTTAATTTAAATTCATTTATGTGAAAAGCACCTTTGGATATGTTTCAATTCTTCACAAAATTGTGTTTCCATATTGGGGAATCTTTGCATAAGTATTTTATGCAAAAATATAAACACCTATGTAACATAAAGATCCCAGCTTTTTAATTTTAGCTTTTGTATTTAAAGTAAGAATTGTCTTTAGAATCAGTATAACTGCAATAATCATATTTAAAATACTTTCCATGTAAACTGAGCAGTAAGTTTTCCAGAATGTAACTTATATCTTAGTATTCTAAGTCTGCTCTGAAAGGTCCCTGATGAGAATTGTTTTCTAGCTTCATTTTTTTAAGCAAAATATATATAAAGCACGTGCATTCAGGTGCCAATTTTCACGGTTTAATTATAGGCAGTAGTACACCATAATAGAATGCATTATTGTAATTTTCCCGTGGAACAGTAAACTTGGTGTACACTACAATATCATTGCCAATAAAACAGCTTATCTTTTTGAAATTATATTAATACTAGCTGTGTTTGAGCAAGAAAGGCAAATTCTTATGATATTATGATATACAACTTTGAATAATGTATTCACTATTACTAAATCTATTGGCAAAAATAATGGACACTTTTCCCACTCACTTGTTTACTGCAAGGACTTGTTAGATGTTGCCATCTAGTAACTCTTTAGTAACACTTATTTTTCTTGAAATACTTAAATTACACTTAAGGAGTAACAGAGTTATAAATTGTTTATTTCAAATTGTAAATTTCAGAAAGCATTCTCTGGTATGGAGAGGGTGCTGTGCATGAGAAAAAGGACTATTCCATTATTAAAAATAATGGCCAGCTGAAGGCCCTATAACAGACTGAGGATTGAAGACAATAAAACTGCAATTACTCACTGAAATTAATTCAGCAAATAAAAAAAGTATCAGCTATGTCACAGAGAAATTAAATGTTATTCCTTTTAATGCGCTGTTTAACTCTACCTCTCTTTTTGTTCTTACTTTAATGAGAATAAATGGATTGGTGTGGTACATAATCCTGTAACATCCACGGCTCTGAGATATTTTAATATCCTGGTCATAATAATAAGTGAGAGGACTTAATACTGGGGCCTTAAATACAGATTTTTTGTGACTATATTTCTCAGATGCAAAAGTCCTTCAAACAATTCATTCAGTTCTGAAGCAGATTCATGTGACTGGATTTATTTACTCAGCACCTCAATGCTATCTTCATTCTACCCATCACCTTTATTCCTCACCCATTAGTCAAATCTTTAATGAGTGCATATTATGTGCATTTCAGAAATACTACTTGGAGCTGAAGACCAAAATATAAGTCAGTCATTGTTTCTGCCTTTCCCTTGAAAGCTCACTATCTCATTTGGGGAAGTAGTGGAAGTATGTCATAAAAATAACTGAAAATTTAGTATGATAAATGAAGTATCATTTTTTATAAACTGAAGTCTTCTTTTAACAAAGTTGACTAATCACTGTACGAAAATTTCTCAAATCCCTTAAGTAAATAGAATATATGTTCACGTAGTGGTAAATAAATAAGGTAATTTAGAAATTAGCAGAGGAGCATGGATAGGCAACTATTTTAAAATTATAAAATACTACTTTTCTTTGAGCCAACACACTAACTAAATTCACACCAACAAATGTTCACTAAACCACTGCACAGGGGCAAGAGCACATGATTCTATGCAGAGGAGATGGGGAAATCTTCACAAAGATGGTGATATTTGAAGTGGTTCTTAAAAATAAGTAGTTTATCACTTGGAATAGAGAGATTAGAAGAACATGCAGAAAGACAAGGAGGTGTGAAGAAGCAGGTGAGCAATGATGCTCACAAGGAGGTAACGATGCTCACCTGTGCTTGTCTGGCGCAGTCTGGGAAGGGCCCTTCTTATCACACTAAGCAAATCTTGTAGGTAATTAGGAATTGTTGAAATTTTTAAAGCAAGTTAGTCAAATCTGTGATTTAGAAGGCAAATTTCACCACAAAATGGAAGATGGTTTGGAGATGCTAAAAATGGAGACCTGGAGATGAGTTAAGGCATTCTGCCAATTACCAGCTATGGAAATTTGGGGACATTACTTCACTTTGATTTTCTTATCTAAAACAGGGGTAATATTTCTGAAAAAATAACACATATGAAACAATTAAAATAGAATGAGATCACAATCAATTGTACTATTTTAATAAAGCAGGAGACAGCAAGGTAGTAACAATGGAGATATAATGAAAAGTAATTTGAGAAATATTAGGGAGTTATGTTCAATATCAAAATCAAAGAAAAACAAATCTTATGAGTGACTTTGAGGGCTTTTATATGATACACTTTTTAAAGTTTTATATTCAAGTATATTTGGGGATCACTGGGTTAGTACAGTTAAATAAGTAAATTTCTTTACTGTAAAATATCTCAGAGCCTTTCTAGAGTAATGCATATTATTATTCTCTATGAGGGAAGATATTAATCAGGATTTCTCCAGCTTAATTAAACACATTTAAAGAAATACAAAGCTCACTTTTAACAGAAATCTTGAAAGATCTCAGGTAGCTTATCAATCTCAGGGGGTGGGAAGGAAAACGGTATGGGCCCCAAGGAAGGATCTAATAATTACTCTTGAATTATTCCTGCACAAATATGCTTTTAAAAAATTTGTATGGAATTTTTCAAATTTGAAGTTTAATTTTATAGTAGGCAGAATAATGGCACCCCCAAACATGTCCAACCCCTAGCCCCTGGAATCCACGAACATGTTACTTTACACAGCAAAAGGATCTTTGCAGATGGCAGCAAAGTTACTGACCTTAAAAAAGGAAAACTATACTTGATTTAACTGAATGAGCCCAATGTAATCACTTAGGCTCTTAAGAGTGAAAGAGAAAGGCAGAAGGATAGACTAGAGAGAGGTGTAACTCAGCAGGAAGAGGCAGGAGAGATTGAAAGCATAAGAAAGATATGATCCACAGCTGCTACCTTTGAAGTTGGAGGAAGAAGGCCCTAATAATCTAAGAATGTGAGTGACACCAGAAGCTAGAAAAAGCCCACACCTAATAACCAACAGGCAAATGGGTACCACAGTTCCACAAACTATGAAATACTGAAAGAAAACCAAACTGACTTTTGCCAACGATCAGAATGAACAGGAAATGGATTCTCCCCCAGATTCTACAAACACAACACAACTTTGCTGACGTCTTGATTTCAGCTAAATGAGATCCATAGCCGACTTCTTACCTACAGAAACACACATACAGAAAAATTAGGAAAACATGAGGGTGACACTTGATAATGTCCACATACACAACACATTTATTTTTCTCGTTTTTGGTGACTTCAAATAGTGCTATTATGGCCATTATTATACTTTTCTTTTTGTGAATATGTGCAAACATTTGTTGAGTTTGTATCTAGGAGTGAAATTGCTAGATGGGAAAGTTTGTATCATAAAATGACATACACATCTTTGTAAATAGTGAAAATAGTTTTCCAACATTGTTGTACCAGTTTGTACACCCACTAGCAGTATATGGATATAGTTTGGAGCTTGCTAGATTTCAAGATTGCATAATTGCATAGCCAGTAAACAATGTCTGCCATGCAACCAAGACACATGGTTATCCTTACAACTTGCTAATTTTAAAAGTTATAGAAGAGGCTCTCGACTGTCTTCCAAATACTATTGGTTATCCTGAAACAAATCCTTTAATAAATGTTATACCCTTGAGATTCAAACTCTCCTATTAATTTTAGCTCCTAAACGCAGAGACAATGTCCTCTCTTGTTCATTACCTAATCAATAGTAATTTGCAGAAGTGGCTGGCAATAAGAGGCATTGAATACTTTGGTTTTATATAAGAATATATGAATTAACAGTAGTTAGCTATATATATGAGCATATGAGCTATTTTAATACTATTACTCTTTGATATTTCCAACTTTTCTTCATAATTGAAACTAATAAAATTAATATTGGTTACTAGTTGCATACAATAACCTTGGAATTTAAAACTACATTGTCTAATATGCTCAAAGAGAATTAGGTCCTTTCTTGACATTTCTATATGTCAGAAATAGACATTCAATTTAGAATCACAGAATGGTTCATAGGTTACAAAGAGATGTAGAATATTGAGAAAACAGAAAAACAAGAAAAAAGAAAGTAAAAAGCAATTATAAACCTTACACATGATGAATGCTTTTGTTAAGCTACAACATGTAAAATATTCAAATATATATGCGTATAGCAGACTATATATCATATACATTGCATACTATATATGATATGCAATGTATATATGTTGTATAAATACATATGAATAAGACAATAAATGCAGATATAATAAGTTAAAGGCATAAAATATTTTCTAATAAAAGACTGTAAATGCTGTTTGGTGACCTCCTTTTCCAGTATGTGTATTGCAATAATTTTATCATGCCCTTTAAATAGTATTTTAAAACATTATGTATAATGGATGCTCATTAACCCATCTTCTAGCTTAACCATAATTGGACTACAATATTTATTCATATTTTTCCCCAACAGTTGCTTAAAAAAGGTAATACTTCAAAGAGCCTCATAGTAGATAATTTTATGCACATTCAATTTTATTTTCTTGGGATAATTTCCAAGAAGTAGAATTTCTATTTTAAAATATGAGCATGATTTTAGACTTGATACTTATTTATAAGTTGGCCTTCATAAAGCCAAAGTCTTCTAATTTTATATTTTTAAATGTGGAAAATAAACAATATTCAAATCCATTTCTTCCCAGAATAATTAATTATACCTTAAAGATTTCTAATTTATTCTCTTATTTTAAAATTTACAGCTATTTAAAAATTAAAAAAGGTAAAAGATTATATGCAGTAGAATCCTTGTTCTGGCTTGTATTAGCTTGCAAGAGGTAATTGTGAAATTCTGTGAGTGTATTGTTAAAATATTGGTAGCTTGAAAGTGACCACGATGGGAGTACTTACATCATAAACATTGGTAAATGCTACAAATCAGGGCTGTACTTTTTTCAGAACGCTCAATTACCAACATACTATGGTTATGTCCATATAGTAATAAGTGGAGGGGTAGTTCAAGCAGTAAAAGTTGTGATATTGGTATTGCCAAATTGTCTTTTGAAATGTTGCCAGTGATTTTTAGATTATGAGCTCATGAGAATGCCCATCTTATCACAACTTCAAAATCATCATGAAATATATATTTTAAAATATTCATTAATTTCAGAGTTGAATTGCAACATTGTCATACTTTGCATTTATCTAATTATTAGCATGGCCAAAAATTTTTCATGAGTTTTTCATCTGTTTTTCCTCTTTGATGAAGTATTTATTCACCTCCATTGTTCTCTTAGCTATTGGCCCCTTAGTGTGCTTTTATTAGTTTGCAGAAGCTATTTGTATAATGAAGACTATTAAGATTTTATCTTCATGTGCCACTGATGCAAATATGTTTCCATATCTGATTTTCCATGTTGTTATTTCTTTATGAACATGTGTGAGTTTATTATCTGTGATATCTTTCTTTTGTGATTCATTCCATTTCCTTCAGGTTTATAGAATCCATGCTCATGAGGTGATCACATACGTAGACTTCTATATTCAGATATAGTTGCATTTTGTATTGACAGTTATGTCTTTGATGTATCTAAATTTATTTTAGTAAATTATCTAAGTATCTGATTTGTCCCTCTAAGTCCCTGACCAATTGGTAGCAATAGAAGATTAATTAGAAGCAGAGAAGATCATATCAATGATATAAAAATAAGTAAACAAACAAACAAATAGAAAAATAAACAACTGTAGGCAAAAAATGTACCAATACAATTTAATGGAGAAAGGGAAGTTATTTTCAGTAAACGATGCTGGGGCAACAGTGTATTCTTAGGGTCAAAATGAATCTTGACTGCTACTTACAACATACACAAAGACTGATTTAAAGTGGATTGTTGGCTAAAATGTAAAGCTTCTACAAAACTTCTAGAAGAAAACATGGGGGCTATTTTTATAATAAAGGGGTAGGCAAAAGTATAAACAGGATGTAAAAAGGCAATAACCATTAAGTACTAATAATTGATAAATGAAATTTTGTTACAATTAAAAGTTCTGCTTGTGAAAGGTTCTAGCAAGCTATACATGGGGAGAAAATATTTATAATATATACATCTAAAAATAAATAATATCCATAATATATAAAGAACCTACAAAAATAAATTAAAAATGTCTGAATAGGCAAAGGTTGTAAATAAATACTTCATCAGAAAAGATATCAAATTGCCAATAACATATAAATAGGTGTTCAACATAATTCATATCAGATAACACTGGAAATCAGTTAATGTGCTTAAAGTCACGTTAACATACTAAAAACCCTAAAATGACTACAATGTTAAAGCACTGACTATACTAAATGTTAGAGAAGACGTGGAGCTACTAAAACATTTATTCATTCCTCATGGTAACAGAATGTTATACATCTACTTACAAAAGCCCTTTAGCAGTTTGTTTCTAATTACTGATTTTTTAGAGTAGAATGCTATGTGGGAAATATTTAACAACCAACTCTCTGAAAAGTAAATGTGTAGGTGTATTTAATACTTATGAGTGCATATATATATTTATTATGAATTGTACTGATATAATGGATGTGTAGCAGTCAATGTAGAAATAATAATAAAATACACAATTCTATTTGTTGTAAATTATATACAACCAATGTATTTTAACAGAATTTTTTTAAATATCTGCAGCCAAACTATGGTTGCAATTAGTCAACATGTGTAGCTCTGATATAACTATTTGTTGATATTTTTGTTTATATTAACCAGCAAGACAAAAGTAAAACAACAAAGATGCATGTCACTGTTTCATCAATGATGTGCACAATTGATCTGCTGACTCAGATAATAGTTTTTGAATAATGGAAGAATATCTGTTCAAGTTTTTAAAATATTCATTTCAAATGTAACACACTTTTAAGTTTAACTTGCATGTGTAACATTTTCTCCATCACTTTCTTAAGTCTGGACAAGCTCAAACAATAAACCTAGCTCTTATTTGTCTCAAATTCTGTGGTATAAATAGTCCCACCCCATGGCTGATTTCATAGTCATTGTTCTCCATTCATATCACTGAACGGTGAGTTGGGGAAAAAATATACTATAGCACATCTTTATACAGCATTTCCACCATACATATATAAAAGACATAAATAACATCAATATCACAAATAATAGTAAAATATAGTAAAGTAATTAGGGTGTAATGAATTTTGAAAATTTATTCACTTTGGTTTTAATATAATTTATTTAAGTGTAAATTTATATAATTTAATTTTTAATAATGTCTGCATTTAAAAACCAGAAATAAAATACCTAAAACTTTAACAAGCATCCAGTGGGCTGATATGATGTCATTCCAGCATATACATTTCCTCTACGATTAGAAAATATACACTTTTCATACTCATGAGAAATTAGTGCATAAATCTACAAAAATACTTATGCAAGAACATTCAATGCAGCTTTATTCATAATAGCCCCAAACTGGAAAAAACATGAGGAACCATCAAGAAATTAAATATGTGCATACAATGGAATATTACACAGCTATAAAACTAATAAATTATTGATACATGCATAGCATGAATGAATCTCTAAAATATTTCCTTGAGTAGAAAAAAACAGACACAAAATAGTACAACCCATCTAATGCCTTATGTGCATATGTATACAACACATACACTTACAAACATATTTAAATCAGTGAGATTTATGAATTTCCTGGAAGGGAAAAACAAGGCAATGTTTTTCCAAAGCTCTAACTTTAGAAGTAGCTGTCCTCATCCAGTGAAGCCATTTTACTTCTCTGTTACATAAAGTATGATTCCAGGAATTCCCTTTTCATGTTCATGTTTTCTTATTAGGACAGTAAGGGATAACATGCTTTCATATTTTCTATGCTAGCCTGTAAAAAATATCAAAATGTTATAATAGAGTCATTTATTTATAGTTTCCATATTTATTTATTACATAATATTTATGTATTATTTATATAGTTACATATTTGTCACTGTGGCAAAACAAATTTTATGCCCACATTGCTACAGATACACTATTATTAACTGTAGGTTCTGGAATATACGCAGATCTTTTGAATACTAACATTTTGAATAAAATTCAAATTCTGACTACTAAAGTAATACATACATTTATTCTGTGTATTTTTATGACAAAAAAATAAAAATAAAATACTTATCATCACTGAGTAGATTCATGTTTTAATTAAATCCAAAAATAATTCTATCTCTTTGTACAAAAATAGATCCCACATTATTAAAACATTTAATATCAACAAGAGATAATTGTATAAAAATTAAAGAACAATGTTGTTCAGTTAGAATTGCCTCTCAGCCCTCTGAAGGATATGGTTCTTTTGGCTCTCAGCTGGCCTATAAAATAATATAATGGCAAGGTTACAACTTCCCCTACTTAAGGGCTGAGGGGAAAGAAGATATTCATTATTTATACATACAGAAAATACTTATGCCTGGGAGAGCTATACTAGAGTTCTTATAATTGTTAAAGTCTATTTTAAATTGCACTTAAGCATTAATAAAAGATTTTACATTCTTCATCTGTAATTTTGATCTTTTATGCATATTACTATACTAAAATATTTAACATATTTGATTAAATAATAACAGAAGTCATTCCATGTCACCATTGCCTAAATGTCCTGCAGCAATAGCTTCTTTGAAAAAATCACAAAATAAATTTCAGTAATAGTATTTATAATAATTTATTTTATAAAATAAATTATTTAATATATAAATTTATAAATATATAAATATATAAATTTATTTTATAAAAGAACAAAGACACTTAGAGATATTTATTCATTAATCTACATATTTGCTGCTTCAATTCCTTAGTTACACACTTTAACACTGGTTAGGAAAAAAATCACATAAATATTTTGTAACTTTTTTAAGGTTATGCAATCAGCCTACCAGACTGATCCATTTTTTTCTACATCTTTCCCGACATTGTGGATCAATCACTATGTTACCAGATATTTCCGTCTAGCAAGAATGATCTTCTATAATTAATATACCTTTCAAAGTTGCCTTCCATAGTTAATGCACATACCCAAATTACCTTTCCAAATAGTCATGAAATTAAAGTTACAGATTGGGATTGTATGGATGAATGAAAGAGAGGAAGAATTAAGAAGAAACAGAATGCCAGGATAATGTGACTATTTATAGCAAAAACAGCATGCTTGTCTTGATTTGGTGATTCTATGGCTGTTCCCCTCTGTATTATCAAAGCTATGAATATGTGCACACAGCATGCTTTAGCAATGCCTACTGGTTAGGAATTGAATTAGCTGAAACCAGGGGAGTTCAATGGAAATACCTCAGCAAGGGTATAGCAATAGGTTCACAAGGCATTTAGATCAGGAAGAAAAAGCTGATTGTTTTCAAGGTCCCTCCACAAAAATAGCTTTAGTGAGTTGAGCTCTTTCTTTCCTACAAATTTTACAGCTATTGTTATTATAAAGAAAACAATTTGGTTCATATTGAGCCTGAACATGTAGTCTTTCTTCCCAGAATGCATACACTGTGAGAAAATATCTGCACTTGCTTGTACGGAACGCATGGTATAGCACCATCAGGGGAAAAATAAGATAGTTGCTACTGCGTTGTAAGGACTGGTAATAAATATAATAGGTGAATGTAAAAATAGAGAGATACTATACAGATCATGCAATCACTGCTATTGAAATTAATATTACATGATCTTAAGAACAAAATACATTTTGCTTAATGCCAAAAATATTAATATATTTGAAAGCATTTCATCTTTCATGAAGAAGTCCCCACTTTAAAAAAAAATTCTTACAGTCAAAAGAAACTTGGCTAGGATATATATCTGCTCAAATACTCAGTAAATTTATTTACTTTGTTTTCCACCCTGAGAATTCTTTTGTTTATATAATGAAAAAGGGGAGAAAGTTGTTGTTGATAGAACTGTCTGAGATCATGGATATTATAAAAACATTTAACATTCTGACTAATTTATAAAATTAAAAGTCTGTTAAGTAGTATATAGAATAGACTTATCTGGGACCACCAAAGATATTCATAGGCAGCAGGCACAATAAAATATTGAAACCTGAAGATAGAGAGAAACACAAACAACAGAAAAATGATTCTCAAATAGCCTGGCTTCCCTCAGAAAAAAAAAAAAAAGAGGCTACAATATTTTTTAAATTGCTTTCCTTTTTCTCTCCTTAAAATAATGAATGGTTTCTAGTACTATGTTTAGTGGCAATAAGCCACAAGAAAAAGCTCACACATTCATGGCTAACAATATTTTTAACACTATTAGAAGTCAACATTTCCTACATCAGTACAAGATAAGCTAATTTTATTTTCTTTACAAACATATTAAATATTCATTCATTTGTAAGGTACTCATTATTTAAGGACTTATTGAAAATAACACCACATTATTTCTAGAAATACTTTAATCTTATTTTCTTATCTTATTTCTTCACTCCCTCCACAGCCATCTGAGTTTCTTTCAAAGCCCTAAGGAGAACAGGGAGAAACACAAGACATATTTTCCAGGAAGATGATAAATATTATTGTTCCTACTCTTCTTATTTTAGCTTAATATTTCTCTGTTCATAACTCTAAATGCAGAGATTAGAAACAACTTCATAATTAGGTAATATGGTGCTGGCAGGTATTATAGTAAAGTGCTGGAGGAAAGAGCAGAATAGGACATTTCTCTCAGAAATTGTAGCTCTTAACCAATTCCATCCAGTTCTACTTAATTAAAGCATCTCCTTTGGGGGAGGGTACCAGATATTGCCCATGCAATAGTCATATATTTTCCTAAATGAAATGTGTAGCAATAAAATATCACAATTTTTGATATATTATGTAAAGAATCATCAAAGGTGAAAAATATGTCAGAATCAAGTTTTTCCTCTGATTTGGTCTCAGTAATAAATAATACAAAATAATAAAATAACATAGTGCATAATGATTATTTTGTAGATTTAACAAAATGTCTTATTACATTGATATTGCAATAATGATAAATACACCCACTTATTTCCTCTTTACACATCTGGTGTGCTTTACAATGTAAAAAACACATCTATTTAGCTCAAGATCCTTTGATGATACATGATATTTTTCCCAAATACTAAACATAGTGTTATGTGTGTATGTTAATATTTTGTAGTACATAAGCACAAGCATACATAAGTCCTACATTTTCAACAATGAGTATTATTTGTGAAAAATTAGTCCATAAGACACAATTAATTTAGTGTTATGCCAGCATTTAGCGTTCCTTGGTTTGCATTACAAGCTTCAAAGCTGAATATCATTTTACAAACTCCCAGATAAATTACTTTAGCTATTTTAAAGCAGCAACTCTTTAAACAGAGTAATTCCTCTACATGACAGAGAGGTTGTACATGCAGGCAATAAATTTTTAAAAAGTGCCCCTGGCATAATAACTAAAAAAAAAAAAAAATGGTCCCCGTTTTCTTTTGTTGGCCTAACTTCTCCATCTTTATACAACAAATATCATTCCCTATTTACTATTATATGTAAATTTATATTTATCTATAAAGTGGGCTGTTATTTTGGTGAGATTCTATAACTTACAGGTTGCTTTCAGTTAATAAAATCTAGTTTTTCCAGTTTAATACTCCAATTTCATTTCTGATTCAGAGTTCTCCCCATCCACCATTTCAGGACAGATCAAGGGGACCAAGAGGCAGGTGGGAGTAGATTCCATCCTTCTGTGTCTTTCTCCACTGCCCTATACTAAGTCCTACCACTTCACCACTAGGCTAGGGAGATGAGCTGGAAAACAAATGCAGGTTTGTCTCAACTGCAGGCTGCAGATGTTTCTCTAACCCTAACTTGTCTGTTGATGTAATTAAAATTTCTCTAATTGTGTGGAATGTGTGTGAGAATTCTTCAAAGTCTGTTTAAGGCCTCCAACATCCCAGCCCCCTGATTTGGGAAACCCCTGGACTCAACCTTTTTCACCTCTCAATTCTCCAGAAGTTCCTGCTTAGGTTTCTTTGCTTTGGAGAAATCCTTCTGGGTGAGGAGGGGAAACTGGCAAAACTGCTCAAGCCTAGTCAACTTCCCAAGTAACCACTAGGAGCAAAGGAAATTCAATCATCCTAGCCCTAGGTAGTCAAATAGAGGGCTACCTGCTGCTCTTCTGTCATTCCCACTCTGTGCCCTGCCCACTACCTTCCTCCCTTTTTAGAAAGGCACAAGCTGAACAGGAAAATTGCTGACTATACAGATACCCAACAAGGAGTGGTAGGCTGTCCAACATGAAGGGACAAGAATGCCTCTCTTAGCAGCATCCCAATCTCTATGAGCAAGTCTGTTCAGGTGCAGTACTACAATCATACTGAGGAAAAGGAACTCCCTCACAGAATAAAACATTACAAATTCCACAAGGCCAAAGATTCTATTAGCAATAACTGGGTAAGATTTGACCCCACTTGTTTCTGAATTACTTCAGAATATGAACATAATTCGTTTCTTTTTATCCTCAGCTTTGGGCCCTACTCCCCAAACCGGAGGCAATCAAAAAGTTCCTTTTAATATCCTATAACAAATACACACATGCATACATTATAACAAATATACATATGTATAGACATAGACACATAACACACATGCATATATTATGTGAACATATACCTAAACATGCACGTGCCTACTTGTGTGTGTGTGTGTCTGTGTGTATACATGTCAAGTATCCACTTCCTTTTAATTCCTGCATTTCAAATATGTTTTCTTTGTTTTTGGGTGTTTATAATCTTTATGTGCTAAGATTGACAAAGAAAAAAGTGTTTCTTTCTCAACAGTGTATTTCAGAAAACTTTGTCAAACAATACCACTACATTTGTCTAGAGATATTCACGTTCTAGGAATAATAAAAGCATGATGATTTGCACTTTAAATAGAGTAAAAAAGCTGAAAGTAAAGTTGGAGTTCACAGAAATGTACACTAGTCCCCTTCCCCCACATTCCAAGTAAGCAGGATTTATTCATAGGGGCCTTTTATATCTCTGTGATTTTTTTTAAAGGTGGAAGATTACCTTATTTCTTAGCTCATCTTTAGATTTCTCTCTTTATGCGATGGTACTATTATTATATTTGTATTACAGTGAATTCTGAGGACAACTGAAAGCCACAATTTCAAGGTTTAAATAAAAAAGCTTTTTAACCTGATTAAAATTATTTTTAGTTTGCATGCTGTTTGTAGATGAACCACTACTTTCATCTAGAATCATTACTTTAATATGAACTCCAAAGATTTCCATCTCCATTTCTGAAATCTTTTTCTCTCCACCCCATTTATCCACCCATTAGATTTTAATGCTCCCTTGATTACTTTTATCCCTCTTTAAAGTCATGAGGTCTATCTGATTTCAAAGCACTTGACAGGTGTTCTATTTCCAAACATAAACATCTATTTAAATTGTTCAGACCAGAGGTTTATTTGAATTCCTGTTTACTGTACAATTTTGTGTCCTCAAGCAAAATAGGGGCACTCCATACATTTTTACCCTCTAGCCAAAGAAGCATGGAGAAGTCGTGAATACAACAATGGGTATTTCTTTATCACCACCAATACCTCCTGGTTTGCAAACATGATACTCTATATGTTTAATAATCCTGGCCTAGATTTTCTTTTCCTTCTCAGTATGACATCTGAAAACTGAAAGTGCAATATAAGTTTCTTCTGAAATTTATACTTCATTTTGATTTTGTTTTTCTTAAAGCTACTATATTCAAGAAATAACAATAAATAATGATTTATAAGTTTACTTCTATTCCTTAGGTTTCTTTTCCATTAAATACTTTTTTTCAAGTTTCTTTTTCTGAAAAACCCTTGAAGACCAACCCTCAGATGTTGGTCCCTTTACACTATTTAACATGACTATCAAGGAGTTAGGTGATGATATAGAAGGCGTGCTTATCAAATGTTAAAGTGAAATAAAAATGTAAACACATATGTAATCAGCATACAGCAGATCCTGGCAGACTATGAGGAGAGGTGAAGGTTAATAGGATTAAATACCCTAACTTCAGTTGCGTTCAAAAAGCAAATACAAATTTCATTTAATATGGTGATTTGAGCCCTTGAGTTGAACTCTTTGCCCTCTGAAATACCAGATGAAATGACCAAAGAACAAATAAATAATTAAATAATTTAATAAACCAATAAATATAAATAAAACAGAAAAATGAACTTAGAAGATAATAGATACCTTTGCAAAAGATATTTAAGATTTTCAGCTATTTATTGTACAAAGTGAGACCAAAATGAGGCCTAAATTCACTGAGCCTCCCTGAATGCAAAATATTATTTTTTAGGGATAAAGTAGAGCATACCTCCACTGGAATCCCACTGACACCCTTCGCTCACAATGTGGATATGGAAGCAAGTACAGGCCGTGCTGAGGTAAATGTTCTTCTCTAGCTCCTCTCTGCTTTCCCGGGAAAGCAGGGCAGTACTACACTAGAGTAACAAATAAAATTATGAACACATGAAAAATGCTAACCCCTCACATAATATACTGGGCATAGACTGCTGAACAAAAATCTACCTCAGCTGTCAGATTACCAATAGTAAGTAAATACTAACACAATTGCACCCTATGAAGGCTGCCCAAAGAGTCAGTAGTTCAAAAGAAAGACATTAATGGGGGAATCCAAGCAACTCTCTACCTACAAAGAGATTTATGCCAAGGAAAGAAACTAGGAGGTGGTCATCATATGAAAAAAAACTTGACGGTAGAAAAAGCTAATAATAAAGCGAATACTTTCCAAAAGCCAATAATTGAATATACACAGACTATTGAAAGAGATATATCAGATTTTCTTTGCTCTTGATTGAAAAATCACAAATATGGATAGCAGAAGCTGTAGCATTAAAACACCACTCAGAGGTGGCCTTCAAGGATTGTGTTAAAGGGAAATCTCCCTAGCAGGCAGGACTTTGAACATTGTATCTGATTGTACATTTGCCTGTAAGGAGATGGACAGAGGTATGGATTTTCTCTAAGTCATTGGTAATGGCTAACATTTTGGGTGAATGGCTAAGGATCTGCAAATAATATAATTGGAAAATAGGTAACAAGAGATTCTGTAGAAGTGGGATGTGGATAGAGCTCTCTACATGGATCCATAGAATGAAGAAATCTCTGTCCCCTGTGAAGCTAATCACACAGTGGATCCCAACAATCAGGTGGATAAAATGACTTTTACTGTGGATGTTAGTCAGTCTCTTTCTCTAGCTACTTCTGCCCTTATCCAATGGACTCATGAAGAAAAGTTGTCAGAGTGGCTGGATTGCAGTTATATGATCTTATCAATGTGAATTTCCTCTCACCAAGGCTTATCTGTCTAGAGACAATACTGAATGAGCAAACTGCCAGCAAAAGAAATCAATACTGGGCCCCTGATATGGCATGAATCCCTGAGAGGGGTAAGCCTGCTACCTGGTGACAGGTTGAATATATCAGACCAATTTTAAAACAGATGATGCAGCATGGTGCTCACAGGAATAGATATTTATTCTGGATACAGAGTTCCCTTCCATGCCCACAACATTTCTGTTAAAACCAACATGTCACATTTCAGGAAATAATGTGTGGCAATGGGCTCACATCCTTGGAATTTACTAGTTATCACGTTGCCATCACCTTAAAACAGCTGACATGATAGACAAATGGAATGGCATTTTGAAGACTCAGTTATGGTACTATCTCTGTGGTAACACATTGTAGGGCTGGGGCAATGCTTTCCAGAATATGATATATTCTGGGCTATGTTCTGAAAAAGGGACCAATATATGGTGCTGCTCCTCCCATAGGCAGCATTAACAAGTCCAGGAGTCATGTTGTGCAAAGGTGAACAGCTCCTCTCATTATTGCCCCTAAGTATCCTTTAGTGAAAATTTCTCATTACTGCAACTCTGAGTTTGGCTAGTCTAAGAATCTTAGTTAGGAAGGGAGGAATATTTCCACCTAGGAGCACAACAATCTTTTCATTAAACTGGAAAATGAAACTTCCACTGGTCACTTTGTGCTGCTCATACCAATGAAGCATGAAGCACAGAAAGGGCTGATTATCTTGATTACTAAGGGGAAATTTTGTTGGTATTGGTACCATAAGATGAGAATAAAAAGGAGTATATCTGGAATGGAGGGTAACTCTTGGGCACCTCTTAGTACTTTTATGTCCTGTGATTAGGCAATGGAAAAATGCAACAATCCAATAAGGGCAAGACTAGCAATGTTGTGGACCATTCAGAAATAAAAAGTTGTTCAAGAATAAAAGTCTGGGTCATTTCACCAGACAAGAACCCATGACTAGCTGCGGTGCTTGATGAGGGCTGCTACGGACTGAATTGTGCCCCCTCCAAAAATATCATAGAGTAAAGTGCTGATCTCCAATGGGGTGGAATTTGCAGACTGGGGTTTGGGGGAGGTAAGTGGACTGAGATGAAATCATGGGCACTTGCATGGGATTGGCGGCTTTATAAGAAGAGGAAGAGAGAAAAGGTTCAGATTGCTGTCTCTCCCCTATGTGAAGACACGGAGAGAAGGCGGCCACCTGCAAGACAGGAAGAGGGCCCTCGATGGGAATTAAAACAGCAGACACCCTGATCTTGGTCTCCCCAGCCTCCAGAACCGTCAGAAATAAAACGTCTGTTGTTTAAGCCACCCAATCTATGGTATTTTGTTATGGTAGCTTGAGCTGACTAAGAAAAGGGCAAAGGAAAATGGGATATACACGGTAAGAAGATGCACATTCCACCTTGAAACCATATGAGTAGTTACAGAATGAAAGGACTATGTTAGGTACATATGTAAAATGTAATTATGTCTGGGTGTAGGTGTATATTCAATTTAGGGACGAAATACTCATAACTACACAGTCCTTCTTTTCTCTGTATGGTCCAAGTTGATAGATACATGTGTGTATATTCACACACATATGCACACACAAACACAAATACATGTGTATATTTTAATACAGATACACAAATGCATGTGTATAAGTATATACCATATATTGTGTATTTATATACATTTATATATTATACATATTGTACATTTATATATTATATATAGTATGTCTGCACATGTGTATGGTGTATGTATATACTAAAATGTATATTTGTATATAGTATATGTGTGTATGTAGGTATATATGTATATGTAGGTATACATGTCCATTATACGTAAGCAATTGTTTTCCTTCACTCATCCCCAATTCATAAATGTGTTAATAGTAATTAAGTAATATCTCAGTATTTAAGTTACAATCTATCAAACCATGCTCTGACTCAGAAAAATAATGTATATTATTCAAAGGTGGATAAAATGACATGCATCCTCTTTGTATTCCCTTTGGGGAGGTTAACATGTTTTTAGTAGTATGAGGGTCAGTTGCATGGTTTTTCTATCACTTTACTCAGAAGGAATAGATGATTAAGGAAGTGACATATGACATATGAATGCCAAGTTTTCAAGGGTGGACAATGGTGGTGTTAAATTGTGTACACATATAGGCTGAAGCTATGCTTCTAAGAATTTCTGGTATGGATAAACAGTAGAAATTGCCTAAAGAGAAATTTGTGTGAGATGGGGAAGGAAGAAATGAAGTTACAGCTATTACTCTCTCTGCAGGTTGTTGTGGTGAGATGAGGGGAGAGACAACTCACGAGGTGCTGGCGGTTCCAGCTTGTCCTTGCTTCCCCCATTGCAGTCCAGGTCTTCTTTCCAACTGCTGACACTGCTGACCAACAGGCCCACCACTGGGCAGAGCAGCAACAGCCTTTCATACACACCCCCTTCACCTAGCTTTCATGGCTCCCTGAAGCTCAGATTTATCCATGGGTGCCAGTGCTACAGGAGTGCTAATTAGTGGCTATTCTCTGACTTTCCAAGTTCTGCTTCTGGATTTCACCTCCAATACTACATTCTTTATTCCTCAATACTTACAGTACTTCTACTTTCCTGTTCTAACACTGACTGATATAGAAGGTTGTATTTATTAATATATAAGGTACACTAAAGATAACACTTTTATACTATTCTATATATCAAATAGCAGTATTGAAATCAAAGACAAAGCTGATGAGAAACATAAGAAAACAATATTTAAAAATCTTAATAAAAGTATCAAGATTAAGATTGAGCTTTGAATTTTAAAAATCATGTTTCTGAAAGCTAAATTATAAATCAAAGTATACAAATATTATTTTATCTATATTGATCATGGAATAAGCCAGCAAGAAAACATTTTTCCATATTAAAACAAAAACAAAACACATAAATGTGTGGAATACGTAACTCTATTGTAATTCAAAATACATAGATATAAATACCAAAAATATAAACCAAAGATTTAGAAGTCAATAAATTAAAAATAACTCCACGTGCAAAAAGAAAATGAAATCTGTGTTTTCTAAAATGCAAGATAAATACAATAAGGGCATTACAGTCAAAAGTCAATTTATGTAGTCAATGATACAATTAAAGATAAATTCAAAGTTCTAAATAGTTTCATAATTAATAATGAATAAAATATAAATGAACTAGCCATTTGAGTAGATGCATTTAGCCAAAAAATATAATTTATGAGAGAAAAACAAAGGATTTTATAGATATTAAAGCAGTAATTAAGAAATTATTAGTACAAGAGAGTATAATCAAGAAATACAAGAAGTATTTATTTAGAAGAAAATGAGAGAATAGTTTAATTATTAAAAAGCAAACACATAAATGCACAATATTTGAAACAAAGGAATATTATTACTTAAGGGAATTTTTTTTTTAAAAAAGTTTAACGTATTTCAAATCACTAAGGAAATTTATTACTTTTTTTCTTAGGAAGACAGCAATAATCAGATCACTTCAGAAAAATGTAGAGCAAAATTAACAGAAAAATGATCATTAACGGGCTTGGAAATGGTTGTTTAGAATTTATTTCATTTAAGATGGCTGTAACTTATTTTTTATACTTTTAAAAACTTTTTTCAACCTTCAAAAGGCAAAGAAAACCCCAATCTTTCAATGTCATTTCAATTGTTCTATAGAACAGAATATAAATGGTTGTTATTTACCACCAGAAAAGGTAATTCTAAAAACATAAATAAATGTAATGTGTTGACATATTAGAAAGTATAACAGGGCAACTCTTTCAAAGTTTATGGAGAACGGAGACAGTTTGAAATTACTGTGATGGGGAATAGGGAAGGGATCAATGAGATAAAACAGATTAGCAGGCAGTGTTGACAATTTGTCTGAAATTACCAACAATCATAAATTTTATGAAGAAAACTAACATTTTCATGAAATATATTTTAAAAATAAATCAATGGGAAGATATAACTTATTTGTGGATTTAGTATTCATGATCTCAGTGGCCCTTTGCTAACATTGAAATTTAATATAATTCTCTCCAAAAATTCATTTGTGGGTTTTGTTTTTGTATTATTGGAAAGGGAACATAACAAAATGAGTCTATGTAAATGACCAAAAGGTATATGAAAAAATGCTTAACATCATTAGTCATCAGAGAAGTGCAAATCAAAACTACAATAAACATCATCTGACCCCAGTTAAAATGGCTTTTATCAAAAAGACAGGCAGTAACGAATGCTGGCAAGGACGTGGAGAAAGGGGAACCCTGGGACACTGTTGGTGGGAATGTAAATTAGTGCAACCACTATGGAGAACAGTATGGAGGTTCCTAAAAAAACTGAAAATAGAACTACCATTTAACCCAGGAATCCCACTGCTAGGTATATATCTAAGGGAGGGAAATTCGGAATTTGGTATTTTGAAAAGATATCTGCACTGTCATGTTTATTGCAGCACTATTTGAAATAGTGAAGATTTGGAATCAACCTAAGTGTGCACTAACAGATGAATGGATAAAGAAATGGGGGGACATATACACACTGGAATGTATATAGCCACAAAAGGGAATGAAATCTTACCATTTGCAACAACATGGATGGACCTGGAGGACATTATGTTAAGTGAAATGCCAAGCACAGAATAACAAATCTCACACGTTCTCATTCATATGTGGGAGCTAAATATTAAAAACAATTGATCCCATGGAGACATAGAGTAGAATGATGGTTACCACAGACTAGGAAAGGTAGCGGGGAGTGGGGGATAAAGTGGGGATGGTTAATGGGTGCAAAAATATAGTTAGATAGTTAGATAGAATGAACAATATTTGATAGCACAACAAAATGGTATCAACAATAAGTTAGTGTATACTTTAAAATAAGTAAGAGTGGAATTGGAATGTTCCTAACACAAAGAAATGATAAATGCCTGAGGTGATGGATACCCCAATTACCCTGATTTGATTAATTCCCATTGTATGCTGGTATCAAAACACAACATGTACACCATAAATATATACAACTATTATGTACCTACAATAATTAAAAATAAAATAAATTAAAAAACGAGTCTGCATTCACAGAGCTAATCTCTCTCTTCATGGGATGCAGAGTATAGTAGAGGTGGAGGTGTGGGAGCAATTATGTTATCGGAGAAGTAAGTAGAAGCTTTTCAGACCAAATGAAATTTAAGCTAATAAATGAAAATGTTTAAGTCACAAAATGTGGGAGAAGGATGACTTTGGAGAAAGGGAAGAGTATAAGAAAAGACATCATGGGTAAGGCCCTTTATCAAGAAATGCTTACAGCTTTAGAACAACTAATAAGGGGTCACAAATGTGGTGCTTGATGTGAGGAAATTGCACCAAGTGAGTCTAGACAGGTTACACAATGAAATCTGTGGTAAGCATTTTCAGCTTTAAGAAAAAAGATTCAGTAGTTAATTTGGGATTGGAGAAAGGAGTAATATCACTACTCAAAGTGAGAAACAGTAGTGTCCGTGACTATCACAATGTTGACAGTCAAGCATGAGATTTAGTGAGAGATTTGGGACCTAATTATAATGAAGAATAAATAGGACTTATTGCTTTATTGGATATGAATGGAAAGTTCCCATGGATGACTTCCAGGTTTTTGATTTGAGAAACTAGATGGCTACATGGAAAAAAGTGGATGAAGGAGCAGGTTTCAAAAGAAAGATCATGAGTCCAGCATTGGATATGTTGATTATAGACATGCTTGTTAAAGAAACATTTATTTGGTATGTGGAATAAGGGGCTGGATACTTGGATCTGGAAAGGAAAGTTTAGAATATATGAATTATTCTCACTCTATTAGTGTTCAGATAAATTTTGGTGAACATCACTTATAACAGACTAAAAAAAGAGGTATCATGATGATGGCAAGACCCAACTATGTGCCTTGAGGTACAATTATTTAGAGAAGAGAAGCTAAAGAGAAGACATGAAGGTTGAAGTAAAAGGATTATTTTGCTTTCTTTGGCAAAAGATGAACTATGCATCCAGGACTCTAAATATTACATTTCTTCATCCATTACCTGATCTGTTTGCTTTAGGGTAGAAGTTGTGAAAAATTAAAATAAACTGGATTCTATAGTACTACTGCCCTTTCAAGCCAATCTAATGCATACAAAGTGGGTGATCTGTTCAAATTTCAAGTACTGAACTGTGATAATTATCTCTTAAAGGGAACACACCCCATTAGATTAATTAATATTCTATAATAACAGCAAAAAGAAAAGCAGAAGTTGTACTTAGGTAAAAAAAAAATAAGGGAAATAATCTATATTGTTAAGTCTGAAAGATTTTCTCCACAACTAAAATCTAAAATGTATAGTCTGTTCTACTGACATAAAGATTATGACTAGAAAAAAGCTGGCCTAAATATTTCCCTTTGAATTACTTCAGTTTCATGATAAAACAATATTCACTTCTTTTATTGTAAACAGATATACTCCTCTCATGAAAATGAACTGAATACTCAACATTAGAAACAACCTCGGAGCAAGTGCAAGTTTGAAGGGCAACAGTTGAAAGTTTTGAGACTAAAAGCGCATAATCAAGGCAATTGGCAAGGAAAATCATGTTATATTTCCTTTTATTGCTAAAATAAAGTAGGAGAACAGAAAGATGTAAACAAGAACTAGCTCCTAAATTTAAAAATGTATAAGAAATAAAATTTCTTGATACTTCAGAAAATTATTATAAACAAATAAAGCATTGTCAAATTAAAGGGCTCTAAACTTTAAATTTAGAAGGATATAATGACCTTACTCAAATGTAATTAATTTCATTTTAATTTGCAAAACACACAGCTGGCCTATAGTTTTGTTTCATAGTTTTAGGAATTTATAAGAAGGTAAATTTAAAATCAGATGATACCTAGATTTTCAGGAAATTGTTAACAAATGTGCCATTCATTTTTTCATTTCCTTTTTTATGTTCCTTTGATATATTTTGCTTCTATTATTTTGCAATGTATCTGGCTTGATGGTTTCTCTACCTCATGCAAATATATGCTTACCAAATATACATGTTTCCAAGTAATACAAGCAGTAACTTTTAAAGAGATGTTGCTATCTTTATTTTATGCATTTAAATTCATATTCCAGTATTGCCGGTAATTTATTTCTTCTTGAAAATTAGAAATAAATGCACAGATCTCTTTTTGTGCAGCTGAGAAATGCAATTGCCATCATGAGCTTATGTTTTAAAAGCTCTGATTTTATTTTATGTTATGCAAAGTGCCAGGATGTTAACGTAAAAGGAAAGCTCTAAATGACCCTCAGCTTCATGAATCTGAGAGGAAACAAACTATGTGCTATTCAACACTAATAAACTTAATATTAGTTTTAATTAATTTCCATCCTTCAAGTATAAGCAATTTTGCTCTGATTATATGTGTTTTAATCTCAGATTTTTGAATTAGGTATGGCTAATTCATTTCTGGAATTACTTATAAGATGATAGAAAATTACCTTTGCAAAGTTGGATGTGATCTGCTTAACTCAGCGTGAATCAAAATAATTATTTTTTAAAGCAACACTTATGTAGATGTTACAACATGTTAAACGCAAATACCTCATGTATATTAGCTAATTTCATTCTTACAAACCCTAGTAGTTATGTACTATTATTTTTCTCATTTTGTAGGTGAGAAAACCGATGTATTTAGTTAAACAACATGTTCAGAGGCATAAAGCTAGGCACTGGCAAAGCTAGTATTCAAATTCAATTGACCTGTCACCTGATTTATGCTTTTAATTACTACACCACATTGCTTGGTAATTTATGTGACAAGAATAAACCTGTTAAAATGACATATCTAACCAGCATCAAAATATTTATTTCTTATTTTTGGGCATATATTGGACCAATGGACAGATTGGGCATTGTCTACATTGTTCGTTGGTAGGAGTGAATCCAAGAGGTGAGACATTTACTGTGAAACAGTTTTCAGGTGGAGTGACATTTAAGATTTGTTATAAATGAAGGGAAAGAGTATTTCTGGTTAAGAGAGAGAAGAAGAATATTTCAGATTAAAGGAACAGCATGCAAAAACATCCAATATGGGAAATGCATAGATAGCATTTTAACAACTAAAGGAAGTCAACCACGATTGGAACTTCATATATAAGGGAAGTATGGTATAAGATTAGTTTAAAAGGCAGAAGGCAGCTTTTGAGGTGTTTGAATAATCTTCATAATGCACTAAAAAACCTCTGAAGGGTTGCAAACTATGAGTTGGTGAGAGTTAGTTCTCAAAAAAAATTTCCTCTCTTCACACTCCACCTCAGAAAATCATTCTAGAATGATGGCAAAGAGATAAAATAAGGAATTAACACAAAAAGACAAAAACATTTGGAGGAACAACAATAGAGGTCAAGATATTTCAATACACTTGTTATGGCTGAAACGAGAAGTAGCCACAATAGACTTGGAACATCAGAAAAATATAGCAAATTAGCCCACATAGAACTTAAGAAATGTTGAAAATGTGACAGCACATGTCACTTGAAAGGACGGGATGTATGGTTACTAAACCAAAATGAAAGTTCGGGTTAATAGTCTATATATAAAATAGTGAGACTTCACTATAATTCTCCACCAAAAGCCACCATAATGAAGTGGCAATACCCCTCCTAACTCCCAGAGATGAGAGCTTTGTTCCTTGCTTAAATTTATTTACAAATCAAGAATTAACATCTGTATAAAAAGAAAACTAGAAAAATAGTACTAGAAATTATGGACGAAAAAAATAAAAGATAGTTAAAAGAAGACTTGCAACTACAGTTAAGTATCACATCCAGGAAGTAGAACAAAGTGGCAATAAATGATAAATAGGAAAGGAAGAATAAAAAAGTAGAAGACTAAGACCCAGAGAACAAATATCCAGTTAATATCATTTTATAAAGTAAAGAACAGAAGAAACAGAGGGAAGAAAATAATTATATAAATAATAATTTAAAATGCCCAGAACTAAAGGAAATAAAACCAAGTTTATGTGAAGATCCCAACATGAACAGAGGAAAACTAAGACTAATCAAAATGTCATCAAGCTTCTGGTTCCTGGCCTAGCATCTAAGACGCTGGAAGTTTCCATTCCATCCTGACAACAAGTAAAATGCTGCACCAACATAAAAATTAGCAACCCTTCGTAGATCCATCAGAGAGATGGGGTCACAGGACAAACCACTGTCCCTCAAATTGGAGAGACATACAGGCAGATGCAGAGAATCACAGCTTGCCAGGACAGAAACCCCTGCACACAAAGCACAGAGGCAACTCGTACCTATATAGGGAAACCTGAACTATGGCTGATGAACTGCTGGAGGCTCAGCATGAAGAAGTTTGAGATTTAAAAACTCCAGAGGGACCCAGCCATCAGGGGCCCTCACACATTTGTAAGTTTTACCTCCAGGAGTTTGTCCAGGTTCTCATAGTGAATACTGGAGAAAAATCTAATTCTTGAAGCAGCAGAAGAAAGAAAAGACCCATTTTGAAATATGCCAGCAGCTAGATCGTTCTGTTCTACTAATAAGGTCTGCTCTCAGGAGGAACAATTTAACCAAAGCTTAACTCTTAGGGTTTTTATCAGAGTTTAACTGATCTGGAGCAAGGGAAATTCCAGCTGCAGCCCTGTAGCCATCCTGTTCCACAGAATGTTGGAGATGGGCTCAGAAGCACGTATGAAGTTCACAGTTCAGAGGTACAGGCTCACTTAAACACTGAGATCTACTCATAGGATTACAGAATGCTTCCCCTTACCACCATAGGCTCTAAAGACCTATTTATAGCAGTTTTATTTACCTAGTACATAATATCCAGGTATTAAGAGAAATTATAAATTTTACTAAAAGGAAACACATCATTTGAAGAGACAGAGCAAGTATCAGAATAAGACTCAGATATGGCAGGAATGTTGGGATTCTCAAGCTGAGAATTTAAAACAACTATAATTAAGATGTTCAGGGCTGTAATATATAAAGTCGACAGCATAGCAGAACAGATGGACAATGTAAGCAAAGAGATGAAAATTCTAAGAAAGAAATGCTAGAGACCAAAAACACTGCAACAGAAATAAAGAATAATTTTGGTGGGCTAATTGGAAGACTGGACACAGCTGAGGAAAGAATCTCTGAGTTTGAGGATTTCTCAATAGAAACTTCCAACATTGAAAAGCAAAGAGAAAAAAGACAAGAAAAAAAATAGAACAAAATATCCAAGAACTGTGAGACAACTATAAGTGATATAACATATGTGTACTGGGAATTCTAGAAAGAGAAACATGACAAAAATGAACATAAGAAATATTTGAAACAACAGTAACTGAAATTTTCCCCAAATTAAGGTCAGACACAAAACCACAGATCCAGGAAGGTCAGAAAACTCAAAGCAAACTCCAAAGAAATTCCAAAGAAACAACACCAAGGCACATCATTTTCAAGCTACGGAAAGTCAGAAATGAAGAAAGAATCCTCAAAAAAACAGAGGAGAAAAAATTTATACAGCTGGAAAGATAAAAATTACATCTAACTTCTCCTTAGAAATCATGAAAGCAAGAAGAGATTGAAGTGAAATATTTACAGTGTTGAGAGAGAGGGGAAAAAAAAATCATAGAATTCTGTACCCTGTGAAATTATCCTTCAAAAGTAAAGGAAAACTAAGAACTTTTTCAGCAAAACAAAAATTGAGGAAATTTACTGCCAGTACATCTGCCTTGAAAGAAATGTAAAAAAAAAAAAAAATTTCTCAGAGAGACAGAAAATTATAAAAGTCAGAAACTTGGATCTACATTAAAAAGTAATAGTATTAGAGAAAGTAAAATTTAAAAAATATTTTTTCTTACTCTTAATTGATTTAACAGATAACTTTCTTCAAAATAATAGCAAAAATCTGTTCAATTATGTATGCTTATGTATAAGTGACATGAATGACAGCAAAGATACAAGAGGCAAGAGAGGAGAACTAGGATTGTTTTGTTATTGTAAAAAACACCACTTTTGACATGGTATAGTTTTATTCGAAAGAGGACTTGGATTAATTGTAAATGTACATTGCAAACGCTAGGACAATAACTAAAAAATATAAAAGAAAATGTAAAACTGATACGACAGTAAAGGAGAGAAAATGGAATCATATAAAATGCTCAATTAAAACTACAAAAGGTACAGAAAGAATGGAAGACGAAAATAGGAACAAAGAATAAGGGCAACAAATAGAAAACCATAACAAATGCGATAGATATTAATCCAACAATAACAATACTCATGTGAACATCAATGGTCTAAATACTGCAAATATAAGACAGAAATTATCTGAGCAGATCAAGAAACAAGACTCAATTATATGCTGTCTATAAGAAATCCATTTTAAATATGAGACAGATATAGATTAAAAATATATAGGTGTGAAAATATACCACGCTAGCACTAATCCAAAGAAAGCAAAAATAGCTACATAACCTTAATACAGAGTAAACTTCAGACCAAAGAAAGTTATTAGGGATCTTTATCCCTAATAACTTTATCATTATTACATAATGATAAAGGATCAATTCTCCATGAAAACATAATCCTTAACATGTATGTGCCTAACAACAGAGTATCAAAGTATGTGAAGCAAAAACTGATAGAATGGTAAGGAAAAACATATGAATTCACTATGATAGTTGGGGACTTCAATACCACTTTGACAAAAATCGATAGCTCCAGCAGAAAATCATTAAGGACCTAGTCCTACTTGATCTCTACAACACCATCAATCAACTGGATATAATGGACATCCATAGACTACTTTGTCCTCACTGGAACAGACTTCCTTTAGTTCTTCAAATGTCATCCATGCCTTTCCCCAATGTTTTCACATCTTGTTCCTTTAATCTGGAATGTTCTTCTGCCTTCTCTTAACCAGGAATACTTTCTGTTCCTTTGTACCAAAGCTTAAATGTTATTCCATCTGAGAAATGTTTCAAAGGGATGAGATTATTATATTGTATTTGTTTTCTGTAGTAAATTGACAATGGATATTGGGTAAACTATATGACAAATATAGCTTCATATCCAGAGTCATCTTCAAATAATCTCTGTGTATCATTAACAAGAATATAGCCATTTCAACTATTGCTAAGAATGAGAAACAACTTTCCTATCTTATTTCTCATCACTTTCAACACACATTTTCTATTCAGTTAGCACCCTTTACTTAGTTTCCTTGGTTCACAGGTATCTGTGTATATCCTTTTTCTAGTCTGGAAGGTGGCTCCTCTATTTCTTCAAATCATGACCCATTCCTAGATTTAGCTCAATACAACTACCTTCATGAAATTCTCCATCACTACTTCAACTTTCATGTTCTGTCTTGAAAATATATTGATCTATACTAAATGGAATAACTATTCAGAAGGTAATCATTTAAAGAATCATTTCATTACACTAATTTTTATTTGACAAATCTTATTGACTACTCATTGTATCAAAACCACTTTGTTCAAGCAAAAAAAAAAAACCAGCATATTAATTACAAACAATCTCTGTCAAACAAAACAAAACAACACTACAGAACATTGAGAAGGTCCTTTCTTAGAGTAGATGAGACAGAGCATTGTTCCTTCAAATACAAGTGGTGGAACAATAAATTGAGAAGATAGGGAAGGTAATTCCAGAAAGGAGGAATGTCAAGACCACTACATAAGCTATGAAATGCATGGCTATTTAGAAGAAATAAATGAACAGTAGGAACCAGTTTCACCATCTTGCTGGTTCTCTCATTAATGAATTAAATAAATCTTTGACACTTGCTCACCTTTGAAAATTATACTTAGATAGTTTTAGAAGTCTCACTAAGAGGCCCAAGATGACTTACCTTTTGGGGCCAATTAAACTGTGTTGCCTAAGAAGTGTGCCTCGTTGGCCTTTTAAGCCCAAGCACATGTATTATTGGTTCTTGAAGGGAAACCTAATGGCAACAGAAATTTCTTTTCACTGATTCTGTTTTTCCTTCCCCACCATCCCCTTTGTGTGTGTGTGTGTGTGTGTTCCCTTGTTCTTAGCCAAGTTTGTTGGGTTATCTGTATTTTGCTCTGGGCTGTGTCCCATTCTAAAACCAGGCTGAAGGACTAATGTGTCCATGACCTACAAGAACAGTCTGACTGCATATTTGACAGAACAGTGTTTTTATACTTCAATTCTGGTTTGTGCATGGTTGAAAGATTATCCCCCCCATTTGTAACAGCACTGAAAGGGAATCTGGCTTGATGATGTGACCCCAGGTTGTCTTTTAGGATGATCAGAATCTCTGCTCTGTCAAGTAAGTGAGGACAGAGAACACAGTTTGATATTCTCTCTTGTTTGTCTTTTTGAGAGCACCAACCATTAAGAAAATACTTTGTATTTAATGGAAAGGAAAGCATATCTTTTTGAATTTTGATATGTGGCTGAAGTTAGAGAAATAAAGTTACAAGTTTTCTGTGTGCCTGTGTATACATAATTGAGAATAATCTTTGTATATCATTGTCCGAGTGTAAAAATTTTCTACCTACAGAGGGTATTGAGAAATTAAAAATCAATGCCTTAAAATAAAGGAGCTCTGTTCTAATTAGTTTACAGAAATGAATATTCTCACAATTCCCAGAAAATAAAGGAAATTAAAATTGTAATATTTTTATGTGCTAGCCTTTTAAGAGAAAAAAACTTCACAGAAATTCCTAATTAAAAATAAATTTTATATACAATAAATCCAAATTCTTATAATAATTCAAGACCTTCCTGTAATAAAATAAAGACTTGCTCTGATAATTTTGTTTTAATATCATCTACATATTTTTCCCTGATACCATTGTGGAATATTAAAAAAGTGCACACAGATTTGTGTAAAGTAAGAATTTAGTTTTATCTCTAATTGACAAATTGGTTTAGAGTATTTAATTAGTTTATAATAAGGTTACCTTCTGTATAATCTGCCCAAGATAGTAAATATTCCATAGTTCACCACAGTAGCTTTTTTTGCTTCATGTTGATTTTTCATACTTTAAATTTTTAAGACAAACAATAAACAAAACTTCATTTCTGAAAAGATTAAGGTTTCTTAAAATTGAGATACCTTCTATTATGTTTAAAAAATATTTTATGGCCACTTTTATTAATAAGTACCCACATTAAAACCATTTCATTTCATCACACACCTATGATCCTATTAAATCAGTGGCCAGTCTTCTTTCACAAAATTTTGATTTGCCTTCCAATGATCAAAACCTGAATTCAAAAAAATAAAAATATCAACATGTACCATTAAAGAAGGTAAGCAACAAAAAATTATTTTTAATTATCTTATGCTCAATATCTAATTATTTTAACAGATTTATTGAGATATAAATCACTTACTATACAATTGTTTTAAAGTGTATATTTCAAAAGTTTCTAGTGTGTTCACATAGTTGTGCAATATTTACCACAACTAATTTTAAAAGATTTTCATCACCCCCAAAAACCAAGCCCATACCAATTAGCACTCACTCCCTAGTTCTCCCAAGCCCTCCTGCCCTACCCTCAAAACGCAGGCAACCACCAATTTTTAATTCTCTGCTGATTTTTTATTCTGGGCATTTCATTTAAATGGAATCTTACAATATAGTTTTTTTTTTTTTAAATGGCTTCTTTCACTTAGCATGCTGAGGATTCATCCAGTTTATAGTATGAAGCATTACTATACTATAGTATAGTAATTCCTTTTTATTAATGAATACTATTTCATTGTGTGGATATACTGTGTTTTATTCATGCATTCATCAGTTGATGGTCACCTTGCTTGTTTCCACTTTTTGGCTATTATTGAATAATGCTGCTATAAACATTTGTGTACAGGTATTTGTGTGGATATATGTTTTCATTTCTCTTGAGTATATATATACAGTTAGGCAAGGGAATGCTGAGTCATACATAGCCATATATTTAAGAGTTTGAGAAATTACCAAACCATTATCCAAAGCAGCTGCAATATTTTAGACTCACATCGGGAACATATGAGGATCCTAATTTCTCTACATGCTCACTAACATTTGTTATTCTCTGTCGTTTTTATTGTAGCCACCCTAGTGGGTATAAAGTGTATTTTATTTTATTGAGGTTATAATTTGCATCCCCCTAATGGCTAATAATAAGTATCATTTCATATGCTTATTGGCCATTTTTAATCTTTGAAGGAATTTCTATTCAGATTATTTGTGCATTTTTAAATTGAGTTTTCTTTTTTTTATGAAAAGGAGTTCAACTTTATTAGTCATCAGGAAAATCCAAAATCACCTGATAAACTATAGTCTCATCAGAATGGCTAAAATAAAAAAGAGAGACAATACCAAGTGTTTGTGTAACTGTGACTCAACTAAAATTTTCATACATTGGTGATAGAAGGAGTTGTGTTTTTATTATTAAGCCCTTGCTGTCTACATTATGCTCATCTTCAGGGAAAACACTGATAAAATCTGATGAAGTAACTTCATATTTTAATCTAATAGAGGACTTTACTCTCCTTTATTCAGATATAGTTGTTATTTTAATAAAAATAATCACAACCATTAAGTCTTATCATCAAAATGTAGTTTCTGCTTTTCATCATTCTTGCCTGAAGTCTTTCCTATTAGCTACACACTAGAAAAGGTGTTTTCAACTAAGGACAGTTCAGAGCCACATGAAAAGACTGTACCAGGGTTGACAGGTTGTTTTGGAATGTTATCGATTTCTTAATTTTGTTTTTCTTTCCTGATGAGCATTAGATGAAATGTTCTTACTTTCTTCATCATACAATTTAACCACAAATGTAATGCTTTTGCAAACTGGAATAAAACTGTAAAAATTGCATTTTGTGTTCATTGAGAACTTACAATTCAGGAAAAATACTTTTAATGTGTCTTTATTTTTAATGGCAATGCAGATATTGCATAGTTTCAATAAAAATCTATTCTGTTTTATTGGGGTATAATTGAACAAATTGTTTAATCAAGGCCATACCCAAAACTGGGGTGTAATATTGAGAATAATTCTGATTTTACCAAGGATGATAAGCCCACACTTACTACCAAGGCTTTTATTTCAAATATGAAACTAATGCCTTTAAGGCTCTGCCTACAAAACTGACACCTATGCTATAGCTTACAAGCATCCAGCCTCACAAATAATTATAAAGGTCCTCCTGGTAGGCCAGTGAACTTAACAAACTTTGGGGATCTCAAGGAGAAAGTGATTTACCCTTACTTATAGATCTTCATACAAAATTTGGTAGAGATCAATTTCCTAGGTTTGATCTTCTAAAATCTCTAGAGTAATAGAGGTCATTGAAATAAACTACAATGGATTCTCGATGTCATAAAGTTAAATCATGTCAGTGAATTCACAGCTTTATAAAATATAATTGTTAAAATGTTTGTATTATTAAAGATAAATACATCAGGTTGTTTAAAAGTTGACTTTTACATTCGTATATAGTTGAGTTGACTTGTTCTACTATCCAGACTTGCTGGTCATAATTTTGGTAACTAATACCCTTGGCTTACCTTAAGTCCCAAATAAAGAGATTGTCATTAATTCTCTAATATCCTTACTTTTCATTCCTTTTATATTCATTACCTCTTACCGGGGAAAGATGCAAATAATGAGTGCACAGTATTTTTACATAGTATTATATCTAATGAATAACAACACATGTGTATGTATCATATAAATCTGGATGTTATATATTTTGTTTATTAATATTCAAATTTATTTATTTTGTTTTTCATGATTTAGAAAACAACTGCTTATTACAAATATAGGAACAATTAAAAAATTAAGAGAAAGGTAAAGATAGATTATAACCTTACCATTCAGAGGTAACCACTGTTAATATTTAACGAATACCATTAATATCCTTATTTGATTTATATATTTTAATGAAGAGGATATTTATGTATTTTATATATATAAAATCTAGTCTATAATATACTATAACAGTTAAAAGCATTAACTCTATAATCAGACTTTTCAAGTTCATATCCCAGCTCTGTCACTTGGAAAAATGTGATGACTAGATTGTTATACTTGTATCATTTATTTTCCCCATCTCAATTAAGAAAATTAATAGTACCTATCTTACAGAGTTGAATTAAGAACTAAATAAGAAAAGAGCTTAGCAAAATGCCTATCTAATATTGTAGACCTAATATAAGTAACCTACCATAAATTATTTTAGCCTGCTTTTCTCTTCACTTAATTTATCATAGTTACTTTTCACGAAAATAAATTTAGACCATCATTTTTTACTACATTTTATTTTCATTTCCTGAGTATTTCATAATTTGCTAAATCACAATCCTACTAATAAACATTACCTAGTTGCATGAGCTATTTAAAATGCAACTGGCTACACCAGAATACTTGTCTGTGCTTCACTAGAGAAAAAATCCAGACAACTATAGCCATATGGCACTTTGTACTAGGAAGGAAGAACAGTCAGAGGAAAGAAAAATTTCTCCTGCTTTGCATAAGTACAGTTCAACAGCATACATATTTCTGCTAAAGCCTGATGCTAGTTATAATGCCAGATGAATATAGGACTTTCTTTTTTGGAATGATTGAATAACTGATTAAATTAGTGTCTATTCTGTGGGACAAAATATTATAATCAAATGCACAATGCACGGTGGTGGTAGGGAAGTGGAGTGGATTTCTTTCTGACCTAATAAGCACTCAACTGATGCTCAAAGCCTGAAAGTTACCTTATCTTTAGTTTATCCTAACAGCAAATTATATTAATTGACACTAATAACTAATTCATTATTGAAATTAGAGTTTTAATTATTTTGACAAATATGTGTGTGTGTGTGTATATATATAATATATATCTGCTTTAGTCAGGATTATTAGACCTGGTCACAATTGAGGGCACTATTTCTGGAGCTAATCTCATAGATTTTTTTACCCCTTCTTTCCTTCCATCCTTTACTCTTCTCTCACCCTCTCCACTTTCCTTCTACTTCCTAACATTCTGAGGCATAGAATTATAGAAGTTCAAGACAATTGATCTCATGGAGGCACAGATTTGTTTTAACATCTTGCAGTGCAGATATGTAAACAAGTTAATCCCAGGTGCCACTGAGAGAGTATCTAAATATAAACAGCACATTACAAATCACTAACTAGCTCATCCTGGTCTTACTTTGACTGAGGGTCAGGACTAGATTGCCAGAAGTTCCAGAGATAATCATAGTGGAAATCATTCAGTATGCTTTAGGTATAGTTTATTTTCATACTAAAAAGTCAATTGAAAGAGTATAACCAGTTCACTTGTTATATTTTGTGGCCATAGCTTAAAATGTCTCGAAACCAAGAAATATAGCTTTGTGCCACGATACACCTTCCACAATGTGATCCTCACACGTAGATACTTTAGGAGTTATATGCTTACACTTTCTTCTTCTAACTGACCAAAGTTCTTCAATATAGAATTCCAAGTATTAAAAATAAAAGGGCAGGGGGGAACTCATATTAGTTACTGTCTTAATTTGAAGCTATGTAGTAAGGTATTCAAATTCTTATTAACTTGATCCTGCCTATACCTTCTTTTCATCGCATGCTGTTCCTGTTCTTAGGCATTAATCTAAAAATACATCAATGATCTTCTCATAGTCCCCCACAGCTAACATGTGGGTCTTTGCATTCTAGCTTTTGCACGTAGTGCTCAGGTTTTTTTGAAACAGAATTCAGATCTTATTAACTCAATTTCTTATACCTAGTGGATGTATGACCTCAATAAATGTCTGTTGAATAAATTTTCATCAGATGTTTTCCATATTCTTCAAATGGCTAAACTAATTCTAAGCCTGTTTTTTTCTACTTTGTAAAAATGTTTTATGTTTAAAGATGGATACTGTAATTCTGATAACATAGCATCTGTAGTTGTTATTTTGGCCAATATTTGACTACACTATTTAATGAAGTGATTTTTATTATTTAATTTGTCCCCTAATTGATAGATACAAAACCACAGCATTATTTTGAGCTAAAATATGTTTTTTTAACTGATTTGCAAATCTAACCAGTTCATATTTCTTCATCAGGCAGAAGATCAAGTACAGACATCCTTTCAATTCTGGATTATGTCTAAAATATCAGCCAATTATTCTGGATGTTTGCATCACTCATTCTTCTTACAAGATGTGTCCTATCTTTTTTATTTTTCATGTTGATTCCTTTTTTGACCCATTAGATGGTGTGAATTCCTTCAACAGCCATGAAATTTAGATTTTGAGTCTTTTCTGGGCAGTGGAAGATGGGTAATTAATAAGAAGTAAGGGAGTAGTTGTCCCTCCAGAGTAGCACATGGACTATCAGGCTTGGATCATTTGATCTAAAAGTTTAGAGTTGGGGATTTGGAAAAGCTCTAGATTCCCAGACTTCTTCAATTTTTACCATGAAGGTTTAGTCTCCACGAAAGGGGAGCTGTCCAGGCTAACAGTATGCTGATGACAGCTTCATCAGTAAGGTCAGTAGGCTTTTCCAGGTCCGTGTACAGCAAACAGGCAGTGTACCCTCTCTGTGTGCAGAGGTTATCTACTTGCTTAGACAGATGCTAATGGTGGAAGCTCATTCTTTAACACAGGCTTCTCTAAACCTCAGATTTCCTAAAACTCAGCCCTGTATACATCATTCTTTTTGAATACTCCCCAGAATTCAGTTTATCTTAAATGAATCCGCAGTCCTAATCGACAGCCACATTTCAGTTATGCTGTGTTCCAATTCCATCAACCACCAGCATCTGGGTTCACTTTTACAGTATATAAAGGACATGGCATTGGCCTTGGTTTATTATTTAAAGTTACCTAGAATACTGATCATTATCGCATATAATCACAGCAAAGCTTTCAATTGTTCTAGATGTATCTTAAATGCTATCACTTCTAGGAATACCTTTCTCCTTACTCCAGCAGACTAAATTTCCTTTCCTCTAGTAGTAAAAGTAAAAAAAAAAAAAAAAAAAAAGAGAGCAATTTACTGCTTAGTACAATTTTCCATCTTATGTATTTTAGCCCTTATCCCTAACAAAGCAATAAACTCTGGCTGGACAGATAGTTCACATGTCTGTATTCTCTGAATGCTGAACACAATTTAAGGAGTCGAATTCAGAGGTGCCCAAGATACCCAGAATGGTCTAGGTATTACCTTATCTAATCTAGTAATGTTGCTGTTTAAGATTATTTTGCAGTTTAATTGGAGTATCATTATGCTTATCTCTCAGACTCCTGGAGTCCCATCCTGACCTTCAATGTAAAACCAAGATAAGCAGGTGAGTGATTTATCATGTGCTGCTTAAAGTTTGATACTTTATTAGTCACACACAAGGTTAGCTTGTCTACATTGTTTAAGGATATATACACTGATGGTTTATACTTGGCTTAATTTGTTACACAGCCAGATCTGGCTGCAAGACCAGTGGGCAAAGACCCTACTGAAAACTTTTGCTTGAGTTGCCTGAAACCAAGATTCCTCCTACATATCTTGGTGATTCATAATCTGAAGAAAAAAACATTCTGTGTAATAACCAAAAAACAAAACAAACAAACAAAACATCCTGAGGAACTGCACCAGGAAGCCACTCAGCTCCTATGTTCATTTTTACTTTCTTCCCTGTTTTACTATATTCTATACTTAAGTAAAACCTATGTGTGTATGTTCTAATGAGTATTGTGAGAACTTTCAATTATCCAAATCTTCATAATTGATATGCTTATCCTCCCATTTATTCTATGTTTATCATATATAAATATAAAAATGTTATCTAATATTTTGGATAATTTTCACTTCCATAATTGCCAATCTGGCCAACATTTCTTCTGATTAAGAAAAGGCTAAGACATTTGCTGACATCTAAACCCTTGCTTCAGGAGCAAAGCAGGCACAAAATTGTGCTGTAATCCAATTTTTATTTAAGTTGAAAATACAGATGCTATTTATTGCTTTTTTCTGTAGCTAATCTTAACAATTCTATCCTCCATCTGCTTTTTGATTCACATTGATCTCCCATCTTCCCTCCTTCTGCAGTGAAACCATTACCATCACTAATGGCCTAAAGATATTTACAAGTAATAGCTAATATAATGATGATTTCTAGAATTAATGAACTGACATTTCAAAAAAAGGAAATGCATATTTCTATTCTGAAGGCTTTTGGTAATTAAGTTGATATCCATTTCTGTTCAGACCATTATAAGGCAATTAAAAATTAGAAATAAATTAAGAGAGTAAGTGATTCATTCAGTTATTCATTCATTTAACAAATATATTTTGAGAACTTGTATGTTCCAGACACTCGTCTAAGCATATTGTAATAAAGATATCATAAAACAACATAATTAAAAGTTTATGCATACGAATGCTCTGTTCAATGATTTGAATTAGCTCATTAAACCAAATTACTGCATATACAGTATCTAGCTTTGAAAAATATACATAAAACTTTAAAAAACTGCACATACATTGGATATCAAAAGAATCTTAATGAAAAATATTGAAATATATGATTTTTTCTGGTGACAATTCATATATGCTATAATTTATTAAATACATTGCTTTTTACATACAAAGAATTGCATACTATTGGGAAACCAATAATTTCCTTACAAAATTGCTTTTTTTTTGTTTCTTTGTTTGTTGTGCTATTTGGGGTATAAGTTAAAAGCTTCACTTTGTCTTGATACCAACACAAAAGCAACTTGTAGTATTAAGTAGAACACAATACTCTTTTAAATTCATTTTCGGTAATGGAAGAACATACACAGGAAAGGATTACACCCAAAAAATAGGTGTTAAAATTTGTATTTAATAATATCCAATTCTGTTTCCTTTCTGTTTTCTGCCCCCATATCAGCACCAAATAATTTTTCACCTTTCTTAGATACATTCTCTCTGCTTCCTACACACTCTAGCAAATAAACTTTGAGTAAATGATATTTTTGGAACCTAAAGTTACAGGCAAGGAAAAAAAAATTGCTGCCTATGAATATAATCTCCACTATGATTTTAGCCTAGAATTTTCTTGACTGGAAGCAAAAATTTTCATTTTGCAAGTGGAACTTAAGGACCAGAAAACTCTAGGCTAAGACAATTTTGTCCTAACTTATTAAATTATACTATTGTGATAAAAACTCTTTCCTTGACCAAACTTTATTCAGGCTCCTCTCAACCCTTTTTTCAACTAGGCTTTGATCTTTGGGCTTCTGTATTTGTCTTCACATTTCCCAGTTTCAGTAAGAATCTTGCAAAGTCAGTTTAGCGAGAAGACCCCATCCTCTTATTTGATTAAATTCTTCATCTTCCACCCTGAGTATATGAACATCCTGGCCTGCTTTCAGCAAGAATCCTGTCAAGTGATTTTAGTCAGAATCTTCCCTACCCCTGATATTTCCTCTTAGTGATTATCTGCCTCCCAACCTTCACCCCTGCCAACCTGCTCCTCGGTTAAAAATCCTCACTTGTCTTTGCTGTGTTCTGAATTGAGCCCAGTTCTATACTTAGGTCTCTTTCCCCCTACTGCAATAGTCCCTGAATAAATTCTGTTTTTACCTGCTTTAATTATTGGCCAGCTCTTTTTTAGTTTTTTTTTTTTTTTTTTTGACAATGGTTAAGGCTGACTGCTAGCACTTTAACAATGCTGAGGGATACTCAAAAGGTTTTGAAGATTACTTCTCATTCCACATTTGGTTTAGAGCCATTCCTTCATCTTTATCTCAAAAAGCCCTCCCTGTTTTGTTTACTCTGGTTTAGGCAGTGTACCACAGCCTTAAGACCCACTTGGGGATGTCAAGGAACTAGTGAGTAAGATGTGGCTCCTCCCTCCCACTCTGTGGCACATGCTGCTTTCCTCCTGCAGGTTTTAGAGCATTCTTGCATTCTCAGAAGAGCAATTTATGTGGGCACTACCAATCATTAGAAGCTGGCAGGGTGAGATAAAAGCTATTTACCATCTCCAACACACTCTGAATGGTGCTTCAAGTGCCCCAACATCTAGGATAATGAGCACATGCTGTGAAATTCAAGGTCTTTAAGGATCCTTGTAGAGAAGAAAACAAGTATGGGAGAAAATGAGAAAAGTGAAAGAACACTGATGGAATACAGAAAACCTTTACTCTTGAGTGACTGTCAATAGTACACTTTGAGTGGAAGATCAAGGACTTCTGTCTTTTAAGACATATGTAATTTGTTTCCTTGTAGGTGAGTGTGATGACTGAAAGTTCTATGTTATTAATGAATATTAATTTCAGAATGAAGGACTAAGAAAAAAATCTGCAAGATTTTAATTGTCATTAATTGCATCCTTATCATTAACACATTAACTGCAATGTGAGTTGATTTAACTCACACTAGTTTTGAGCCTGGGGCCTCGTGAAACATACGTAACTTACACGTCTCTTCACCTTAGGAGCCGCGAGAATTATTTTTCAAGTTGCATATAACTCACACACAGAAAACAATAAAAAATGACAAATTTTTCATTAAGTTGGAAAAGATTGTTTTGTTTTCAAAGTTTTTATTCTATTTGCATAATAAAACACCATGGCCCCATGGAAAAAAATTTTTTTCCAGTGTGGCAGTAAATGTGTTAATTGGGTACCTATATTAAGTGCTTTACAAACATACGTGTGCTTAATCCTCACAACGATTTTTAAAGGAAGATTGCTTTTCCATTTTTTATATGCAGATGCTGAGTGGCTGAATACTTTTGTGCATATTTACACAGACAGCATTTATTGCTAAGTACAGGAGACACAATTTAAATTATATTAGGTTCCAAAATCAGCTTTTTTTTTCCTATTCCATTACCATCTTTTCACCTGTATATTATGTAATAGTCATATCTAAATCTGATGTTGTTATAGTGTGATATTGCCATTATATATCAATACAAGTGTCACATTACCTTTGCTGTAGGTTTATTGGAAAGTATAAATACTCTATATTTACATTCAGTCTTTATATTTGACTCGTAGGTCAAGCAGGGCTTAAACTTTACCTCTTTTTCTGCATGGTCCTGCTCTCTAGAACTAATACTAGTTAAAAGGAAGAAATCTCCCTCTTCTTTTATAGCATGTTGGCAGTACCACTGCTAACATTTTCTCTGAAATGACACTGTAATTTTTTCTCCAAGGGAATCTTTTATGAATTAGAAGGGACACATAATCTAGATTTACTCTTTTTATTATATATGTTGTCCTCTACTGTAAATTCTGTGTTTAATTTTAAAAATATATTATTTCTTTTTTGTCTTTTTTTCTTTTGAGACTTATTTTTTTAATTTCAACATATTAAGTGGGTATAAATGTTTTAGGTTGCATGGATCATTTTTGTGATGCTTGAATCCTGGCTATAGGTGTACCCATCACCCAAATAGTGTTCATAGTACCCATTAGGTTGGTTTATTCCTCTCCCCCTTTCTCCCCTCCCCCCAGTTGCTTTCCACTGAGTTTTATTTCCCTCTTTGCACTTGTGTGCTCATGTGTTAGTTCCAATTTAATAGTGGGTACATGTGGTATTTGTTTTTCCATTCTTGGGATATTTCACTCAGGAGAATGGTCTCCAGTTCCATCCAGATTGTTGCAAAAGGTATTAATTCATCTTTTTTATGGCTGAGTAGTACTCTATGGTGTACATATATCACATTTTATTAATCCACTCATGAATTGATGGGCACTTGGGTTGATTCCACATCATTGCAATTATGAATTGTGCTGTAATACACATTCAAGTGCAGGTGTCTTTGTGATAAAATGACTTCTTTTTAATAAATTGTTGACTTTAGTTTGCATCTCTTATTTATATAGAGTGCAACTAATCTCATATTAAATGAAAGTAGTTGGCTGGGCATGGTGGCTTGCATCTGTAATCCCAGCAATTTGGGAGGATGAGGCGGGAGGATCGCTTGAGGCCAGGAGTTGGAGACCAAGCTGGGCAACACAGTGAGACTTCATCCTCGACCCCAAAAAATAAAAATATTAGCCTGGCATGGTGACACGTGCCTGTAGTCCCAGCTACTCAGGGGACTGAGACAGGAGGATTGCTTGAGCCCAGGAATTCAAGGTTACAGTAACCTGCACTCCAGCCTGGGCAACACAGCAAGACTATGTCTCTAAAAAAATGTTTTTAATTAAAAAAAATTAAAGTATGTGTATACATATATAAATAATTATCAGATGTGATATGATTTGAAATTTTAAATGACCCACATGGTATATTATTAAGGTGTCAAATTTTGGAAGTGTCCTTTAGAAATATTAGCTGGTGATAATTCTATATATCACAGGGCTGTTATTAGTACTAAGTGAAACACTTTGTCCAGTATCTTACAAATAATTGATCATGAATAAATGTTTTCTTACTATCCTTTCCTTTTCTTTCCATTGACTCTAATTTATAGCCTGAGATCTTAATTTGAATCAATTATACTATTTATAAACATGACGTTTAGGATACAATCACCACCCATCACTTCCTCTACCATGTAACCGAAAGAAAATCAAATTGGAAAGAAATGTATCCACAGTGATGAGGAAAACAGGTCTGAAGCCATCAGCAGACAAAATAAATTAACAAATAGCAGAAAGAAAGCGAGTGCATGAAGGAGATATAATGTCTATGAATTAGGGTCATGTAGGTTATAGAAGAGAGGGTGATAATCACAGAGGGTGGAGGCAAGCAGTGCTTTAGAACCCCAGAAAAAGAAGTTATACCTGGAAATGTTTGGCATTATAGAAAGAAGTAAAATATGGAGTGGAAAACAGTGGGATTCATTGTAAATTTGTATTTGGATCAGCATCATGCTCCCCCTACTCCAACCTTCAAGACACACAAAACTGGTGTGCACATAATGCCTGGCAGCAATCTTACCTCCAAATTCCCAGGCAAAATGTGAAAATAATTTTCCTAAAACAAATAATAATAATGAACTCCCTTGGAAGAATTAGAACAGCTTTTTAGTTATTTACACTTTACAAAAAAGATCTTCATATTCTGATGTTCATTGGTGCCTTGGCTCAGTGCAGCAACCAGCAATCTAGGTACTTACCCTCCAGCTAAGTTCACTAGTCAATAAGCTTGAATCATGAACAGTGCTCCCAAGCGGATTTATACTCCATTTTAAAATTTGAACATGCAACTAAGTTTCTCAGGTCTTCTAAGGAAAATTAGAGACCAAGTTAAAATAAACAGCAAGAAAAGCAATAAAAGATAACTACAATGAAAGACAAAAGGCCATATGCCACAGAAAACCTCAATTAGTAGCCTCAGAGAGATTAACATAAAAATTACATTGATACAAATTAATATATTACAATGATGAATCAAGACTCAGAGACTACAATGAGTGTACAGAATATGTTCAAAATAAAGGAAAATCTATAGGATTATGTGAAAAAGTCCAAAAATTGACCCAAATTTTAAAACAAAACAGGATATTGTAAAGGGCACAAATCACAACAGATTAATATGAAAACTGTAACTGCCAGTGAGACAAAATTTTAGGAAAAAAGAAGTGAATTAAATAATTAAAAATTAATATAAGGAGTCTTATTGCTCAAGGTCATACCATTTCTGATTGAAAGGGCTTGCTGAATGCCCAGCACTATGAGGGTAAAAAGATACATTCCTGGACCTAGTTATAAAGAAACTGCTAGTCAGCTTCTCCCAATGGTAAACTAGGTGAGAGCAGGGATTTTGCCTGTTTTGCTCACTGCTCTCTCTTGAGTACACAACATGGAACCATAGCCAGCACTTATTTAGTGGATGTAAGAATAAATGAAACATAAGTTCTTAAAGTTTCTAGAGACGGAAAAAAGAAGACATACTACATGGGTACTGGCCTCTAATCAGCAACACTGGTGCTAACAGGAAGTGGAATAATGCTTTACAAAATAAAGTAAAAATATTTTCAGTCATGGAAGAACTCACAAAGATTGACTCCCTAAAAATTTTCTCAGAAAGTATTTGAGATTGCTACAATAAAATGATTAAACCAAGAAAGAATAAAACCTATGGACCAAGAAAAAAATCGATTCAACAATCTAACCAGGTGAGGAATTAAGGGAGATCTGAGGATAAGAGCTTGGAACAAGCCTAGAGAGGAGTAAGTTTATGTTGAATAAAGCAGGGCTAGAGACAGGTCTAGGAGAAAATCATGTTGAAAATGACAGGAATCTTGATATGTTTATACTATTTTGATGATCATTAACAACTTAAAGATGTGAAAACTAAATAATAAAAAAATTAAAAGATAATTAAAAAGATCAGAAAAAGCAAGAAATTTTTAAAAACAGGAAACTCAAATATGGTATATTTTAGAACTCACAAGCAATAAGCGTACGGTGTATCAAATAAAGTACAGAATTTTTTGTAAGAAATACTTAAAAAACAAAAGAAGAAATAGTCTGAATAGAACAAATGAAAACCACTGGGATGTTAATTTCTCCAAGATGAATAGACAGATACAAATATATATACATATATACATACATAAAAAGTTGGATTATTTTATATATTCTATCTAAATTTGTAAAATCCCAAAACTTTTTTTGGAGGCAAATTTAACAAATTACAAATGGAGAAAAAAATAGTCCTATTGAGCTAAGAAACTTTTAAAAGAAAAGGAAAAAAGAGTAATGACAGAGTATTTTTCCAATAAGATATGTAAGCAATATTATCAAGTTATACATATTTAAAATAGAACAATGCTGTTATAACATTTGCCAAGTTAATAAATGAAAATCTATTCCAATGACTAAAGCCTAAATGTAGAATTGTAAAAATCATCACAAAATAGGAAGGTGATATAATCATTAACAAATGGCATTGGGAGAAGCATCTAACTACTGACAAAATAATTCAGCTAGGGCATCATAGTTAATAGCATTCAGAAAAATTAACTCCCAAATAGAAAAATAATTTTAAAGACCATAAAAATTGGTAAAGAAACAGTTGACTATTTAACTAGTCTTACAGTGAAAAAAACTTTCTATGTATAAGATGTTAAAAAATCACAGGCCAGGCACCGTAGCCCAGCCTGTAATCCTAGAGCTTTGGGAGGCCAAGAAAGGAAGATTGCTTGGGGCCAGGAGTCTGAGACAAGCCTGGGCAACATAATGAGACCCCTGTCACTATAAAAAAATTAAAAAATTAGCCCGGCATGGTGGCACACGCCTGTAGTCCTAGCCACTCAGGAGGCTTAGGCAGGAGGATTGCTTGAACCCAGAAGTTCAAGGCTACAGTGAGTTATGATTATGCCACTGCATTCCAGCCTGGGCAACAGAGTGAGAGATTGTCTCTGAAAAAAAAAAATCACTAAAATATTTGATACATTTGATTAATTTACATTTAAAATTTGGTAGATTAAAAAATACCAGAAAGAATATTGGTAACTGAGTAGGAAAATATTACCAAGAAGCACACATGATAAACATTCTTACTAATCAATTTAAAGACAATTTTGTGTCTTTAGAAAGTAACTACTAAATTAATTTGGTGTACAAGAATAAAATTGTCTATTATTTGTATTTTGCCTAGTCCTAAGATGGAAAGGATCTGTAAAGAGCATAAACACAAATCCAATGGCAGTGTTCTAAGCTTGAACATTTTAATAAGTATTCAAAAGCACAAATTTTAACCTATTGTGCTGACAAACATTTATAGCACACTTATGAGAATATATGTATTATATATACAAAACATATACATGTGTGCATAATTAGAATGTATGGCATGTATAAATAGGTATAACATATATACATATACCTATACAGATATACATTTAAATATTTATAACCAAAGTTCTCAATAATTGTGCACCTTAGGAACATGTGACTACATTGCCCCAGTGACAAATATTGAACAAAAAACACATTATTGAAGCAAATTATACTTTTTTAATCTGCTGCATTGCTTAGCTTACTCAAGAAAAATCTCAAGACTAAAAGTGCATCTTCTAAAATTTCTGACTAGCACAAATCATGTATTCTTATAATTAACAGTATATAGATTTATTTTATCTACCAGCCACAATCTTTTCAAAAAAGGTACCTTAATTTATTGATGTCTGTACCCTAACTTCTAAGCTCATTTTGAACTATTTCCACACTGTTTCTGTGCTTTCCTATATTCCCCCATGCACTTACTAAATCATAAGTTGACTTCCTCCCATCACTCCTTACAGTGCTAGGCAATGGGTATATACTGTCAAATAAACACAATTTATCCCATTCATGAAACTTAGAGTCCTGTTAAGGAGAGAGAGCTAAATACAGCAACTCTCAGAATGAAGTATAATGAGTGCTAAGACAAAACTATGAAAAACATGCTATGGAAACACAAGTATAAATTCAACAAATCAGAAAAGTATTAGAGGAGGTAATATTTGAACTGAATTTTAAAGGTATGGTAGAAATTAGATTGAAAGGAAGGAAGACTATTTTATAAGAATGAAATGCATATTCACAGAAAGTAATGAATTATCATACAATAGGTAGGAATTATGATTAGCTTGGTATTGTTAAATGCAGCATATATACATGAAGAAATGGTCAGAGGGGATTATGGATGAAGTATAGAGTAATGTGTAAATTTTGCAGATACCAGAATGTAGAATAAAATTTCTTGAAAGCTCTTGGGAGCTATTATGTTCTTTTCAGCAGGCTCATTACTTGAATAAATTGTCATGTTAGTAATAAAACTCTGGCAACCATATTACAGAGGGTAGGCAGCAGGTAAGAATACCATTCAGGTAGGGGTCACATTTATAAATATAAGAATTGATATAGGCAGAGGCAAGGCAGTGGATATGCCCCCAAAGTAACCGAATATCCAGTATAGGAACTTAGCAAAAATCTCTGGCTAGAAAGTAGTTATTTACCAATTTTCTTTTGTGTTTTATCCATGTTTCTCATTCAGGGGTCATTCTTGGGCAGTATAATTATTTAGTTCTAATTATTTTCCTTAGGAGTAGGGTGATTGTATACTATAATTATGTCTGAGTGAGCCCCAGTTGATAACCGTTGTCCCAGCATACTGTTTGGATTAATTAGCATTTGTCCAGCTAGAAGTGTCCCAGTTTGGAAAATAAATTGTAGTGTCACACTACCAGAAGCCAATGGTTTTATGGGGCCCTTGAGTGAATATTTAAGCATTAGAGATAAAAATTGCAACATGAGGTGGGCAAATAGAAAGTGTTTTCTAGTAAAATTATATCCCAAAGTTTACAATATTATGAAAAATTCCTGGAGGAGAGCTTTTGGAAGAGTGTATGAAACATTCATTATTATGCATGGGAGTTTTGCATGTCCTAGTACACAAAGTACATTTTGATTCATATCAAACCTGTGTGCTTGGTGTGCTTTACATATGATTTTGGAGAACATTCACCTTTATCATATTTGCTGCAAAAGTATAATAAATTGTTATTCTACCACATTGGAGAGCCAAAGTAAAGAAACTTTATTGCTTTTTATGATGGCTTATATTCTAAGACTCAGCTGTAATCACTTGTTAGTTGATAGTGATATTCAAAAGGCTTATCTAGCATAAATTTTCAGGATAGGCTCACCTTTAAATAAAGGAAGCATTACAGATATTATCTCATCTCTTTCAGCAGTATGACCTGAAAATTGAGATGAAATAAACCTCTTAATGGAAACACAGTATCATGAAAGACATCTTTATCAGTACTAAACTGAACACATTTCAAATGACATATTCAAATGACAAACAGATATTCAAATGACACTGTTAACAGGAAACATTTTTAAAATGAGATGACTGTGACAAAAACTATTAAGTATTATTTAGTCTTGAAATGTTTACCTCCCATGTTAGGACTCAGTAAATATTTGGGGCACAATTAAGTGAAACAAATGTCAGTCAGTTATGACAAAATATACCTTACAGGAAAGGTTGAGTCATTATTACCTATTACTATCTATTTAACTCACTTCAATATCAGACATAACTGGTCACTCCGAAGAATCAAGTAAATCCACTATGCACATGAGAAAGGTAAGATAACTATATAGGAAATCTTCTGCTGATGCTGACTAATCATCCGCATTTGTAGATAAAATGATGCATGGCAGATCTGTTACTACCTTCTCTTCAAATTATTGGTGATGCATTTATTTTATAATTCATGGTATACTGAGCATCTATACTACAATTTCAGTAAAGTTAGAAAGGTTTTCAAAGACTTTTTTTTAAACAATAGGCAATCAAATGGTCACTTAAGGCAAAAGGCAAGATACAAATGATGTTGGCTCATAATGTTAAAATTTTCAATTGGTTTAGAAGTCAACACACTTTAAAGTTTTAATCACCAAAGAGCATGGCCACAAAATTTATAGAGCAAAACTTTGTCATAATATAAGGAGAAACAGGTAATCAAAATAATACCTAGAGATTTCAACACATATTTTTTCTGTTGTTAATAGGCTATAAAGAAAAAAATACAATAAGCATATGGAAGATTTAGTCACCTAATAGCTGAATCTGACAAATATATATAGTACATGGCACCTAACAATTACAAGCTACATAGTTATAACATGCACTAAGAGATGATTAAAAAAATTTGACTATAAACTAGTGCATAACACATTTCAATCTGGAATTGTAAAGACCATGGTTCCTGACCAAAATAAACTAAGCTTTAAATCAGTCATAACTGTTATAAAATAAAAAATGCTCCTAAATTATCAATTGAGAAATAAATGTTTATTTTATAAATAAGAAAATATTTTGAACTGAATGCTCACTAAATACTACATATCAACAATTCAACCAAGTCAGCCCTTAAAAAGAAACAATTATCCATATATGTGTATATTATTAAAGAAGAAGGATGAACATCAATTAGCAGAAAAAATCCATCTCAGATAGTTAGAAAAAAATACATCAAAATAAGTTATGGGAGTAGCAGAAAGAAAATGGTGATAAGAGCTAAAACTAATTGAATAAAAAACAAACATTCCAGAGAACATACCAACAAAGCCAATAATTATAACTTTAAAAGCCAAAAATACAAACAGTTCACAAATCACTGGTAATATTAAGAAGAAGAAAGATGAAAGGCTCAAATAGGAATTCCAAGATAAGAAATGAAAAGGGAAACTCTACTACAGAAAATACAGACATTAAGATAATAATATAAGTATATTATATATAAGTAAATAACAATACATTTTAAAATGTACTTAATGTAAACTCTCAGAAAAATATATTTCTCAAAACTCATACAAATGGGAATGGAATATTCCTTTAATAATCAAGGAAGTAGAATAAGTAATTGCAAATCTTCCACAATGAAAATTCCAGGCTCAGATGTTTTTTCTGTCAAGTTTCACAAAGCTTTCAAAGGAGAAATAATTTCAATCCTACATGAACACTTCTAGAAAATGAAGAAAAAAGACATTCCCTAAAGAATTTTATGTAGCAGCACAACCGTGGAGAATAGGAGAAAAGATAATTACAGGAAAATCACTCATAAACACAGATGCAAATAGCTTACAAAAATATTAGCAAGCGAAACCAAAAAAATATTTAAAAGGATAACATATAATGGCCAATAAAGATTTATCCCAGGAATGCAAGGCAAGTTCATCTTAGTAGATGCTAAAAAGAAATGATAAGTAAAATTAAGGTTAGAAAAGAAGCGCATACACAAAATTTTACAATGAAACATTTAATGTACTCCTCTTTTGCATGAAAAGCAAGGATGTCTTCCATTACCATTCTGTATATAATTGTACTGAAAGATTTTCTATCAGAGAAAAGCAAGAAAAAAGGAATTAAATAAGAATTGAAGAGGATGAAACAAAGCTGTCCTTATTCCTAACAATTGGAACAGACCTCAGTAACAACAGATTAACAAGAAAAAAACAAACAAAAGTTTATTATTAAATGACATGTATATTTCATCTATATGGGACATACCCAGGCCATGAGTAATTCTCAAAAAGGCAGCTTTGGATTCTAGCTTATATAGCATCTTAAGCAAAAAAAAAAAAAAAAAAAAAAAAAAAGTATATTTTTAGTGAAGTAAAAGACAAAGGAAAAGCACTTTGAGTCTCTAGGGGCAGCAAATCGAGGAGCAGGCAAATAAATAATAGATAAAGGCTAGCTAGTAAAGTATGTTAATGTAGATTCCTCTGGTGCTATCTCCAGGGGAATGAGGGTCTAAAGTTCTCTTCAGTGGTTACCCTTTGTTCTCCCTGGAAGAGAATAGAGTTAGGATATCTTTTGTCTTTGTAAATTTATGTCCTGTTTTTAGGTAAATAGAGGAAAGGCAGAGAGCTTTCATGAATGTGCTTCTTTCCCAATTGCCTTCAGTCCAAAACAATCCTTATGCCAAAGAGGCATATTTTGGGGTGGCATATTCTGGTCTCTCATAATTGAAAGAAAATATCCAGACTAAACATTAAGAACAAAGATGAGAAATCCAGAAAAGGGAATTAAAAGATCTATAGGATAGGATGAATGGATCTACGACACATGTAACTGGAGTCCCAGAAGAACTGACATCCATCCAACAGGGAAAAAGAAATACACACAGATGTAATGAACAGCACTTCTTCAAGCTGTTAGAAAGTACCATGCAAGAGATTCAAGGAAACCTATGAACATTAGCATGATAAATTAAAAAGTATAACTCTGATTGTGCTGTCATAATAAAATACCATGGACTGAGTGGCTTAAACAACATAAATTTATTTTCTCACAGTTGTGGAGAATGGAAATCTCCATTAAGGTGCCAGTATGGTCGGGTTCTGATGAGGGCTCTCTTCCTGGCTTGCAGGCAGCTGCCTTCTCTCTCGCTACGTCTTGACGTGGTAGAAAGAAAGAGAGAGCAAGCTCTCTTGTGTCTCTTCTTATAAGGGCACTCATCCCCTTATGAGAGTCCCACCCTTAAGATCTCATGTAACCTCCATTGCCTTCCCAAGGCCCCATCTCTAAACACCATCACATTGGGGGTCAGAGTTTCAACAGATGAAGTTGAAGGGGACACAAGAAGTCCAGAACACACTCTTGTATCATAAAAAAACTGATGAAAAGCAAATATAAGGAGAAAATCTAAACAGAAGTTAGAAAAAATCCATTATATTCCTTTAAAGAAAAAAATAAAAGGAACAACAGAAACTAGAAAATGATAAAATATCTATGAACTTATAATATGCCCAGCAAAATTTACTTTGAAAATTGAGGTAAAAATAGAGATTTCTGTTTTTAGCTATGATGAAGTAAAACGGACTGATATACCTTCTCCCACCTTTTAATCAACCATTAATAGAAAAAATGCACAAAAAAGATACATATTTCATACATTGGACAAAAGATAGCACAAAACTGTAATTACTGTAAAAAAGAGTATCAGTTAGGTTATCCCTAAAAGTGTCTAGAAGCAGCTTCCAGGTTGTAACACAGGGAAGGGTGACTCACACAGAACCAAGCAGTTTTGTTGAGGTGGGTGAACAATGGTCAGAGTTCAGGGAGGTCAAGCATATAGAATACCTATGCATATATCAAACAGGAGGAGGATTCACAGGGAGAGCTCCTGAGATCTGCACAGGGATCCTCCTGAATCCAGCAACCAACACTTTAAAATTCATTTTGTCTGGCATCCAGTTAAAATATACCAGGAATGCAAGGAAGCAAGAAAATATTACCCCAAATGTGGAAAACTCAATCAACAGAAAAAGATGCAGAAATGGAAGAGATAGAATTAGCAAACAAAGATGTTAAAACAGCTCTAAAGATTTTCTGTAGGTTCAAAAATTTAGAGGAAAACATGACCATGATGAGGAGGAAGAAGAAAGATATACAAAAGAGATCAAAGAAAATGTCTAGATATAAAAAATGCAATTTCAAAAATGAAAAACACACAAGAGGTATTTACAGCAGATTAGACACTGCAGAAGAAATGTTTACAGAATGTGAAGACAAAGTAATAGAAACTCTCCAAAATGAAGCACAGAGAGAAATACACTAACACCACAAACAATGAAATGGACAAAAACAAAAATGAAAAGAAATTCCACCGTGCATCAGTGTCCTGTGATATTATCAAGCGTTCTAACGTAAGTGTCACTGGAACCTTAGAAAAAGAGCAGAATAAGAAAGAAATCTGAAGCAGCAAAGGCTGAAATATTTCTAAAGATTATTTAAAAAATCATAAACCCACAGATGCAAGATGCTCAACAAACCCTAAGAAAAAGAAATCTAAAAAATTACAGCAAAACACAGTATAATTCTTTTTTTCTTGCAAAAATCTTGACAAAGAGAAAAACTCCAACACAGCAGAAAAACATACACATTATACAGAAAACACAAGTAAGAATGAGAATATGCTGCTCTCAGAAACTATGCAAAGAAGAAGACGGTGAAAAGACATCTTTCAAGTGCTGAAAGAAAAAAAATGTCAAATTAGGTTCTATAAAATAACTTTACAAATGAATAATAATTAAATACTTTAAAAAAACAAAAGCTGAGAAATTCATCATATGTAGATTTATACTACCAGAAATGTTAAAGGAACATTTTTAGGGAAAAAAAAAAATGATACCAGATTGAATGAAGGTTTATAAACATTAAATATGTTGTGGGCAATATTTTGCTTATTGCTTATCTCTTTAAAATATAATTTCCTGTTTAAAATAAAAATAATAACCATATGTTTTAGAGTTTATAACATATGTAGAAGCAAATTATATGAAAACAATTGCCAAAAGGATGGGAGCAAAACTATGGACGTAAACCATTGCAGGGTTCTTATACTATATATAATATGGTATAATATCATTTAGAAGTAAACTTTAAGTTAATGGTGCATATTGTAAATTCTGAATCAAACCCTGAAAATATAAAACAAAGAGGTACAACTATACAATTCAATAGGGGAAATAAAAGGTAATCATAAAAATTCTCCATTACTTTAAGAGAAGGCAAGAAAAGAGGGGAAAAGTGAACCAAAGACATATGGGACAAATAGAAAACAAATAGCAAAATGGAAAATTAAAACCAACTATATCAATAATCACATGAATTATAAATGGTCTGAACACTGCAAGTAAAAGGCAGAAACTGAATAAACAGCCACACCCGACAGTATGTTCTCTAAAAGACACACACTTTAAACTCAAAAATTCATATAAGTTAAAACAGTAAAAGGATTTAAAAATTATACCATTCAAATACTAATCAAAAGAAAGCCAGAGTGGCTATATTAATGTAATTCAAAATAGATTTCAGAACAAACAATTTTATCAGGGATTCACAGAATCATTTCATGATAATTAAGGTGTCAGTTTCTTTTCCCGAGGACATGGTGGTATTAAACGTGCATTCAAATATTAAAAGAAATTCAAAATATATGAAGAAAAATTAAGGCAAAATGACAACATTTTCAGATAAACAAAAAACAGAAAATATGTCAGCAGCCTATTCACACTCAAGGAAATTTTAAAGGGAGTGCTTTAGAGAAAAAAATAGTAATAGATAGAAGAATGGAAATAAAGGAAGAAAAAAGAACAAGTAAGTATAAGGGTAAATTTAAATGACTACTATCTGTATTAAAAAATGCTCATGAAAGGCCAGGAAAATTTTCAAATGCAATTATGTTGGAGAATTACCACTTTCAGATATTAAAAATGATTGTAAAGTTGTACTACTTATGACTGTAGTATGGGCACAAATGTAACAAAATAGAATAATGGAACAAAATAAAGTGTCCAAAGACACTATCTTCACGTCACTGCTGTACATCATTTGGCATACATCAAGTATCTAGTATATTGCACATGCTTTTTAAGAAAAGTGGCAAAGCATAGCAGCAGCATAAAGAAATTTTTTAATTAATAGAATGCTAGGTCAATTAGCTATTCATACATCAAAAAAAATCTTAAATGCTACCCTGCTCCATATATACAAACCAACGCCAATGGATATGAGTATGTGAAAGGTAAAATAATTAAGCTTCTAGAAAATAGCATAAAACAGTATATTCATGATTTGGAGACTATAGAAGTTTTCTTATACATGACACAAAAATCATTAAATGAGAGTTAGGAAAAGATTGATAAATTATGCTACATTAAAAGTAAGGACCTATGTTGACCAAAACCCACCATTATGAAATTAAAAGGGCAATCCATAGAGTTAGACATGATATTTACAACACATACAATTGAAAAAGGATTTATATCCAGAATACATAAAGAACTTCTATAAATCAGTGAGACAAGGACAGACAACTTGATAAAACAAATAACGGGCAAGAGGCCTTAAAGAAACTGCACTAGAAAGAATAAAAAGACAATAAGCACTGGAAATTATTAAAGTTTATTAGTTATTAGTCAAACTGAAAATTAAAACTTCTAAACTATCAACCAGAATGATTTACTAATAAAGATTGAACGGTTTCAGCTCCAAAATGTTAAAAACTTGGCTATTATCACTACAAGCCTTACAACAATCAAAAGCTGAACAAACAAAAAAATCAGTGATTTTTCTTGGACCCATCAGAGAATTGAAGTTACAAGTAAAACTGCCACCATGAAATCAGGAGAGTCAGGCGCACCCAGAGATATATAGCCAACGTCTGCTTACCTACAGCTGAAGCTGCTAGAGCCATACACTGGTAGGAACACTTAACATGGTAATTTGATAAATTATGGAAGGCTGACAGCAAGAGTGAGAAACTCTTTAGGGACTTCCCCATTTTTGTATTTAATCTCCACAAACCCACCAAAGTCTGAGAGACAAGAAAAATCCCCATTGGTTTCTGGGGGGAGGGCAGAAAAGTAAGCATTCTGAAATACATCCAGATTTTTCTCCATGACACCATCCGACTCTCCAAAAGAAAAGATTTTACCAGACCTTGTACAACTTCTGAGAAAGGATTTCCACCCTCTTGAGCAAACTCTAGCCTTCCTGATTCATCTACCAGGAAAAATAAATAAGTAAAACTCTGCCACTATAGGAAACTTGTGAAGATCAGCTCATTAAAAAACACATTCAGTCACAAGATTGTAGAAGGTTTCCCCTTCCCCACTTATTACCATATCATTACTACAGGACTCCAGTGTAGTAAGAGTGGATTCCAGCTGAAATAGCTGTAAAACACAGACTCTTCCTGAGGAGCAGTACTTAGAGAAGCCCAACATCACGAGAGGGAGACATAAATGAGACACTAGAAGAATTTAAAGCCTCTGGAACCTTCAGCTACAGCAAATATTACACAAAGTCACATCACTAGCCAGATGAATATAAACCTTCACATTAAAGGCCTATTTACTTCAATTCTGTTATCCAATGCAACACGTCTGATGTTTAACAAAAAATTACAAGGCATGGCAAAAGGCAAGAAAAATAGTCTAAAGAAACAAAGCAAGCACCACAAGACTCGGATATGACTCAGTTTTTACAATTATCAAAAAGGCAATTTAAAATAGTTATGATCAATATGTTAAGGGCTCTACCAAAAAAAGACATTATGTGAGAAGAGATGGACAATGCAAGCAGAATGATAGCAACCCTAAGAGAGAATCAAAAGGAAGGGTACAAATAAAAAATACTGTAACAGAAAAGAATGACTTTGATAGGCTAAACAGGAGATTGGACACAACGAAGGAAAGAACCAGTAAGCGATATGTCAATAGAAATTTCCCCGACTGAAATATTAGGGGGAAAAAACTAGAATGAAAAAAGTGAAATAAAAAAGAAAATATCTATGAACTGTGAGACAATTTAAAAAGGTGAAACCTATGCCACTGAAATACCAAAAGAAGAAGAAAGAGATAAAGGATTAGAGGAAATATCTGAAGTAATAATGGCCAATAATTTTTTTTAAAGCAAAGACAAACACCAAACTAAGACCCAGGAAGCCCGGAGACCACCACACAGAGCAAATGCCAAAAAACCGACACTTAGGCATGTAATATTCAAATGACAGTAAACCAAAAGTAAAGTGATAATCTTGAAAGAAATCAGAGAGGGAAAAGCACTTTACTTATAAAAGAACAAGGGTAACAATTACATTGGGCTGCTCATCAGGAAACATGTAACAAGGAGAAAGTGAATAGACATAAGATATTTTTTTTAAAAACTCCAAAACCTAGAGTACTGTATCTAGCAATGATTTTTCCTTCAAAATTAAAAGGAAATAAACGCTTTCACATACAAAATAAAAACTGAGGGAATTCATCACAAGCAGACATGCCCTCCAAGAAAGTTTTTAAAAAGTTCTTTAGGGAGAAGGAAAATGATATGTCAATTGGCATAAAGAAAATGACAGTACCAGAGAAGGAAAAAGTGAGGGTAGAGTATTTTTTTTATTCTTAACTGGACTAAAAGATAACTATTTGTTCAAAGTAATAATTAGTAACAATGTTTTGTGTGATTATAGCACGAAGTGAAATAGCATAAATGAAATGAATTACAGCAATATTAAAAGGGGATGGGAGGGAGAAATGGGAAATGCTCTGTTGTAAGTTATTTGTATACTTGTGAAATAGAATAGTGTTTCTAATAGTGAACTTAATTAGTCGTAAATGGGACAGGCTTCTTGGCTCATGCCTATAATCCCAGTGATTTGGGAGGCTAAGGTGGGTGTACCACTTGAGACCAGGAGTTTGAGACAGCCTGAGCAACATAGCGAGAGCCTGCCTCCTGAAAAAATTTGAAAAAACATTAGCCAAGCATGGTGGTGCACACCTGTAGTCCCAGCTACTCTGGGGGCTGAGGTGGGATGATCACTTGAGCCCGGGAGTTTGAGGTTGCAGTGAGCTGTGATCATGCTATTGCACTCCAGCCTGGGAGACTGAGCGAGACCCTGTCTCTAAAACAAACAAACAGAAAAGTTAGTAGTAAAAAATTAGTACTATTAGTATATATTACAAACAGGCAACCCCACTTAAAAAATCCAAAAGCGAATATAAATAATACATCAGAGTGGAGAACAGAAGAGAAAACGGAATTATATAAAATGCTCAATTAAAACCAGAGAAGAGAGAAAAATGGAAGTTAAAAGAAGTAAAAAGAATAACTGCAATGAACAGAAAACAGTTAAAACATAGATATTAATCCAATATACTAATAATCATTTTAAATGTGAATGATCTACATTCTCCAAGTAAAAGACAAAGATTTTCAGATTGTATTTAAAAATACTCAATATATGTTATCTACAATTAACCCACAGTAAATTAAGACAACACTGATTAAAACCAAAGGAATGGAGAAATATAGACCATACTAACACTATTCAAAAGCAAGCTGAAGTAGCTTTATTAATTTCAGACAAAGCTGACTTCAAAACAAGACAAGTTATCAGAGATAAAGAGGGGAATTAAGTAAGGAGAAAGGTGTCATTCTTCAAGAAGACATAACAATCCTTAATAGAATACACCTAACAACAGAGTATCAAAAGATTTGAAGCAAAAACCGACAGAACTGCAAAAGGAAATAGACAATTCCACTATTATTGTCAGAGATCTCAATATCCTTCTTCTAGTAATTGACAGATCTAGCAGGAAGAAAATAATAACGACATATTTGAACTGAATAGCAGCATCAATAAACTTGAAATAATTGATATTTATAGAATACTGCATCCAACAACAGCAGAGTACACATTCTTCTCAAGCTCACATGGAACATAGACCAAGATAGAGCACATTCTACACTATAAACCAAAACTTATCAAATATAAAATGATAGAAAATAGTATATTTTCAGACAGCTATGGAAATAAATGTTAAGTTAATGTCAGATAGATAGCTGGAAAATATAAAGCATTTGGAGATTTAAAAAATACTTCAAAATAACCCATATATCAAAGTCTCAAGATAATTTAAACAATTTTATGAACTAAATGAAACTTAAAACATAAGTTAACAAAAGCAGTGAGATGCAGTGAAAGTACTGCTTAGGGGGATATTTATAGCATGGACTGTATATATTAAAAAACAAAAAATATAAAATCAATAATCTAAAGCTTCCACTTTAGGAGCCTAGAAAAAATGAGCAACATAAACAAAATAAAACAGAACAAAATAAAAAATAAAAATTAAACCAGAAACTGGGAGACAATAAAATGGAAAACAGGAAAATCTGGTTCTTGAAAAGGTCAATAAAATAGGTAAACTTCTAGCCAGACTAACCAGGAAAAAAAAGAGATAAGACACAAATTGCTAATATCAGAAATGAAAGAGTCAACCTTACTGATTCAATGCACATTAAAAGAATAATAAAGAAATATTATAAACAACTCTATAACCACAAATTTCATAAGATGAACAAAGCTGGCCAATTCCTTGAAAGACAACTACCAGAACTTACACCAGAAGAAATAAATAATCTGAATAACTCTCTATTCTTTAATGACATTGAATCAACAATAAACAACTTTCTAAAAAAGCAATGCACCAGGCCCAGACTGTTTCACTGGAAAATTCTACCAAACGTGTAAGGGAAAATTATACTGGTTTATTATAAATTCTAACAGAAAACAGAAGCCCAGGGAACACTTTTTAACTCATTCTATGTGGACAGCAGTAACCTAATACTAAAACCAGATAAAGAAATTACAAGAATGGAAAACTACAGCTCTCCTTAACAAAGATGCAAAAATCCTTAATAAAATATTAGCAAATTGAACCAACAATACAGTAATAGAATAATTTGCCATGACCAAGTGGGGTTTATTCCAGGCAAAGCTAGTTTAAAATTTTAAAATCAATGTAATCCATCAACAAGCTAAAGCAAGCAGACAAACAAAAACATATATCAACTGATGCAGAACAAACATTTGACGAAATCCAACATTCTTTCATGATAAAAATTCTCAGGCAACTAGGAACAGAAGAAAACTTCTTCAACTTGATAAAGAACATCTACAAAATTCTTACAGCTTATATCATACTTAATGATGTGAAACTGGATGCTTTCCCTCTTAGATAAGGAATAATGTAAGAATGTTCCACCTCATTATTCCCATTCAACAGTATACTGAAAGTACAAACTACGGCAGTAAGACATGAAAAGGGAATAAATTTATGCAAATCAGGAAAGAAGAAATAAACTATCTTTGCTCACAGATGACATGTTTGTCTACATAGAAAACCCCAGAGAACTGACAAAAATATATCCTGGAATTAATAAGTGAGTGCAAATTTAATAAAATATGTCCAAGATCTCTATGTGGAAGTCTGTGCACATGCATAACAATTCACATGTACATTATTTGTAATAACCTTAAACTTGAAATACACCAAACATCCATCAAAAAGAGAATGGATAAATAAATTGGGGTATATCAATGCTATAGATTACCATACAGCAATGAACATTTACAATTTGTAACTATGTGCATCAATGAAGATACATCTAAAAATACAATATTAAGCTTCCTTTGCTTATTAAGCAAGGCATAAATAGTAAGTACAGTTTAATCCATTCCTATAAAGTTCAAAATCTGACAAAACCAACTATATTGGTTTTGTAAGCATACATAGGAAGTAAAATATGAACAAAAAAGAAATAATTATCACATAGCTTAGATCATTATACAGTTTTTAGCTTTAGTGAAGGACGACACAGCAGATAGAGGCAGAAAGGCATTATTACAATGTTCTATTTCTTGAATTGAGTGGTAGTTTCACAGTTCACATTGTAGTTATTAATTCAAAAGTCCATGAGTTTTATGAAACTTTCTCAGATGTTGCAATAAAATAAAAACACAGTATTCTTCATTAAAACATTAAACCATAACCATGATTATAATAACCTGTCAATGGGAGTAAATAGCAATATAGAAAGCAATGGTGATCTAAGAAATAAAGTAGAAAATAAAACTAAAGGCTATTACCTATAAAACAGTAAAATAGTCCCAAAGGGACTTAAAATTATTAAAGTTATAGCTTAAAAGAAGATAAGCCAATTCCACTAATTGTCTGCATGACCTCAGATAAATTAATAATATTTTATTGGCCCATACTCCTTTAATTGTAAATGAAGAAAGAGTCATGCTGTTTTAAATTCTATTCAGTTATGGAATATGTGCCTAATTGTTCATTTATTTAAAAATTATTTCTTATTTACTTCTTGGTTCAGGCTGAGAATCAAATTAATCATGCTATTTTCAGTTATTATAAATATTTCACCTTTATATGCCAAAATAAAGCTTTCTTGGAAGGAGCAGAGGAGGGCCATTATTCTGAGCCTGGAGAAAGTTCTGATAAACTGAATGTCAAATCTTGAGGTATTCAAAAGTATAACCCTACCTTCTCACTCCTCCTAAGAAAAGGATAATTTCCTTAATGGTACTTTAATGCTAACAGCAATGTAAGTTGGGAAGAAAATGCAGAGTCAGAAACAGGATTAGGGTTTGGTGAATTCCATCACCATGACCCATTAAAAATTAAAACTCACTACTGCAACAGAAACTCCATAATGTTCATTATGAAAAAGAAAAGAACTCAATTGTGTTTATGTAATTTAAAACAGTATATATACCACAAATTGGTACTTACCATAAAATGATTTAAAGCAAACATCATATACTATGGCAAAACATGAAAAGTAGTCCCATTAAAGTCAAGGAAAATATAAGAATGGCCACAATCACAATTTACATTCATCATTGTAATAGATCTCCTAGCCTGTTCAATTAGAATATAAAAAATAACATAAGGAAAATTTAATAATGCTACTTTCATAGATATACATATAATTACATAACTGCAAGAACAACTACAAACTACTGAAATTAGTAAGACTAGAAAAATTGCTTAGCAGATATAACGATAAAAAGCGACATGACTGTTCAGCCACAATCAATTTAAAAATGTAACATTTTAAAAGCTCATTCACAAAAACACAAAAAGTGTCATTTGTGAAGTAATATAAAAGAAATGCAAGATGTATAAGGAAAAATGTATAAAGATTTATTATAAGATGTAAAAAAATCATTGAAAAATATATGCATTATTAAACAATATAAAATAATGAAATATGTCTTCCTACACTAAAATAAAAATTGCATGTGATGCCAATAAAATTCACAACATAATTTTTCACCCAACTATTCTATTCACAAAATTGAAACAGAAGGATAAAGAATAAAAAGCCCTTAGTCAACGCAATTTTGAGGAGGAATGGGAGGAGTCGATTCATTCATTTTACAATCTATCGAGAGTTACAAGTAAAATAATTATTTTATGGCATAGTATTTGTGTAGAGATGACGAATATACAATACAATAAAATATTAACAGAAAATGAAGATATACCCAAGCACATATGAAAATTGTGTATGGCAGTGCTAGAATTTCAATTCAATGTGGAAAGGATACATTATTCAATAAACAATATTGGGGCAAGTGATTATCAATATGGAAAAAATGAAATAGAAGTGAACTTTACTCCAAATGCAATTTAATTTCTACACTACATAATAAAATGTAAAAATAAACTTTTTAAATGTTAAAAAATACATAGGACAATATTTTATTTCTTCAATAACAGAGGATAACTTAAGGCACAAAACACACACACACACACACACACACACAAAATAAAACCAAAAGAAGCAATTGATAATTGTACCACATTAAATGTAAGCTTTTTATCTTGATAAAGGGTTTCTGGGACAATCCCTTTCTTGAAACTGGGGGTCCTTCATGCAAATTCCTCTTTGTCAAAAGGACTGTCACTCTCACTGGACTGCCCCTTAAAATTAAAGACTTAAGTTATTAAATACAAAAATGTTCCACAAAACCTGATGACAGTAAAATACACGAAATTAAGGCTATGTGAGAAATGATAACTGTGTCATTAGCATGTATATTTAAAAACTATCTCTGTGTTACTATCTCTGTAGGTAAGTCTCAGAATGCCCATAGATCCACATCAAATAAGACTCAGGAACACACCCAGCTGACATCATAAAAAGTGGCATTTGTTACCACCTCTGCAGTACAATTTGAGGCAACATAGTCTCATCCAGGGCACCAGTATGGTACTTGTAGACTCTCTTACAGAAGTGCTATTTCCCCTGACCAGACAAGGAAGAGCCAAGTTTCCTTTGGGCTCTGCAACCTATGGGAACAATGTCATAGGTCCCACTCTCCTTCCACTTTAGTTGAGTGTGAACTGCTACTGGAATAGGAAGAAGCTATGACCTATATATTCCTCTTTCCTGACCTTCTGGGTGCCAAGGGTTAGGGGCTGGCATTGAAACTTGCTTGCGGGTTACTTATACTTTGTGAATTTGTGTTTCATTTAGGGAGGAAAAATCTTATGCCTATTCAACCTCTGAACCTAGAACATTGGACCTTAATGAAAACAACACATTATTAAAGTGAAAACACTACCCATAGATGATATGTATATATGAGAAAGAGTGATATGTATGAAGGCAGAGAAATCCACAAAGGATAGAATGCAAAATACATTGCTTTAAAAGTACTATAATTTGGTAGAAAAAACACAAGCTGATATAAATATTAGTAAAGGATTTCACCAAAAGGGAAATCTGAAAGGAAGACCAATAAATTCACATAAAGATTCTCAGTCCTACTAGCAATCAAGTAAATTCAAATTAGTACAAGAATTAAAAAGAATTCATATCAAATACGGAAATTCCAAAGTTATGTATACAGTAGTATGTCATAATATAGACAGAATTTATTTAAAACCTCAAGTATAGAAGAAATTTTGACAATGAAACTATGGAAATGTTTATACTGTCTTTATATTTTACTTGCATGGGATCCTTTTACAAGTTCCATAAGTTACAATTATTGGATCATTTAAGATATTAAATTAGGTATTTGGGTTTGTGGTAAAAGATACTTCATATGATTTTAATCAAAGTTACTTTGAAGTTTATTCTTGCTTTCAATTTTTAGTAAACTTTTCATTCAGAATGATTATGAAATGCTGGTTAATTTACAGTAAAGTGAAAATTCCTATATGCCCTAAATGCAGATTGATAATTTGTAAGAAACTGCAGCAAATCAAAATGCACCAATACTGAAAAGAGAAGCAAGATAAATTATCTCTATAACTATCCATTCCTCATAAATATTTCCAGTGCCTTGGAGTTGCCATTCTTATCATTATTTCTAAAGTATTTGATGTATGTATTTTTAAAGTAAATACCTGATATTTGTTTGCTGTTTCTCACATGAGAATACTGCATAAAAGTGCACTGCAAAATATTTAAGTGAATGTGTGTTCTTTTGGTTTACCTGGAGTAAACTAAATTAGAGTTTCTCATATAGTAAGCCATTATAAACCAAAGTTACTGTTATATTAATGTCTGGACTTCTTTCTGAAGGTGACTCAAGTAATATCATCCCAAAAAACAAAAGCATAAAGAATAATTTCTATTTAGATTAAATATCCCTCTAGATTTAGAGGACAGGCATTACTCTCTGAGGTCTAAGATACATAAGAACAAAATATTCTAATTGTTCACACAGGTACCTTTTGGCAAAAGTAAATTATAAGGATACTACCAAGACTGGATTAAGAATAAACTAGACTCATTTCATGACTACAAGATTCTTACTTGACATTTTCCTAATATCTTCCTTATCTATCAATACTTTTAATACTGGGATATAGATCCCTTAATACTTAATATAGATCCGTTGACATGAACACCATCGTTCAACTGCTCAAGGAGTCATATATATGTATTTTGTCCCCAAGTGTTTAGAAATCAGGATTAACACTATAAAACTTCCCATAAAATATACAAAACAATTTAAACAATCTCTCTATAACTTTAATAAGAGTAACATATATGTTATTATAGAGAACCACAAACCCAAGAAGTGATTCAGATGTTCAATGTTTGCTGGAATCCCTAATATGTGACTCATTTTTGGATACCAGTTTCCAGGCTGGAGCACTTACACATAAGTACATAAAGAAAATCCATAAATGTCATAAATCCACTCTAATTAATCAGTATAATTGTTATACATGGAGTCATTCTTTAATAAACCTGGCCTAAAATTTTGTTCATATACTGTTTTATTTCAGGATCCATATAAGATATATTGAAAAATGTCTCATAATATAACCTAGAAAAAATGAGAATATTATTTTATAATTACATATAATTTTGTCAGTATTTCCCTTTCAGTTCTATCTTTTAAGTAAAGAATTCTTGTTATGAAAAAGTTTACTCTATCTTTCTGTCACTTCATAAATAATGAATGCATGTTTTCAATTGTGGATGACTTCTATGTTGGATTCATTATTGCAGTAGGTATTGAAATAATCTAAGAGGTGCTCATTTGCCTGCAATGGAACTCCATCTTCAATACATAAGTAAGTAAGCAGGTATTAAAAGGTTATTTGTTTTCCAGATATTAAACAGCATATTAAGGCTTCAGGATTTGGCATACTAATCCATATTTGCATGCAAGTGATCAAAATGAAAGCGAGGCTCTTATTATGGATTTAGGATTGCCCGGTATTAAAAGAAACGGTCACCTTAAAAGAAACAGTTGCTTAAAAAACAACACCAAATCTTTCACCTCAGTTGCCAAATCTAACGTGCCTGGTCATTTGTTGAATTACTACAAAAGGAATGTGTTTTCACGTCAAATCAGTAACTCCTTGAATATTTCTAAGAGACCAAAGGTGAGCTCAAGTAGGCACGTGAGATCAAGCCACCACCCTGCAAGGCCATCCAGCCTTACATATGTAATCAGGAGTGATGGGAGAGGTAATCATTTGCCACTGACCTGTAGGTCACCTGCATGTTACCCATTTATGCTCTACCAGATACAATTTCTTCAACACCACTGGGGATCATAAACATTCTAAATATTAAATATTCCTGTGTGAAAACTATATTATTAAAGTTAACTATATCATCTAAGTTGATGCTTTTCAAAATCAAGTCTCTAGGTTTTCTTATGTTGTTAATGTTTTCAGCTAGTAATACTATTTTTTAAAAGTCTTTGATTTTTTTCCACACAATTTCCATGTATTTCCAAAAATAGATTTTATTGTGCTTTATTCTCTTCATAATACAAATCATTAGTAATGTTAAGTTAGTGCTTATGATGAATACACAAATTCTTTCAGTCTGTGAATTTCTTCTCATGGTAAATCATGAATTTCCTCTAAAAGAAGCCTATGTATGGCCTTTGTATAGACTTGTGAAGTATCCAATATTTTATTTAATATAGATAAGAGATGGCTCGGTTTACACAAAGAATTTTAAATCTGACATGTGCTAAAATACTTCATAGTGTAGCCCACAGTGATGTAAGGAAGGTCAACAGCACAGTCAGTGAGAATAGTTTATTCATCACAACTGAGATAAGCTTTCAGTTGAGTCAGGACAAATTAGACTGTTTCCACTGGGTTTCATAGTCAATGCTTTGTGATTAAAATTGTTCCCATGCATCTAATGTTGGTTGCCAAGAGTACTCTCCAAATTACATCACTCTCTCCTGGTCCTAAATGTAAACTAATCATTATCTCATAAAGCAGAGCATTTATACACCTCTTTGCAGGACATTTCACAGTAAGAACTACAGTGCTAGCAACCCACAGGGCCAACATTAACAGTAAGCAGAGAGAGCAAACACCTTTCTACATCAAGCACTACCAGCTAAGACATTTTTAGTTTTGGTGTCAGCACTTAAGGGCCTTTGGAAAGACTCTACATTGTCTCCCAATTTCTGGAATTTTTACCTAAAAGAGACACTACATCAGCATATTAACAATAGTTGAATACAGAAACCTGTATTGGAAGGCCAAATTTTACGTATAATAAAAAGTATATTTCCATTATCTCAGATGGAAATAACCTCTTTTTCCACTGAATTCGCTTGAATATTTGTAGATTTTAATCTACTATCATTTCTGCATTGTACTATCCTTACCTCCCCTACAAGTCTGTAACTGCTTCTTAAGACAAAAATTTGAGTTGCATTCATCTGTACCAGCTTCATAACAGCAAGGGCAGGGTCTTGAGCCAACTCCTATCAGCAAATAAAGCCCTAAAGTGTGCTGAAACTGAGAAAGGGAGAGGGACGCAGAACAAGGACAGTGGAAAAACAAACACGCATTGCAAATAGCCTCCAACGGAACAAAATCAAACTTTGACAACAACAACAAAAAAATGCAAAAACGAAAATGAGGAGATCTGTAGGTGATTACTTAAAAATTCTGCTCCAGTTGATGTCTTTTCTAAAGGAATCTTTTCTAAAATAAAAGCAAAAGAATGTTCACATTTAACATGCTAGAGAGAAGCTTCTTATATTTTGCCAACCAATGCTTTGGATTTAACATTCATATTTAAACATTTAAACATTCAGATTTAACATTTAACATTGGCAATATAGAAGTAAAAATGTTCATGCCACTATATGCTATGTCATTAGTTCTAGAAAAACAGAGGTCTGACTCTTGTCAGTAAAATCACAGTTTCAGAAACTTAATAGCAAAAGCCATGACAGTTTTTGGAAAAACATTCCAGTAAGTCACTAAAGAAAGTCAGAGAGAGAGAGAAAGAGAGAGAGAGAGCGAGATGGCAGAAAGGCAAAAATTTTCTGAGGCATACATTTCCTGTTTGGTATAGTTTTTTCTCCCTTAATCCCAGTGGAATGGCTGTGACTTTTTTTTCAGGTCTGAGAGAATGTCTGTCTCTGAAAATACAGAGAGAGAGAGAGAGAGAGAGAGAGAGAGAGAGAGAGAGAGAGAGAGAGAGAGAGAGAGACTGACTCTATGCCTGTATTTATAGTACCAAAAGAATTAAAAGTGATTTCAAGGGATTCCAATGTTGAAAAAAATTGACATGGATCCTGACCTTACACTGTTTACAGTCCGGAAGGGAGGACAACATTAATCACACAACTGTACAAATAAACATAAAATTGTGATGAAATACAGTTATATGATGCTATGACACCATATAATAGGAGAAGAAAATTGGTCTGGTTGATAAAGAAAAGCTTATTTCAGAAAGTGACCACTGAGATGATATACTAGGCAAAAAGGATTCAGTAGTGGTAAGCTGCTTGGGTAGAAACAAACAGGTGCAAAGACCTTGGTGGGAAGTCACATGATGGGAAGAAGGACTGAAAGGCCTTTGATGTGGGAGGACTTGGGGGCATTTAGAAAACTGCTGAACCAAGCAAAGCATTGTAAGCCATGGTAAAGAACTTTGTCTTTATTCTCAGAATAGTGGTCTTTAGAAAGGATATGACTATCTCAATTTTATATTTCATAAAGCTCTCTCTGGTTGCCTATGGAAAGGAGACAAAATAGGTACATCACCAGATATGAGTAGATAACGTAGGAGGCTTCTGGAGTAGTCCCGGGGAGAGATTATGATAGCTGGGACCAGGATAATGATGGTGAAAATGGGGAAAAGTGAATAAATTCAAGAGATTTCCTTTGTAGGTAAATGTGACCAGCTTAGGTGATGGATTTAATTTACAAAACGAAAGAAAGAAAGGTGAGAAAATGATTCATCTTTTTTCTGGCATATGGTGATGTAATTTACTGAGCTCAAGGTTATCTCCCCAAATACCAAAAAATATTTGGGGAGATAACCAAGAGGTTAATTTGCCACAAGTTAAATTTAAGGCACTTAGGTAATTAGATATATCAATTTGGAATTGCCCAGCAATGTCTATAGTGAATGTATAAATTTGTGAGAGTCATTATAACATTTTCATTCTTTGAGAACTTTTTATTCTTTTTTTCAGATGAACACTGCATAATTTACCATGTTTACTTTGCTCTACCTTTTAGGATATTGAACCTAATTGAAACTCAATTCACGTAACCAGGTAAGCATTCATATTTAGCATATTGCTTTTGGTCTTATTGATGACCTTGATTTTCTAACTGTATATTTTCTATCTCATATATTCTGGGATATTTCAAGTATATAAATATATACATAAATAAATTAAACATGAAAAAATATCTATCTGGTTGAAGGAATAGACAAATTACTTAAACTCTCTCATAGAGATGGTATAAGAATCAAATAAATTAATGTTTAGTAAAGAGTACTGGAAACCGTCAAATGAAAATATGTTGTCCATTATTATTATAGCTAGTTAAGTCACTGTCCAATAATGTCATCAAAGGTGATAATTAACAAGTCTCAAATATAGGGGAGGTTTTTTCAGAAAAATAAAAGTATTTCAAATATTATATATTTAATGACATTAAGGTTATCTTTATATTCAGAATGCATATTAGCTTTGTAGAATGATTATCATTGCCATATGTACATACTATATTATCTTTACATAAATATACACACACACACACACAAATACACACACACAAATGTATGTATTTACATGGGCATGTACATACAGGCACATTTACTATTCAGACATTATTATGTATTGTTTAAATTCATCAGTGCCTTTGTCAAATGAGAAAGAGCAGAAACAGACAAAAGTACTCTTTTATGGCCAAGACTAATTAGAAATACCACAGTGAGAAAAATAACCATTGTAGCAACCACTGCGACCTCAACTGTCCTGCCTTAATCACAAGTGGATATCCCATTGCCTAATTATTTTCCTCCTACTTCTCCATTCTCTATTTCTCTCTAAGCAAGTACTCAGTATTCCATTTATTTATAAAGGGATTTTAATGGATATGCTATGAATTTTCAATGAGCTATTTGAAATTTGAGGAACCTAATTAGGAATATATTTACTTCTCTTTTTTCAGGGTGATTAATTCCATGCAAGACTTTCAGCCTAATGTTACGCCAAAGAAAAAAAATAGAAAGAGAAAAAAAGGTAATACTTCTACAGACTAATGGACTGGTCATTTAAAAATTGAATCAAGTATTAACTCTGAAGAGTCTTTTTCAATATATAAATTATTTCTGTTTAGCCTTGAATTGCCAGGTTAATTAAGTAAATCCTTTGGCCTTGATTGCAGCCATTAGTAAATAAAAATGTGTTTGAATTTATTTAGTTTTGTGATGTACACTAGGGAATATATGTCAGTAAATATATTTCCTTTGCTAACAACTTTCATAAAGTCAGATGCTTTTATTTAGAGAAAGTTAGCTTCATCAGTGGATAAAAAAAAAAATCATTAATTAACTGTTTGGGCAGATAAAATTTCTGAGGTTTCTTGTGGAGTGGCCCTAATGAAACAAACCCTATTCATTTCCACATTTTCACAGTGTATGAGATTACCTCTGGCTTGGACAGGGTCCTCTGTCACCTTAAGAAATGTAAAAGATGGAAAATTTAGAATGTCTTCTTCAAGTCTCCTCATTTAATAAAAAAATCACGGAGCAAAGCAATAAAAGCAATTCTTAACATAAATGAATAAATCATGTACGAAAGGAGTGCAAGGTAATAAAATATACATTAAAAAACTTACACTAAAATAATGATTTGTACTCTATCCTCTGCATACCCAGACTCTTCATTTTATGCTACAGTTACAGTTATAATGAATTAGCCTCATTATAATCTAGATATATCCTTTTTGTTTATGTCTTAAAAGTAGTTCTTTCATACAACTTTGAGCACACTACCAACAACATACTGGCTGCCTACTTTAAATCTTTCATAAATAGTAGCATCATGATTCAGACATAGATTCTTAACAATAGTTTTGATGTTCTTTTAGTGAACACTTTAAAGCATAATTTTAACATTTCTGTTGCAGGCATACTGGCATTGTAATACGTTGCAAAATAAAACTAAGGTTATTAAGTATCTCCAACCTGTTCCTGTCAAGAAAATTTCAATTGCTAAGCATCCAATCACTGTTAGGCAATCTAGAATACATCAAACTTTTACTCTTTATAAAATATGTATGTATAATCATTTTCTGTGTGGTTACATTGTGATGTAAATATATCCCCAAGAATAACAACAGACACCTATATCAAGTAATTTGGGAGAAGTAAAAAAAAAAAAAAGAAAGAAAGAAAAAAAAAGGAAGAAGAAAAAAAGAAAAGAAAAGAAATACCTCAAAGTTAAATCATGTAAACTAGAAAAATGGCAAAACAATAAGATCATAAATATAAACTTGGAAAGTCTGAACTTTCCAGAGAAATTGTCTTTTTTTTAGATCTATGAACATAAATAATCTTGTAACTAATGCATTTACTTAATTTATTTAGAAGTTTTATTAGAATTTATTAGAAATCCCTGTGATAAATCTATGGCTGGGAATTTGTTTGGGGGTTGTATATAATACATTATGTTATGCATTTGTAGACTCTTCATGTCCTCTGATTTCAATTCATTTTCTTACCTGTAATTTTCATTTTCTTTAGTTTTTCCAATATGTGTATTTGTAGGCTACCATATAACTCTCCTTGAATGACACAGATAACATGTCATTCAATAAACCAACCAATCAGAAGTGCTTATTCTAACTCCAGCCCATTTCCAACCATATAGCACTGGCCATCACAGTCATGGAAAGAACACTCAATTTTTAAGAATCAAAAGACCAGGAATTTTATTCCATTTTCATAACTCATTAGGCAAGCAACTTTGATAAAATACTTGATCATTCTGAATTTGTTTACCCATTTACAAACTTTGTTATTTTAATCCCTTCCCTGTCCAGGACATAAGGCTGGCTGCAAATTTAAATTCTTATAATGCATGTGACACACAATCCTGAAGCAAAAAATCAGAAAATTCCATATAGGTTATCAACACAAAGAGTGGTAGACTTTATGTCTCCAGAATAATATGACTCAAAAAAGAAAGGAAATAGTGGTAAATAACATTGGGTTTAATTTGTATATTATTAAATCGTTTGCAAGATTTCTAGTTAGCCTCCGCTAAGTGTTTTTAAAACTACTGGTAATGATCAAACTGAAAGCAATCAACTTACTTCTGGAGCCTGAAGAGTTCCTCACTGCTGTGAAGGAGTCAGCACTCTGCCTGGCTGCTGCAGAAGGTGGACAGGGTGAAAGCATCTCCAAAGCTGATTCTGAGGATGGTGTCAAAAGGAAGGTGCTCAGCTACTACATGTCTTCTCAACACCTGGTTGAATGGTTACAGGAACTCTTCAAAGGAGGCAAGCACACACACAAAAAAATGTGTATCAAAAAATGCTTATGAAGTGTCCTTGAGAAATATAGTTTTTGTTAACTGGGTTACTAATCTCAAATGATATCAGGACTATCACTAACTCTAATTTAAATAGAGTTGCCTAATAAAGCTTTCCAGTGGAATATGCAATATGCTATGATTCCCATAAATATGTTAGCATTCTGTATTTCATTTTTGGAAGGAGTTTCCTATCCCAAACTGAAGATAATGTAAACAATAATAAGCTACATAGTTCAATTTTCATAATATTTCAATTAATTCAACTTACAGTCTAATGTTAAAACAGTGCAAAGGCAACACATATTTAATCATCACCTATTGTGTACTAGACACATGACACTGGGGATATAATAGTGAATGAACCTGAAAAACCCCTACCTTCATGGAGCTAAACATCTTATATTGTGTTGTTTTGCCTTATGTTATAATATATTTTATTGAGTAGAGAATTTCTATCTATTGCAACACATATGTCTATGGAGGAAATACACAAACATTCTTTTTGTATTTTAACTTAATGTCAGAAGATTGCTGATTTCTGCCTCTTTCTGAGGGCTCTAATGTCAATCTAAATAATAGTTGACTTGACTCCATGAGCCATAATGTTTAACTTTCTTTCCCCTAAGATCTATATAACAGTACCAACTGAAATTCAACTACTGACATTCTTAATGCAGAAATAAGCTGAATTTTTTAAAATGTTCTTGAAATGAATAAAAGTATTGTAATTTTACTTTGACTATGACTTATTTTATCTGCAGAAGCAAACGTGAGGAATAATACAATGCCAAAGCATAACAATAAAAAAAAATAAGATGACACAACAATGACTTGGTTTTAGTTTACTGTTTCTTCTGTCTCATTTGTAAAGGTATATGAATGATCTGATAAAGCCACAATTGAAGAGGGTAATTATATTGTCTTAGGATACCCAATAATTAGAAACTAATTTAAAAAGGAAAGTTATGTGGTTGCCTAATTTAAAATTGAAATTCACAGAAATAGTAAAAATCAATGCACATATTAACTGTTCAGTTGAAAAAGTAAATTGCAGTATGTACATTTCAATTATTTCTATGAATCTGTCAACCAATGCTATCTCTTTTTAAAATGTATATTCATTATAAAACAAAAGTGTTTGACATAGAATTATAGAATAACCGGGATATACCACATACACTCACACACTCGTGAATATAAATCAATCATATGCCAACCACTCTGATACACCTATTGTTTGCCTTTTTTATTTATTTCATTCCATGAATATTTTATACCAATTTTTACATTTATATATGCATGATAAAAATAGAAGAAATCCAAAAATAAATCTTCCTCCAAAGCAAGATATTCCCCTCAGAGAGAAATAAATTACATTCAGGACATTTTTTCAGAAATATTGTGTGTGTGTATGTGTGTGTGTGTAGATTTTTATGCATAGATAATGATACTATACCCTGTTTTTCCCTATTCCTTTCATTTAATGTCTTGAAGATCATTCCATTTCTGTCTTGTATCATAAACCCATCCATTCTATCAGTGCACATCCATCATATGCATAATCTGTTCATAAAATGTCCCAATTGAAAAATATGTAGGCTTATGGGTTTTTATTGTAAAATGATATAATCAGTATTCAGATATGTATTTTGCACTCATGTGAGTAAATACATGCATAATAAAATTTCTAAGTAAAATGTTTAGGTCAAAAGCCTCCTTGTTCCTACAGCCCTGATCATGTTCTCTTCTCTGTTTTAAGACACAATATAAAGAAAGAAAAAGTCAATCTGAATTCTGTAATTATGTTTTATATTATTGCACTATAGTAGCAAAATATAAATATTTCCCTAACTCCCCCAACAAATGTATTGATCATCAACAGTATCTCCATGTCTTTATTTTGTCACAAAACGTACAGTAATTGCTAAAACTCTTATCTGAATTACAGTTCCCCAGAGAAAGTTCTTTTCTGTATGGTCACATCATTTACTAACGGGAACAACATTTTCTTTTTTGTAATAATAATGTATTGAGGTGTTACCTCAATCAATTCTCCCAAGAATCAAATGAGGTAAATGCATATCCCTTATTACTGTTACAAAAAAACAAGGATAGAGAAAGGTCAACTAACCTTGGACAAGGTCATATAGCTAGTAGATGGTAATGCCAGGGCTCTCACTGGTGGCTGTCTCACTCTACGAGATGTCTTATATCTCATGACATAAGTGAAGATTTCAGAAAACCATTATAGGATTACATAACAAAGTAAGGTGCTATTTTTTTAGTCCATATATTTTGGTCAATGCAATGCTCAAATCTCAGATTTGAGATTCTAACACTATAATTTTCCAGTGTTATCATAAAAAGATTTCCTTTTCTTCTTGATAACATATTGAAATTAAACATCCTATAAGAAATGCTGGCCAATTTCTTGGTTCCATGGAAATTGTTACAATGTTGGCCATCTTCCACAGTCTTAGAAAATTTGGCAACTATTCTTGTTTATGTACATGGACTCCCAAGAAATATGGTTCTCCCTCTAACAATTATCTTGGATACCAATACTAAACTCTGAAAGAACTCAAGAAACATGGGAAAAACCCTGGAAGTTATTGGAGAGAATATGTTTTTGAAAGTGAGAATCAACTCCTCCTCCAGCACCCAATGGTGCTTTCATGTCCTCTACAATGTCTTTACTAAGCGTTCATCATCTGTATGACTATACACATTGATAAGAGTCTTACTAGCAACAGAGTTAGGACTTCATAGTCTTACAGGTCTGGGTTGAAAACATAGCTATGACCATATTACTCACTTTTCTCTTTTAAAAGGGAAAATATAGGTTTATTATAAAAAGTTTTGATTATTTCAAGTTATAATTTGTGTAAAGTACCAATTATGATAGTTTACACATTGTACTCATGCAATATTTTGTTTCCCTCAGAAAGTTCTTCCTAAGGCTGCCATACGTTTTAACCCATTGAAAACTAAGGAAACCCTTGAAATATTTGAAGACATCAGTCATACAATCTTAAGTGTTCCCTTCATTTTAAATGTCCACAGCATTTGAACAATTATGAATCCATCAAATAGTATCATTACCCATTCTCCCTCATATGTCTAATAGTACAAAATAAATAACATGGAGGGAGTTTTCCTGCATTAGTCTTTACTTACATTTACCTTGTGTTGAACATAATTAAAAAATAAGCCTTTAGTTATCCAGATGTTTGACCTACAAGATGCAAAAAGCCAATTGTTTTGAAATATATACATAATTGAATCATATGGTTTCACTGCAATCCATTCAATTGCTTATTTTATAATAATGTGAAAATATATTGTTTAGCAAATATAGCCATTATCTTTAGTGGACTACTCCAAAAAATGAGGTTATAAAATAAGAAATGTAATTTTATTAAGATAAATAACCTGAAAATAATTTGGACAAGAAACATAATTAAATTGAAAATTATTTCATACCAATAGGTTTTTAAAGCATAAATATTCAGAGATTCATATAAACACTATTACTAAAACATACTTGCCCCACCAGTAGTACTGTTAAACCTACCTTAAAAAATAAATCACAGACACTGATTGAATATGGAAATGCATCTTTGTTACTGGAGAAAAGTGAAGTACCATACACTTGGCTACAGGAAAATGTTTACAAATTATTATACACATCCAGGATCATATGACAAATAAATTTATGCACCACTAGAGCATTTATTGCTTAATGTAAATGTCACATTGTAAATGAGAACAACTAATCATTCCTTTCCTCTAATAGCTACAGTTCAGCAGTTAAATAAAACATAAATCTTGGTGACCTAAAAATTTTATTACTGCATTTGTAATTTCCCATTAACAACTCACAGAAAATAACTTTAAGTGATGCTATATTTCAGTAAGCTACAACCCAAGGTGAAGGTTTTTTTTTTTTAATAATGTGGGAACAGAGGGTAGAGAGAGGTTGTATTTGCTTTGCATTGTTTTTTAATAACTGATTCATTCACTAAATTTCATAATGATAGTTTAAAATAATGAATTTTCACCATTAAAAAACAGATACTAAATTAACAACTGATTTAGTGAAAAACAAAATGCATTATCACAATCTGACTTTACAAAATGTCTGCTATTAGATAGTGGATGCAAAATTCATACACAAAAATAAATAAAATAAATGTAAAATAAGGTCCTGATGAAGACTATAGAGCTATTAAAGCATTTTTACTAGCATATAATATTTTATCAAATGATAGAATCAAAACAACCCAAAATAGTAGTAAAAATGATTCAAATTATAACTTCACAATTTAAATTTACTTTGCTAAAAGTTCTCTTGAAATTTCCTTGAAAATCAAAGTTCTATAAATATTTTTTTTTCCCCAAAAGACAACTTTGCCTGGCATACCTTCATTCCTTGGTGAAATGAGTAGGTGGTTCTTTGACTTCTTCCATTGCTAGTTCATGGTCTGCTCTAACAACGTAAATGTCAGTCCTGCTCCCTTACTTTGAATACAGGAGAAAATAAAACATAATATTCTTGTCACTCTTCGTGGTTTGGCAAAAGTCAGCAGACAGACTGCTGACTTATGGTCACACTAACAGGCATGTCAGTGTACATACTTAGTAATAATCTTTCTCAATTAAAAGAGATACATTATTGAGTGTTTATTGATACAATGATTATTTAGCCACATGTATCCACATATAGTGTTTCCTTCTTTCTTCCCTCACCCCCACTTTCATTTTTCCTGTATCCCCCCATTTCCTTTCTACCTCCCTCTCACCCCTCTACCTTCCTGCTTTCCCTTCCTCCCTCTTTCTCAAGTGACTCTTAACAATTACTTAATCTATTTGACTCTTAGTTTTATTTTTTTTTATTTCAAAGTACTATGGGGGTACAAATGAAATACCTAGGAATATACTTAACCAAGGAGGTGAAAGATCTCTATAAAGAGAACTATGAAACACTGAGAAAAGAAATTACAGATGATACAAACAAATGGAAAAACATATCTTGCTCACGGATTGGTAGAATCAACATTGTTCAAATGTCCATACAACTCAAAGTGATTTACAGATTCAATGCAATCCCCACCAAAATACCAACTTCATATTTCACATATCTAGAAAAAATAATTCTATGTTTCTTTTGGAACCAGAAAAGAGCCGGAATAGCCAAAGCCATCTTAAGCAAAAGGAACAAGTATGGAGGCATCACATTACCAGACTTCAAACTATACTACAAGCATATATAGTAACTAAAACAGCATGGTATTGGCACAAAAATAGAGATATAGACCAATGGAACAGAATAGAAAACTCGGATATAAAATCATCCACATACAGCCAACTGATCTTTGACAAAGCAGACAACAATATACACTGGGGAAAAGAAACCCTAGTCAATAAATGGTGCTGGGAAAATTGGATAGCCACATGCAAAAGAATGAAACAGGATCCATACCTCTCACCACTCACAAAAATTATTTGTCCCTTAGTTTTAAAATGATTATAATAATACATCATATTATCATTTTGAATATTGATGTATTACACACATGCACACACCTGTGTGTGTGTGTGAGTATGCACACATACCCAAGTACTGCAACTTGCAAAAAACAAAAAAAAACAGGAGTTTTATGTTTTGTATAAATCAAAAACCTCTACATTTCAACCCAGTTTCACCTGATTTTTGGCCCACTTTTACTCCTTCCTCCAGGGTGGCAACTAAGGTTCATACCTGGATGAGGTGTCAAGTTTTTAATATTAGTCCAAACTGGCATTGGTGCTTACTGTGAACATTATTCCAGCTGATTATCAGATATTAGCAAACTTCCATATTAGTGTCTTCTTGGATATTTTATCTCCATCTGATTCATGACAATTTTTCCATGATGCAATCCACATATTTCGACCCTTTTTATCTGCCAATTCTCAACTTCCCTCTCTCCCTCTCCTCCTCTGTGCCTCCTCCCTCCCTCTCCTCTCCCTCCCTGTCTCCTCTCTCTTTCTCTCTCTCTTTCCCTCCTTCCCTTTCTCCTCCTCTCCTTACTCCCTTCCTTCTTTCCATAACCTCCTCTCTTGCATGTTAAGTCGGATATTATTTCCATAAAGAAATCATAATACTGTGCATTCCCTAAACACACACTCTTTTAAAAACACATTTAAATAGAATTTCAAAACATGTAGATTACATTATGTCCTCCCTTCACAATTCTGACTCGTGTACGTTTGTAGAGGCCAGATAATTTTTTTAATGTCAGATGAGAAAGTGCATGTCCTATTTATTTACTAATATTCATTATACAAGTAATACATTAATATTTTCTTCTTTTAACATTAAATATAATAGATAAGGGTTAAGGATGGAGAAAGAAGTGGTTGTGCCTATAGACAGATAGCAGGAGGTATGATGGTAATAAAACTGTTCTGTATTTTGACTGTGTTCATACATACCTATGTATTTGAGAAAATTTAGAAAAGTAAATGTAAGCATATACAAGTATATGTAAAATTATTAAAATCTGAATAAGTTCAGTGGCTTCTATGAATGTCATTTTCTTGGTTGCAATATTGTACTACAGTTGTGCAAGATGTTACCACTGGGAGACAGTACGTGTAGGACATACAGGAATCTATCTGTATTATTTCCCACAACTCCATGAAAATCTACATAATGGTGCAAGATGTGCCTTAGGGCGACACTTCAGGATCAACAGTTTCAAGACTGCAATCTTAGCACTCTACTAGAAAGGGAATATCTAAAACAACAATTTTAATAGTTGTAGTGAATTATTTGTCTTATCAAACCACATTTGGAATATAGTGTGCCTCACAGAAAAACTAGAAAAAATTTTAAATCCATTAGTCAATGAAAAGCACTGAATTGCTGCTTGATTTGGTACCAGACCATATCAGTGGCATTACTGTAGGGGCAGAGATTAGGTTGCGTACCAGGTAACGTGGTATGGTAAACTGACCAAGTACTGAGTGTCCTGCTGACCTGGTGTTGAGGAGAACCTCTACTTGCTCTTGCTTGATGCATTTTATTTTATTAGCCAATAAAATAAAATGTGGATTTCTGGTGCTTGAGGAGTGTTAGAATATTTAAGAGTGAGAGAAAATGTTTAGTTGTATAAATGGAAATCATTCTGCATTTTTATCATGGTGGTTGCTATTTCTTTGTTTTTAATTCATTATTTTAAGCTCTGATCAAAATGCCTAATGAAGTATCTTAAAAATAAATCTACCTACAATGCATAATTCCAAACAAACTTATGTGTTATATAAGTAAACTGAACCCATACACAGGCATATATAATATACATATATATCCATACATGCATAAAGTACATATTTCTAAATAGCATACCCACACGAGTATATTAGGACACTATAGAAATACATAGAGAATATATTAATATAGATATATATAGATAGGTATGTATATATTTCTACATACATACATGTAGACACATATTTATCTCTGTGCATATATACATAGATATATAGAGAGAGAGGGAGAAAATACACTTTATGTTGGTCACTGTAAGAACACTAGAGCATATATATTAAATTCAGTAGGTTGAACATGAAGCTGTAAGTCCTAGGCAATTAAAAATTAGATTAATAGTGGGTTGCTTAAAAGAATATTTTGGAACAATCTCATATAAACCACGGGCCACATGGAGAATGGGAGTTTGGAACCACTGCAGACATGCTGAAAGGCAATATGGGTGTGGAAATATCTAGAAGTACAATAACTACTTTTTTTGGTGGGGGGACTTAAAAACACTTTTACTATGACACATTACAGTGACAGGGAAGAACTAAGAGTTTAGAAGTGAGAGATATCACACTTTAAAATGTACTACTCTAATGGTACATCATGTGCCTTAAATCTTTTATTGGCCTATAAGCTCATATAAATAATTGTATGTCCTGCAGCATCTAACATCCTCACTACATACAGCAGATTCTCAAGAAATACACATTAAATGCTTTTAACTGAAAATGAAGGAAACCATATACTGCAAAACTCCAGAAAAGCTATCTCTTGCAGAGAAAGTTTCTAAAAGAAAAGATGACTTAAAAAAAGAGAATGTTCTAAAAATAACAGTTATATGATGCAATTAGAAATGACTTTGGTGACAAAGAGGTCATTGGAAAGAAAGTTAAGTAAACCATGAAGACTGTACAGGAAGAATTCTCCATAAGGTCAGATTATAAAGTGTCATGTATAAAAGTCAGAAGGAAGGATGCAGAACTTAAGATGAATACAAAATAGTGTTTGCAAAGCACTTTCAAATACATTATTTCATTAGACAGTAACCCTGCTGTCCTTCGTCTTTTCTTGTTCAGCATTTTAACACTGACTTAAAAAAGGACATAAGAAACACTGCTTGTTAAATCTGTGAATCTGTGACTGACACAAAACTGGGATTTAAAAATGTCTCTATAGGTTTAATGGATGGGCCAAGACTGTCAAAATGAAACATAATAAAACCAAAAGTAAAGAGGCTTAGATCCAGAAAATTAACTATTAAAGTACAGGTGAAGGACACTTCTTTAAAAGCAGTTTATATGAAATACACATAAGGGATAAATTGTCTCCATGATTCTTAAGGGTCAACAGTTTCAGGGCCGGAATTTCAGAATTGGTTAATAGAAAAATCATGTCCAGAACAAGTTTAATAGTTGCATTGAATTATTTCATCCTTATCAAACCACATCTGGAATAGTGTCTCCCATTCTGAACTCTGGTAAAACATGCCTAGAAACACTTACCCAAGGAAAGTATGGCTAGCCCCAACCATTGCAATTAAAATATGATTTAAAAAAAAAACCTGGAAATTTTAGCTTGGGAAAGAGATAAGATAAAGAGAAGATATCTTCAAATATCATTTGAGAGCATGATTTGGAACCAAGGATAAGAGTTGCATGGAGGTTCTAATTTTATATTAAGAATGTACTATTTGGACAATTCTACATTGTACGGGCCTCCTTGGAGGCAGTAAGTTAATTGTTTGCTTATAGGTTCATTCTATGTGAGTATCAAAGATAACATTCTTAGGTGGAACTTAAGACTGGCAGAGATTGGCCATGAGGATCATGTTTAATGCTAATGTCCTGCAGGACTGCCTCCAGTAAGGCACCCAGGTTTAAGCTTGTCCTTGCTCAAACGCAAACTGACTTCTTTGCAGCCTCAGAGTGTGGGTCTACCTGGAGAGACCTCTTTCAAAGTTATGAGTATATGTATGTACCACCAATGAATTTATAATGTCGTAAACATTTAAAATTAAATATAAATGAGAAATTTTACCTCATCTCTTTGAACATATCTAGAAGGAATACATTCTTAAACCATGCAATATGTGCATGTGAGGAAAGGAAAATATACATTTGTGGGGGGCATAGTTTCAGTTGTTTTTACAATATGTCCTATTAATTTGTGCTTTGATGTTTGACCAAGGGAACTGCAGCTTCCTTTATTACTCTAAAAATGTGTGTACTTGAATGTTCCCATAGTGCTGTTAACTCCATGAACTTGAAGTTTCTGAGCAAGAGCACAATTTGATTTTCTTCTTTAGAGTGATTACGTGCATTATCCAAATGGTTCTGCATAGGTGGTAACTGAGATCAAAACAAAATAAAAGCCAATTTTAATATTTTATATGTGTATTTTACCATTTTCAATGCTTTTTCATACACATTATTTTATGTGACCTTCAAAATAGTCTTACAAAGAAGGTACCACAGTTATCATGGGCTTTCATTCATAAGGCTAAGGAATGATAAGTCACTTACACAAGGCCGTTCCACCAATTAGTGGCAGGCAAAAGAGCAGACTATAGATTTTCTGATTTTTTGTAAGTCTATTTCCACCAAACTTTGTTTTTATGATTTATAGGAAAACTTACTCAGGCACAAGAAACTGCAACCAAGTTATAATGTCAAGAAAGAATAAAAGTGATAGCATTATGTAGGATATAAACAATAAGAAATAAAATGTAAAGGTAATTCATAGGGAACAATTGTTGAATCACTTATGCATAATTTTTCTAATTTATTTTGGAGCTAAGGGTAATATATGTTTATATTTATGTCCACATATCAAAAATGAATGAGACAAACAGAAAATAGGCTTTAATACAGAAATGAAAGTTAGGGACTCATTTTCAAAATGCACATGTACTCCTATTGATGTTGGATTGAAGTTACCATTTTTGAAATTATTTTATTAAAATATGTACTGGTTTTCCAACTTGCATCAGTTATCCTATTCTTAGTTATGGCAACGATTTAGTGGTAGTGAACACTCAATATGAGGATGAAAATTTTCTCATCTCATCAATGAAATTCCATTGACACGATGTCCTCAATATTCTCTGGTTCTTTTTACACTTACTTCTCACTATCTTTATTATATTTCAGTACTTCAGTATCTCTTACATGCATTAATACAACAGCTTCACAAAATGGAATTTGTGCTCCAGTCTTATCACAAGACAACATGACATATCCTCCATTGCTATCACTTGAATATGTCCCCCAAAGTTCATGTGTTAGAAACTTAATTGCCATTGCTACAGTATTAAGAGCCAGAGCCGTTAAGAGGTGATTATGTCATGAAGGCTCTACACTCATAAATGGATAAATGTCATTATTGTGAGAGTATGTTAGTTATTAAGAGAGTGGGTTCCTGATAAAAAAGTAAGAGTTTGCTTGATTATTCTGTCTTGAATGCACACTTCCATCTCCTGCCCTTCCACCATGGAATGACCCTCACCAGATGCTTGTGCCATGCTCTTGGACTTAGCAGCCTCCAAAACAGTACATCAAATAAACTTGTGTTTTTCATAAATTATCTAGTCTGTAGTATTCTGTTATATAATAGCATCAGAAAACAGACTGATATCCATATTTTCATTTTGCCACCACCATAATGATTACCTTTATAAAACACAGATCAAATTATGTGTGACATATAAAATTCAAGTATGGCATACAAGGCCCATAAGCATATGGCTTTCATCATTCCTCATACCCTAAGCTGTACACATATTAAACCATATACTTCCCTCCACAATTTTTTAAATTGTGGTAAAATACACATAGTATAAAATTTACAATCTTAACAGTTTTTAAGTATACAATTCAGTGATATTATGTGCCTTCATACTGTTGAGCCACCATCATCACCGTCCATTTCCAGAACTCTTTTCATTGTATATAACTAGTAAATAGGAACTCTCCACTCTCCCTTCTGCCCAGCCTCAGGTAACCACAATTCTACTGTCTGATTTTATGATTATGACTATTCTAAGTGGCTCATATAAGTGGCATCTTATAATATTTGTCCTTTTGTGAGTGGCTTATTTTATTTAGCATAATGTACTCAAAACTCATCCACATTCTATCTAGCATATGTCATATTTTCCTTCCTTTTTAATGCTAAATAATACTTTATTGTATGTATCTATCATATTTTGCTTAGCCATTCATCTGTCGATGGACATTTGGTTGTTTTTACCTTTTATCTTTGTAAATAATGCTGTTATGAATGTGGATATATAAATATTTCTATAATACCTTGCTTCATATTATTTCTGTTGTTTCCACTTTTATACACAGAAGTGAAATTTCTGGATCATCCAATAAATTTATTTTTAATTTTTTGGTGAACCATCATATTATTTTCTACAATAGCTGTACAATTTTCACTTTATGCTTCCATCAACCCACCAAGGATGCACAAAAGTTTCAATTTCTCCAATCCTCACCAATGCTTATTATTTTCTGGGTTTTTTTTTAATAGTACCCATCCTAACGATTATGGGGTAGTATTTCATTGTAGTTTTGATTTGCATTTCTATAAGGAGTAGTGATTTTATCATATGCTTATTGGTCATTTGCACATTTTTTATGGAGAATGTCTATTCAGTTGTTGAGCTTTAGAAGTTCTCTATATATTCAGAATATTAATAACATCATATATATAATTTGCAAATATTTTTCCAATTATGAGAGTTGCCTTTTTATGCTGTTGATAGTGTCTTCAATGCACATTTTTTTAAAAAGTGAAGTCTATTGTCTATTTTTTCTTTTGTTGCCTATGTCTTTCATATCATATACAAGAAATCATTACTAAATCCAATGTTGTAAAGCTTTTGTTCTAAGTTTTATGTTAAGAGATTTATAGTTTTAGGTCTTACATATAGGTCTTCAATATGTTAAGTTAATTTTTGTATATGGTTTTACATAAGGATCCAACTTGATTCTTTTCCACACGGAAATCTAGTTCTCCCAACACAATTTGTTAAAAAGACAGTTCATTCTACCTTGAATGGTTTTGGGACCTTTGTCAAAAATCATTTGACCATACGTGTAAGAGTTTGTGTCTGGTAACTTTAGTCCATTCTATTGATGTATATATGTTTCTTTATGCCAGTACCACACTCCTTTGATTACTGTAGTTTTATAGAAAGTTTTAAAATCAGTAAGTATAAATACCCCCGCTTTGTGCTGTTTCAGGATTGTTTTGGCTATTCAGGGTTCCTTGAGATTGCACATGAATTTTAGAATTCTTTTTTTATTTCTAAAACAGAAGTCATTGTAATTTTGGTAGGGATTGAAAAATTTTAGATCATTTTGGGATATTATTTCCATCCTAACAATATTAAGTCCTTCAATTATGAACACAGAAAGTATTTCCATTTATTTATGTGTTCTTTAATTTCTTTCAGAAATGTTTTGTAATTTTCCTTCTGTAAGTCTTTCAACTCTTTGGTTAAGTTTATTTCTATTTTATTCTTTTTGATGCTATTATAAATGGAATCATTTTCCTAATTTTATTTTCATATTCATTATTAGTGTATAGAATGCAAGGCTCTTTGTTAACATTGTATCCTTCTATTTTGCTAAATTTGTTTATTAGTTCTAACAGTTTCCTTTTTGTATTATCTTTAGGGTTTTCTACTTAAAAGATCATATCATCTGAAAACAGAGATAATTTTGCTTTCTCCTTTCCAATTCTGATGGCTTTTATTTTTTTCCTTGCCTAATTGCTCTGGCTAAGATGTCTACTACTCTGTTGAATAGAAGTGGTAATGGTGGATATTCCTACCCTGTTCCTGACATTAAAAGAAAAGCTCTCAGTCTTTCACGACCGGTGGTCTTTCACCTTTCTCTCTCTCTCTCTCTCTCTCTCTCTCTCTCTCTCTCTCTCTCTCTCTGTTTTCTCATATAAGGCTTTTGTAATGTTGAGGTACTTTCCTCTATTCCTAGTTTGCTGAGTATTTTTATCTTGAAAAGATTTTGAATTTTCTCAAATATTTTTTGGCATTAACTGAGATAATCATGTATTTTTCTTCATTCTATTTGTATGGTGTATTGCACTTACTGATTTTTATATGTTGATACATTCATTCTAAGAATAAAGCAGTCATTTTATATAATCGTTTTAATATGCTGCTGAATTAAGTTTACTAGTATTTTTTTGAGGATTTCTGCATCCATGTTCATAAGTGGTGATAGCCTGTAGTATTCTTAGTGTCTTTGTCTGACTTTGTTATCGGGGTAATGCTGGTCTCAAAGAATGAGTCAAGGAGTGCTCCCTCCTGTTCCATTTTTTGGAATTTTGAGAAGAATTAGTATTAGTTCTTTAAATGTTTGGTAGAATTCACCAGTGAAACCATCAGATCCAGGGCTTTTCCTTGTTGGGTGGTTTTAAATTACTGATTCAATTTCCTTACTAGTTATAGTTTCATTCAGATTTTCTATTTCTTTGTGGTTTAGTTTTGGTAGGTTTTGAGTTTCTAAAAATTTGTCTATTTCATGTAGGTTATCCAGTTTGTAGGTATACCATAGTACTGTCTTATAATCCATTTTATTTCTGTAGAATAGTAGCACCCCCACTTTCATTTCTGATTATAGCAATTTGCGTCTTCTCTCTTTTTTTCTTTGTCCATCTATCTCAAGGTTTGCCAGTTTTGTTGCTCCTTTCAAAGAACCAACTTTTGATTTCATTGATTTTCTCTATCTTTCTATTCTATGTTTCATTTATCTCTGCTCTAGTCTTCATTATTTCCTTCCTTCTGCTTTCTCTGGGTTCAGTTTGGTCTTCTTTATCTAGTTCCTAAAATTGTAAAGTTGGCTGCTCACTTGAGATTTTTCATGTTGTTTAATATAAGAATGTATAGGTATAAATTTCCCCCCTTAGTACTGCTTTCACTGAGTACCATAAGTTTTGGTAGGTTGTGATGATGTTTTCATTCATTGCTAATATTTTATAATTTCCTTTGTGATTTTTTAACCTATTTGTTGTTTAAAATTTTGTTATTTAATTTCTAGAAATTTGTGGATTTTTCAGTTTTTCTTCTGTTTTTACATTTCTACCTTCATCCTGTTGTTGTCATCAGAGAAAACATTTTGTGTAGTATCAGTCTTTTAAAATCTTTTGCAACTTAATATGTCGCCTAATATGTGGTCTATCCTGAAAAATGTCCCAAGTGAACTTAAGAAGAACGTGTATTCTGTTGTTCTTGGGTAGAGGTTTCTGCATATACCTGTTAGATTTGGTTGCTTTAGTTTGTTAAGTCCTCTATTTCTTTATCTTTAATCTGGTTGTTCTGCCCATTACTGAGAACAGAGTATTTAAGTTTCCAACTATTGTAGAACTGGCTATTTCTCCCTTCAATTTTGTCAGTTTTTCTTTTATATTTTTATGGTCTGTTAATATATGTGTAAATGTTTATAATTTTTGTAGCTTCTTGATGTATTGAACCTTTTATTAATATATAATAATGCCCTTATTTATCTCTTGTAAACATTTTTTTAATTTAAACTCTATTGTGTCTGATATTAGTATAGTTACCCCTGCGTTATTTTGGTTATTGTTTGCATGGAGCATCTCGTTCACCCTTTCACCTTCAATCTCTTTGTGTCTTTGGATCCAAAGGGAGTCCCTTGTAGACTGCATATAGTTAGACCATGTTATTTTTTACCCATTCTACCAATTTCTGTCTTTGGATTGGAGTGCTTAATCCACTTGCACTTAAAAGAAATTACTGATAAGATGGGACTTACATTTATCATTTTGTTATTTATAACATTCCAGATTCTCATTTTCTGTATTACTATATTCTTTTGTGTTTATTTGATTATATTGGTGCTAAAATGATTAAATTTCTTTCTCATTTCTTCTGTATGTATTTTTTTATATCTTTTCTTTGTAGTTACCAGAAGACATTTAACATATTAAAGTTATAAAACTCTAATTTGAATTTATACCAGCTTAACTTCAGTGACATACAAAAACTCTGCTCCTTTGATTGTTCCATCCCTAATCCTTTCAATTGTCAAAAAATTGCACCTTTGTACATTTTTCCAAAAATATAAGCTAATATTTTTTCTTTTTAAAATTATTTTATTGATTTATTTTAGTCCACTAATAATTATTGATTATATTTACATGGTACAATGTGATGTTTTGATCTGTATATACATTGTAGAAAGATTCAGTCAAGCTAATTAACATATCCATCACCTCATAAACTTATCTTTTGCGGTATGTTAACAATCTATTACTTTAGCAATTTTGAAATAGAAAATATATTATTATCGATTGTGTTAACCATGCAGGGCAATAGATTGCTAAAACATATTCATTCCTCCAGTCTAACTGAACTTTTGTACCCTTTGATCAACATCTCCCTCTTCTTCCTCCCTCTCCCAACACATCCCAGCCTCTGATAACTCCTTTCTACTCTGTTTCTATAAGATCAATTTTTAGATTCTACATGTAAGTGAGATCATACAGTATTTGTATTTCTGTGCCTTGTTTAATTAACTTAGCATAATGTCCTCCAGTTCCACGTATGTTGTTTTGATTGATGGACTTTCCTTCTTTTTAAGGCTGTATAGTATGCCATTTTATATATAATGCCATATTTTCTTTATCCATTCATCCCTTGATGGACATTTAGGTTGCTTCCATATCTTGGCTATTGTGAATAATCCTGAAATAAACATGAGAATGCAGATATCTCTTCCACATACTGATTTCAATTTCTTTGGATAAACACCCAGAAGTGAGATTTCTGGATCATATAGTAATTATATTTTTAGTTTTTAGAGAACCTCCACACTACTTTCTAAAATGGGTGTTCTAAATTGCATTCCCACCAACAGTAAATAAGGGTTCCCTTTCCTCCACATCCTCACCAGCACTTATTACCATTTGTCTTTTCATAATAGTCATTATAATAAATATGAGGTGATATCTCATTGTGGTTTTAAATTGAATTTCCCTGATTATTAGAGATATTGATCAGTTTTTCATATATCTGTTGGCCATTTGTATTTCTTTTGAGAAATACCTTTTCAGATTCTGTGCCCATTTTAATTGGATTATTTATTTTCTTGCTGAGTTGTCTGAGTTCCTTATATATTTTGGATTTTAGCCCCTTATCAGATGTATGGTCTAAAAATATTTCCTCCCAATCCATGAGATACCTCTTCACTCTTTCAATGGTTTCCTTTGCTGTGTAGAAGCTTTTTAGTTTGACTCATTCCCATTTCTTTATTTTTGCTTTTGTTACCTGTGCTTTTGAAGTCCCACCTAATAAATTATGGCCCAGACTGAGGTTGTGGAGCCCTTCCCCTATGTTTTCTTCTAGCAGCTTTACAGTTTCAGTTCTTTCATCTAAGTCTTTTATCTATTTTGAGTTGATTTTTGAGTATGGGTCCAATTTCATTCTTCTGAATGTGAATATATAGTTTTCCCAACATCATTTGTTAAAGAGACTGTCCTTTCTCCATTGTGTGTTCTTGGTTCCTTTGTTGAAAAACAATTGACCTTAAACACTTGGGTTTATTTCTGGTCTTTCTGTTCTCTTGCATTGATTGATATCTCTGTTTTTATGCCAGTACCACTCTTGTGATTACAATAGCTTTATGATCTATTTCAAAATCAGGGAATGTGATGCCCTCAGCTTTGTTATTTTGCCCAAGATTATTTTGGCTAGTCAGGGTCTTTTCTGGTTGGACATGAATTTAGGATTTTTTTTTCTATTTCTGTGAAAAACAACAATAGAATTTCCATAGAGATTGCATTGAATCTGTAGATCACTTTGAGTATTGTGGACATTTTAAAAAAATTAATTATTCCAATCCATGAACATATCTTTCCATTTATTTGTGTCTTCTTTAACTTATTTCATCAATGTTTTATAGTTTTCAGTGTAGTGATCTTTCAATTCTTTGGTTATATTTAATCCTAAGTATTTTATTTTTTATATTTTGATGCTTTTGTAAGTTGAATTGTTTTCTTAATTTCTTTTTTGGATAGCTTTCTTTTACTGTATAGAAATGGTACTGATTTTTGTATGTTGATTTTGTAACATGAAACTTTCCTGAATTTGTTTATCAATTCAAATAGTCTTTAGGGTTTTCTATATATAACATCTTGTCATCAGCAAAGAGAGACAATTTCACTTCTTCCTTTCCTAAATGGTTACCTTTTATTTCTTTTTTTGCCCTAATTTCTGTGGCTAGGACTTCCAGTGCTATGATGAATAGAAGTGGTAAGAGTGAGCATCCATGTCTTGTTCGTGATCTTAGAGGGAACGCTTTCAACTTTTCATCACGTAGCTGTGGGCTTGTCATATGTCCTATACTGAGTTCAAGTACATTCCTTCCATACCTATGCTGTTGAAAGTTTTTATCATGAATGGTTGCTATATTTAGTCAAATGCTTTTTCTCGACCTATTGAGAAAATTATATGGTTTTTGTCCTTCATTTTGTTAATATGATGTATCACTTTAATTGATTTATGTATGTGGAGCCATTTTTGCACCTATGGAATAAATTCCACTTGATCATGATGAATAAGCTTTTAAAGTACTTTTATTATAAATTTGGTTTGCTAATATTTTATTGTGGATTTTGCATCTAAATTCATCAAGGATATTGGTCTGTAGTTTTCTTTGCTTGTGGTGTCCCTGTCTGGCTTTGGTATCAAGGTAATGTTGGCTTTGCAAAAGCGTTTGGAAATATTCCTTCCTTTTCAATTTATTGGATGAGTTTGAGAAGCCTAGTTGTTAGTTCTGTAAATGTTTGGTAGAATTCAACAGTAAAGCTATCATGTCCTGGGTTTTCCTTTGATAGGAGATTTTTAATTACTGATTCAATCTTCTTAATCATTATTGGTCTGTTCAGATTTTCTATTTCCATTTTATCTAAGCTGTTAGTATATAGTTGTTCATAATAGTCTCTTATGATTCTTTTTATTGTTGTGGTATCAGTTATAATGTCTTCTTTCTTTTTTTTATTTCAGAATATTATGAGGGTACAGATGTTTTGGTTGTATGAATTGCTTTTGTACACTTTGAGTCAAAGTTACAAGTGTGTCCATCACCCAGATAGTGTGCACTATACCCATTAGGAGTGAATTTCCCCATTCCCTCCTTCCATTCCCACCTGCTTGAATTCCGTTGAATTTTACTACCATATGTGCACATGAGTGTTGATCAATTAGTTTAATGGTGAGTACATGTGGTGTTTGTTTTTCCATTCTTGTGATACTTCACTTAGAAGGATGGTCTCCAGTTCCATCCAGGTTCTTACAAAAGGTATTAGTTCACCATTTTTTTATGGCTGAGTAATACTCCATGGTATACATATACCACATTTTATTAACCCATTCATGTAATCATGTGCACTCAGGCTGATTCCACATCTTTGCGATTGTGAATTGTGCTGCTATAGACATTCAAGTGGAAGTGTCTTTTTATAAAATGTCTTTTTATTTTCCTTTGGGTAAATACCCAGTAGTGGGATTGCTGGATAAAATGGTAGGTCTACTTTAGTTCTTTGAAGTATCGCCATACTGCTTTCCATAGAGGTTGTACTAGTTTGCAGTCCCACCAACAGTGTATAAGTGTTCCTTTCTCTCCACATCCATGCCAGCATCGGTTGTTTTGGGATTTTTTGATAAAAGCCATTCTTGCTGGAATTAGGTGACATCTCATTGTTTTGATTTGCATTTCCCTGATGATTAGAAATGTTGAGCATTTTTTCATATGTTTATTGGCTATTAGTCTATCTTCTTTTGAAATGCTTCTGTTCATGTCTTTTGCTCACTTTTTAATGGGGTTGTTTGATATTTTCTTGCTGATTTGCTTGAGTTCTTTGTAGCTTCTTGTTATTAGCCCTTTGTTGGATGTAAAACAAGCAAATATGTTCTCCCATTCTGTAGGTAGTCTATTCCCTCTATTGATTATTTCCTTGGCTGTACAGAAGTTTTTAATTTAATCAGGTCCCATTTATTTATTTTTGTTGTTGCTGTGATTGCCTTTGGGGTCTTCTTCATAAATTATTTACTTAGACTGATATCTCTAATAAGAGTTTTTCCAACCTCTTCTTCAAGAATTCTTATAGTTTCCTGTCTTAGGCTTAAGTCTGTTATCCATCATGAATTAATTTTTGTGAGTGGTGAGAGGTGCGGCCCCTGCTGATTTTTGACAAAGTAGACAAAAATATACACTGGGGGAAAGAGTCCCTATTCAGTAAATGGTGCTGGGAAAATTAGATAGTCACATGTAGAAGAATGTCTTTTTTTACTTTTGATTTGGTTTACTTGCATCTTCTCTCCCTTTTTTTCTTTTTTTGTTAGTATACCTTAATGTTTTTCCAATTTTACCTTTTCCAAAAAAACTTTTAGTTTAATTGAAATTTTCTATTGTTTTCCTAGTCCGTATTTTGTTTATTTCTACCTGATCTTTGTTATTTCCTTCCCTATGTCAAATTTGGGCTTACTTCATTCTTCTCTTTCTATTTCCTTGTGATGTGATGTTAGGTTGTTTATTTGGGAACTTTCTTCTGCTTTTGATATGAGTGTCTAATGTTTTAAACCTCCCTCTATGGAATGCTTTTGCTGTATCTTCTAAGTCTTGGTATGTTGTGTTTCCATTTTTTCTTTTCTCAAAATATTTTTTAATTTTTCTTTTCATTTCTCCTTTACTCATTGATTATTCAGAAATATGTTGCTTAATTTCCACATATATGAGTTTTCCAAGATTTCTCCTATAATTGATTTCTAGTTTCATGCCATTGTTTTCAGAAAAGATGTTCAAAATTATTTCAATCTTCTCAAATTTGTTAAGAATTGCTTTGTGGCTTAACATATATCCTATCATGGAGAATGTTCCATGTGTACTTGATAAACATCTGTATTCTATCACTGTTGTATGGAATGTTCAGCAAATATGTTAGGCCCATTTGGTATAAATTTTAGTTTAGAAAATTTTTCCAAATCTGAGGAAGAATCAGAAATCCAGCTCCGGGAAGCTCAATGGACACATAATAGGATGAATCCAAAGAAACTCTCATCAAGACACATTATAATTAAATTGTTAAAAATTGAAAGCTGCAAGGGAAAAGTCATTTGTTACATATAAGAGGACCTTGATAAGTCTATCCAGCAGATTTTTTTAACAGATTGCTATAGGCCAGAAGAGAGTGGGATGATATATCCAAAAAGATAAAAAGAAAAAAAAAATCCAACTAAGAATTCTATACCCAGATATCCTGTCCTTCAAAATTAAAGTCAAATAAAAACTTTCTCCAACAAATGAAAGTTGAGGGAATTTATTGCCACTAGATTTGCTGTACAAGAAATGCTAAAAGTACTCATTCAAGCTGAAGGAAAATTTTGCTATTCAGGAACATGAAAATATGTAAAAATTTGAAACTCACTGGTAAAAGTAAGTATATAGTAAAACTCAAAACACTTTTATACTCAATGGTGGTGTGAAAATGAATTGTATTTCTATGTGAAGATTTAAAGGCAAAACTATTAAAAACTATACCTACAATAATTTGTTAGATGACACAAAGTATAAAAGATAAAAAGTATGTTATCAGAAACAAATTTTTGGGGTAGCAGAGTAAAAAGGTAGAGTTTGTACAAGTGATCAAAGTTAAGTCATTACCAGCTTAAAATAGCCTGTTAGTATAAAGTGTTTTATGTAAGCCTATGGTAAACACAATGCAAAATCCTTAGTAGATACACAAAGGAAAAAAGGAAGGATTCAAAGTATGCCACAATAGAATTTCATCAAAGTACAAAGGAAAACAACAAGAAAGGATCAAAGGATTCACAAATTAACCAGAAAACAATTCAAATGGCAATAGTAAGTTCTTACTTATCAATAATTACTTTGAATGTTAATGGATTAAATCTTGCATCAGAAGACATGAAGGGTCTGAATGGATATAAAAAACAAGACTCAAATATGTGCTGCCTACAAGAGATTTCACCTATGCAGACACACACAGACTGAAAGTAAAGGAATGCACAAAGGTATTCCATGCAAATGGAAAGCAAAAGACAGCATGGTTAGCTTTACTTGTATCATACAAAATAGACTTTAAGTCAAAAGCTACAAAAAGAGACAGGGAAAAGGAGGTTATTATATAATGATAAAGGGGTCAATTCATCAAGCAGTTATAACAATTATAAATACATATGAACCCAATATTGGAGCACCTAAATATATAAAGCAAATATTAATAGATCTGACAGGAGCTATAGGCTGCCATACAATAATAGTAGGAAACTTAAATATCCACTGTCAACATTGGAAAGATCATCTAGACAGAAAATAAATAACTGGAAAATCAATAATTATCAATAAATTAATAATTTTCTTAATGCATTAGGCTTCTAAATTGTGTAGAAAACAAAATGTGGAGTTACAAACCAGAGTTACAATAATACTACTTTTTAGACTAATTGTCTTTAATGCATTTGTTTGTTAAGTCATGGAGAAAACAAAAAGTGGAGGTACACAACATTTTTATAATAATACTAGCTTTATAATTGTCCATATACTTACCTTTACCAAGATGTTTATTTCTTCACATGGCTTGAGAATTACTGTATAGTGTCCTTTTATCAAAATCTGTACAACTCCCTTTAACATCTCTTGCAGGCAAGTCTAGTGGTAATATCCTTGCTAAGCTTTTTTTTTTTTAATCTTGGAATGTATCAATTTCTCCCTTACTTTTTGAAGGAAAATTTTGTTAGACATTGGATTCTTGCTTGACATTTTTTTTCAGCACTTTGAATTTATCAGGGCACTGCCTTGTGACCTCCAAAGGTTATGATGAGGACCCCTTGTATGAGATGAGCAAGCTTCTCCCTTGCAGCTTTCAAAATTCTTTCTTTGTCTTTGTTTTTCAAAATTGTGACTATAATATGTCTAGGTGTGTATCTCTTTGAGTTCATCCTACTTGGAATTCATTGAGCTTCTTAGATGTTTATATTTATGTCTTTCATCTTTCATCAAATGTGAAAAACTGTAAACCATTTATTTCTTCAAATATTATCTCTGTTCTTTTCTCTCTCTATTCTTCTTTGGACACCAAAATATTTGCGAAGATCTCCGGGATGGCATCCCACAGGTCCCTTAGGCTCTGTTCGCTTTTCTTCTGTCTTTTTTTTTTCCTGTTACTAAGACTTGATAATTTCCATTGTACTATCTTTAAGTTTGATGATTCTTTCTCCTGCCTGTTGAAGTCTGCTTGTAAATACTTACAATGAATTTTTCTTTTCTATTGTACTTTTCAGCTCCAAAATTTCTTTTTGGTTTCCTTTTAGGTTTTCTATCACTTTATTGATGTTTCCATTTTGTTCATACATGATTGTCTTGACTTTGTCCATGCATTCCTTTAGTTTTTGAGCACTTTAATAGAGTTATTTTAAAGAGTTTTTTTCTATTAGATCCACTGCCATGTCTTTTTCAGGGACTGTCATGTTTTTGTTTCCCATCCTTTCCTGTTTCTTTGTATGCTTTATGATTTTTTTGTTGAAAACTAGTTATTTGAATCTAATAATGTAGTAACCCTGGAAAATCAGATTTTCCCCTTTCTCCAGTGTTCTGTTTTGTTATGTTTTGGTTTTGTTTTGTTTATATTTTGTTTTTGATTGTTATAGTCTGTCTCTATTGCAGAATCAACCTGAAACATAAACTTAAGGTCTTTTAAGGTCTTATTTGTGCCTGCAACTTGCCCTCGTCATGTCTGTTGAATTTCTAATTTCCCTCATATTTGTGGTTTCTTTTGAATGTCTTAGTTATCAATATCTGGCCCCTAAAAGAGAAAAAGGGCAAAAATGAAGGTGGAAAAAAGCACCAACCTCTTAAATCCCCTTGAAGTCACCTCAGCCAGAAGGGAAAGGACTTGCTACAACGGGAGTTAGTGAAACAATAATGGTTGCTGCCTCTTTGTCTGTACCTCTGTGATTAGAACCAGCAATCAATAATCAGAGCACAGATCCTGTTACTCACCCTGGCTTCCCCAAGCTGTGTGCAAGCTGCTCCAGGAACATATGCACAAGGGATGAGTAGCTGCTACTGTGTTAAGAGCTGGAAGACCAAAGCTCTTAGCTCCTATGCCAAGAGGAGGAATTGACCAAAATTAACAACAGTTTATTGTATAAGGCATCCCCTGGAATTTCCATGCTTTCAATAGACTCTAGAGTTTCAGGACAGTTACATCAGACAGATTCTGCCAGTGCAACTGTTGTCTGGGTGGGGAGGCAGATTTCTAGTGATTCTAGAAATTCAGAGTTCTGGGAACTCTGTCATGTTCTCAGAATCATTTCCTAAACCATATACTTTTGAAAATGACTTTAAATTCATAGTTATACTTGGAAATGCTCAAATTTTCCTTTTGGATATGTAAGGTGTCTTCACAGGGTGCTTCTTTAATGTGAAATATCCTCATCCCTCTTTTTTTTTTCTTTTTGCCTAGTTAACTCCTTTTTATCTTCTAAACTTAGCTCAAATATCTCAGTGTGATAAGGAAGGGGGAAAAAATCAATAATGGATCATGTGATCAAATTTGTGTTTTTTAAATATTATTTTAGTTAATGATGGCCCAAGTAGAATCAGAGAAACCAGTCAGGAGATGATTTCTAATGTCCAGAACATAAAGGATATTTTTAGAGAAGGATGGTGGCAGTAGCAAGGATGGAACTCCATACAAATATGCCTGATGCCAAACCAGTATAACCACTATGCTACAAAGAGTGACATTCAAAATTTTGACTCCATCAGTTACTAGATTTATGATTACTGGAAAGCCATTTTACCTAAGCACCAATTATCTTATCTAACATATTTTACATGAGAATTAAATAAGATCATGCAAGTGATGAGTTAGCACAAAAGCCTAGAACAAGATGGTGGCCTATAATGCAACTTACCTTTAAAAATATCAAATCTGGTAAGTCTGGGACAAATTTGTAAAGTAGGGGAGCACTTCAGATACTGTATGCAAACATATAGAAAAAAATGACCCCCTAAATTCATATAAACTGAAATGTAATCTAAAACATTCTCAATTATTTAGATAATTTCAACCATGGGCAAAAGGAAAATAGACTGACAAAGATCTGTAGTCTATGTGTGTTGAGATCTTGGTCCTAGACTCAATTCTATCACATTTTTTTGTTATCATTGTTGTTCTTGGGCAAATTAATTAACTTCTTGCATTATCAAACATCTTGGATATTAAGTAAGATTCTTGGAGTACATAAATACAAAATTTCTTCTGATTTTTTAAAATAAATATCCAGATGCCAAAGGCCACAGACAAGAACCTTTCATGTACAGATACAAATAGGACATTATCAAGAATCAGAGAAGGAAAAGAAAACTTTAAATTCTCCAATTATTATAAAAAAAAACTTGTATCTTTTTTGACAAAACCATATAATTTTGAAGGGCTTATTTTAATGAGAAACATATATGTAAATATATCCATTAGACATATATATGATGGCAAATTGAAGGGTAGGAAAGAACCAATGTTCAAAAACAACAAAAAAATAGTTATGTAAAATAGAGATGACTGAAATACTATATCATCATTAAAAGTGAAAATTATATAGTATATGCTAACATACAAAACTTAAAATGTTAAGTTTAAAGAAGTTACAAAATATTACCTATGCCTTTGTCATAACTACTCCTGCATATCAGGTCCACACTCAAACTGCATTTCCTCTGATAATCCTTTCCTGACTCATAAGTATGATTTGTCAATCATATTTTAGGCTGCCTGTAATATAAAACAATATTTATGACACTTTGTGTATTTATGTCTTTCTACATATGCATCTTCTTACAAGTGGATGGCTACCTATCTACCATTCGATTCTCCACCCAGCACAGTGCTTCATACTTACAAACCACTGAATTGTTTATAAATTTAGCAAACTTTGCTAAAAGTAAGTTTGCATATTATCAAACACTGGAAAGGAATAGAGACATGCTTGTTATGTTCAATATTTATTGAAGTGGTGGTAAGCAACAAGGACTTTTATTTATTTTTAAATAATAGAGTTCAATTAGTACTTCTTATCTTCACAATACAAGGTAAAAATTAGAAGACTACCATTTAAAAACAGTCTGTTGTCTTCTATGGTTTTATTTGTATCTATAATGAGATAATGAACAACCAATAATTTGGAATATATACTTTCATATTTATTTCCAAAGAAAACAACTGTAAAATATTAAAATACCAGAGACAGAATTTTGAACAAAAAGAACTACTGACTTTATAAAGAAGATTAATGCTCATGTTTTAAGCTACAGTGTACATATGCTTTGATTTCAGCAATTAACATTTTTAATACTAATTGTTCCAGGACACCGTCTCATTGAGTGAACTATTCTTCTCTTATTTGACAACAAAATGCAAATTTCTTAAATTTCCCCTGATAACCAAAATGTTTTAAAATTTCTAATATTCCAAAATCATTGCTAAATATCTAGGTCAAAATTTTTAAAAAATGAATATTATACTTAGAGATCACATTAACTTAGACCTATTCAGTTTAAAACAGGGGTGCAAAATTTAAAAAAAAATAAAAAATTATGTCTTCCATAGAGCGATTTAAGATATCAAGATATGTTCAAGAATGATTTAACAAACATAAGAAATTATTAAAATTACAAAAGTATTGTCACTCAAACTAATATTCTTTGCTGATGGGAAACTATATTGCAAAAAAAATGAGGATAGGTAATACATATTTTGAGGGTTTGACTGGGATTGATTGATAGTAAAAAGTCAGTTTATTCTTGAAAACCCTGGTTCTGGGTTTCACACTGTAAGTCAGATTTATTTTTCAAAGATGCCATCTGTGAATAAATAGTTAATTCATGTGTTGAGCTCAAAGGAAGTTTTTAAACAAAAATGGATGATCTTTAAGGTTAAGTTCATTTTTAAAAGACCTCACAAAAACAACATACTTGATCAATTTTTGATGGAGCCATTAAAATTAAAGATGCCATTTTTGTCAAAGTGATAAAAATGTCTCTCATCTAAAATGCTCAGACACTCAACTGAGTTAAGAACATTAGAACCAAGAGACTCATAAAATGTTCTGGCTTCAAGATAGAAAACAGCTATAAAATTTGGAAACTTTCCCAATCTTATGCAGTAGACTTGACAGATCCTCCTAATGATGAAGAATTAAGATAGAAAGTTAGAAGTGTAGACTAGATTATAATTCTTAATTACCAAGGAAATCTGACAGTTAAAGGACTTACAAAAATTTATAGTGATCATGCAGTATCTTTCACTCTTGCTTTATTAAAAGATAGAGGATGTTTCAATTTGTTTTATTTTTCATAGTTGAAAGTTTTTTGTCATCTTTTGAAATGGATAAACAGATGTGTTTATCCTTCAGTCTTTGGCCTTATTAAGATGATCTATCTGTATGAGGCTCAAACAGAAGCTTTTTTGCTGAGCAATTATATGTAGTCTTTTCTTTTCCTTTGGATTTTTGATCTTTGAAAATTGTTAGTCTGAACTCGCAAAGAGTTGTTACAGCCCATTTTATTTCTGTTTTCTTCAAAAAGAAGCAGCATCAACTAATTTTGTCTGCATGCGCTTTTAGTGATTGCTTACCCTACAAGTTTATCCAATAAATATGACTAATGGAAGATTGCCCAAAGTGAAGTACAGCCCTTAAAATTTTATAAAAACCACACACATGGAGTGATATTGCCAACATTACCAGAATTTTCCCACTGTATTAGTATAGACCTGAATATAAGCATGAACCTATGTTATTGCAGTGTCATGAATACAGCACACACTGTAGCTGAAATTTTTTAAAAGGTCCCTTGGGAGGTTCTAATACAATTTTTGAGTGATTAAAGCCAGAGTATATCCCTAAACAAGAATATAAGGAAAAGCAAAATGGTTTTCTTGGGGAATAGATCATGGACAAAATTACAGAGATGGTTTCCTTCTAAAAGACTTGCCACGTTCTCAATAAACCCTAAAAGCTACAAGGGTTTGATGGTCAAGAAACATATAAAAAAATGCTCAACATCACTAATCATTGTAACATCAATGAGATATCATCCTATACCAGTCAGAATGGTTAATATTGAAAAGTCAAAAAAAGAACAGATGTTGGCAAGGATGCGGAGAAAAAGGAATGCTGTGTGCTGTTGGTGAGAATGTAAATTAGTACAACCTCTATGGAAAACAGTATGGAGATTTCTCAAAGAACTAAAGATAGAACTACCATTTGATACAGCAATCCCACTAGTGGGTATCAAAGGAAAAAGAAATCATTCTGTCAAAAAGATGCCTAACTTGTATGTTCACTGCAGCAGTATTCACAATAGCACAGATATGGAATCAACCTGAGTGTCCATCAGTGGATGACTGGATAAAGAAAATGTGAGATATATATATGTGTGTATATATATATATACACACACACAATGGAAAACTACTAAGCCATAAAAAAGAATGAAATCACGTCTTTCGCAGCAACATGTATGGAACTGGAGGCCATTATCCTATGTGAAATAATTCAGAAACAGAAAGTCATGTACTAAATATTCTCCCTTATAAGTGGGGGCTAAATAACATGTACACATGGACATAGAATGTGGAATAATAGACATTGGAGACTCGGAATGGTGGGAGGGTGGAAGGGGGTTGAGGGGGGATGAGGAATTACTTAATAAATACAATGGGTGATGGTGACACTAAAAGCCTAGACTTCACCATGACACAATATATTCACATAACAAAACTGCACTTGTACCCTCTAAATCTATACAATTACAAACACACACACACACACACACAATCTGAGTGATCCTCAATGCAGAGATCTGGAAAAAGAAAGCTTGTTTTGGTGTCAAAAGAAGTATTAATAATCAATCCTAAGCAAAGATGTACAAAGGGTGAACGATTTTCTTTCATCTTTCTCTTTGCGTTACCTTTCCCTTTTCAGTATCCACTCCCTATACTACTAGAAAGTAAATATCTTCCTACTATCCTGAAATTTCAAATTCATTCCCATCTGCAACTGGCCTCTCTAGAGAATTTACACCCAAATGTGAGAGAGCAATTGCATTTGAGGTTATTTGATCAACACCCCCACCTCCAACCACCCTCATGTACTTCCCAATACTCACAAAACTTTCACAGTTGGAATATATTATAAATACAGAGAATGAAAGTATTTTGGCTCAAAGTCACATATGCAGCCACAGGCACTGCCAGAACTAAAATCCATACTTTCCAGGTTCAAGTTCAAATATTTTTTAAATGTTTGTTGATATTCTTTGTTTTTATGTTTTATTATAATTTTTTGTTATACCATGCTGCTTGACTTTGGCTGTTTTACCTCAATTGCTGATTTGACATGTTTAGAGCAGTGATCTCAATATTAAATGTCATTTAATGAAAAAAGTCACCAATAAACAGTTCACTGTTTTAACATAAAAATGAGTTTTAAATTAATTTCCTACATTAAGATTATATTCTTCTATGCATATGTAAAGTCATTAGCCTCAAATAAGTGATTAGTAAGAAGTTTTGTCACTGTGAAAGGCCAATGGAGGCTCCATTTTAAATTAGAAGTGTCTTACCAGTGTGTGAGCACTGAGTAATCACATTGTGCACAAGTTTCTTAAAATACGAAGATGTCATGACCTTGTGCTGGAACAATATCCATGTTAAAAGAAAGAAATGGAAAAAGAACTGGCAAAGAAAATGAAAGCAAAATAAATAATTTAAATAAAATGTTAATATATATATACACACACACTTACAAACTTTTGTTTTTTCACGTTCATACTTAGGTCATTTATTACTCAGGCAAACATTATGTTGGTTTAGTCTTTTTACTGCACATCTATCAACTGTTCATTAAAGTATCACACATATTGCTATCTGTGTATATTTATACAGTTCAATAGTTTAACTATAATAAGTAATGTGCTTTATTCTTTTGAATCTCCTTTTAAGGAAGAAAGTAAATAATAGAGCAATATGACAGAGAAGATGGTGCTTTGAAATCTAAAGGGCTTTTAAAAGGTAAGTGACTGATTCCTGGGATTGCCATTAACAAGTCAAAAAGAGTAGAAAATATGAATGAACCTTTACTTTACTTATTGAGAAAAGTATGACTAAGCAGAGCAGAATACTGTTCATATGCAGTTCCAAAGGTACATCAGTATTGGCTTCAACTTCATAATGCCCCTAGGGAAATTAGTGCATTACATACATTATTTTGGTTAAGTTATTATTAATATTTCTAGAATGTTCCCGAGGATACATGTCTGTTACTTGTTCTAATGCAGATTAGCAAGAGTTACCATTCACATACTATATCTGTATTTAATAAAGATTAATTTCCACCACACTATAAATTAGGAAAGGAAAGTTTTGATTGACGAGAATTAGGAAGGAAAAATGAAGGCATTTTATAGGAAAGACAAGGAATGGTGAAAATCCGTGGATTCAGATTTACCAGATAGTATATCACAGGGCACAGATACTAAAAATACAACTGAGGGAAGCAAAGACTATGTAACCTACTTTTCAGCTCCACACAGAAACAGTCCTATGGTTAATAGCAAGGCCAGCTTTTTAAATAATGTGATCCCTTTTTATCCAATCAACGTGTCATGATCGTCAATCACACTTGATACTGCATGCTTGAGTTTCTAAGAGCAAGCCTTTTTTTTTTTTTTTGAGACAGAGTCTCCCTCTGTTGCCCAGGCAAGAGTGCAGTAGAGAATCGTCATAGCTCACAGCAAGCTCAAACTCCTGGCTTCAATTGATCCTCGTGCCTCAGCCTCCTGAGTAGCTAGGACTACAGGCGCCAGTCACTGTGCCTGGCTAATTTTTCTCTTTTGGGTAGAGATGGTTCTCACTCTTGCTCAGGCTGGTGTGGAACTCCTGAGCTAACACGATCCTCCCGCCTTGGCCTCCCAGAGTGCTAGGGTTACAGGCGTGAGCCGTCACGCCCCACCAAGAGCAAGCATTTTTTAGTAACTAGTTTGCTCTTAGAAATTCAAAAAACCTTAGTCAAATAAATAGCTGATGAGAATTATTAGCCAATTGGATCATAATTTTCTATTTAGGAGATAGGAGGCGAGTGAACACTGAATGCCATTTTCCAACATGTAGCGTAAGAGAAAGCAAAGAAATATCAAATTCGGGATTTAAGAGCGAATACTAATTACTCCAGAAAAGGAAACAGCGTGTCTGCAGCATTCTGGAATCTAGATATACCATGAAGCAGACACACATTCCCTAGAACAGTAGTCCCCAACCTTTTTGGCCCAAGGGACCAGTTTCATGGAAGACAATTTTTCCACAGAGGGGGAGAGGACAGGAGGCGGAGCTCAGGCGGTGAAATGAGCAATGGGGAGCGCACGCCCCCTCCACCCTCTTCCTAAATTTCATGAAACACAATTTTTCCACGGACAGGGGGTAGGCGGTGGAGCGCTGTGGGGGGTTGGGGACTGCAGCCCTAGAAGATCTTAAAAGATTTCAAGAAGTAAAGCAATGTGGTTCAATAGAGACTGAAAATATTATTTGACCAGAAGCATTCTAAAATAATTATGTAGATGTGGCAATTTACAGTAATCCTGGCAAATATTTATCCACTCCTGACAAATAGATTTAGTTAAGCGTAAGAGAGGTCTAAAGAAATGTTTTGCCCCCAAAGTATGGCACAGCAACTAAGGAATTAAGGAAAACCTTCTGGCTTTCAGTTTTGATACAGATAACTAGTTCCCACGTGCCAGGCAGTGGGCAATATCCAGTTAAGGGTTAGAAGAGACACAAAGATACCTCCCTAGGCCTGACCTAACTGCCATATGATATGAAGAATGAAACTCGTGAAACAAGATGCAGTAAGATGTCAACTCCAAACAACAGATGAAGCTATGCAAGCAAATGGGAAGCAGAAAGCATGAGAGTTAAAGCACTGGGTTCCAACGTCAGATAGCCCCGGCATCTTACCCTGATGCTACCTCATAATAACAATCTCACCTAAAGATGATATTAACATCTTTAAGCCTCCAGTTTGCCATACCTAAAATGTGAATACTAACTCTAGGCACCTTGTTAGAGTAATACAACAAATGATAGAATGAATGTAAAGCGGTGTACCAATAACTCCATTACTAGTTCTACCTTTCTATTTACTAAGAAACTAGAAAGGAAAATGACAAAGCCCCAAGGCAAAACATCCTAGTGGATGACTGATTAATTGCAAAAATTGAGTTTATTGTCGGAAACCCTGGTTGTGGGTTTCAAATTATAAGTGCAGTAGGGTCAATAAAAGTACAATTCAGTTCTATTAAAAAAATACTCTGACAAATTCGAGAAAAAATAAGGTAATATAGTCCTTTAAAATCTACAGGGCCTTTGAAAGGTACTAACTGATCACTGAGATGTAAAATAGAAAGTTCAGAGAGTAGGAAATATGAATGAGCTTTCATGGCTATGGGGAGAAGATGAATTGCGAACTGACATGATAATCATATGCTGGGTGAGCAAGATTATGTAAATATGTAAACGTGTAAAGATAAAAATTAGTAATTATCACAAATTATAAATTTCTAGGTTTAGTTCATTATGTGTTATATTGTATATCAACGGTAATACATTCCTGAAAATAGACTCAGAATTTTACATTTTTTAATCACATTTACTTGGATTATATCTATTCTCAGCATTATAAAGGAAACATTACAGTGTATTATAAGAAGTTATGCATTTTTATTTCATTACACAAAGATAAAAGAAAAATAACTATATGGGCCATTTTGCCACTTAAAACAACTGTAATTTATTATGTATGGCCTTGTACTTTTAATTAATGTAAGTCTATTCATATAAGCTTATCAACATTATTTTTAAAGTCAACTGCAAATCATTTCAGCTTTCAGTGTGGCATATTCAAATATATTTTACCTAAAACCATTAGTTAATTGGTAATGAAATATAAATGTATTAATATGTTTCAAAAGTTTTTAGTTTGTAAACTTGGTGGCCTCAAAAAACATGCTCTGAACTTGAAAGACTATTTCAATCATGATCAATGTGACAAATTAAGTATACCTTTCAATGTCTGGAAATCATTTAAATGAGATTTCTGTAAAAATGTTATTTTTTTCTTGTAATGGAAGTTGTTATATTTTCTTTAAGAGGCAGAATCTGTCATTTTTTATGTGGAATTTTGCTAAAAACTTTTAGCAACTTTTTTGTTTGTTCTGGAGGAATTTTTTCTTCGGTTTCTTTGGTTTATCTTTTGCCTTCTCTTTATATAGATATACAAACAAAAATCTTAAAGGACGAAAAAAGTAAAATGAATTGAAAAATATTTAGCTATGTCAGAAACAAAAAAGTGATTATACAAAATACAGTGAAGTTGCATTAGAGGTGAGTTGAAGGTTATAAGATTACTAAGTGGATTAAATGATGGCATCATTAAAAACAGTAGTAAGGAACAAAGATTTTATGTGGGTGACTTGAAATAATAGCTCTTACTATAATAGGATAATTTCAACAATAATGTCTTAAAATATACATATGTATAATAGATATTAAAATACCACACAATATGACTATAAAAGGATGCTGTGTTCTTGGGGCATTTTTATATTTTTAAAAATCATATATTTAAAAAGTTAATCAGTTTATAAATAATAAAGCACTCACTCAAAATCTACTACTTTTGCTGAAATGGAAAGGCCTAAATGGAATAAATATGATGATATATTTCAATAAATAAATATACAAGCCCCTTGTAAGTGATTCGAAGATCCAAATTCAGGATGACATTAAAATAATGAAAAGAACCCATTCCAACAGATGGGGCTCTTTTTGCTTTTTGTATGATGATTAAAGACAAAGTTCTATAGGTTCACAATTCTAGAATTCCAGAGAAAAGGCAGTTCAGAAAAGTCATCATAGACCCAGGCTGTTTCTGTTTTGGTACTCTGTAGTCTAGAGTGTTCAGCTTTATCTTAAGGCTGCTTCCTCGTATGGTTGTAAGTTGGCTTCCTATGCACTGGCTTTCTCATTTCTGTTTGCTGTAGGAGAGATGGCAAATGCCTCTCTCTAACCAGGAAAAATAGCCTTCCATCAGTTCATGCCCCTACAGAGGTCACACGTCTACCCATAAAGCAGTACCTATCTCCAGTGGAATGTCAATAACTAAGGTTTACAGCAGGGTTTCTGAACCAATGGCTAAAAAGACAGGTAGGATTACTATGATTTAGTTTAATCAGGGCCCATTCGTGGAGTTTTGGACGATCACCTAAATGAATATGCAATTAGGAAGAGATGAGATTGATTTCAAGGAAATCAACTATACTGTCTACTGCCCAATCAGACAAAGGCAGCTTTCCCATACATATGTGGTATAAAAAACTAATTCAAAATATGTGAATTCTCAAAATTAAGCATCTTATGTTACAGTTAAAAAAAAATGTACAGTATAGGTAAGTACATGTAAAATATAGGCTTAAAATAGTTACAATAAGTATCTGTTTTTGCCTGCTGCTAGCTAAAGGCATATTTCTCTGTCCTTTTTAATCCATGTCAAACAAATCAAAGGATAGGTACTTAATATGACATTTAATGATATGGTTGGCTAATTTCAATAAGCTCAATCATGACTTACACTAGTGATACTTTAAATTGTAAGACAGACAAGCATATATTCTAGAATTATATCCCACAATTGTTTTATTATGAATCTACTATTTGTCAAGTATTTAAGTCAAATAAAGTAGATATGGTATTTCCTTTTGACAGATGAGGAAGCTGAAAGGATGGCCTTGCTAATAAACTATCTAACACAGAGAAAAAAAAATCATGTATCAAAAATAAAAAAAAGAGAAAAAGATCACTCATTGTCTTTAAGATTAATCACCTGTGGCTTCTAAAAGTCTGTTTTCACAGCAGCCTTGAAAAGAACTGAGCAGATAGGAGGGACATGATGCTTCCCCAGCTCCCACCAGACCAGATTCCAAGGAGACTGATAAGACAGCCTCACAAAGAGAGAGGAAAAAAAAAGAGAAAAGCAGACACAGCCACTTCACAGCCCTCTTGCTATCAGCTGGCAACAGTTACTATTCATTTTTTTTTCTTCTCCCTTTACCCTCAATAAAAACCCCGAACCTTTTATCCTCCCTGCCAACACGTTTCCTTTCTTTCTCTAGTGGCACGCCCTTCCCACCTTTGGAAAATAAAATAAACTTTCTTTCTTTAAAATTATTCTAATCTTTGTGTCAAGAATTCTTTCTCAGCCTGTCACGAGTCCCCACCCTAACAGAAGCTAAACCTTAAAACTGTCAAGTAATTTCGTCAAGTTCACTAAGTTAATAAGAGACAGATCCAAACCATAGTTAGTTCTCTTAATATGAGTCCAGTTATCTTTCCTCTATATGCATTACAAAGTGTCTACATTTGTAATTTAGCAAGAAGATGCTAAAAGTGGACACTTTCTGTCTCGGTTTTGGGATAAATCACATAAACTGAGAACAACACAAAAGTGACCAGTACATCCATATTCCATAGTGAAGAGCTAGCCCATAGTTTCAGGATTTATGATGTAAGTGGTCTAAAACCTCTTTAGTGATTTTTGGCCTATCACCCTCTTCTAGGGCAAATAAGAGGTTTGAGGCTAACAGAACCAGCAGAGAGACTTTTCATTTTGGAAAAATTTGTAGAACTGCTGAGATTGAGAGAACTTGCCTTTAAACAAGGTTTAATAGAGTTATAAAATATGCAAAATGTCAGCCTCAGGATTTGACACGGTAACACCTAACAAAGGCTAGTGTAACCTTTAAAATGGATCTGGCTTTAAGTAATGGAAAACCTAGCTTAAACTGGCTTAAAATAATAAAACATATTATTGGTTAGCATAAGTGGAAGGGGTGGTGAGGATGGGCTTCAGCAGAGGTCAGAGGCTCAGGAATGTTATCATGGACCCAAGTTTTCCAACACTCCCCAAGTGTACAGTGTTAGTTTTACTCTAAGGCTGGTTCCTCACCATGTAGCTGCCAATGAATTTAAAGTTATATGTTTTTGGATTCATAATCTAGTAAGAAATTGAAAACTTTATCTATCTCGGTTCTCTTTTAAACACAAGAAATATTCTTTCCTAAATGTGTCCAGCAAGTCTGGCTTCAGCATGCATTGACCCATCCAAGCCTATCCTGAGCCATTCCTGAAGTTATTACAGCAAGACAAAAAGATCAAACACATCTGGCTTACAATGATCACATGGGGTATAATGGAGGCTGAGTTGTTTGGAGTTGGGAGGGCAACCACAGTGTCCAGAACTTCTAGGTAGTATCTTTGCCTTTTTTTCCTTGTTTATTTATAGATGCCTTAAAACACTAATCTATAAGTCTAAATTAGTGAACAGTCACTCACAAAAATGAATAAAAAAAGCTCACTGATATGAGACTGTGTTGTTTTCAGAAGCAATAAGTATATGGTAAAAGAGGACATGATTTAGAAAATACATTGGTTTGATGAAAAACAAAAGCTGAAAGGACAGATTAGAAATTAGAACATGGAAAAGTAATTTCATCAGAATAAGGATTCCACTGAGGACTGTGAATTGAAGAGAAGACAGGAAGAAAATCAAACAGAAACCGGAAAGCTATGGTTTGAATGTCACCTTCAAAACATGTTGAAATTTACTTGCCAGTGTAACAGTACTGGGAGGTGGAGTCTTTAAGAGGTGATTAGGCTCAGCCCTCATGAATGGATTAAAGCTGCTATGGCAGGAGTGGGCTAGTAGTCACAGGAGTGGACTCCTGATAAAAGCATGAGTTTGACTTGATTTTCCCTCTCTGTATCACGTAATATCTAGCCCTTCTGCCTTGTTATGAGTCAGTATGAAGGCCCTTGCCAGTTGTGGTGCCATGCTCTAGTACTTCCCAAATCCAGAACTGTGAGCCAAATAAACTTATTTTCTTTATAAATAATCCAGACTGTGTTATTCTGTTACAGCAGCAGAAAATGGAGTGAGCCACAGAGAGAACTGTAAACTCCTTTACTTCTGAAAGAACAGTGTCTACCTGCAAATTAAAGCTAACGTGAGATACCATGTGATGTGCTTTTCTTAAAGGAGGAGGTTATAAAAGACCACAGAGGCAGAGCTGGAATCCTGATCTTTCATATGGAATCACAGAATGTCACTCTGATTCCTACATTATAAGCCTAATTTAAACCCAAAATAAAGTTAATTAAACATTCCAAATTATTGGATCAGGGGATAGAATGTTCTGATGACTCAGTACAGAGGAAGGATCAAAAAAATGAAATAATGCCAAAGATCTGGTCTTAGAAGAATTCCTCTTTGATTTTTAAAGAAACCACTTCAGAATGGCAATGGAGTGTCATGTATTTGAGGAAGCACTAAATATTGAAAATGTTTTCTCTCTCATTGGTTCTTTATTCTTTCCCTGTCATTACATTCTTTAATATGCAAATTCCTTCAATTCATGTATGTGTTACTCATGAATATAAGCAACTTGGAAATCCTTCTGCCTCTGTATACTTCCCCAACCAATATTTCACATAACCCTTTAAAAGTATATGTTTTTGAAAGTTTGAGGACTATGTAAGAATAATACTGTTGAGGTGTAAAAGCTTTAAAAAACCATCACGGCTTTTAGCAACTTGGACCAAAAAAATCTAAAATATCCATGTTCTCTACATATTAGAAAATAAGGCAAGTCTGTCCAATCTAAATTAGATTTCTATTATAGTAAAACATTGCTAGTTTACTACGGCAAAGGTAAAAATTTAATCTCATACTGTTAACCAGGAATAATTTAGAAGCAATAAAGGAGTATTATATTAGGTCAGTAACAATTTTTGTATGATTATTACTTGTCAAGTGTCATGTTTTTGCTTTGGGAATAAAGAAATTAATAACATATTGACTTGTCCAGGCAAAGGTCACGATTTAAAGCAAGTCTTAGAGGAGAAGCATGATCAAATTTACACGGGCAGCCAAAAGAAAGAGAAATAAGCACTCCTCTACATACGACCTGAAGAGAATAATAATAGTGACTCTCAAGCCCCTGTCTCTTTGCATTCTATAGCCCGTCCACTAAATTTTTTTTTTCTTACAGATGGGGGATCTTTCTCTGTCGCCCAGGCTGCAGTGCAGTGGTGCTGTCATAGCTCACTGCAACCTTCAGTTCCTGGGGTCAAGTGATACCACTACCTCAGCCTCCCAAAGTGCTGGGATTACAGGCGTGAGTCACCGCACCCAGCCAAGTAACTACTTTCATAAATCTTGTGTTTTTCATTTTTTTCCCCAACTTTATTGAGATCTAATTGCTACACAATAAAACTGCATGTAATTAATGCCATTTCCATTTTATAACTTAGTTTTACATATTTATGCCTTTGGTTATAATTCATGTCCCCTGCTGCAGAGTATTCCCCTGTAAAAATACACACCAATTCACATATTATTGTTCTGTCAGCGGACATTTGACTTTTTTCTTATTTTTTGCTGTTAAAAGAAATACACGCATGAACATTCTTGTCTCCTTATTCACATTAAGAAGAGTTTGTCTGGAATTATTATATTCTGATAGCTGAAACTATAAGGTTGTAAGTTATACGCACACTCAATTTGACAAGGTAATTACAGATTGTTTCATGAAGAGATTGTATGAAGTTACCTCTCACCAACAGGCAAAATTGTAAATGTTCTATTCACTCTAACAAAGTGTATAGAAAAATAGATTTATAAATCTATACGAATTTGCCAATGTGGTAGATTTGAAACAGCATCTCACTTTGTTCTTAGTTTGTATTTCGCTAATTGCTGATAATGTTGAATGCATTTTTATAGGTTTATTGATCACTTGTATTCCCTCTTCTGGCAAAAATCTATTTACACTTTTTCCCAATTCACAGGGTGATTCTGGAGATTTTAGATTGTACATGGAAGATTTTTTGCATTCCCTAATACTAATCCTTTGTCAATTTTATGTTATATATGTCTTCAATTTTATGTTAATGAAGGCAAGTTTATGGTTTGTCTTTGTACTTTATACAATGTTGTGATTTAAGAAATCTGAATTTTACAAGACTCAAATTTCTCAATATTGTTCTGCATGGTTTACATAGTTTTCTTTATTGTTTATTGTTAATGTGTTGCCTAAAATTTCCCCTTATATCGTAAAGATTCTCCCATTATTCACTCTGAAAGTATTAAAAGATTGTTTTTGTTCATTTAAATCTTTGCTCCAACTGGGATTGATTTGAGATTGCTATAGTCATTAATTTTCAAATATTTTCATATGAATAATCAATAATTATCCCTACAGCCTTCTTAATAATCCATTCTTTCCCACTGTTCTGCAAAGACACCTCTATCACATATAGTTTGCACATTTGTGTGGACTCGTTTGTAGACTCACTATTCTCTTTCATCAGACTCCTCCATGAATGTCATTACTAATACCACATCCTTTTTTTATTTAAAAAAATTATATTTTTCTTTTCCTTTGTTTTATTTTATTTGTTTTTTTGTTAAACCCATCTCACTGTATACCGATATTTGTTTTTTATTTTTCTGATAAAAATTGCATATATTTATGAGGTACCATGTGATGTTTTCATGTATCTATACATCATGGTATGATTAAATCAAGCTAATTAACATATGCATCATATTATTTATCTCCTTTTTTGGTGAGAATATTTAAAATCTACTTTTAAACATAAAATTAAGGGGGCAATGAAAGTGTAAAGTGTGTACATGCGATCAAATTTAAGTTGTTATTAGCCTAAAAAAGCCTGTTGTAAAATGTCTTATGCAAGCGTCACGGTAACCACATTCTCGTAATTGTTTAAGTTATACGACAATTGTTCCCATTTGGTAGGAAAAGATCTAAATTTTTTCATTTTTTTAAAGTGTCCTGGTTCTTCTTGATCCTTTTCTTTCTGTAATAATTTTATAATTCCCAAGTCACATCACAAAACCTATTATAATTTTGTTTGGAATGACATTTAATCTATGGATCAATTTTAGAAGAAGATATCTAGGGATAATACTAACACAAAATTCAGAACATTTTTCTTAGAGAAAATTATAAAACTTACAGAAATTTTAAGTGATTTTTTCTTGAAAGACATTAAGTAATGTATTTAAAAATAAAGAGATATACCCGATTTGATAATAAGACTGTTTTGATATAGATTATCTCAAACTGTCCCTCATGTCTCTCAATCTCCCTTGCATATTCCCCAACTCTGCTTCCACTGCTTTCATGGAATTTTTTCATTTCTCTTTCAACTTCAACAATTTTTTCCTTCTTTCTGTCTAATCTGCTGTTGATGGATTTTTAATTTCAACATTATGGTCATTTGGCTCTTTCCCTAATCTCCCTGGCCATTTTTCATAATCTCCTATTCCCAATCATCCTTTTGATACACATATGTAGGTTTTATATTCTGTCATCATTCCAAAATCCGAGAACACTGAAAGTCTGATCCTGTTTCCTCTGACTTCTGCTTGGTCTTATTCTCTCATTCACATTGTTTTCTTTTTTACCTTCTATATTTTCTGATGTTTTCCTGTGATTTTATGTTAATGAAACCTTACCTGTGAAATTGAGTCCTGTATTTAGGGAGGTTTTCTTTTGAAAGAAACTGTGATTGCTTCTGCCAGTTATCTACAAAGCACTATAAACCTGGGACTAAATTAAAAGTAATTTACAGATTAAGATTGTTTGGAACCAGAACTACAGTAAATTCAGGTCATAAATATATTCTACATGATGATCAGCTTGAGGTTTTGACTTCTCAGGATATATATGTATATCTCCCCAGTGCCAAGTTTGAAACAGAAAAATTTGCTTATTCTCTCCCTCTGTGTAGAGCATCTTTGCCTATTTCTCATTCACTAAGCATGTTACTCTCCAGCACCTTGGTTTTATGTAGGCATGTCCTACGAGTCACTCCATCGTATACATGTTTATATGTGCACTGGTTTTTATCCTGCCCTCTGCACCATGTACTCATCAAAAAAAAAAAAAAAAAGGAAGAAGAAGAAGATCAAAATCTCCTATAACAATTTTACAGGTTTCTTACCTCTCCAGCTTTCTATTTTGACTTCACTTTAATACTTCTCTCAATATCCATTAGTTTCCTGCAAATGTGTGTGTGTACTTTTTATTTAACCACAGACTTTTTTTCTTCACAGTAAGATGTCTGTGCAGGATACCTGGTTCTGACAGAGAGAAACTCATGGATAAAATTTAAATAAATATTTCTAATTGTTATTTTGAGTAATTTTTGAAGTTGAGTCATCATATTACAGATCCTTACCTATATGTGCAAGTCAGATGAAAAAAATGCATCAGTATTAAAAATATGTCTTGATTTATATTTCATCCTTTTTTAAATCTAAGAAATCTTGATGGTTATAACAAAATGAACTACTGTTGCCTTCATAAAATAATATGTTATCTTCTGTTGTTAAACACATCTACATAACTATAAAATCCTCTACTGAATACATATTTGACAGAATATAACCACATTAGCTACTCCAAAAAAGATACAGGAAAAAGCTTTTAAAAGCTAAATGCTTTATAAAACTTGGCTCTGAAGTAATTTTCGTAAGTTATGATACAGGAATATGTCATTAATGAAACTTCATTAATTTAAGGTCCTTTCAAAATATTGGAAAACTAAAGCTCTTGGTCAGAATCTAAAATTATTTTATATTAATGTCAAAAAAAAAAGTATTGATATTCAAATTGCAGTTTCAAATTGGAGCACAGAAATTAACAATCCAATACATTCATATCATTGCTTTAAAAATATCTTGCCTATAAACAATCTTGAGAGTTACAAATTATGTAATGTATTATTTTTAAGAGTTATAAATTATGTATTATTTTTAAAACAAAAATGTATTCTCTTATGATCTTTAAGTTTAGAACAGATGATAATTAAATATGTAACACTCCAGTTAATCTATGCCCAGAGAGAGAAATCTGAATGCAAACCCTGGGGCTTTCAATATTATTGTCTGTTGCTTTTTGTTTGTTTGGTGGTGGTTTGTTTCTTTAGTTATGCTTACATGTAGTGGTAAAGTCACTTATTAGGCTAGAATATACTATATATTCCTTTGCATCTTTATATTGAAGTAAATTCTTATATTTTTCTATTTAGGTAAAATTGAGACAAATCTACTTTAACATATAGATAAAATATTAAGTCAAAATAAGCTTATATTATCCTTTAACTTTCCCATTGTATTATTTTTATTTTATGGTTATATGTTCCTAAAATGATAACATAATTCCAAGAAGGTACAAATAAATAAAATAAAACAATTAAATAAAGATGGATGGCATACAGTACATTCTTCACATACAAAGAGAAATTCTACACCATAGTGACAGCTATAAAAGGACTGGCAGGTAAGATATTCAATAGGCATAAAACACATTCTGAGAACTATTTAAAGCAAAATATGAGAAATAGAATTTATAGATGAGAAAATCAATGTATGAATTATTTCCCTGTCAACCTGTTTAAGAGACAATGTGAAAGATGAGAAGTAATTTCAAGTTCTAGTCCTCAGAAATACAGTAAGATTCCATGTTTAGGTCCACAAATATGTGTGGGAAGCAAGATCATCTCATTTTACCATATAAGCAAAGAAGTCTTCAGGGGTCTAATCAAAAGGATTTAGGAAGTAACCAAAATGAGTTTTCACTGGCCAAATCTGTGACCATTTCATCACAGTGGTATTCAAAAAGCAGTTAATCCAACAAATAAAATAAAATAAAATAAAAAGAAACACTGATTATGTTTGGAAGATCCTAGGAAACCAAGATATTTTGAAAACTTGCGAACAAAGGGAAGGAATAAAACATACATCTTGCTTTTCCTCTACAGGAACTGAACCTAAGTGGAACAAATAGTTGATGAGAGTCAAGTTTTACTTTATACAAGATTTTCAGCTAAGAAACAAAGGAAAAATGATAAACCTAGAATATCACCACTTTCCAATCCTAATGAAATAATGACTCTTAACAATGATCAAAAAATCGTAAGTGAACAGCTGATGGATAACTGTAGAACTGCAGTCCCCAACCTTTTTGGCACCAGGGACCGGTTTCACGGAAGACAACTTTTTCAAGGATGGTGGGGTGGGGGGTGATTACATTTATTGTGCAGTCAAACCTCTCTGCTAACGATAATCTGTATTTGCAACCACTCCGCATGGCTAGCATCACTGCCTCAGCTCCACCTCCGATCATCAGGCATTAGATTCTCACAAGGAGTGTGCAACCTAGATCCCTCGCATGCGAAGTTTACAGTATGATTTGGGCTCCTATGAGAATCTAATGCTGCCACTGATCTGACAGGAGGCGGAGCTCAGGCGGTGATGCAAGCAATGGGAAGTGGCTGTAAATACAGATGAAGCTTCCCTTGCTCGCTCACTGCTCACCTCCTGCTGTGCGGCCCAGTTCCTAACTGGCCATGGAATGGAACTCATTTCGATCTTAATTAGAAGAAACCAATCATGTAAAGAACCTTTATGAAGTCAACATGAAAATTTGAAACTAATTGGATATCTGATTATATTAACAGTGTAAAGGTAGTTTTTTTTTTTAGGTATGATAATAGTATTACAGATTTTTTAAAACAAAAAGTTCTTAATCTTTAGCAATGCATGCGCAACATTTACAGATGAATAATACGACGATGATGTTTATTTTTAAAAAATTTAGGTTGTAGAGAGAGGACAGATGAATGAATAAGATTGGCTATTTGGTGACAATTATTGAAGGTGACTAATGTGTATTTGGGAGTTTATTACACCATTCTTTATGTTTTTTGTGTTTGAAGTTTCCTGCAACCAAAATAACAAAAATATTTAAAATGCTATGTCATATGATCCCTATGAGAAATGTTTTCTCCAAAATGACTTTATGAATAGTGAAAAACAAGTACTAATATGAAATACTTTAATATACATTTCTGTACTTAATTTACAGTTGTTTTTGATGTCTAAAATAAATTTTGATAATTTCTTAACAGTACAATCTGTATTGGCATTTATATGTCATCCTGTTTATTGCTCAAAAAAGTTAACATGTTTAGGTATTTAAACATTAGCAGGTATTTAGTTTTTGAATATCTCTGAATTTGGTTAAGAACCACCCTAATCAATTAATCACGTAAGAGCCAACACATTTTTGTGTAAAGGGACACACAGTTAAATTTTGGGCTTTGTTGCTGAACAGTCTTTGTCACAACCATTCAACTCTACCAATGTAGCATAAAAGCAGCTATAGATGATACGCAAATGAATGGGCATGGTCAAGTTCCAATAAAACTTTATTTACAAAAATCAGGCAGTGGGCTGGATTGGCAATGCACTGTAGCTTGCTAACTCCTGAAAATTATTAATTCAAGTTAATATTGTGCTGACAATAGAATGGAAAATAAATGAGGAGCGGAGGTCCAGAAGGATATTTTAGTATATACGAAACTAAAATAAGTGACAAGGGTGGTGTTTTAATTCAGTGAGAAAGAGTGGTGAATTTCATCATTTGCTGATGCTGACATACCTAATATCCATACAGAAGAAACTGAATCACATTATTTATAAAAGTATACACACATTGGTTAAATATTTAAATATGCAAAATAAAGAAATATATAATCTTAGAAAAAATTATATAATCATGTGCATTCAATGACTTGGGAAGAGAGTTCTTGACCAGAACAGAAAACTTACAGGAACAAAACAAATTCAACTATATGAAAATTAAAATTTTATGCAAAAAATATATATTAAACAAAGCTAACAGACAAATGATATGCTTGGCCAATATTTGCAGTGTAAGTGTCAGAGAGTACCCAAAATTTAATAGAGAAAACAAATAATCCAATAGTAATGTAGGAAGAGGATAAGGGTGGCAGAAAATGCCTATGGCCTCCTAATGTGTATTGTAGCCTTCTTCCTTAGTAATAGAAACCTGCTTGTAAGGCAGATGTTCTGCTAACTATTTAAAATACCACATTTCACAAACTATATTGTAACCATGTGTGACAGTGTGTACCTTCAAGTCAATGTGATTTAGGCATGCAGAACTAATATGTGCATTTAAGGAAGATTTATTTTACAGAGAAGGAGCAAGCAGGTTCTCCTCCTCCTCCTGTCTCCAGTTGCCTGGAATGTGGATTTATTGGCTGAACTTCCAGCCCATCATTGTGAACCAGGTAGAATATTCTAAGCATGGCAGAGCACAAAGCAGACTCAGGACCCAGGTCACAGCACAAAGCCACCAATACATGCACTGGCAACCTCTAGATTTTTTTTAATAACAAAGAGAATTATCCTTCTATATGGTTTAATATACTATTATTTTTAATATTTTGTTTAATGCTGCTGAATCTAGCTCTAATTAACAAAAAGAGATCACTCATATAAAAGCAAAACCAATAGCCAAAAACACATAGAAAGATGCCCAAACTCAAATTAAATTAACCCTGAGATATTAGATAACATCCATCAGATAGACTGATATAAATTTAAATGAGCACTAGTAAGGACAGATAGTCTGGATGGGAGGGGATACTCACATATAGCTAAAGAAATGTGGGCTTTAATGGGTTTTTTAGAAAACAAACTGACAATATGAACAGAATCTTTGACTCAAAAAGCCCTCTTGTGGGAATCTATTCCACTGAAGGAAAAAAAAGCATTTAAGGATTTTAAGGTAAAGTACAGGATCTTTGTTATAGCATGTTTGTATTAATAAAAATAAAACAAAATAACATAAGTGATATCAATAAGTGTATAGTTCAATAAATTATTACCAAATTTATTATGAAAGAATGAATTGGAGTATACCAGTGCTCGGTGTGTATGTGTCTGAGTGTTTATTATGTAGGAATAATAAGAAAATGCTAATTGTTATTACAGAATGATTACAAAATATATTTTTAAGACAAAATAGTATGTATTAGGTTATTAAGTATGAAATGTCTGATTTCCTTAAGTATTAAGTTTGACAGTTGATATTTCTGACATTTTACTTTGACACTTCTTGTTTTATTTTTATTGTGAAGGTACATCCTCATTCTTTCAAATGCATGGTTTGGCTTGTGATTATCTTTCAAAAATTTTTTAGAGCAATTTTTGTGAAACCATGGATAAGTAAAAAATTCACGTTATTTTCCAATGTGAGTTCCGTTGTGGAATCAATGCTGCGCAGACAGCTTGAAATATCAACGAAGTGTTTGCGAAGGATGTGGCTAATGAACACACAGTAGATCGATGGTTTGAGAAGTTCCATTCTGGTGATTTTAGTCTTGAAAATGAGCCAGGTAGGCAACCTGAGACCAAGGTGGATAATGATGAACTGAAAGCTGTAGTGGAAGTAAATCCATCTCAACCTACACGTGAATTAGCAGCATGGTTTGACATTACTATTCCAAAAATATTGCACCATTTGAAACAAATCAGCAAAGTAAAGAAGCTGGATAAATGGGTTCTGCATGAATTAAATGAGCATCAGAAGAGAAATTGTCTAGAAGCTTGACTTTCTTCACTGTCAAAACATAAAGGCGAACCATTTCTATGCCATATTGTTACGTGTGATGAAAAATCGATTCTTTTTGACAATTGCAAGTGTTCAGCACAATGGTTGGATAAAGACAAAGTGCCAAAACACAGTCCAAAACCAAATATTTATCAAAAAAAGCTAATGGTGCCTGTTTGGTGGTCCAGCTGGTATTATCCACTACAACTTCATGAAATCTGGTCAATCAATTACAGTGGATGTCTACTGCAACCAATGGGACAAAATGATGAGGATGTCTGCAATTAGGGCACCGAGATTGGTCAATAGAGACAGGCCAATCTTCTTGCAAGACAACATTCAACCACATGTTGTACAAACAACACTGCTCAAACTACAGCAGCTAGACTTGGAAACTCTCTGTTATCCACCATATTCACCAGACCTTGCACCAATTGACTACCACTTCTTCCAGGCTTCTTGCAAGGAAAAACATTTAATTCTCAATGAGCTGTGGAAAATGCCTTTTGTGATTTCATTGCCACTCACTCTCCAGGCTTCTTCACCGCTGGCATAAACAAGCTACTGTTATGATGGCAAAACTGTGTTGACAGTTTAAGCGCATACTTTGATTAATTGTACTGCTTCTTGTTTGAGATATAATAAATTAAACTTTTGATCTGAGTTTGGACATTTCATATTTAATGACCTAATATTTCATGTATGATCCATAACTTCAAATGGTAGTAGTCTCATTCCTAAACAATACAAAAATTATCTTAGTTACCTCAAGAATTTTTACAATCTGGAAGAAGACACTTTGAGAACTGGCAGCTACGATGGCATTAATATTTATGTGGCATTGTATCTTCACAGTCTCCAAGAAAGCAACTGAGGCCACAGCTGCTGCATAAAGTAGTGTATGTTATTTTGTTTGTGGATTTTTTTTTTTGTATTTTCACAGAATAGATTTTGAGACTCATTTGCAATTGTATTAGTTAATTTATAAGAAAAACGGTTACTTTCTCCTTTTGAAAAATGATACATTTTAGTATTTAAATGCTTCTAGAAACAAGTGAACTAGTGAAGCTACATAATAACTTATCCTTATAATTAACAGATGATGCATTAACTGCTGACTGGCCTACATACATAGCTTCAACAAAATATAGCTCACATTTACCCTTTCTTTATTCTTTAACAGCATTTGAATGATGAACAGATAGAATCAAGAAAACTAATTACTTCCAATAAGTTTATTTCTCCAGAAATGCATCATATATTCCAGCTAACATAATAGGTATCTTCTTTATTTCCTCTCCCAAATATTTTAAAAAGAGATTTATTCCCTGTCGTGTACATAACAAGGGCAGTATAATAGGAAAATGGTATGATCCTTCACTTTTAAAAAATACAAAGGATAAGTAACACCCCTAGTAATGGCACAATGCATGACATATATTTTGGACATGGGGATAGGAAAATGATGCCAAATACAAGTCTAGCCAGGCATGGTGGTGCACACCTGTAGTCCCAACTACTCTGGAGCCTGGGGTGGGAGGATCATTTAAGCCCAGGAGTTTGAGGCTGCAGTGTGCTATGATCACACCTGCGAATAGCCACTGCACTCCACGTCCACCTGGGCAACACAGTGAGACCCTTAATCTCTCTCTTTCTCTCTCTCTCTCTCTCACACACACACACACACACACACATACACACACCAGTATAACAGTAAGCCTAGAAAATGGAGGTGAAATTCTTATTGAAGGCTACATACAAGCAATGTGAGACCAGAAGTAATGTACTGAGAAGATGGGACAATGGGGGGGAGGGGTAGGAAGAGACAGAGAAATCAAGCAGCTACTCTGGAAGTTGCAAATAATTTCCAAAACTACACCTCTGGCTCCATATTTACAGAAATATATTTAGCGAATAAGAGAACACTCATTTAAATTCAAAGAAACACAATCCAGTAGACATTTGTAAAGGTATATTTTAATCACTATAGGACCATACGCTTGTTTTTAAAAAATTATTGTCCTTCAGCCTCTTCCTGTGGAGATGTGATCTCTCTGAATCTAGAATATAACAGGTCATATTCCCAGGGTAGAAAGTTCTGGGCTAAATAATGGAGCTACCTAGATTGGAGTGATAAGCAAGTCAGACACAGATTTTAGAAGAACCTCTCCATTCTTATGCTCTGCTTGACATTGTTAGCATGAGCATTAAGTGCCATTAAATGAAAATAAATGAAAGTCAAATCCTCCAAAGAAAACACTATCAAGGTGTGATACAAAACTGTCATAATAATGCTGATAAAACACCTTGACAGCTATTGTACTTCCTGGCAGTATCATCTTTGGAGAAGGAAATGTGCTGATTTTCAAGGGGTTTACTGTGAAATGATCATCAAATCTGGGACATTTACTCTGGGAAATGTGCACAGTATTCTAGACATTTATAAATAGTCAGTCTCCCAAAGGAAAGATGACAAGGAGCAAAAACTGCTGTGTTGCAGCCCTTTTGAAGAAGAAAACACTCTAGCTGGAAAAAAAAAAAAAAACCACTGTCATAACTGTCATTGCTCTGAAGGTCATTCTGTTTCATGGAATAAGTTTAAAAAGAAAACAGAAAACTGGTTAAATCGTCAGAATCTAATAATTAATGCAGTTTTTTACAAGCAGACAAAATGTTTTCACTTCATGGGCATGAAGAACATTTCGAATATCAGGGGAAAAATAAAGGGAAATGTCCAGTGATTGTTTATAGAAACATTCTCTTCCAAGAAGGAGCTATTTTTGAGGGAACCATTAATTCTACTAAATTTGTACTATAACATATGCACATGGTATACAAATCAGAATCCATCATCAAATATCACTGTATTAAAATGATTAGAAGAAATTAACTGAACTATTTAAAATAATTAAATTGTTTAATTGCTAATTAATTAAACAACTATGTTCCATTTGTAGATAAATAATAGACATTGTTATCAGACTTTGATAGCTACACTGCAGTCATCTTTCCTCTTTCAATCTTAACAGGAGATCTAAAATGATCTTCCAATAATTGAGTCACACACCAGAATTTGAAACTGATATAGGAGTACCTTTGTTTAAAAAGATAGCTGGCTTACTAAGAGCCTACAAAAATATACTTTGAACTATTTTAGCCTGGGAGGGGGTGGGTACTGATTCACCAAGTTCTTTCTCCCCCTCAACAGAGAGAGAGAAAATTTGTATTTTTTAAGTAGTATTGTGTAACCATATCTCCAGAAAGTATCATGGAAGTTAGTGTCATTATGCTTATAAAACACACTGGGACCTAGAATACAAGTAACTTTATTTGTAATCAGAATTCTAGAGTATACAATGTATTGTGCCAGCGGTTTCACAGTGATTTAATTTAGAGCTGTATATGAGGAATCTGACTTCCTGTCAAATTATTATCCTGCCATCCCTACTCCCTCCCAACCCTTTCTTCATCCTCGTATGTCACTTCACCACTTTGTCACCTTCACTATCATGTGCCTCTAGTCACTCCTCTAATGTACTGCTGTGATTCTTGTGAGCTACACCTGGAACCCTTACTCTGGAACTCTCATTTCGAATTAACTCAGTCTATTTTGGTGACATTACAAATCACATGAGTCCTTTTTACCACCAAATTTTTCTCACCTTCCTTCTCCACTTTTTTGTTTTAGCATAAACTTGACATTTCCTAAACATCAACAGCCATCTCGCCCAAGTGCCAGTTACAAAGAGGCCATATCGTCTCTCTTGGCCCCTGATTATGGCAGAGAAGGTAGTGAGGGCATGCTTCTTGCTAGCCTGAGGGACCTCTCACTTAAAATACTGGCAGTATTGGATCTTATAGTCAGCTGATTTAAAAAAAATAAACACTAAAAAAATACTGGCAGTAGAGTGGAAAGAACACAGACTCTCTGCATGTGTCACCTTGAGTAAGTTACTTAACTTCTTTGAGTCTTGGTGTCTTCCTTTGTAAAATGGACAAAACCTCAATATCTCTAAGCCTTACTAACTTGTGTTTACAGGTGAGTCATGCTGGTAACAATCACCAAGATTTCATTTAAATTTTCCCTCATATGCTCATATAGGGTTTGTATCCAATTACCAAATCAGTATAGAATCCTATGTCTACTCATGAACAAATCTGTTCTTATTGATATTGCCACTGCTCCAGGAGGTTCTGCTTCAACTAACTGCTTGGCCAAGCACTACCTACCTGAGCTTCTCATACTTTAGGGTGGGAAGCTTGTTAACATACATATTCTGAATTAATAGATGCTGATGCTGTTGGTCTATGGGCCAAATTTGAAAGATCACAACTTTCATAGTAGTGCTAAACTCAACTTTTCCCTCCTGTGTCCATGATGCTACCCCTGAGCCCTCTCAACAATGAATAATCTTGGTGATCTGTGTTAAAGTAGTTGGAAGAGTTTCTCCTCCCATGACATTATTTATTTTCCTGTATATTACAGCATTTATTTCAACAGCCTTTTTCTCTGCCCATAGAGCACACATGGATCCATGTAGGTGTGCTGGGGAGAGTTTTCATCTACCAAATAAGAAACTCCCATTTAATAATTAATGGTTTGTGATGAACCCACTTTGGCCTGGCATCTTTTTTGTTTTAAGAGGCATTCTCTCCCAAGAGAGTCCTGAGCATAGAAATTATCTTTTGTAAGATCTGCCCAAAAAGTTCACCATGTATTCCTGCCTGAACTCTAGCAGTAGGAAATTGACAGTTTAAACACAAGCTTAGGTCCCTGATGTTATAATAATAACTACTTTCAGGAGTTATTATGAATATAAAAAATAACATATGTACAGCATGTGGTTCATAGCATGAGCTCAGTAAGTATTACCTATTTTGATTTTCCATCAATACTTAGTTAACATTTAGAGTGATAAATGTGCTATAAAACAACATTCCTCTTAACAGAGTCATAGTTCTACAATAGCATGTAATTGATTAACAAATTCTAAATTTTAAAAATGTGTTTATTCAGCCAATATATAATGAGTACCAACTCAATCAGAGATATACCAGGAAATAAAAGAGAGAAAAAAATCACTGCCCTTATGGAGTGAACATTCTGGAGGGGAATTAGAATCAAACATTCATTTATCTTTTCATTTTGCATTAGCTAGGAACAAAGTTTCCATATTTAGTAGGCACATACACCTACACCACTATGGTCAAAATCACCACCACCACAGCCCCCATTTTACTACTGCCAAGAACAAGCAAAGTTGACCATCTTGTATTCTAGTCCCAAAAATTATCTGTGAGATAGGTGTTTCTGGACAAGTAATTTACCCTCTTAATTATGAGCCTCCTTATCTATACATTATGGCATTGAACTGTATTAGCTCCAAGTACCTTCCTAACTCTATTATTCTATGATATTATGATCATACCCGTCTTTCCAAATCTTCAAAACTAGGATCCATTACCTCTTTCCCTAACTAGTTCACAGACTGGTTTACATGTTTTGTTTTGTTTTGTTTTGTTTTGTTGTTTCCATCCCACACTCACAGACATCTATACTAACTCTAATAATCACATTGTGGAACCTCCTGGCATCCTGATTTTAAAGAAACTTTTTACTCATGCTATTTGTGATCACATTCACACCACATCAGTCATTTATACCTCACATAATCATGCCTTGTACCTTGTCATCACATACCATATTCCAATCTCAAAATTTCAAGTATCTTCTCATCCCCAGATCTCACAAAGTAATTCATTTTCCTCTTTACATTCATCAAAAACTTCAAACTAAAGTGCCTTCTAATTCATTGAACTCATTTGTTCCTTCCTAGCTACCTATTTTCCCTAACATGGATGGTCAGCCATTTCCATGCAAGCCTTACTGCCTCTCCATAATTACGTTCTTTGGTACCATCAACAATAGTCATCAGTCCCTCACTACACACAATCATTTACTTCTCCATTGCCTTCTCTAGGCTGCAGAGCATAGCTAGAGGAAGTATCAATGCCATGCACCTAGCCCACCAGAAATTCACATATCTAGTAGCAAACAGGATCTTCATGCTGCTTTAAAAGCTCTTAAGTAATGTTTTGCTAATTCTTTTTTCCTGAGTTGCAAATCTTCTCTTCTTTTTCTCATTTTTGACAAATGCTCTTTCCTCTTATTCCCTCAAGATGAAGAGCCTCTGATACACTGTTCCCATTCAATTTTTGTTTTTCATCTTTGAAACAGACAAAAATGGGCTTTTTTTTTCTTTTCATGGTTTACTCCGAACTCTAATTGATTTCCTTATGTGCTCCCTGAATATCCCCACTTTCAATTTCACTCTTTATTATAGCTCTATAAACTGTGCATGTCATTTCCTGATTAGCATCTGGTGTTGACTCAAAAACCCTGTTCCCTGTAACACTCTCTTCCATGCAGTATTAGTGTCACACAAACAGATGAGGAAATGTATTTATGAAGCATGTGGAGTTTTATATTGACTATGATCAAAAACAGCTGGAGATAAAACAGCCATGCTGTCCTCTAGAAGTTCCTAAGGTTGTAGGTTCTATTAACCTTTTTAAATATGAATCAAATTATTCCTCACATAGTCCCTTATCTTTAACAAAACCCTCTCCCCAAAACTCCTCCAACATATTCCTTTAACATGTTGCTCTTTCACTCAAGTTTATTTCATTCTCAAGTGAATTTCAAAAGTGGTGTCCTTATTTTGATGACGGACAATTACCCAGGCAACTAAGAAAGATGCATGAGCAGGTTTGCTTTAAGCAGGACACTTGCTCTACTTGTATTATACAGCTGAGCTACAGCTCCTCATTGCTGTAAGTGTGGCCCCACACCAGCAGCATTTCATTATTTAGACACTTATTTAAAAAGCATAATTTCAGGCTCTACTCCAGAAACCTACTGGGTCAAATCTTCATTTTAATAAAAATCCCCAGGTGATTCCTCTGTACATTAATTTTTGAAAAACACTGATCAAGTTCTTCTCACTTCTGTGGTGGTAAAAAGAAAAAAGAAAATTCGGCAAGTCTGTCATCTACTTTTCCACTCATAATTTATTGGCTTACCTAGTTTTATTTCTACAAACCAACTTTGATTACTTGTCTATTTCTGATGTAATTTATTCATCTGATCAGTACTGCCCACTCAATTTCTGAATAGTTACAATCAGCATATTTTCTTACCACCTATTCACATATTAATCCTACACAGATGATTACCATCCATCCATTATGCTCTGCCAATTACCTCCTAACTTACACGCTTCAGACAGAAAATGAAGATAATTTTAGAACTGGAAGGGGTTTGGAGATCATTAATCCAACCCTTCTAGTGGTGTCTGGCACAACGTATCCCTTAATAAATACTTGCTGAATAAAAAAATTTAAAAAGATACATAAATAAAATTGATTCATAGAGTATAAATGACTACCTCTCAAAGGCATAACAAAGACTCAAATCCAGCCTCTAAAATCCTCACAAATTCTTGCTCTTAATTGTCTAGTTTAGTCTTATTCTCTTCCATGTGCCTATAGCACTGGATCTCAACCTTGGCTGCACAAGAAAACCAACTGGGGAACTTTAAACATACTGACGCCAGAGTGCCAAACCCATAGACTCCAATCTGGTCTAGAGTATGGCCCAAGCCATGAGATTTCTAAAAGCTCCCCAGATGATACTAATGTGCAGAAAAGGTAGAGAACCACTGTTCCATACATTGCTCAAATTTAATGTTCAGAAAAGATCACTTGGCAGTTTTTTAATGTAAAATCTGATATAGTATGTCTGGAGGAGTGCCTGAGTTTCAACATTTGTAACAAGCTCCTAGAGGAAGCTAATGCTGCTAGTCCTAGGACCACACATTAATAAGAAGACTCTACAGCATTTTTCAGTGTTAACCACTTAATCCAAAAGGAAGAATTTTAGAATGTAAAATACCCAGGTTTTCCTACAATCTCTGATTCCTTCTTTACAGTTTTCATAAGTTTCTATTGATTTACACATTTCTAAAATCTGTCCATCACCTCTCCATTCTGAAATAAAATGCTTAAAAATATCCCCTTTCATGCACAGGATTCTGTTAATTTTTCCCTAGTTGCCACAATTGTCCAGGATAGCAACATCTCAAATATATGTTAATTGTAATAATTTCCTAATTGGTTTCTCTGACTTCATTTCTTGCCTTCATCAATGGTGTAGCCTAATTCTATAATAAAACTCTCATGTTTTTAATTGCTGAAGATATTTTAATAACTCACCATGTCTATGATACAAAATAAAATTTTAAATATATTGTCAATTACATAAAATATAAACAGACCATTATTTCATTTAAAATGCAAAGATTGAGACACTTTTTAAAAAACTATTATATGCTCTTTGTAATAGTCATATCTTGAGTAGGAAGTTATAGAAAAGTTGAAAATAAATGGATAGAAACAAGACATATTCCCTCTCCCCCCAAAAAAGCAGTGAAGCTACATTTATATCAGTGAAATACAGTTTAGGAAAAAAAACTCCTTAATAGAGACAAAGAATTAGATTGAGCACTGACAAGTCAATCCATAGGAGGAATATGAAAATTATTTAAATCTCTGTTTCAAATAACTTAGCCTGAAAATATCCAAGCAAAAATTGACAAAAGTCAAAGGAGAAATACACAAATCCATGATCATGGTGGCATATTTTAAGACATGTTTAATAGTAATTATAAGCTAATCAAACAAAATTAATAAGAAGACTTGCACTTCTCATTGGAATAATCTTTAAAATATTATTGACATATTAAAGCAAAAAATAACAATGTATTAGTTTTGAAACAAAAAAGAGTAGGAAAAATATTAAAAAACAAAATTAATTTTGTGAAAATATTAATTGATAAACTCTGGACAAGAATGAAAACATTTTCCTAAAAAATAATTCTATGCCCAGATGGCTTCATATGTGAATTTATCAAACACATCTATATGAAAGAAATAACACAATACCTTTAAAAACTATATTAGAAAATATTGAAGTAAGATATACTTAAAATGTTTTAGGAGATTATCATAACCCTGATACCAAAACCTAATAAAAATACTACTAAAATCAAAATTTCAGACTGACACTTGAAAGATACAAAAGCTGTGAACAAAATATTAATAACTAGAATCCAGCAATATGATTGTGTGGTTTATTTCAGGAATATAAAGTAAGCATGTCATTAGAAAACAAATAACCTTATTAAAAAATAGGCAAAGTACTGGACATACACTTCTCAATAGATGACATATGTATGGTTAATTGGTTCATGAGAAATGCCCAGCATCACTAATCCCCAGGGAAATGAAAATTAAAACCACAATGAGATATTATCTCATACCTGTTAGAATGGCTTTTCTGAAAAAATATGAAACATAACAGGTGGTGGCTAGGATGCAGGGAAAGGGAACCCTTGCACACTGTTGGTGGGGATATAAATTAGTACATCTATTAGGGGAAATGGTATGGCAATTCCACAAAAATGTAAAACTAGAATTACCATATGATCCAGCAATCCCACTTCTGGGAATATATCCAAAGGAATTGCAATCAATATGGTAAAAGAATATCTGCACTCCCACATCCATTGTAGCATCATTCACAATAGGCAAGAGATGGAATTAACCTACGTGTCCATCAACAGAAGAATCGATAAATAATATATTGTATATGCGGGTGTACCTTGGAGATATTGTGGGATTAGTTGCAGACCACAGCAATAAAGTGAATATCACAATAAAGGGAGTCATAATTTTTTGGTTTCTCAGTGTCTATAAAAGTTATATTTATACTATACTGTAGTCTATTAAGTTTGTAATAACATTGTCTAAAATAACAATGTACACACCTTAACTAAAAAAAAAACTTTATTGCAAAAAATGCTAACAATAACATGAATTATCATCTATGTGCTGATGGAGGGTCTTCCCTTGAATGTAACGGCTGCGGACTGATCAGGATGGTGGTTTGTTGCCATTCCAAAAATGTGCATGGCATCATCACAATTTATAAAAAGCAATATCTGTGAAGCATGATAAAGTGAAGTGCAATAAAGCGAGGTATGCCTGTATACAGAATGAAATATGATTCAGCCTTAAAGAAGAACAAAATTTTGTTATTTGGGACAATAGATTTCCTGTAGATTAAGCTACAGGAAATCATGCATACTGTAATAAGGCATGTACAGAGAGTCAAATATCACATGATCTCATTTATATACAGATTCTCTAAAAAGTTGAATTCATAGAAGTAGAGAGTATAATTATTGTTACTAGAACTGAGGGGTTGGGGAACAAGGTAATGGGGAGTCACTGGTCAAAAGATACAACAAAGTTTCAGCAAGATAGGAGGATAAATTTTGAGATCTATTGCACAGAGAGAGTATAGTCAATAATAATCTATTGTATATTCCAAAATAACTAAGAGTAAATTTCAAACTTACCACAAAAATGTTAAGTGAGGTGAAGTATATGTTAATATGTTTGACTTAGTCATTCCACATTGTAAACATATATTAGAAGGTCATATTGTTTTCCACAAATATAACACAATTATGATTTGTCAATTAATATAAATTTTAAAATTGGTGTGTTTCACCACATTAATAATATAAAGAAAAAACATATAATCTTTTGCATCTCTGGGATGAAACAAACTTAATCACGATGAATTATTTTTTTGATGTGCTCCTGAATTCAGTTTGCAAGTATTTTGTCAAGGATTTTTACATCTATATTCATAAGGGATATTGGTCTATAGTTTTCTTTTTTTGCTGTGTCCTTTACGGCTTTGGTATTAAGGTGATACTGGCTTCATAGAATGACTTAGGGAGGGTTCCCTCCTTCTTGATGTTATGGAACAGTTTCAGCAGAATGGGTACCAGTTCTTCTTTGTAAGTCTGGTAGGATTTGGCTGTGAATCTATCTGGTCTGGGGCTTTTATTTGCTGGGAGACTATTTCTTACTGTTTCAATCTCACTACTCACCACTGGTCTGTTCAAGATTTCTATTTCTTCCTGATTCAGGCTTAGGAGGTTTTATGTTTCCAAAAATTTATCCATTTCCTCTATGTTTTGTAGTTTGTGTGCATAGAGGTTTACATAGTAGTCACATATGATCTTTTGTATTATAGTTGTATCAGTTGTAATGTCCCCTTTGTCTTTTCTGATTGAACTTATTTGAGTCTTTTCTTTTCTATTTTTGGTTAATATAGCTAGTAGTCTATTGATTTTGTTTGTATTTCCAAAGAAACAACTTTTTTTTTTCATTGATCCTTCATATTTTTTTTATTCCATTTCATTTAGTTCTGCTCTGAGCTTTGTTATTTTTTTAGCCTGTTAGCTTTGTGTTTGGTTTCTTCTTCTTTTTCTAGTTCCTTGAGGTATAACATGAGGTTGTTAATTTGTGACCTATCTGTCTTTTTGATGGAAGCATTTAAAGCTGTGACTTCTCCCTTAGCACTGCTTTTCATGTATCCCGTAGATTTGGAAGGCCATGTCCTCTCTGTTGTTCAGTTTGAAAATCTTTTGATTTCCATCTTAATTTCATCATTGACCCAAGGATCATTCAGCAGCAAGTTAATTTCTATGACTTTGTGTAGATATACACAAAGCAATAAATGTAATTCACCACATAAACAAGTGAAAACAAAGACCATGTGATCACCTCAATAGATGCAGAAAAAGCACTTGACAAAATCCAGTTCTATAAGAACTGGAACAAGAAAAGGATCCCCACTGTCATCACTTCTATTCAACATAGCACTGGAAATATTAGCCAGAACAATCAGGCAAGAGAAGGAAATAAAGGGTATGCAAATTGGAGAAGAGAAGGTCAAACGATCCCTGATTTCCAATGATATGATCTTGTATCTAGAACACACTGGAGACAACACCAAAAGACTCTTAGAATTGATAAATGAATTCAGCAAAGTCTCAGGTTACAAAATCAATGTACTCAAATTAGTAGCATTTCTATGTATTAATAACAGTCAAGGTAAGAGTCAAATCAAGAATTCAGTATCATTTACAATAGCTGCAAAGGAAATAAAATTCCTAGGAATATAACTAAGGAGGTAAATGATCTCTGCAAAAACAACTACAAACACTGATGAAAGAAATCACAGATGAAATAAATGAGTAGAAAAAGACCTCACGCTCATGGATTGAAAAAATCAACACTGTTAAAATGTCCATACTGCCCCAAGTGATTTACAGATTCAACGAAATTCCCACCAAGATTCCAATGTCATTTTTCACAGATCTAGATAAATTGATCCTAAACATCATATGGAACCAAAAAAGAGACCAATTAGCCAAAGCAAATTATGCAAGAAGAACAAATCTGAAGACATCACATTACCTGACTTCAAATTATATTACAAGGCTATAGTAACCATAACAACATTATACTGGTATAAAAGTAGAGACATAGACCCATGGAACATAATAGAGAATCCAAAAATAAAACCATATAGCTATGACCAAATAATGTTCCACAAAGCAGACAACAACATACACTGGGGAAAGGAAGCCCTATTCAATAAATGGTGCTGGGAGCATTGGATAGCCACATGCAGAAGAATGAAACAGGACCCATACCTCACACCATATGAAAAATTTAATTCAAGATAGATAAAAGACTTAAATGTAAGACCCGAAAATATAAAATTTCTAGAAGAAAATGTAGGTAAAAACTCTATTCTAGACATTGGCCTGAGCAAAGAATTTATGACTAAGACCCAGATGACAAATACAGCAACAACAAAAATAAATGGGACTTAAGTAAATTAAAAATTTTCTGCACAGCAAGGGAAATAATCAACAGAGTAAAGAGACAACCTACAGAATGGGAGAAAATATCCACAAACCATACATCTGATAAAAGACTAATATGCAGAATCTACAAAGAACTCAAACAAATCTGCAAAAAAAAAAACATTTAAAAGTGGGCAAAAGACATGAACAAAGTATTTTCAAAAGAACATAGACAAATGGCCAACAAACACATGAAAAAAAGATCAACATCACTAATCATCAGGAAAATGCAAATTAAAACCAGTATGAGATACCACCTTACTCCTATCAGAATGGCCATTCCTAAAAAAATCAAAACACAACAGGTGTTGGTGCGAACATGGTGAAAAAGGAATGCTTATACACTGTTAGTTGGAATGCAAATTAGCACAACCTCTATGGAGAATAGTACGGAGAGTCCGCAAAGAAGTAAAAGTAGATCTACCGTTTGATCCAGCAATTCCATTACTGGGTATCTAACCAAAGGAAAATAAATCCTTATATCAAAAAGACACTTGCATCTGAATGTTTATCACAGCACATTTCACAATTGCAAAGATTTGCAATCAACCTAAGTGCCCATTAATTGATAAGTGGGTAAAGAAAATGTGTACACCATCATGGAGTACTACTCAGCCATAAAAAGGAAAGAAATAATGTCTGCTGCAGCAACTTGGATGGAACTGGAGAACTTTATCCTAGGCAAAGAATCCCAGGAATGGAAAAAAAACACGGCATGTTCTCACTAATATGTGGGTGCTTAGTGATGGGTACACACAGTCACACAGTGGAGTATAGAACACTGGAAACTAGAAGCGGAGGATGAGAGGAGGGTGAAGGATAAAAGTGCACCTATCAGGTACAATATACACTACTCTGGTGGCGGGTACACTAAAATCCCTGACTTCAGCATTATTCAATTCGTCCATGAAACAAAACACTTGTACCTCCTCAATATTTTGAAATAAAAATAAATATAGAAAACATATAATCATCTTATTAGCTGCAGAAAAAAAATTGCAAAAATCACTACTCAAATATGATAGAATCTCTCAGCAACTAATATTTAAAAGAAAATTCTTCAGTGTGATTAAGGGCATTGAAATAGTCTGCAACGTATAAAGGGCTAACGTTAATCTTGATGGAGAAACACTGAACTCTTTCTAAGACTTGGAACAAATCAAGAATATCTGTTCTTTACACTTCTAATTAACACTATAATGGAAGTCTAAGTAAGTATAATGAAGCAAGACAATGAAAAGTGATAAAGATCACAAGAAAAAAAAGTGATTGTCAGAAAACATGATTATGATATATTAAAAAAACATTTTTATAAAGTCTTCCAAAAAAGAAAATAAAGTCATAGCAAGCAAAGTTAATATACAAAAATCAGCAGCATTTCTGTATACTTTCAAGAAACAAATGGAAGATGAAATTTAAATATTTACTTTAAATAACAGCAAAAAGAAAATATTAAATGCCTACCAAGAAATCTAGTAAAATAAATGCAAGACCACTAAAGATGACTATACTCAAAAGTCCAATATATTGTTCATTAGTTTCTCAATATTGAGTTTTAAGAGTTCTTTATATATTCCAGATGCAACTATTTTATTAGACACATGATATACAAATATTTTTTTTGCCCTTATGCTGTTGTTGCCATACATTTCACTTTTACATATATTATGAACATTACATTACATTGTTATTTTTTTAAACAGTGAATTATCTTTTAAAGAGCTATTTTATATAAAATTAATATTAAAATATTAGGTAATTAATCACATAGTTACTATTTCCAGAGTTCTTTGTTCCTTTTGGTAGATTCATATTTCTATATGGTATCATATTCCTTCTGCCTGAAAGATTTCATTTTGACATTTCCTGTAGTAAGTTCTGCTGGAAGTAAACTCTAAAATTCATCTGACTGAAAAAAATCTGTATTTCTCTTTGGTTTTCAACAAATATTTTAGCTGGATATAAAATTCTGGGTTTACAGCCCACCTCCACCCCAGTATCTTTTTTTTTTCCCCAGAATATTACGGGGCTACAAATGTTTTGGTTACATGGATTGCTTTTGTACTGCTTGAGTCAAAGTTGTAAGTGTACCCATCACACAGATAGTGTACATTGTACGCATTAGGTAGGATTTCACCCATCCCCTCTTCCCCCATCCCAGCTGCATGATTTCTGTGGAGTTTTACTTCCATCTGTGCACACGAATGCTGATCAGTTAGTGCCAATTTAATAGTGAATACCTGTGGTGTTTGTGTTTCCATTCTTGCCATACTTCACTTAGGAGAATGGTCTCCAGTTCCATCCAGATTGTTGCAAAAGGTATCAATTCATATTTTATGGCTGAGTAGTACTCCACAGTATACATATACCACATTTTATTAATCCACTCATGAATTGATGGGCACTTGGGTTGATTCCACTTCTTTGCAACTGTGAATTGTGCTGCAATAAACATTCTAGTGCAAGTGTCTTTTTGATAAAATGACATTTTTTCCATTGGGTAAATACCCAATAGTGGGATTGCTGGATCAAATGGTAGGTCTACTTTTAGTTCTTTGAGGAATCTCCATACTATTTTCCATAGAGATTGCACTAATTTGCAGTCCCACCAACAGTGTGTAAGTGTTCCTTTCTCTCCGCATCCACATCAGCATCTATGGTTTTGAGACTTTTTGATAAAAGTCATTCTCACTGGGGTTAGGTCCTATCTCACTGTGGTTTGGATTTGCATTTCTCTGATGATTAGTGACGTTGAGCATTTTTATTTTTGCCTTAGTTTTCTCATCTTTTTTAATTTATTTATTTATGAAATTTCAGAATATTATAGGGGTACAAACATTTTGGTTATATATATTGCCTATGCACTGTCCAAGTCAGAGCTACAATCATGGACATCCCCCAAACTGTGCGCCCTGCACCCATTAGCTGTGAGTTTACCCATCCCCCTCCACCCACTCCCATTTTTTCATATGATTTTTGGCCATTAGTCTATCTTCTTTTGAAAAGCCTCTGTTCATGTCTTTTGCTTACTTTGTAATGGGGTTTGTTCAACCCAATTAAAAAATGGGCAAAAGATTGAAATAGGCACATCACCAAAGAAGAAATGCAGGCCACCTAAGCACACAAAAACATTACCAACATCCTTCATTATTTGGGAAATGCAAATTAGAGCTACAGTGAGATTACATCAGACACCTATTTTCACGTCTAACAGTAAGAAGACTGCCCATCCAAGTGTTGGCAGGATGTAGAGGAACTGGAATTCTCACACACTGTTGTTGGTCATGTAAAACATGTTGCTTTCTTAAAAAGTTCAACATACACCTACCATTTGATCCAGTGATTCCACTAATTGGCATTTATCCAAGAGAAATGAAAACATGTCCATACAAAATGTGTACATTAATATTCATGACAACTTTATCTGCAATAGCCAAAACCTAGGAAAAACATACCCTTCAGCCAGTGAATGCATAAACAAATTGTGATGTATCTATAGAATGGAATACTACTCTGCAATAAAAAGAAACAATATGATGAATCTTGAAATAGTTAAGTGAAAGTAGCTCAATGAAAAAGATTATATACTGTAGGATCCCATTTATATGCAATTCTAGAAAATGTAAACTAATCTATAGTAACAGAAAACAAACCAGGGGTTGCCTGGAGACTGCAGGGGTTGTGTGAAGGAGAAGAGGTCGGGGCAGGGTCAGGAGTTGAAGGGAAGTATTACAAAGAGGCAGGAGGAAAGTCTGAACATGGATGGATATATTATTATCCTGATCGTGGTGGTGTTTTCTTGGGTATGTACTTTAGTCAAAACTTGTCAAGTCATGCCTTTAACTATGCATTGTTTATTGTGTGCTAGTTATACCCTAATAAAGCTATTTTAAATCTAAAAAAATACATTGTTGAGATAAATTAAAATATACCTAAAAATTGGAGAGATCTATCATGTATTTCAGAGTTTACAGAGTATGTTGAGTAAAATACATGGCAATAAAGGCTCCATAGGAAAAGATATGGAAGACTCCATATTTTATAAGTACCTTTTATCCCAACAATAACCTATAACTTGAATGCAATCCCAGTCAAAATTCTGGCAGGGTTTATTACAAAAATTGCAAAACTAATTTTTCATAGGATAAATGGAAATGAAATTGACCTAGAATAGGCAAAACAATTTTTAAAAGTATTTAAGCATTAAATATTTAAAACACTTTCACTATTTGACTTCAAGATGTACTCTAAAGTTAAATAATCAGGATGTATAGTATTTGCCTAAGAATAGACAAATACATCACTTAAATAGGAAATGAAGTCTGCAAATAAGTGCACGCACATATAGTTAATTGATTATTTTTATTTCAGAATATTATGGTGGTACAAACGCTTTTGTTACATAAATTGCCTTTGCACCACCCGAGTCCGAGCTACAAGCATGCCCATCCCCCAGACAGTGCACTCCGCACCCGTGACGTATGAATTTACCTATCCTTTCCTTCCCCCTCACACCTGCCTGACACCCGATGAATGTTACTTCCATATGTGCACATAAGTGTTGATCGATTAGTATCAATTTAAAGTTACACACATGTGGTGTTTGTTTTTCCATTCTGTGATACTTCACTTAGAAGAATGGGCTCCAACTCCATCCAGGATAGTACAAGAGGCAGTTCACCATTTTTTTTATGCCTGAGTAGTACTCCATGGTATACATGTACCACATTTTTTTAATCCACTCTTGTATTGATGGGCACAAGGGTTGTTTCCACATCTTTGCAATTGTGAATTGTGCTGCTATAAACATTCCAGTGAAGATGTCTTTTTTACAGAATGTCTTTTTTTCCTTTGGGTAGATACCCAGTAGTGGGATTGCTGGATCAAATGGTAGTTCTATTTTTAGTTCTTTGAGATATCTCCATACTATTTTCCATAGAGGTTGTACTAGCTTGCAGCCCCACAAGGTGTATGAGTGTTCCTATTTCTCCACATCCACAACATTTGTTGTTTTGAGACTTTTTGATAAAAGCCATTCTCATTGGAGTTAAGTGATATCTCATTGTGGTTTTGATTTGCATTTCCCTGATGATTAGAGACATTGAGCATTTTTTCATATATTTGTTTGGCCATTAGTTTATCTTCTTTTGAAAAGTTTCTGTTCATTGATTTTTAAGAAAGGCACCAAAATCAACCGAATGGGGAAAGGAAATTTATATTGTCATAGATTCCTGGTTCAAGTGGATATCTATAGGGAAAAAAGTGAACCTTAATCAGTGAACAACTGTATACACAAAAACTTGTTTGTTTCAGATCATAGAGCTCGACATAAAAGCTAGAATAATAATGTTCATAGAAGACAACCTTTAAGAGCTTTGCCATTTTGGAGATAGACACATTTCTTAAAGAGAATACAAAAAGCACAATAAACACTATAAACAAAAAATTTGATACACCATCTTCATCAAATTAAAATATATGCTTTAAAAAACATTATCAAGAAAATTAAAAGGCTAGTAACCACTTAAAAGAAAATATTTAAAATGTATATCTCTAATGAAGGCTGTATATCCAGAATATATAAAGAACTCCCTTAAAACAACAATAAAAATATACAAAAGCATAACAAGACACAGTTTTTTAATAAAATAGCTAAAATTAAAGAAAAATAAAGACAAATAATGACAAATATTGTCAATGTTCTAGAGCAGACGGAACCCCTATACAAACTGGGAGTGTAAAGTGGCACAGACACTTTGCAAAATTGTTTACCAGTTTCTTATAATTTTTAATACACATCTACCCTACATTCAACATTTCTACTCCTAGGTATTTGCTTAACAAAATTGAAAATAAATATACACAAAAAGTTATATTTTCATAGCAATCTTATTGATAAGAGGCTTTCATTGGAAAATAACACAAATAACCATTGACAAGAGAAGGGATCAATAAATTGTGGTATACTAACACCATGGACCATTACCCAGCAATGAAAATGAACAAACTACTAATATGCACTAATACTGATGAATCTCTAAAACACTGATATTTTTTACATGAAATTCAAAAGTATGTTAAATACTGACAAAGCTAATCCATAGTGCTAGAAATCAGAAAGTGTGGGACAAGCAGGGAGTGGGGATTATTTGGAATGTGGTATGAGTAAACTGAAAAGAGACAATTGTTCTATATCTTGTATTGTGTGATGGTTAAATGAGATATACAATTGTGAAAATTCACAAAACCAAACACTTAAGATCTGTGTATTTAAAGCCTAAAAAATATGAATGAAAATTAATGAGTATTATTAAATTTGAGTTATATATATTAATATATAATTGTATCAATAACATAAACATTCTTATCAAATATGTATGGAAAATTTACCAAGCTTGACCAGAGGGTGGGCCTCCAAAACTCAGTAAGTGTTGAAATCACCCAGTTTGTTTCCTTACAACAGTAGAATGGAGTTAGAAATTAGTAACAGATAACTAAAAATCCCAAACACATATCTATATAATTCAAAGGTAAAATGGAAAAGCTTTATGGAAATTAGAAAATACTTTGATACAAATGCTAATGAAAATTTAAAACATATGGTGTATATAAAGCCAGGAAAGGACACAACAAAAAAAGAAAACTACAGACCAATATCCCTTATGAATATAGATGCAAAAATTCTCAATAAAATCCTTGCAAACCGAATTCTAATGTACATCAAAAAAATAATCCATCATGAGCAGGTGGGCTTTATTCCCGAGATGCAGGGATGGTTCAACATACACAAATCTATAAATGTAATTCACCATATAAATAAAAGCAAGAACAAAGATTATATGATCCTTTCAATAGATGCAGAAAAGGCTTTTGACAAAATCCAGCACCCTTTTATGATAAGAACTCTTAACAATATAGGCATAGATGGCTCATTCCTAGAAACTATTAAAGCCATATACGATAAACCCACAGCCAATATCATACTGAATGGGGAAAAATTGAAGGCATTCCCCCTTAAAACTGGCACCAGACAAGGGTGCCCACTATCTCCACTTCTTTTCAACATAGTGCTGGAAGTCCTGGCCACAGCAATTAGACAAGATAGAGGAATCAGGGGCGTCCAGATGGGGGCAGAAGAGGTCAAACTTTCACTATTCGCAGACGATATGATATTATACATAGAAAACCCCAAAGATTCAACCAAGAGATTACTGGAATTGATAAATGAATTCAGCAAAGTCTCAGGATACAAAATTAATACACACAAATCCATAGCCTTCATATATGCTAATAACAATCAAGCCGAGAAACAAATTAAAGATGCAATACCTTTCACAATAGCAACAAAGAAAATTAAATATTTAGGAACATATCTAACTAAAGAGGTCAAAGACCTATATAGAGAGAATTAGGAAACACTGAGAAAAGAAATTGCAGAGGATGTAAATAGATGGAAAGCCCTACCATGCTCTTGGATAGGCAGAGTCAACATAGTAAAAATGGCTTTGCTACCTAAATTAATTTACAGAATCAATGCAATCCCTATCAAAATACCAACATCGTTTTTTGCCGATCTAGAAAAAATAATTCTATGCTTCGTGTGGAACCAGAGAAGACCCCATCTAGCCAAAGCAATCTTAAGCAAAAAGAACAAATTGGGAGGCATCTGTCTACCAGACTTCAAACTATACTACAAGGCTATAGTAACCAAAACTGCATGGTATTGGCACAAGAACAGACACGTAGACCAATGGAACAGGACTGAGAACCCAAATATAAAACCAACCTCATACAGTCACCTGATCTTTGACAAATTCCAGAAAAACGTACACTGGGGAAAAGAATCCCTATTCAACAAATGGTGCTGGGAAAACTGGATGGCCATACGTAGAAGACTGAAAGTGGACCCACACCTCTCACCTCTCACAAAAATCAATTCACAATGGATAACAGATCTAAACCTAAGACATGAAACCATAAGAATTCTCGAAGAAAACATTGGAAAAACTCTTATGGACATTGGCCTAGGCAAAGAATTTATGAAGAAGACCCCCAAAGCAATCACAGCAGCAACAAAAATAAATACATGGGACCTGATCAAATTGAAAAGCTTCTGCACAGCCAAGGAAACTATCACTAGAGTGAACAGACAACCTACACAATGGGAGAAAATATTTGCATGCTACACCTCTGATAAAGGGCTGATAACCAGAATCTATACAGAACTTAGGAAAATCAACAAGAAAAAATCAAACAACCCTATTAAAAAATGGGCAAAGGACATGAACAGAAACTTTTCCAAAGAAGACAGAATAATGGCCAGAAAACATATAAAAAAGTGCTCAACTTCTCTAATCATCAGGGAAATGCAAATCAAAACCACAATGAGATATCACTTAACTCCAGTGAGATTGGCTCATATCAAAAAATCCCCAAATAACAAATGTCGGCGGGGATGTGGACAGATAGGAACACTCATACACTGCTGGTGGGACTGCAAATTAGTACAACCTCTATGGAAAAGAATATGGAGGTACCTCAAAGAATTAAAAGTAGAATTACCATTTGACCCAGCAATCCCACTACTGGGTATTTATCCAAAAGAAAAAAAGACATTTTATAATAAAGACATCTGCTCTCGAATGTTCATAGCAGCACAATTCACAATTGCAAAGTTGTGGAAACAACCCAGGTGCCCATCAATACACGAGTGGATCAATAAAATGTGGTATATGTATACCATGGAGTATTACTCAGCAATAAGGAAAACAGTGAATTAACACATCTGGTATTATCCTGGTTGGAGCTAGAACCCATTCTTCGAAGCGAAGTGTCACAGGATTGGAAAAACAAGCACCACTGGTACTCACCATCAAACTGGTACTAACTGATGAACACTTACATCACACAGGGCAATAACATTCATCTGAGGGCGGGCGGGCAGGAGGGGGGTGGAAGGGATGGGAAAAACTCTCACTGAATGGATGTGGGGAGCACAGTTTGGGAGATGACCACGATTGTGGCTCTGACACGGGCAGAACAGGGGCAATGTGTATGGCCAAAGTGTTGTACCCCCATGATATTCTGAAAATAAAAAAATAAATTAAAAAAATAAATAAATAAATAAATAAATAAAATAAATAAATAAATAAAACATATGGTGTATATGTAAATTCACTATATGAGGAAGTTTATAGCTTGAAAACACACTAGAATAAGAAAATGAAGAAAAGTCAATTATTTAAGTTTATACCACAAAATAATTTTAAAAAGAATAATTTAGGTACAAAATTAGGCAGAAGAAAGTAAGTAAATAATAGCAGACATAATTTAATGAAATTAAAAATACATATTCAACAAAGAGGAAAAAACCAAAATCTCTTTGAACAGACTTATGAAATTAATTAAGCACCATCAGATTCATGAAGAATAAAAGAGAAATGCCATAAGTAACCAGTATTTGTAATGAAAATGGGCCTATCACTTAAGAGCACACAAATATCAAAAATATCATAAGAAATTAAGAATTCACAGAAAATGTGAACCATAGATGAAATAGATAAATTTATAAAATGATAAAACAAACTATGATTGCTGAAAGGTTTAATAAACAATCTGGATGCTTTTTATTTATTTTTCTTGCTGAATTGCTCTAGCTGTAACGTCCAATGCAGTGTTAAATTAAAGTGAAAAGAGTAGATTTCCCAATATGTTACACACACACACACACACACACACACCCTAACAACAGAGCCCCAAATACATTAAGCAAACACTAATGGAAATTGCAGGAAGAAATATACAATTCAAAAATAGTAGTGGGAAATTTCAATACCCCACTTTCAGTAATGGATATAATCATAAACAATCAACAAAGAAAGAATAACTTGAACAATATTACAAGCTAATTAGACCTAACAGACATCTATAGAACAAGCCACCCAACAATGGCAGGATACGAGTTCTGTAATGCACGTGAACAATCCCCTGGATAGACTATATCTTAGGTAACAAAACTAGTCTCGATAAATTTAAAAGGATTGAAGTCCTGCAAAGTATGTTCCCTGACCACAATGGAATTAAATGAGAAATTAGTAACAAAAAGAAATTTGAGAAGTTCCATAAGATGGAAATTAAACAAGACACTCCGAAATTACTAATGGGTCAATGAGAAAACCATGCAGAAAATTAGAAAAATATTTTAGATTAATGGAAACAAAAACATAACATACCAAAACTTAGGGAATACAGCTAAGACAGTGCTCAGAAGCAAATTTATAGCTGCAAATGCCTACATTTTTTAAAAAATAAGAAAGCTCTCAAATCAACAACTTAAATTTACATCTTAAGAACTAGAAAAGAGAATAGCAAACTAAACAAAGCAAATAGATGGAAGGACATACTAAAAACTAAGTGTAAATAAATGAAATAGAAAATTTTAAAAAACAATAAATAAACTCAACAAAACCAAAAGTTGGGTCTTTGAATAGATCAACAGCATCGACAAATCTTTCACTAGATGGACAAATAAAAAAAGAGATGACTCTGATGACAAACAGCAGAAATGAAATAGAGTATATCACCACTGACCTTACAGAAATTCAAAAAAAGTATTTAAGAGAATGCTATGAACAACTCTATGCAAACAAATCAGATGACTTAGATGAAATATGTAAATTCTTAGAAACAGAAAAATTATTAAAATTGACTCAGGAAGAAATGAAAACCTATATAAGGCTATAAAAATAAGGAGATAAATTAATATTTAGAAATTAGCCACAAAGAAAAACCTAGACTCCTAAGACCTCACTTTTGAATTATGACAAACATGTAATGAATAATGAGTACTAACATTTCACAAACTCTCGCTCCAAAATAGGATGCCAGAAATACCCTGATACCAAAACACAACAAAGACATTACAAGAAAAGCAAATTAAAAACTATCCCTTATGAATATAGATACAAAAATCTTGGACAAAGTACTTGCAAACCAAATTTAGCAATATTTTTAAAAAAGACTGTACATGTCCAAATGATGTTCATCCCAGGAATGCATGAACAAGGGTAAAAAATATGGTTATATTAATAAATGCAAAAATAAATTAATTAAAAAGCATTTTACTAAATCTAACATCCTTTTGTGAAAAAGATCTTCACCAAATGAGGAATAGGAGGGAACTTGCTCAACCTAATAAAGGAAATCTATTAAAAACCCACAGCTAATTTCATATCTGTTAGTGAAAGAATAGTTTTCCCCCAAATCAGGTAAAATATTGGGAAATCCATTCTTTTCACTTTAATTTAACACTACATTGGACATTACAGCTAGAGCAATTCAGCAAGAAAAATAAATAAAATGCATCTTGATTGTTTATTAAACCTTTCAGCAATCTTAGTAAGTTTTATCATTTTATAAATTTATCTATTTCATCTATGGTTCACATTTTCTGTGACTTCTTAATTTCTTTTTTTTAATGTCTTATAAACATTTATTTGGTGCGGGGCACAATGTCTGGGGTATGGGCATGATTGTAGCTCTCACTTGGGCAGTGCATAGGCAATATATGTAACAAAAGTGTGTGTACCCCCATAATATTCTGAATTCTTAATTTCTTATGATATTTTTGATATTTGTAGGTTCTTAAGTGATAGGCCCATTTCCATTACAAATACCAGTTACTTATGGCATTTCTCTTTTTTTCTTTATGAATCTGATGGTACTTAATCAATTTTATAAGTCTGTTCAAACAGATTTTGGGTTTTTTCTTTCTTTGTTGAGTATGTATTTTTAATTTCATTAAATTATGTCTGCTATTATTTACTTACTTTCTTCTGCCAATTTTATACCCAAATTATTGTTTGTAAAATTATTTTGAGCTATAAACTTAAATAATTGATTTTCACTGGCTAAATTATTGTTTTTCTGGAGAGAGTTGTGCCGAGCTCCTCACTCCACTATTTTGGAAGTCAACTGACCACCATTCATTTTTTCAAAGCACTAATTCCATTTGGTCAAATGTAAGAAAAATAAAGGTTTATTCCTTTAAGTCCTAATATGTTGAAAACAAGAAATAATAGAAACATAATAATCTCATATATTTATCTCACAAAATGTAGTAGATCTCTGACTTAAAGCATGGAGTAGAAGAAAAATAACAAGATATCTTTATATAGTATGATAAAATATCCAGTGTTGATTGAATTAAATATTCTTAGTTTGATACCTACATATTAAAAAAGCATGGATAAAAACATTAAATCATTAGGAATGGCTCCCATTATTCTGTGTGTCCACCATCTCTTCTGGAGAAAATACATATATTTACATATCCCAAATTGTATAGACAATTTCAGAGGCTTTATGTACCTTCTAAAGCCCATCCATAAATCCCAGGGCAAGGATTCCTGTATTCAAGGAATATCCAATGAGTTTTATGTAAAAATAGAAAGACATTTGAGTTGCCAGAATTATAGAGATTAAAGGTTATAACTTTTCTCAAATTGAGTCCATGAGATGGGCACATAACATGTAAGAAATTTGTTGCTTTGTCTATTCTAATTGCCTATTTGTTAAAAAAGTCCTGACTACTCACTCATTCGATGGAATCAAATCATTAAAACATGATCTCTATTCCTGAGAAGTATTTGATTCAGAGTTAAGTGAAATTTTCAGTCCAATGCTATTAGACGTCTAGTTGAAGTGCACGGAGACACATGTATCAGAAAGAAGGAACTTAGACTATGCTCTGAAGAAAGGACAGAATTTAAATAAACGGAGAGGAGAAGGAATGAAGTCTTACACCTAAGGCACAGAGAAATCTAAGGGAGAAATCAAACACAATCTTAACACTGCAAGAAAGAAGGGAATAAAAATAGCTAATATTTGTAGAGTGCTTTCTATATTCCAAACATATTTCTAAAGTATTTTACATGTGTTATCCTCATGCAATCCTAACAACATCTAGTGAGTTAAGTATGCTTATTATTCCACTTTTACAAATAAGGAGACTGAAGCATGTAGGAAAGTAAGTACTTGCCCTAGGTTACCTAGTAGAGGTAGAATTCGAACATGGATTAAACCTCTGGCTTATAAAAAGGGAACTATTAGGAATAGAGAAAATAAATATGGATAGACCTTGAACATGGATAGATGCTGAATAAATAGGTTCTGAATCATAATTTGGCGATGAAGTATGTGATGTATTTTACACGTAATTGTAAACTAATGGAGATTCTTGGGCTTGAAAGTGATGCAATAAAGTGATGTTTTAGAAAGATTTATTTAACCATCTTGTTTGAAGAGAAGTGAATTGTTCAAAGAAGTATTGCAATGAAAGAAACAAGGATTAATTGCTTGAAGAGAGACTGGAGTAAACAAATAGAAATGACAAGGTAACACAGCTGATATCTAAGATAACAGAGCAGCCAATAAAGGAATTGTTAGAAGTGGGAAAAAAGATAAATATTTTAAAGAGAAAAATGCTATTCAGTTGCTCTTTATTTTTGGACTAAAATAATTATTAGTTTCCTATTAAGATAATTTTTAAACTTTAGAAAATATAGTCCATATTCTCACCTTAGATGACTGTCATACTGAAAACTTGATTTCTTTTAAACTATAAAATTTCTTAATATTAATTTCTTTCCATATTTTTCAAATACTATAGACATTCTATTTTCAAAGAATTCTCATATTAGAAAATAAATTTCCTTTTCAAAGGGTGACCTTTGCAGTCTAATAATAAATTTTAAAAATAGATATTAACATTCTATTTTAGATATTGATATATATTTTAAAACTATATAAATATTTCTTAGTTTAAATTTGCATGTTCTATTTTGCTAACAGTTTTGTCCTTGAAGAAGAGCTAGTTCAAGGTTTCTACAAAACACTAAAATAGAAGCTTTTAAAAGTAAAATAGAACATATAAGAAATGATAGTGCAATGTAATAGAATTCATCATCATTAAAGGAATAATGGCTGAAGGTTAGAAAATAGAAAATTTCGTCTGTTTTCTCCCACTACCTTACTTTCCTGACATTATGCAAATGTAACTTGCTGGGTCTTACTTTGTTATCTATTAAAATAAAAATGATGGATGAAGCCTGAGCCTATTTCAGTGAGGAATTATGATTTTATAACTCAACTAGATACGACCAAAAATGAATTTCAAAAGAACAAACTTCAGAAGCTCAAAGGTCCATTCTGCCCATATAATGAATGAAATTCATATTGTCACAAATGGCTTGAAAGGTAATTTATAGAAATATAATTTTATTTTGAATTTCTCAAAGGGATACTTCCATAATTAAACCTTTTTAATAATTCAACTTATTTATTTTTTCAATAGGTAATACATTTAAGCTATTCATATATCAAAAACATGTGAAAATTGTACAATGAAAAGTTTTCTTCTCATCTCTATCCTCATACACCTACTCACCATATATCACCTCTAATATGTATTCTTCTGGAGGTTCTTTATTTATACATGCATATAGCAAAATATATTTTTAATGGACTACATTTTTGCATTTTGTTATTATATCTTACATACTGTACAGCAAATTAACTTTTTCGGTTAACAATATAGCTTGGATGCCTTTTCACATCTCTTTGTAGACAGCTTCCCTATTCTTATTTTTTAATCATTAGAGTTGGAGAGCTTTCCATTATATGAACATACCTTAATTCATTTAACCATCAAATACTATGGAAATTTAAGTTGTTCCTGCTATTACAATAATACTAAATGAAAATTTTTGTGCAAACATTATTTCATGCATATGCTACTATAGAAGTGTATGTAATAAATGCTTAGAAGATGAAATGGCTGGGTCAAAGTATGCATATTGTTTTAATAATTATAGTTCTTTCAAAATTATACTACATATGGGATGTACTATCCCCACAGGCAACACATGAGAGTGTTATTTTGCTACTAGTAACCACGCCAACAGTGTTTGTTAAGCTTACAGATGTTCATCAGTCCAACTGGTAAAAAAACCAGCTCAATCAGTGTTGCTTTAATTTGAATTTCGTATTAAAATTCTGATGTTGGATATAATTTTTATGTGAAAAAGCCATTTTATCATCTTCTTTTATTATATGTCTGCCATTACTGGTTTAATTTTTGTCTTGTTCTTGATTTCTAGAAAATCTTAGTAATATTAGCACTTTCCTGTGTTGAGTTGCAAATAATTTTCCCTGTCTTTCTAAAGTAACCGATGTTTTAATGTAATCGTTCTTTGTATTGGTTCCAGATTTGGAGTTATGGTCATAAAGAAATTTTACATTTCAGGACTATAAGTTCTTAGGTTTTCTCCTTATATTTTTAAGTTTTCATATTTTACATAAAAATGTTTTATCTATTCATTCTGGTATATGGTTTGAGATATAGACAGATTTTTTTTTTTTGCCATTAGGCTACCTCTTTTTTTATAACAATATGTACAAACTAGTCATTTGGCTCTATGAACAAAATTACATATTACATAGCTGCCAAGATTATTTATCTTGATTTTCCACTTTTTTCTTCTATTCTGTATACAGGGAATAATTGGTTGAATAAATAATAAATATTCAAAATTCAAATTCAAATTAAATAAGCATTATTATGGTATATATGCATATATGTCTATACTTATATATACACAGAATATTTAGAGGTATAAAATTCAGACAGAGCTATGTTCAACCAATAAAGTCAGTGAATGAAGATAAGTGCATGGTGTCCTTGGCTTGATTGGCCTTTAGGATATCTGATTCTTATGTAAACTCTGCTTGGTATCTGGTAAAGACATCAATTATGAAAAGTTTATTTCAAATCTGAGACTCCCTAATTCTAGTATAGAAAATGAATTACATGAAAAAAGTATTCTGTTACAAAATGATTTGAAAAACAGTCTTGGGGAGAGTATTCTGTCTGGAAAAATTCTAAAGTTTTTGGGGTAGTGGTTAGAAACCATAAAGGCATGTGTAATTAACAGGAGATTTTTTGAAACTGCCTTCTAAGAAGATCCTGTTGACTCAGGATTTTTTTTTAATTAAACTAAGTAGTAACGTGGGATAGGAGGGGAGGTACAACATGAGAGGAGGAAAAGAGAAAAAATACATACTTTTACTTGCCCAAGGACATAGAGTAGGAAACTTGGAATGAAAATTGAATATTGAAAGCAAAATTCAAGTTCTTGAAATTGGATGTGTAAATATGATCTCTTTCCTAAGTCTTCCTACAAAATTTTCAATCTAGATTATAAAATAAACATAAAAGAGGATATATTTTATGATATTCTGACATAATAAAAATGAAGAGTTAAATGCACATAATCTAATAGTTTTAATGGAATCATCTGATACAAACTAAATGAATACTGTTGTTAGTGGCTGCATCTATACAGCTATCGCTTTATCCCAAGTATTATTCTAAGCACCTCACTTACATTAACTCATTTATTCCTCAAGTAACCAAATGAGTAAGATACTAATATTGTCCCCATTTTACAAGTGAGGGAGCTGAAGCACAAGGGATTAAATAATTTGCTCAAGCCAGTAATGATCCAGTTGTGCAACAAAAAAATGAAAAACAGCAGCTTTATCACCAGGTTTGGCACGCAAGGATCTAGGGTAGACTCCATTCCTGATGTGTAAGTAATGGCTGAAGAGCCCATCCAAAGAACCTTCTATTCCATGGAAAAGTTTTAACAGGAAGAAGAATTTTTCCTGGCCTTCTTGCTTCTGTCATCTGGACAATCTCTAAACTATACAACCGAAATCCTAAAAGAATGGAATTCAAGTATAAAAATGTTTTCATTATTTAAAAATTTTAACAGTCTTGCATTTTTCCCACACAAACATCCATGCTCCACAGTTAAAACTTGCCTTAAGAAACTATAGAAGAAAAAGCAGAATCTATAGTATGATTTATATTGCCATTAAGAAGGAGTTAGTGATGATGATTTGAAATATTCATCAAGAATGCAAAATACTAAGCTATCATTGTTGCTGAGCAGTGTGGTCCAGTGCAAGATACTTTAAACACTCTACACATCAGTTTCCATTGCTGAAAAATGGGGACAATACTAGTACCTTCCACTATGGCTAGAATTTTTTAAGATTTTTGAAATTGTGAAACTCTTCCAAATGATTGTTAATGTCTTGTAACCACAATCACTCTCCAGGACCGCAACAAAATGAGGAAAACTGGAAGCACAAATGACACACATCACTGATCAATTTTATTTCAAAGGCACCTATATAAAATAATATGTGACAGAAGTCAAATATTCCAAGGGTTTTAAATTAATCAATATTAGTAATATAGATTTTTGTGTAAACAAAAGGAAACGTTAGTTAAATTTTAAGCAAGAAATTGTCTCTGAAAGAAATCTCCTTGTTTAAAATGAAATATCCATGAACTAATACACAACCAAACATTTAACACTAACACAAAACATTCCTTGTTAACAAAGTTGATAACTTCAATTTTATGAAATATTCAGTAATAACAGAACATAAAATAGATGTGAAAAATAAATTTTAACACAGTAATATAATTAGATTTAAATACTTATAAGGAATAGCCAAGTATATCATAAAAATCAGAACTTTATTTTGTAATTTAAGCAAATAACATATATCAGTTCTAAACATTAAAACTGAAGTGGGCAATTTTTAAAAATACCCTATTTTCCTCCATGTATGGTGTGTCAGCTTTATCTTATTACTGCTTTTCATAAAAGAAATTGTGTGTTTATGTGACAAATTTCAGAGCAATAAGAGACATAAAACTAAGCAAAATCCTATGATAGTAACATTTAGTTGGCCTTTGGCTAAAAATCCCAAATATGTCTGCCTGTATGATATTTTTATTGCAACCATGATGTTTATATTTTCTTACCCATATAAAATGTGTTTCACTAACTAATAGTTAATACTATCAATCAAAGGAACGAGTAAAGAAAATGCCCAGGTGTACTTCCTGCACTGGATGGAAGGTAGTTAGGCATTTCTAAATTCCACCCAATTATGTTGTTCTATAAATTCCCTGAATGTTACCTCTTATCCCTCCATTTTTAGCCCCTTATAGAAATTTCTAATTTCTAACTTGCTACTCCTTTTTCTCTTGTTTTCTTTAGCCTTCATAAGCAAAATTTCTCCATTAGAAAACACTGCAGTAAGAATAGCATGTCTCTCTTATATCTACCACAAGCACCTTCCCACATAAAACAATATTGGATACCAGACAGCGTAAGAAATCTGAGACCATCTGTTATCTAAAGAAAAGTCAGAAAAGGAAGTGAAATTTAAGAATGAACATTTTCAAGCCTTCTAGACTTGGACACATATAATATTGATGTAACAAGGAAAATGTATATTTTGAAGAAAATAAACAATATTTTAAGTCAAAGAAAGCAAATTGGCTTTCTGACAAATTATCAAGTGCTGACTAGCTAGAAGAAATATTAGAATAATCATTGGTACCCAGACATTTGGCAGTTACCCTGTGGATAGAATTACTGCCATCACATACAACCTGTCTTCGTACGTATTGATTTGTGTGGGCCATATTTCAAAACAATCAATACCAACATGTTCGGAGTAAGAAGCTAATCAGAAAAGAATTTTTAAAAGACTACTTCACAGTAGAAAAACAATCATTTTGTGATTGAATGTACATTGCATAATTTTTCCTAACTTTTTTTTCTTTATTTCATTGGATTAAAAGGAAAACTTTAGAATGTTTGAGTGCCAACACACCCCAAATTCTTAAATAAGAACCTTTTTAGTAAACTGTCAAACTAGAGAGATTCAAATTTATTGATCTTAGCAGTAAACACCACCAAGAAAAAGTGCCAGTAGGAAAAGAAAATACAAAATAATGGCACAAACAACTGAAAATTGATTTAAGTTACGTTCTGTATGCTCTGTTACGATTTATAGTTAGGAGAACAGCATAAGTTTTACATTTTTAAATATAATTTATTTCTTAGCTATTCATGATAACAGTTAGGTTAAAGGTATAACATCACTCATAAAATTTAGCAACTGCCTATGAGAGTAAAATCTTATTCTAATTTTAACTCCCCCATGTCTCACCTACAGACGATTTGCAGACACTTGAAAGCAGAGCTTAATTTTATAGTTATGTTTCTGGAATGATGGAAGGTGAGGTGGAAGATATTTTCACAGTGTTTATAACACTCAAGACGATTATTCTGGAAAGGGGGGTGGGGTGAGGAGAAGAAACCAAAACATTTTCTTATGATTTCTACTGTGAACATGTTGATGATTATAACCCAAAATAAATCTATTGTTGGTGCTTAATGTGTATAGATCAAGTTATCTCTCTCCTACATGGGAGATTTTTCATTTGCAAAGAATAGTTTACTTGGTTTTCACATTAATTCATCTTAATAGTTAGTATTTTTTCTGAAACCAGCAACTCTTCACATGTTTTTTAACTCCAAGTTCATAGCTCCATGTTCCCCTTTGTGTGCACGGAGGCTAGTTTACAGAATGCGTAAGAATAAATTCCCTGCCATGTTATCACTAAGCTATCAATGCACAAATAAGCATGGGCTTCCAGGATATGCTAGAAAATAAAGAGTGAAGTCATTTTTATAAGTAGTTGCTTTACATCTATATAATATCCTCAAAAAGGAAAATGAGATGCCATTCAGGGTAATCCTCCCTTATTCTTATTTTTTTCTAATAAAAAGGTCTTGCTAGGCACAGTTTCCTCTCTATCCTTAAACAAAGGGTTCATAATAGATACAGAAATTAGAAGACTTGCTTCTCCTCTGTACAGCAATGCAAACAATTCACCTCCTATCAAGTCTTACAGTCCTGTGAGGCTCTTACTGTACTCCCCAGTACTCTTTGGTGAGCTATGACCTTTTTTGGCCTTTCTGTTAACCTCTAAGACTAATCTATTGACATCAAAGGATGCCATGAGTCCTCTACGACAAGGAAGGAGTGTAAATACCTATCTGGACTCTGAACATTCTTGTCACCGTTATTCACACCAATAATGAAATCCTGGTTTTACACTCAACAGAACAGTGATTTGGCTATACTCCTTAGCCTAACCAACTAGTAAGTATTTTTTAACAGGAAGATATGCTAGAAAAATAATGTTAGTCACCTCTCATGTTTCTATGAAAATGAAATTAGATTAAGCTGTATGTAAACAGTTTCCACAGTTCTTGGCAGATCCTATGTAGCCAATAAGTACTATTTTTAGTAGTAGTAGTAGTAGTAGTGGTAAACCACCATTATGATTCAAATGGAATTCCTTATGTTCTTGTCGAGGTACAACTTCATCCCATATGTAGAACCATTCTAACTCATAAATGCAACATAAAGAAGGCAGTTGGCGATGTGAGTGATGGGTGTGTTGCACCATGTCAATTTGGTTAAGCTGGAAACTATACGGTTCCAGAATTTGAATTCCCCTCCTTGTGTTATTCAGGTTAGAGTTGGTCAAATGTGGAATTTCCACAAAATGTAGAAAGTGGAAATGAAGCAGTTGTCAAAACTCCCTGAAGATCTTTTCACAGGCCAATATGGTGATATACAAATGCAAAGGTGCCTGGTAAGCTCCAGGTAGCTTACCTTCTTCTCTGCTGCATGTACAGCTCTTTTTCCTGATTGATGGCCCTGTTGACCAACTGCAACTCCAGGCCCACAACAGATGCTTGGCTGTGGACCTAAAGATACCCTCCTAAATATCATCCTAATTCCTGTCTTGCTTTCATGACAAACCTTGCCTACATGTGCTTTATCTGCACTTTCTCTTCTTCTTCATACTATTTAAAACTTTGCACTTGGTTGCAGCCCTACCACAAATGGAAATATATTGCTCTACTTCACTGGTTCTAAAGCTCCAGTGTGCAAAATAATCTCATAGGTATTTTTTTTTAAAGGAGATCCTAAGCCACATACCCCAGACATTCTAATTTGATAGTCCCAAATTAGAAGGTAGGGATTTGAATATTTATAAGCATTCCTAAATTATTCTAAAGTAGGTGGTTAGGAGTGATGGCATGAATAACTATCAAATCTGATGGAGAGTTCTCAGCTCTTATCCACATTGGACCTTTCTCCAATATTTGATACTCCTGATGATCCCTCCTTGAAATTTCATTGTCCCAGACGGTCAAGGCCCAGACCTTTGTAAAAGATGACCCTCCTACAAACCGTGCATTCATCAGTGAGTACATAAAAGGGAACTACAGACATCACCTACCCTAAGTTTTTGCTTACTGCTTGATCTGAAGCTTCAATGGCCCCCACTCCTTGTCCTGTTAATGTCTCTCATGGGATTCTCTCCCCTTCTCAGCCCACTGTTGAAATAAGTAATACAAATAATGATGAGTATTTACTGAATGATTTCTCTCATTACAACTTTGTGATTGTTTAGGTTTGTTGTTGTTGTCTCCCACAAGGTACTCTCCTTACCCTAGAGTGCTCTTCCCCACATTCTACTTCTGCCACCAGGGTCTCATTCTCTGGGATGCTTTTCCTTATGGCTTTCCTGTTCCACTACTGAAGGCCCCTCTTCCTGTGCTCTAGATCACCTAACACACTGTAAGTGTTTGATTTGCTTATGCATCATCACCTCTAAACACTGGGCTTCTCGAATGGTAAGGACTTTATCTATTAGCACACAGGCCTGCCTTAGAGCCGGGCTAAATGGCTTTATACTTAATTATTTGAGGCTAGTTATAATTATTTGTTTATTTAACTCTTCAACCCTTCTAGCAAGATATTGTACACTATTTCACAAAATGTGCTCCTTGGACCACTTACATTCAAATCACCCTTAAGGAATGCTAAAAAGACAAATGTCTGAGCTCCTTGCTTACCAGAGCAGTATTTCTGAGATTGAGCCCAAGAATATTCATTTTGACAAGCACTCTAGGTGATTCTCATGAATAGCAAAATCAGAAAAATATTGCTTGAGTTGGAAGAGTTCTTACTGTGATTTAAGAGATCTGCCTTCTACTAGTGACAATACTAATAACTAGCTTATTTTTTGTGAACAAATCTTTTAAGATTAAATTTTAGTTTCATTTAGAAATGGGGGTTAGAATAAATTATCTAAAATGTCTTTTGTACCTCTAAATTTATTTTTTAGTTTTAATAATTTGGAAGATTTAGTAATATACTTACATGTAAATTTCTTCTGTCTCATCTGAAATTGGTATCTATCTCTTGTAACTTACAGGAATGAATAATAATAATTTCAAATAATGCAAGGGTGCAAGAGATACAAGTACAATAAATCCAAGATTGGAGCTGGAGCTGGAGCTATTCTTATAAGTGCAACTACATAAAGATGAGCAGTAACGGGTGGTCAGACTTGACTAAAGTATCTTAATTTCTTTAATTTCTTATTCTAAGTAGTCCATTATATATAAAGATTATAAGCTATGGGACAGATGCCTTAGAATCACTTGGGATTCTGATTACTACTGTAGTTTCCCAGGTCGTATCAATACCTACTGAATCAGAAGTTTGGCCAACAATCAATATCTTTACAAGCACTTCCAGGAGACTTCCTCATCTACCATTTCAGAACCACTGACCGTGGTTAAGTGGAGATATACATGAATAACAAACAAACTGTTGCAATGTCTACAATAAAAGGATAAATCCTTTAAGGTCTTCTGCAAGCAAGCCTTCTGAACATGCACAGCAAATGCTGGCACTGCCATGTGGACTAAAACAGCATGTTTTCTGACTTTAGAAATGGGAAATTCAAGTCTGTGGCCCGGGATACAACTATAATCCAGCACATAACTAATGTCTTGCAAATGTTCAAACATTTTGATCCAGCATTGTTCTGGGTTGAAATAGAGGCACCAACTAGGATATAAGAATAGGCCATAAAAGAACTGAAGGAGGCTTTGGGGGCAAAGAACAAAAGACAAGACCCTTGTACACAGAGAAGCAAGAGAAGAAAACAATTAACAAATGGGATAATTAGTTAAGTAAATGAAACCACAGTTTTGCTGAATTAGATAAACTGGCTTTGATCCTAAAATCTGTGATTAACAATCACCAGTTTAGGTAATAAACAAAAATTACACGCATTAAAATGTAATGACCACTGATACATCGTGTCATGTGCATGCTTGACTTAATATCTTTCCCCTTTTTCAAAGGGAAAAATAAGCAGTGAGAAAAATGTTATAAGACATTAAGATATTTGAGGAAAATATGCTAAAAATTTCAAAATAGATATAATTTAATTTTTAATAGGACAAATGCATGTCATTGGCTACACAAGTAAAACTTTTATATAGTCCATTATGAGTTTTTCTTATTTACATTTGAGAAAAATTTGATATGTTAGAAATGAATTCTGTGTTACAGATGGAAAGGAAAATAATTTGAAAAATATATTACAAGTTCATGAAGGTTACTTTCAAGAAAGTGACAACTGAATGCCTGAAGCATCAATGAATTATTATTCACTACTTTCCCTGGAAAGACAAAGTTGAATGTATTAATTAAGTCATGATGAAGGAAAGGTGGTTTAAGTGTCAATCACACACTTATCAGAAATGCATCAAGTAAAATTACAGTTTAATTTTCCCTTTATAATCCTATGAATAAAAATGCCAGTCCTTCTTCATTGGAGAGGTAGTCTGGTATTTTTGCAAGGTCAAGTTTCCCTGACAAATGTGTTTCCAATATCTTATTCAAATTACAAATACAAAAGCTGTTGTCTGTATTGAGTCCAAAATGATTTATTGATCCCTGTAACATGATTTAGTCATTAAGCATTTGAGCCTCAAAAAGTAATGATTTTTTAGCTATAGTATTTTTTTAAAAATCAGTTTTTGTTCCTTTAATTAATCATAAAGTAGTTTTAAATTTCTTATTATTTAGAGCTTTGTAAACAAGTAGACTATACATGAATTTAATAATAAAGTCTTGAAAAAATATAAATATAGGTTAAAAGGGTTCTTTTTTTTTCAAGTCTGGTTTTCAACGACCTCTTTCACCTTACTAAAGCAATTCCTATTCCTGGTCTCTATATGGGAAAACGCAAGAATATTCCTTATACCAACTATATGTAAGATTGCATCAACAGTGCCACAGGGTGCTATTGACAAAGGAAAGGAATTGAGGTTTATTAAGCTATTTCATACCTATTTCAAGCCTTCCTAACAAGGCTTTTAACATGACTACGTGCATATATGTAAATTTGGTTTCATCATATGATCACAATATTGTCTAACAATTTATATGACCTTAAATAGTTTAAATGACTTTAAAACTTCTCACATAATATGAAGATGTCCATAAGTATCAAAGGGTTTTAAAAGGCATTTGTATATTAGTTACAAAGGAATTTTTCAAGTTACCTTAAGAGCTTCCTGTCAAATGCAATAATTATTTTCATTAAGACTAATCCTAAAATGCTGCCTTTCTGATGAGCTTCTAAGATGGGTCAAATCAGAGCATTAATTCCAGTGACAACCACAGGAATCTTCCACTTGCTTTTACATCATTCAAGATAGAGCTGAAATGGATAAGTACACGTGCTTGCTGAATGAAATATACAGGTATCCACCAAACCCTTATTGAAAACACTATGGTAAAATTATTCTGTATCTGTCTTGTCCCTAAAATTAAATAAAAATATAACCTCACTTCTTCTCCATAGAATATTTCTAAAGAAATGTAAATGCTGAAATATCACCCTGATTTCTGCTAATTAGGACAATTCTAGTACCTAAATTACCAACATTTCATAACGCAAAAATCACAGGCCAGAAATGTAGATGGGAACTATAGATGAGAGGCTGAAAAACAAGGTTGTATTCCAGTCTCTTGTACTTATTAAACAAATTATCCTGTGATTTAGTCTTTCTTGGCCTTCATTCCATTTTCTGTAAACTAGGAATAATAATATTTGCCTAAGAAGCATAACTCAATGGTTGAGGATAAGGATTTTCAGTTTAAAATGAGTCCACATGGAGAGCTATCTCTGAGTGGTAAATGATATAAAATGATAAACTAATATCAGGTGGTGTTATGTATTCCTATCTGGCTTAGGAAGGACACACAGGGGTTCTTCCCACCTTCAGTCTCAATAAGAATATAAAAATTGAAATAAAATAATTTTTAAAAATCACACTTTCAGTCCCTCAGTCTTCTCAAGTGATCAAGGCTTCCCCCAAAAAAGGAAATGCTTTCTAAGTTCCAGTAATTATTATACACTATATTAGCTGAGCATTAGAATCATAACAATGTGTTTGATAACTGTACTCTGGAAGTAGCTAAGATGCACTAAGGTATGGAGCACCGTTAAGTTAAATGCTTTAGACAGATATTCCAAATTGTCCCCTGTCTCACACACCCTGGGCCCAAGACTCATCCTGACTGGAAGATTTGAATTCATTAAATCTTTTAAAGCATGATTCAATAAAGCTGCTCAGGTCTCAATAAAGCCCAAACTGTGAAATATAAAAAAAACAAATCTCACCAATAGAAACGTTCAAATATTACCAAACAAAATTCAGTGTGAATGACTAATGCATTAAAATTCATTTCTTCCATGCCTTTAAGTGGCTAGGATTAGCATAAAGAGTATTCTTAGCGTATAGGCAGCAATAAAAACTGCAATAACTCATACTTTGTAGAGACTTTCATTTTTGAATCTGGATATTCTTTAATTTTCATAATAGCCTTGGGATGTAAATATCATTACCCTCATTTCACAGGAGATGAAATTGAGAGATTAGTGATTTGCCCCTAGCTACACAGTAAGTGAACTATATGCTGATTCCAGTCCAAGTCACTGGCACTAAGATTACTGCATTACTCAAATTTATATAGCTAGATGGTTAGCACTGAAGAGAAATAGCATTGAGGTAGCTGTCAATTTAAAATTCAGAAGTCAAAAACATTAAAACAAATATACAAAGGTATAAAGGAAAAGTGGAAAATAACTGATAGGCATTTAAAAATATAAAAATTCTAATATTTATTGAGCACTTATTATGTACTCGGCACTGTTTTAAATGCTTTATATGAATTAACTATGTAATTTTTATCTAAATCCCAACAACAGTAGTCAAAACTGGAGATCACTCTTGATTTCTTTCATTCTCTTATACTCCACATCTAACCCATCAACAAATCCTGTGGTCTTTAGCTTCGAAACACATGCAGAATCTGTTCATCTCTCTCCCACTCCCTGCCTCACCCCATCTGTGCCGCACCTCTACCTTCTGTTACCACAATCACTGCAATAGCCTCCTAACTCCTCTATCTCTTCCTAATCAGCCCCCCTTCAGTCCACTCCCTAACCCAATACCAGAATAATCTCGTTAAACCATAAGATGTCACTACTATTCTCAAAACCTTCCAATGGTTTCCCATCTCCACAGAGTATAATATTTTATAGAGACCTAAAAGGCCCTCCATGATCTGGTCTCATACCTACCACTCAACCAGGCCTCCCCTTGGTCCAATCCCATTAACCCAGCTGCTTGCCATGAATTATTCGAGACATTATTCTTTCTGAGGGCTATGTACTTGCTGTCTCCTTGTCTGGAATATTCTACTTCTAGGTATTTTCATGATTTATTCCCTAATCTGATTCATGTCTCTGTTCAAATATTATTAGTGAGGATTTCTCCCACTAGTCTATATAAAACAGTAACCCTTCCAACAGCTACACACCTTGAGCCAGCTTCATGTTTCCCTGGAACCTATCAGTAGCTGCACATATATTTTATTTGTGTGCTTGTTTTGGAAGGGAAGGGAGTCTATTTTCCGTATGACAATGAATGCTCCATAGAGAGAATCTCTGTTTTATGCATAGCTGTGAGTATCTATCACATACCAGAGGCTCAATAAAAATATGTTGAACAAAGAATTGAATTAACAACCCGAAGAGGTAGGTACTATCTAATATCCCCTTTAGAGATGAAGGGATAGAGGCAGTGGCATACAGAGACAAAATAACTTATTGTGAATCACAAAGGTAGAGAGTGGCAAAGCTTAAAGAAAACCTATGCCATGTGTTTGCAGAGTTCATGCACCTAACCACTGAACTACACGGCTGTGCAAGCAATATCTCTCTACAAAGAATCCTGTGACCTAAAAATATCTATGGTACTACAATAGCAGTACCGTAGGAATGCTCTGCTCTCCCCTATTTTCTACTTGTCCTTATAAAGCTGCTGTTTAAAAAAACACCATTAAACCTAGCACCTCTTGGTTTCTAAATACAATTCCCATTAAGAGGAACTAGAGTTCTTGGAGACATACCTGATAACAAGACTGGGACAGAGAGAGGACAAAGTGAGCCTTGTTGTGTCAGAAAGTAAGGAAGTGCTTAAAAATTGATGGAGCTATGTCAAAAGGACATATAATATATATTTAGTAACTACTATGCACAGGGCACCATTATATATGTCCTCTTCAAATCAACTCTTCAAAGTAGGTGTATTAGCCTAGCACTCAGCAATGTGTCTGATATGCAGTAGACCCTAACACACCGTGTTTGTCCTAATATAATTTAAGAAAATAAAATGGGGATCACAATGGGCATAACACCTTGAGAACCTTGAGTCCATAAGTAAACAGGGATAACCACAGAAGAAAGGGAAAGAGGGAAACAAAAAGAAAAAAAGAAGAAGGAGGAAGAGAAAAAGAAAGAAAGGAATCAAGGAAGGTGACAGGTAAGAAACGAGAGAGACGAGCTATCAGATCGCCATTTTCGTTTTTATCCTCTACAGACAATGAGAAAGTTATGATATGTTTGAGCAAAAGGATAATGTAATAAAACTTGTGGTTTAGAAATGCTTTGTCTTAGCTATCTGGCCAGCCTAACCAAACATTTATTGAGGGCATGTTCTTTAAACATATTGTGCAAGATACTGGAGTGTCTTTCAATAGCTCATGATCTAAGGGGTGATGTGTCTTTAAACAAAGTTCAAAAGTTATCCTACAGTGTAACTTAATAGAGACACTTTAACAATACTATGGGGAAATAGAGGTATAACTGACTAACTCAGGAGACATCATAGAGGATCTCATAAAGTGGTTGATGCCTAAGCTGAATTTTAAAAATGTGTAGATCATGGGAACAGGGTAAGTTTTTATGAAAAAGATCCTGTAAACCAAAAATTGTGTTTTACATTAGACATTTTCTAAACTTTCTTTCATCCTTTGGAAACTGTGAATAATTATGTTTGCCTTGCAATGCTATATAAATAAAAGGGTTATATTCCCAACCAATAAAAAAAAAAAAAAGAAACGAGAGAGAGAGACATAATTGGAGTATGGGGAGGAATGATGTATGAAGAATCAAATTAGAAAATATCCACTTTGTCACAATATTTTCATACCAATTTCAGGCAAGATTCTTCAATAGTTCAAAAGCTGGAGAATAGCATTTTCACACATTCCTAAAATATCATGTCACAGCTTACTTATTTCCCCTTATTAATGACAAAGGGGAAAGGTAGCTTTCCAAAGGAGAAATCAGTCAAACACCACCTTAATGATATGATGACATGTAAGATCACCACTAATGGGAGAAATGAATACCATGATGCCCTAATGCAATGTCCTATGACAGAACACAGCATCACCTAAGTAGTCACCTTATCAAAAACATTCTACTTGAATCTAATCATAGGAAAATGATCAGACAAATCTAAAATCAGAAATGTTCTACGAAACACCAGGCTAGATTCCCAAAATGCCAATATTATTTAAGAAAAAAAGAAAGAGAAAAAGTAGAGAACATAATCCAGGCAACTAAACGCAATGTATGATCCCTAGTTAAATCCTAGATTTGATTAAAACTCCCTATAAAGGATATTATTAGACAAGGGGAGAACTTTGAATACAGATTTTATTTTAGGTAAGAGTATCATATG